>JAJTUE010000003.1:1403640-2139678 GCA_036971405.1 Orbilia quercus
AGGAACCAGACGTTTCTTTCCCCACGCTTTCACTTTCATTCATCTCTTCGCGTAGCCCTCTTCTTTTTTTTTTTTTTTTTTGATTTGGTCCCATGATTCAGCTGGCAGTTGGTCAGTCAAAGAACCCCCACCCGCAGCCTACTTTCTGGCTAGTTCGGTTGGTCATGCAAAACGGGGAGTTCGCCACAGCTCATTTGGTCGTCGTCCCCCTTCGCTTCAGATGGCTAATCTCGCTGGCTCGCCGATCAAGAACTCTGTGAGATTCGGGGGCTCTGGGGATCGGCCGTTGCAACGCACACCACTGGACTCCTGCTCTCTCGAAGATATTCAACATGCAAACATGGTGCTGACGATGCTAATTCATTCATTCATCTTCATGTTCACATCAGGTTTCAATCTCCGACTAGGGGTTGATCTTTCGTTCTCTCTTTCTCTTCATCGTCCATTCTCCTCCCACTTCTGGTCCGACTGCGCAGCACCACTGACTGCACTGCTGCAGCCGGAACAATGCCTCGAGCAAACCCTGATCGATCTTATGAGGGATTTAGGCCCAGAATGCTGTGCTGTTGAACCTTGCTTCCTCCACAATATGTACCCCGCGAAGTATCCTATTCTTGGGCTGTGAAAAAGCCTGGGTCAACGCAGCCTGCGAATCCAGGGAGCGAGGGGAAAAACTGCAAAGGGAAAAAAAAGAGACCAGCCAAGATGTCATTCTGGCCTTCTCCGAACTTCTTCTCTCCCTCCCTCCCTCAACAATAGCAGAGTGTAAAGAAAAAAAAAAAAACATGCAGTCATGGTAGCATTTAGTCGTAGAGTTCGTTTGCTGCACAAATAATGCACGCAGATGTAGAAGCTCGACCGCCTGACTTCGTTTTTCTACGAGGCATTTTCGAAAGAGGGATGTTCTCCAATTCCCATTCGTGTTCGAAATGCACGATGCATATTATGATTCGTAAAATAATTTTGCGGCTTCGAGGATTAAACAAGATGGTAGAAGCAATCTGACAACTCATCAGCGAATAACCTTGCAACTGGCGGCTGGGGGGGCTAAAGGCCATGAGCAAAATCCGGGGTAATAAAACTGCAACGGGTCAAGCCTGCGAGGAGGTCGAGCATGCAACTTGAAGAACTCACCATAAAGTGGATCCGAGGAGAAAACCTTCCTCGTGACTGTCCACGACTTTGTACACTGCAGACCAGACCGTCTTACAGCGTGCAATCATGCACCCCGCCTCCAAAGGGCGCTAGGATGCTTCATGGTTTCCGTTTGCGAGCCGTAGATGCGGATCATCCGTCGGTGCTGGAGCTTTTTTTTCTCAATTTTTTTGTTTCTTCGTTCTGAATTACGAGGTTACGTTAGCTTCGTCTTAATTGGGAGCTCGTAATTGGTCGACACTTGGAATGCTGGTTGCAGGACCGAGCTAGAATCCTAACGGCCGGGATCGAACCACGAACTGAGTTCGAACGTACCTTTGGAGGTCTGAGAAGACAAGAACCTGATCGTGAAGCCAATCTGTCGTCATTGCCAGCGGAACATCGACGTTTTTTTTGGGTACTTTTTGGAAGGACATTTAACCTTCAAAGATGATGTCAATGGGATGAAGCCTGGCATGGCATCAGTCCCCGTACCGTTCTGGATTGTGTTGTGCTCCAGAGGGGCGTGCAGGTACCAATCCCAAGTACCCGTTCGCGGCCACACCACAGAGAATATACGCAGAACCAAACCCGTCGGTGGTACTCCCTGTGTCACACGATGCATGATATTTTATTCTTTCAGGCTGCTTGCCGCGCATCGATGGGCCGAACAGGCAGGCGAGGCTGCACTGGCTGGGTGTACTGCACTGCACCAGGACGTGTTCGTTCATGTACCTGCCCAACACCTTGATCGAGCGCTATAGTTCAGACGGTAATAATAGACCGATGAAATGCTGGCATTACCACCGGCCTGGAAAATGCGGGGAAGGAGCCAGCATCCGTCGTCGTCGTAACGTTGTCGTTGCCCACATTGTTCGGACTGTCTTGGAAGATGGATCGCGGAGAACGGAGACGGGGTTTGGGGGGACAGCAGCTCGAGCTCCAGCTGCGCAGCCACCAGATAGATGTGTGGCGCGTGCACGTCTTGTGTTGTCGTCGTCGTCGGTACAGAGTTCTCACGTGACAATTTCCCGTCGCACCAGC
This sequence comes from Orbilia quercus, assembly GCA_036971405.1. Classification (NCBI taxonomy): domain Eukaryota; kingdom Fungi; phylum Ascomycota; class Orbiliomycetes; order Orbiliales; family Orbiliaceae; genus Orbilia; species Orbilia quercus. The sequence continues at coordinate 1,405,819 of JAJTUE010000003.1, forward strand.
CACACGCCCGAGCCTCCTCCGCATTAGGCAGTGTTTCCCCTGGTGAAGCTACCAGCCCGCACCTGTCGTACGTAACTGAACGTCAAACCACAACCGCGCACTACTCTTCTCAACCTTTGCGAACTACCTTCCCGGCCGACCCTATCGCCTCGGACTCTCACGATCGCTGTCGCCCGATTACCTACCGCTCCGTCACTCCCGGCGCTTCCGACCCGTTCCCGGCCAGCGTTCGTCTATACAAAAGCATCGGCATATCCGTCGCCACAATGGCCTACTTTTTCTCCACGCCGCTGGACATCGACATCCGTCTGGAAGATTCCGAAGATGACAGGCAAATGGTCGATGTCAAGCTCGACAAGAACCGTCGCGAGAAATCGCCCCTGTACAAGGACGGGGAGTCCGTCAAAGGCGCCGTCACCATACGACCGAAGGACGGCAAGAGGCTCGAACATACGGGCATCAAGGTCCAGTTTATTGGAACAATAGGTCGGTCTTGCATAATCGCTCATCTTTGGGTCCGTGCTCACATTATCTCCGTTTACTACCAGAGATGTTCTTCGATCGTGGGAACCATTACGAGTTCCTCTCTCTCGGCCAGGAGCTCGCAGCCCCGGGGGATCTTCAGCATCCTCAGACCTACGACTTCGAATTCAAAAATGTCGAGAAGCAATACGAGTCATACAACGGCATAAACGTCAAGCTGCGTTATTTCATCCGAGTCACCGTTTCCAGACGGCTGGCGGATGTCATCCGGGAAAAGGACATATGGGTGTACTCGTACCGACAGCCCCCAGAAATCAACAGCTCCATCAAGATGGACGTGGGTATTGAGGACTGCCTGCATATCGAATTCGAATACTCAAAAAACAAATACCACCTTAAAGACGTCATCGTCGGGAGGATATACTTCCTCCTCGTTAGGCTGAAGATCAAGCACATGGAGCTCTCCATCATCCGGCGCGAGACCACCGGAACGCCTCCAAACCAATATAACGAAAGCGAAACATTGGTCAGATTTGAGGTATGCTATATAGAGCCATCCCATTCTTACCCGTTCTTTTCTTCACTCGTTTCCAAATTTAAACTAACTCCGCGTAACCCGCCCTTAGATCATGGATGGGTCTCCATCTCGAGGTATGACTTGTCCACCTGAAGAAAAAAAATAAAAATAATCTTTAAGCAAGGGGGTGAAATCGTAGTTCAGCCTTCGAACTGTTGGATCCACTATGCGTTGGCTCCAAGCGACATTGCTAACCATCTGATACAGGCGAGACAATACCGATAAGACTGTTTCTCGGTGGCTTCGATCTAACCCCCACCTTCCGGGAAGTTAACAAGAAATACTCCACGAGATACTACCTCAGCCTAGTTCTCATCGACGAAGGTAGGACTCCCTTCCATTGGTCCACTAACCCGAACGCAACCCACATGTTTCAGCACCATTCGTAAACCCTTGGTAGTCTACAGACGCTATCCTCCCCACCCCTATCATCTGCTTCGAGTTCCCGTGATTCCCATCGGCCCTCTTTTCCAAAACTTGGGTTCGCATTTCATTTATGCTAACATGTGACAAAAACTTTCCTCGCAGATGCCCGTCGATACTTCAAACAATCAGAAATTATTCTGTTCAGACAGGAGCCGGGTGCGCAAACTTGATTGCGATGATCGACATGGTCATTCCTCTTTTTTCCCGTACTATACCCTCGTCTACTAGCTATTGTATTCTAAGTATCATAATCCCAGATTCTATGCATAATATAAATCTTCGTGGGGAAACCCCGATGCACACACCATCTTCTCAAGCATCGTTTGCCCTTCAGCTCCGCCCATCCAGCTGATTTCAATGCCCCTCCCTGGTCTAGCTCAAAAGAAAGAAAGAAGGGAAAAAAGCTCGAGCGACCCTTTAAACCGCATCGTGACCTTGTTCGAAGAGCCCCATCGAGCTGCGCTCTGTGGGCCACATATCCCAATTGTTCAAAGCCTCCTATTATATTGCTCTTGCCGCCGGCGATACGCTTCGTTCACGGAAGTTAAATCCCTCAGCTGCAATATGCCGACCCCGCATTCTGTAGGCACCCTTACCTGCCCTCGAGCCATTTGGAACCTTGCCTTATAGCTCCAGGTTCGCCAAATACTCCTAGGATTCTTTGGCCCTTACCATTCTCCGTGCACCGGTAAGAGCTCCGATGCTAGAGAGATCTACCCAGTCATAGGATTGCTAAATCTTATGCTCGGTCAAAATCGCGAACACCGACCTACGACTGTAAAGAGAGGGAGAAAATATCGTCCGAACATTGAGTAGCTGGAAGTAAAGTAGACAATTATTTTATCTTCCCCGATGGGTCGACGTCTCAAATGGTTAATACAATGCTTATTAGCCGGGAAGGCGTCCCGGCTTGCCGAGTTCCGCGTTGTCGCCCTCAGTGGGTGCGAGATATTTATATATATAATACTTACATAAGTATCATGGGGTCGGTGATGCCTAGGCGAGTCTGATTTGCGATGCATCGAATGCGGGATGTAAAGTTAACTACCTCGGCGTGATGAATCATGGCAAGAGCCCAAGTACGTTTCTTGAATGCGCCAGCCTCGATGCCAATACCATCCTGCATATGCAACGTGCGGCTCTCTGCCTGGGACGAAGCGTTTTCGTATTACTCAAAAAAAGCTGTGCGAGGATCGATTCGTATCCGGAGAGGGGTGGTTGCGTCTTTTTAAGCCATCGGCAAGTGCCATTGATCGGTGGTGATCTGGATCGAACCGTACACCGGTGTATTGTCGAGGTATCCAGCGGTACGTGCGTGGGTCAATTTTACCACAAGGAGGTTGCAAAGTTTCAATATTCTTTTTTCCCATTGTTACACACGACAACCTCCATTGTTCTTTCCATCCAACCAAAGCCCATCGATAACCTCACATCAACCATCTTACGTCTTTCGAATCTGAAATTTCAATTTCTCATCGGTTTTTCGTGGCACGAGCCATGCGGGGGTCAACACACTATAGTCCAAATATCCAACATGCAGACGAGCAACCAGATCAGATATTTCCCCAAAAACCTGCGCCATTTTTCGAGAAAACCTCACCAACTTTTTGATATCAAGTTTTTTCTCTCTCTCGATTTTTTCATTTTCAAGCACGTTGGATTAAATACTCAACCTTAGGATTCTTGCTCGAGTACCTACTTGTCTTTGGAATGACAAAGAACCAGCTTTTTTCTCTGTCAATCAGCGGTTTTTTCTGGCTTACGTGCTTTCGATTCCGCGAGTTTCATTCCGAACAATAGCTGACAAAAGGGCAAGCAGGACGAACGAGTGAGGTTGATTGGAAGCTTCTCCCAGCACACTTCAATACGATTGCATTATCTCTGCCGATATCTTCCCGTTCCCAACAAACATCAGCCCCACCAAAAGTATCAACAACGCGCCCGGATGCTTGTCTGTTCCATATTCTCGAGCGTGGATTTGTGACAGCCTCAGCATCGAGGGGTTCCAACTTTCCCTTCGGTGCTGGTTACGTTGCTAAAGGGACTCTATTCCTGTTGTTTTTTCAGATCGCAGTCGCCTCGTATCCAATCACGGCATAAACCGAGTTGCACATGCAAAATGCAAATACGAAAAATGAACCGCATCAACATTTAAGCGTTCAAAACGTATCGTGCAAGGCTCTACAGGATTTTACTATGCGGTGCAGACACGCGCACTTCACAATGCAGCATTAATCGTGGCAGCTTTTTTTTTTCCTGAATTGATAACTCGATGCCTTCCCATATTCACGTAATAGAATTGGCATCCCACGCTCTCTCTATTTTAGCATCGCTTCCCTCTATTCCCTGTCGCAGATCCCACTCAGACTAGCCCGACCATGGATCCATCTCTCCGAACAAAGCTGACTTTACGGACCAGAAATCTTAGGCTCAGGCTTATATCGCGCATTCTGAGACACACGTCATATATGTCACAGCGTTAAAGCACACATACATACCCTATTATAACTTCACGAGAAAATGCTGGAGATACGTTTGCTACCATTGAACGAAATATCTGGCAAACGATCCGACTGGCTAGCAAGCAAACGTCAAAACGATTTGAAAAGAAAAGAAAAACGAAAAAAAGAGAAGGAAGAAAGGAAGAAGAAGTGGATGCTGTAGCATCGCCTTTGTGCTCGGCGTCTCCTCAATGCAATGCCCAGCCTCGTATTTTCAAAAAAAGACCCACCATTACTATCACAAAAAGTTAATATTGGTCAATATAGGAAGAAAGAAACAGAAGTGGTGAAGCAGGGAAACGTGGGGTATGTCGACTCGACTTCGAATGTGGAGCTCGAACGGACATTGATTCGGGGTTTCTGCTCGACGCCGGGTCTGTACGATCGCACGATTGAATCCATGTGGAACCCCGTTCGGTAGTCTCGTGAATTAAACCTATCTGCCCTTTTTTTTTTTTTCATCCTCTTGACAGATGTGGGTTAGAGGAGCGTGGCGACATGAGTGATCCACACACGTGCGAACGGATTGCTGACTGGGGTGCTACTGTTGCTGCACGCTTGTGACGTTTGGCTGCCGATGCGGAAATGTGGAGATGGATGGATTGGATGGGGGCGGTGTATGGACGTCTGCTGATTGATTGATCAATTGATAACTTTGCCAGCTGCACCGTAGAATGGACCAGGGAAGTGTCTGGAAGGGGTGTACTCTGCCAATCGTAGTATCCGACGGATGGCCTTGTCTGGATATGGATTCTCCGCGGATTTTTACCCGAAGATAGGCTGTAAACTTTATTTATACCACTTTGGCTTATAATTCGAGTGAAGAGTATGGGATTTCTTCTGGAGGACTGTTCATTTGATCTGACTTGATATTCACTCAATTTCGTCCGGTTGGTTCTACAAATTCTATTAATTTCATTGATTCCACGGAATTCATTCAATTGAGTTTCGATTGATCTACCAACTATACGTTCTATTTCCTTGAATGATTCGGAGTAAGACCTGAGCCATCGAGTACAGGCGAGGCGAAGAGAATTGATCCGGAAGTAATATTTCTCTAGATGCTAGGTAAGTCTACGAGTAGTTTCTGGCGTGCAGAGCGCCAGTACTATACGATACCTCCCGAATGAGAAACGTAGTACTCTAATATCACCCCGTTTGGAGACGTATAATTTCTCTCTAATGCGATAAACCATCTAATCACTATTCCCATTATCGATAGTACAGTAGATACTTTCTACAGCTGTAGGTAGTATAAACCGAGTCCTCGATACGAAGTGGTATACGTATATATGTATACCCGATCAAAATACTTTGCTAATGATATATTAACTAACGGGTTGGCAAGTAAATTCGCTTATTGTTGACATGTTGTACTCTTTTTTGCTAACGAGTATACACCCGAGTAGGTAGTCCTCTTTCAAAACCTACCGTTGGGGAGCGGAGGTGTTGGAAGCGTTATGGATATTCATAGATCTGGCGGGATCTCGTATGCGTAAAAGTTCGATGGGACCAGGGTAGATATACCAGACTGAAGGGGTACGATTAGGGATAATTATGCTTGTATCATATCGATAGAGGTTATCGATTCCGGAGTCTTTGTAGATTGGTGTATTTCCGTACTGTGCTTCTTTTTTCGTCTTTTTCCTTTCTGGTAACGGAGAGCTTGGTTGAGCTCAGCCACACGGATGGAGTAGGTTAGGTGGATTGGTTGTGATGGCAGAATGCATAGCCGACCGGCCGCTGTCAAATTAATAGGCGGTGTAGTCGGTGATACTTCACTTAGGTATGTGAAGTCTCATTTTCTCGGATAGAGGTGGTCTCGTTCCCAACCTCATCACCAAGTAGAGGTATACACCAGCCACCAGGTTTTACGAAATACTCTCGGACGGTGTTGATAGACTATTTGGTCTCACCGAATGTATTGAATGCCCGAAGAATGGTAGGTATTCGGTGCCAAATGCGAATTTTCAACTAATATGAGTTACCCGATTTTGTATGACTAACCTAAGCTTTCGAACAGCATGAAGCTTAAACAGCCGTAATAATCGTAACAATACCGCATAATGCAACTAATGCAAGTATTAGTGGTTCACTTCACCGCATAACGCACACTGATATTAGCATATTACTCGTTTCGACGTACCCGAATATACACGCCAACCCATCTCAATTTCATCCATAACACTTTATAAAGAATACAAGTGGCACCGGTGTACCCGACCCGGTAGTGTACCCGACCTAGCACGGCTGCGACAGTAATCGCAGCCCCGGTGATGAAATGCTAAGCGGATTGTAGTATATCTTGGCATGCGGAAGAAGTGGGGTCTACATTAGGATATTCTGTTTCTCGAACAGGGAATTCTACGGTTCGTACTCACCGAGTGCGAAGGGGTTAGATAGTGGTGTTTCTTTATTGCTCCGAGATTTATCGATTAGATTAGTAGATGGATTGGAAGGCTAAGTTGGGCATATGGTTATTCGTATCGTAGCCTATCGGTATCGATACGAGTAGAATATTGGAACGGGTATGATGATCTTCAGCGGATAACGAGACCGTACGAGCTAGCGCAACCGATTAGATCTCACAGGTCGCATGATACCACCCCGTTCTGGATGATCTTACCACGGTGAGCCCGGGTGCTGCTAACGCCTTCCTGGTCCCCGCGCGGGATACCATACTATATCGCATGGACGTAACTGATAAGAACCGGTATCATAGTATACTGTGCTAAACAAATTTAACTAAGAGAGTAAAGAATAAGGCTTGGTTTACAAGGTGCAACGTCGGCATGGCAGAAGGGTACCTGCATAACCGATATATAATTCACCCATCCCAATGCATCCTGCTTTCCCAGAGGGGTGCGACGAGAAAAGTGTGTTGTTGTGACGTTGCATTTTCGCATACGCCTTGTCCGGATCCCGTGACGTGGCAACACAGATGAACAAGTTCTGGATGGATTGGTGGAAGCATCTTTTAATTTCCGCTGTTGTGCGACGTATTCCATGGTTCCGATGGAGACAGAATTTCCGTGGATTTGTCTGATCTATTCGAGGCGTTTCGTGGCGGAAATAGTGGTCCAGGGGACCGCGCATCCAATGTTAAAATTTAAAATTGAAATTAGCAGAAGAGGCCAGAATGGTGATCTTATCGTATTAGAGGCAATATTTAGAACCGATCAGAATCGATAGACCGTCCGGTGATGCAATGATTCCGCAATTTTCGATTGAGTGTCCATGTCCTCGTTCGCGGTGATAAGCCCGTTCTGGAATATCCATGAGGCTAAGGATGTGAAACGAGGCTGGTGTATCAACCTTATTACCACATTCAGGCAGCCTGCTCTTTTAGAATAGAAAATGGATAATTTCGTCAAGGAAAGCAAGTAAATTCAGCGGCAAGGACCTGTTCATGTTCCATGGAATGAATGAATGATGGTGATTGCCCCCTCCACACGGCCCGCAGAATAAACAGAACAGGGTGCTGAATCGCCGGCGTGTGATGTGATTGTTGGCACGGAGCGAGGCCAGCCTGAGAAGGGAAGTTTGTTTGGACAGGTTGAGACAGCCCCGGCAGGGGGGCCTGAGCCTCCAATCTTCATGCTTCACCACAGCCTATTCTTATTTATTTATTTATTTATTTATTTATTTATTTATTTATTTATTTGTTTATTTATTTATTTATTCATTTTCCAGGATTGTGTATGTAATTATTTTGAATAATATTCTGTACTCTGCAATGCGCAATGTGCATTATGTGTAATATGTGTCTCAAGTGTGCCAATTGACATTCTCGGATTGCCGCTTGCTAATTCCTCCAACCTTCATCTTCATTCTCCGGACAGCCATCTGAACAGACAGCCATCCGACTAGATACAGCACTGCTGTTGCTGCTGCCCGTTAGATCCTATTATATCCAGAGAAACGCAGTGATCTGGTTCGTTGTTGAAGAACTCCCCTCTGCTGCTGCTGCTCTGGCGCTCCCTGGCCAGCACTTGCATCTCGTACAGTACCATACGTACTTTATTTTGCTTGGCTCTTTTTTTCTTTCTTTCATTCAAAGACGTGCTACCCGCTCTTGCCTTTCCTCTCTCTCTCCGTCCAACCCTGCATTAACGCCTTTCCTCTCGACGCTTGACAGTTGTTCGCATGTGGTAAAGGTCGAAAAGTCTAATCGGCGTCAAGGGTTTGATAGAGGGTCGAGGCCGGATTTATACAAACGGTATTTTTTTTTGCCCTCGTCCTAGTAGCCTCGCCTTGCCGTCCGTCTGTCAGCTGTCGCTTCTCGCCTCCATCGCCCCGCCATTCCCAGTCCGAACCGCTTTCCCTCTTGATATTCTATTTTGCTATTTTTTCTTTTTTTCGTTTTTCATTTCTATTCCATTATTTCTATTATTTTCATTTCATTTTTATACTGCGGTCGAACTTCAGTCCACGGTTCGACGGGCCTGGGGAAGACAGCTATTAATATATATATTCGGAACCACAGGTCTTATCACATCGTGTCATATCATATGTAAACCGTCTGACGGGATCATTCGAGCAATTAAAGACGTCCGATAGAGACGCAGACGGATAAAGCAAATACGCGAGAGCTCGCCAGAAGTATTTGCTGTCAACCTGGTCTGCTGCCAGCACTACACGGCAGATTCTCCGAGTAAACATCTGCAGTCCCACACGTGCGTCTTGCAGCGTTATTCTTATTATTATTATTGAAGAGGAGGAGCAGTACAGTACAGTACATGTACATGCTTTTGTACCGGATTGGTGAGTTTGTCTGCCGTGACTGAGCGGCTGATACACGTCTGCCGCACTTGCACTATACTCGAATACACAGTCTCTCTATGTACATGTATGAAGTATTATATTGTGATCACTTCTGATTTCTTCTCCACGCTGGCCTGTTCTTCTTCTCCACATATCTGTCTATCATCATTGCATTTTTATTTATCGTTATCGTGGAAGTACTCGAGTGGGAGTGTGTCTCTGATACCTGTCCCTGCTGTCCTGTTTGCGCGTTTTTCCTCACTGCGGCAGGGTCACCGGTACAGCCAGCCAGCCCAGCCTGCTGCATTGGACGAAACAGTTAACAACTCATCGCAGCAGCACACTAAAATTTTAGTTCCCCCTCGGCCTCATCCAATTATCTCTTCCCTCACCCCTCGCTCTCTTTCTCTCTCGCTCTCTCTCGCTTTCTTTCTGGGCATTGGCGTATCAACGGCGATAACTGATACTTCTCGGACGAAGATAGAAAGAGGAAGAAGAAGAAGAGGGACACGCCAGGAAAAGCGGGCGAGACAGGAATCAAAACATCCAGCCGAAAAGGGCGAACAGCTCACCGTTCTTACCGTTACCTCACCGTTACGAACATCACAGTGCGGACGCTATAAAAAACACAGCCTCAGCTAGCATATTTATTGTTTTCGCTATTATAACATTCGGTTCGTTCGTTCCTTCGTGCTCTCTTCCTCCTGCTTATTTTGGGCCTCGTTGTTTTTGTTTCAGATGGCCGGGCATATTCTTAATAATATCGTACTTACCGACCATACAAATACTAATCCCGCCCCGAAAACAGATTCACCACTAGTTCCGATCCTTAGCATCATCACGGGTGGGACCCTCAAGAAAAGACCACCTCGTCGTCGTTAACCTCTTATTATTCTCTCTTCCTCCTCTCCTCTCTTATCGTACTCAATATAGTCTCTTCGGATTAACACACCCTCGATAACTCTTCGAGTACCTCCACACCCAATCCTAAAAACTATGCCCTTCGCGGCTTGCTAAACCGGACCGTCCATTCTACCATCACTAGCCCTGTATTCTACTACGCTTGCCGAGTGCAGACCTAACAGTGTATCGACATTCCCAATTATCACTCAAAAACCAAAACGATTGTTATTTCGAACTGGGTGTCCCGAGCGGTTAACCGAATCCGTCAAAATAAAAAAAAATAAAAAAAAATAAAAAAACATTTTTATTTTATTTTTTATCTATCGATACGCTACACTAGCCACCTTGGATTTCGACCCGATCTCTTTATATATATTTATACCCGTTTTCAGAACCGACGACGTATCCTAAGGGAATGTTCTGACAATGAAGACTGTGTCGACGGTATGTTCATGTAATCAACTCGAATTCATTCATTCACAATGATGCTCGTCATCTTACCTTCGCCCATCTCTCTTCCCCACGGAGGCTTGGATGCTGATGTCAAAAAATCATCTTTCTTCCGACAGCTTTGCGCCACTTCCACCGTTGGTGCCGCAGCATGTGGTCTCACCTTCGGCCAACCAGCCGACGTCACGATGAGCACCTCTCACATACAAGTACCCTCATCCTCCGACATCTCTTCCTCCCATAGAGCCTCCCCCGTCTCCTTTCCTTCGTCCGCGACGGGGTCTCGATCGGGCGGTCGCTCTCCAACAAACATGACAACCTCATCCCAGGAGACTACTACTCCCGCTTCCTCCTCTACCGCTGGTACTAAGCGGAAGTGGTACCGAAGGCTGTCCGAGGCCGCGTTGAAGAGACGGAGCGTCACCCCTCCCGAGGCAGGCTCGACCGCTCCGTCGTCCTTCACGGATCTCGCTAGGAGGCTGTCCGTCGGGATCAAGAACAGGTCCCGATCAAGCACGCTAAAGTCCCTCGGTCGATCCAGCTCTCAGAGAACACCCGTTACCGTATCTACTCCCGAAAACGAGGACCGTCCCGCGACAATTGGTCCCAGCTTTATGCTTTACGGATCTCAGTCTCTCTCCAGCCCTTCGGGTTCGAGCCTTCCGTTCTCGTTCCAAAGCAGCGTCCACTCCGTAGCATATCAACCCGAGCACATCAACGATTGGCAGTTCTATCTTCAACCCAGAAGAGTGCAGTTCACCGGTGGTTCAAATTCGAGAAATATGTCCCCTCCGAGGAGTCCCGCCATCGGATGGATCAAGAGAATATTCCCATCGAGGAGATGGCAGCCAACTCTCGTCAAACCTACCGACATCACACAGGGACCCGAGGATTTGCCGGATATCGACTTTGAGGACCTGCGTGATTTCGAATCGACTTATGACGGATCCAGGGCCGCCTCGCCTGCCACATCTTCCGCTGGTGGCCGTTCGAGACGCTCCCTTTCAATTTCCGGCTTCCTTTCCACCTCGACAAAATTTGGCCCGGGACCGAACGCTGCTAGAAAGAGAAGACGCTTGTCCATCATCCCTAGCGCTACCTATGATCCCCCAACTAGCTCGGACGGATTCTCTGTCGTGCAGAGCAACCAGCGTCCTGACGGCGGCTATCAACTATCAGACAACGCTACTGTCCGATTGATCCCTAACGACATATCTCCCAGTCATTCACCTAACTCCCCCCTTACTCCAATCGCCTCTCAACAACAGCAAGCCACGCTGCCCACAGCGATGGATCTGGACCCAACCCCTCAGGAAGAGGGGTCTTCTCATGCACGTCGGCCATCCCTACTCGTATCCGAAAGAGCATCCACTCTAATTGGTAGTGACGACATTGAACAGGATTTCTTATCTGATACCGTCTTCGATTCTCTGAGGACCCGTGCTTCTCCTACCCACCCACCAAAACTTGACACCCTCTTTAACGGGAGCGAACCCTCGTCTTCGCGAAGTGTTCCTAACATGTCCTTCGAGCCTTCTCCGATCAATCTCGATGACTCCATGCATGGTTTCATGCACGACCATTCGAGTTGGTCCATCTCTGATGATGCCTTCATGGGTCTGTCACCGTCTCATACGAGACCCCAAACAAGATCTCACCCTGTCAGCCCGTTCACCAGCATCTTCAAGGGATCCGAATGCGACAAGACGTCGAGGGAGCCGAAGGATTCGGATTCGGCAATTCGACGACTGGAGGATGACTTTGCCAATGCATTCAAGAGAAACTCAAAGGACCGACCCGTCCATTCGACCTTCCCTCGACGACGACCACACGCACGCAATTCTAGCAATCTTGACACTTTCGATATCGCAAGGAAATCCATGGACGCTCCTTCCGTCGATGGAGGAGATCGTGTCGTCAGCGGATCGGATTGGTCTGAAAGCATTACCAAGAGCGGTCGGAATAGCCGAGAAATCACGTCTACTGGCAACCAAAAGTCCCGTCAACGAGCACCGAGCACTCACACTAGGAGTAGGAGTATGCCGGTTGCTGGCGTCTTTGCAGATTGTAAGTCCCTGTTTGTTGACAGTAATGTTTTGACGATTACGCATGATGCTAACTCGAAACCTTCAGCGAGCGAGAACTGGGATGACGATTTTGATAATGACTTTGCCGGAGATGTTATAATTCCGAAATCCATCAAAGATGCCCAGGCAACTGTTATGGGGCATCTTGGCAACGTTCGCGAGTTTGCCAAGCAGGTTGAGAACCTGAAGAAGCTCGTTGAAAACGCCAATTCGCGGGGACTCCGGAACGGAGCGTGTTCGACATTGTGGGATGAGGCGGAGGGAATCATCACTCTTGCTACCGTTGATGATGATGTTCCAATCGTCGCCGACCCAGGAACCCCCACCGCTGATTCCTTTGATCTGGGAAGCAACGCATCTCAAGAAAACATTCACCTTCCCCGACCTCTGAGAAGATCATCCGTACTACTTGCCGATGATGACATCTTTGGCGTGGACTTTTTCCACAGCCGTAACAACACCCCTCGATTACCTCAAGAACCTTTCCTTTCCAGCAAATCTTCATCTCCATCCCTCATCAAGGACGATAAGAAGGCTGTCACTGCCGCCAAGTCCATCGTTGCTCGAGTTCAGCAACGGGAAATATCGGAAAGACCATCGAAGGAACGCTTGGTGCCCTCTCCGCTCCAGTCTTCCAAAGCTCCAACCCCGGAAGCTCGAATGAAGTTTGACACCACTTCACTTCAAGAGCTTGTAGCTCACGTTAAGGGTTTGATCAGGCAGTTGGAGGAGGCTTTGGAATCTGTCGCTGAAACCCCAAAACCGACCACTGCTCCCCTCGAAAACAAAGTTGCAGACGAAGAAGTCCTATTGCAACAAGCTTTGTCCAATTACCAAGATATCCTCCCCGCTTTCCTACAGGAAGAAAACAACAGAGCATCTATTGTCCCAGTCGATGCTTTGCTCGATCTATCCTTGACAGAGAAGCCAACGACAGCTCAACCCACATCACCTACTCAAGAAAGAGCAGGTAGCCCCGAATCTCTACAGAAAGGTCGCATGAGATCGGGTACCACCTCCCGCCGCCGCCGCTCCACTCTAATGACATTTGTCTAGAGCTCTCTCTCTCTATTTCCCTTCACCGTCTCCCATACTGCATATCGACCAAAAAAGTTTTCATATCCTCAGAGCCCTTTCTCGACATCATCTGCATTGCATCGTATTTTGTTACCCGGCATAGTGGCAGTTTTACCCCGATTTCATACCTTAGGTTTTGCATATTTCCTATGTCTCATTGCGGAGTATTGGTTTTTCTTATCGGTCTCTCTTGCTTGTCCCATTCGGTGCATTGATCCGGCGACAGGGTTTCTACACTTCAACCTTTTTTTCACAACCTTCTTCCGCTTCTTTACTCGGGATACAAGTGTTTGGTTCGCACAAGGATAGCAAGGCTTCCTTGTCTTCTGTTACACATACTTTGGCTTCGATCGACTGGATCGCCTTCATATACGGCCATCACGGAATGGCCTCCATCGAGGTTGCACCACTGGTGGATTGATTCCCCCTTTTACAACCTTTACTTCCAACTGTACAATATATAATAGCTTCCTGTTTCTTCTTTTTCTTTTTTCTTCTTTGGGATTCTTATTTTCTTTTCTGCACGGTGCTTCATTAACTTTCTTACATTCGGCGCATCATCAATTGTAAATACACATTTTGGGACATTTTCCTACCATTGTTCATTGTCAGGTTGAACGGCATTTGCACTTGCATTGTTGGGGGCATTTTGCAGAGTACATACATATGGCATCGACAGATCCAAATCCAATTGAAACAGAAACCGCATAGCCTACAAATCTGAGGTTGACGGTATTTCAAGATTCACATTCCACACAGGACCTCCCATATATTACATAACAAATATCATAAACAATCTGAACTCGCGTTGAGGGAGCAGCATGATGTCTCAAAACGCGACGACAAGCCAACACATGCCGAAAATTCAACCATTTGTTAAAGCATCACCAGCCTGCCTGGACGACAATGATGGAATGCACTCATTCCCCATCGACTAGTCACCGCGCACCATTCCTGCCATGAAGGCACCGATCTCTCATCTCGCTCACCGCCCAACATCCCGCAACATCGCCAGAACCACCTCCTCAATCCACATCACGGCGAAACGGCACATCAACTCCTTCTACGACGACCCCTCGTCCACGCATTCAAGATACAAACCGCACAGCAGACACCCTCCTAAACCCTCACACGATGAAGGCTCCTCTCACTCACGGCGGGGCCCGTTCATGAACATCCAGAATCTCAACCGCGCATCGATCCCGGTATACAAATCCCCTTTACTGAACGTATCATACTGCTCTGCGATCCTACTACTCCGCACCTTCGGCGTGCTATTAAACCCATTCCACCCGCTCCTCCGGAGTGCGTTAAAACGGCACGAAGAAACCCACGATCTGGGCTATTTCCTCCACCTACACACATCATCGAAACTCATAACTGGGAAACAATCCAGCATCCGGAAAACTATACGCGGGAAAGTCCGTTCCGCGTGGGAAACGGTCCTCACGGAAAACGGGTACGATGTTAAAACGGGTCGGTTCGTAAAACATCTCCAGGGCAAATGGTTCCCCGAGCACGGCGACATCCGACAACAAGACCTCAAGGGTACGGTCTCACTAAATCCCAGCGAGGCGTGTAAATCCGCGCCCTTTGTCGAGATAAAAACGGAGTGTGAAAGAGCGTTGCATGCGGTGCGGGGTTGTAAACGCCGGAATGTGCAGATGGAGCAGATGATGAAACCGTACAATATCTGGCGGCATTACGATGCGCGAAGGAAATTGTTGCTGAAACGGTATATCGGTGATGGGTTTGGGTTGTCGATTGGCAGCGGCGAGGAGTCGCGCGGGCGGTTCAAGGAGGCGTTGAACGAGTTGTGGTTGGGGATGGATCCGGGGATCGGTAGTGCGGGGGAGGATGGGGCTTATCTGGTCGAATTGGAAGGGGAGACGCATGATATTGCGCCGTTGAAGATGAGCAGTGTTAAGAAGAATTTGGGGTTTGGGATTGATGATGCTGTTGTTGGGCAACAGGAGGAGGAGGAGGAGCGGGAGGTGCAGGAGATGTATGGGGATTTGGATCTGGGGGTTGATTTGAGCCGGGATGAGATTACCAGTGGGTCGTTGGATTGGGGGCTTGATGATTTGGGTGATGACGGGGAGGAGGATATGCCTGTGAAGAAGAGGAAGGGGCAGGGACAGTCGAGGAAAGGTAAACCGGCGGCTGGGATACAGTATGCTGATGATTTTTGAAATTAACGTCATCCTCGAGACAACATCTTCTGTCGATATTGGTTGATTTCACTGTACAATGCTAACCTTCTGTATATACGCCATATTATGATTATTTGGCTTTCATTCTGTATATATTCAATAAGCCAGATGAAACAACCATCTCATCTGCTCGGCATACATATTACTAGCATACTCCAAGTCTGATTTTACAACCTTGGAAAAGAAGAACACGCTATAAATTTCAGATGCTATGGGGGGTGAGTGAGTGTAGTAGAAATGGCAATAGAAAGAACTAGTAATAAATACACGGATGTGGAAACGAAATGAGAATGGGGGGAGTATTACCAATCGCTCGCTGTGAGCGGGGGATGTTGACTGACATGTAGAAATGTGTATACTGGTAAGAAAGGAAAGAAGGGAGGCATTAAAAAGTAACAGAACAGACTGGAAGAAAGAGAAAATGACAGTGGCGGACTGAAGGAGAGCGCACTTAAGCTTGCAGGATCTGCTCATTTGCGTTTTTTCATTGTCGAAGATTGTATTGTTGCAGATTTCTTTGCTACAGTGGATATTCAACTGGAAGCCGACGGACGGGGACAATCCTGTGACCTCACTAGAAATTCTGGCATATGTTTTTTTGTGTTTGGTGGAAAAAAGAGGAGTGAAAGGAAAGATAGAAAAAAAAGCATATCGCTGGCATGACTCGCTGGGATTTATCTCTTCATGAAACAATGCTCCAAAAAACTCAGCAGACAGATGGAACCAATTAATCCAATCTTCGCATCGAATTTTAACGCAAACCGATAACGCTCTATAATAGAATTAGCATCAATCCTGTATTTTTTTTAAAGTAATTCTCAATCATACCATTTCTAGAGTCCAGACACGTCTAATCCAAACTTTGAGTTTGCCGTCTACACCTGGAACATCTGGGATCTCCATACCCTCCCACCAGCATCGCCTCTGTGATGAAAGTCAGTATTATATCAGAGTTCTAGGATGTTGACTTGACGTACAGCAGGTTTTCGCCAGAACAACAGCAGTTTCTGGGCCATGCCAACCGTATTAGAGTTGGCGCCTTCGTGGCGTATATCTGTGCGTAATCTGGCTAGGGCGAGAGAGCAGATGACTGCCTTGTTTGGTTCTCTCGCACGGTGGCCCCATCGATCATCTGCATTGAAACCGCTGTTCAAAGAGTAAGCAATTGCTGATTAGTTAAAAAAAAAAAAAAAAGATACATACCCAGCAGTCAACATCTCAATAAGATGCTGCTCGGTGGTTCCCGACTCGTCTGTCCTCCGAAGGCCAGAAAAGATGCCATCGTACGAAAGCAATACTTTGGCGCACTCCCTCTTCACTTCCAACATGTTTGACTGTGAGATTTCTGCCTTTGGTGGTATCACGTAGAAGTCAAGGTCTTCACGGAGAACTATTATGCCAGCACGATCCTGGAGTAGATTCGACGGGCTGTTGGGCGGTGAGACTTCATGATCGTTGTCTTCGTCCTCATGAGATTGGGGTATCGTAGATCCAACTTTCCGGAAGAATTCAAGCATGTACTGAAGGCAGGCCGGATCGAACTATATAAATAATTAGTTTCAAGTTCGATTGTAGCAAATGCATGGTATTTTTTGGCCTACATCGACAGAATAGACGTCATCCTCACGGAACTGCCCGTCTGGGAAGAGACCGTTGGGGAACAATGACAGGAGAACGAACTCCGGCAGAGTCAACAGCTCGTCTCTTGATATGACGAATTGGGTTCCTCTGTAGCACACAGTTTTGTTAGCAATCGGAAATATTGAGGTTGTGTTACTTAAATGCAAGGGAAAGCACCGAGAAAGTGCAGCTTACCGAAGGTCCAGGGTGAGGTTCTCATCCGGTCCATCTATAAAATAGAATTAGTTAGCAATTGTTACGTTACAAGTTGCAGATTATTATCGTTCGCATAATTCGTACCGGCGAGATTGACCTGAGGACCGGCGGTCTGGGAGACCTGCGTTATCACGGACGCAGCCATACAGAAGGCGAATGCGGGAAGCGGGCTGGAAGATTCGGTGTAGGGAGGAGGCGGCTCCCTATCGTCCTTAGAGGATGAGCCGGCTTGTGGGGACTTTGAGGATGAACTCGAAGCCTCCTTCTTATCCGCAGGTGCTTCGAAGGAAGGACCGGGAGCTAAGGGCTGGTCGTCGAGTTTCTGAGCTGAAGGGTCCTGTTCCTGATGGATGATTTCACCAAATCCCCTGAACGGCGGAGGTCCTAAGGAGGGAGGGGAATCGACGAAAGGGGAGTAGAACGGAAGAGTCGGAGAAGGGGAAGTCGAATTCAAGACGGATAGCGAGCGGAGAGGATAGCCCGGAGTTTGTTCGAAGGTGGGAGGGGAGGAATCGGGCAAAGGAGACGGAGATCGAGAATCCGTAGTCGACTCCAACACGAATGACTTTTCAGGCGGCAAGCGACATTCAAGAGTCGATATATTCAAGGTGATTGAGAGCGACGATGGAAAAAAGGAGCTGCTCGAGAAGTGGGAGGAAGCAGGAAGTCTCCTTTGGCGGGCGGACGAGAGCGGTCGACTGCGACTCGGGTAGAAGAGAGCGGGTGGACCTGAATATGCGACAGGCCTGAAATCAGTGGTATGCGGTCGATTGGACGGAGCAGCTGGGATGTGAGCATCCGAAACGAAACGCGATATCGATGGAGGCGTCAGACACGAGACGATGGAGATGTTTTATATTGGTGGTTGTTGACAGAGCGAGGAGATGGACGGACGAGGCTGAGGGAGAGAATAAGAAGAAGAAGATGGAAGATGGAAGATGTGGAGGAGGAAGCGAAGACTAGGTGGAGGTTGGAACAATCAGAAATTAAATTGGCCCGGGAAAAGAGGCTGAACGCAGCTGCAGCATGCACCCGACGACTACGGCCACGATGACAATTAATTATAATATACAACTAAATTAAATCTTGTAGACGACGGCCACTTGAGTATCCAGTTCTGTTATATAATAGTACCGAAAGTGGTAATGAGGCTATCGCAGAATATACAATTCCGTGCTGCTCAGGAGATACTTCAAATGGCCAGCCCCTGCCGAATCCCAGGCGCTTAATCCTAACACGCCCAACACAGCAAACTTCATTATTATATCGTAACAGCCGTATATAATATGATATAATTGAGATATAAAATGTTAGTGCTGCTGCTGCACCACGCCGTTCTCCCTCGCCTGCTCCAGAATCCGCTTCTTGTACTGCTTCACCGTCCCCTCAAAGTGCTCCACCTTCCCGTCATCGCACACCCACAGGCTCGTGCACACGTTCTGCAGAATCGTAACGTCGTGACTAACCATCAGCACGCCTCCCTCAAAGTTCTTCAGCGCATCGGATAACGCATCCATAGCTTCCACGTCCAAGTGATTGGTAGGTTCGTCCAGCACCAGCACCTGCGGATTCGCCAATCCCAGACATGCGAAAGCCACACGGGACTTTTGACCTCCCGACAACAACTCCATCCTCTGAAGACCCACCGTGCCCGTGATACCGAACGCACCCAGATGCCGACGGTATTCTTCGTCCGTCCTTCCCGGGAACTCGCGCGCGCAGAAACTCAAAGCGCTCAGCTTGGGATCCAAGTAGTCCAGATTGTGCTGAGCAAAATATCCCACCCTCAACCGTCCGTGGCGATTGAGTATCCCACTCGTCGGTTGCAGTTGGCCGGTGATAAGCTTCAAAACCGTAGTCTTACCCGCACCGTTAGGCCCCACGATCCCGATTCTCGAATCGAGTTGTACGTCCAAATCAACATGCGAGACAATAGGCACTCCCGGTCTGTAGGCGAAAGAAACCCCGCTGAGCTGCATGATTGGCGGCGAGAGCTTCTCCACAGATGGGAAAGAGAACTGAACAGAGTACTCTGCCTCCGGTGGCTCCAAAATCGGCAGTTTCTCCAACTTTTTGATTCTCGACTGCGCCTCCGACGATTTGGCTGCATTATATCTGAACTTGTCGATGAATGTCTGCAAATGTTTCCGGACTGCCATCTGGTTCTCATACTCCCTGATAGCCGTCTTTCTTCTCTCCTCTTTCGTAGCGTAAAAGGCATCAAAGTTGCCTCCCTTGTAGTAATCCAACCGCTCGGAATGCTGGTGAATAATATCCGTAGCGACTTCGTTCAAGAACGCTCTGTCGTGGGATACCACCAGCACCGTACTCGGGTATCCCTGTAAATACTCCGACAAGAACACAATCGACGGAACGTCCAACATGTTCGACGGTTCTACCCACCATTAGCCTCTTTTTCCATAAATCGACAATGTGACAACATACCGTCAAGAAGTAACAAGTCCGGCTTGCAAAACAGCGCTCTGGCAAGCGCCAACCTCATCCTCCAACCGCCAGAAAACGTCCTCGTCGCAAACAGCTGCTTCTCAGCCGAAAACCCCAATCCGAACAAGATACTCGCCGCCCTCGACTCCGCCTTATCCGACTCCATCTCCGCCAGCTTCTCGTGCACATCGGACAGCAGGCTCCCCAATTCCTCTTTACTCTGAATATCCGGCCTATTCTGCTGCGCCAACGGGGTATTCTCCAACTCCGTCAGTAGCGCATTAATCCTCTCCTGCTCCGCCAGCAGGTGCTTCCTCCACACGTCCGCATCCAGCACGGCTTGTAACGCAGGTGTATCATCTCCCGTAATCTCCTGCTCAACGTGCAAGATCGAAATATGCGTCGGCACGTTCAACTCTCGTCGACTCAACGCCCTCAAAAGCGTAGATTTACCGATACCGTTCTGGCCCACTAATCCGTACCGTCTCCCGTACGCCAACGTTAACGTCGTATCCGTCAATATCCTCTTACCGGAAATCTGCACATCCACATTCTCCACCTTGATATCCTTGCTCTTCCCCGCCGACGAACTCCCCAATTGAAGCGGATTAACCTGCATGTAAAACTCCTCGTAACTCTTCGTATCGTCCGTCATCGTGATCAATTTCGACGCTTCGTACTCCACGTTCTTATGAATCTTCTTATCCTGCTTCGCTTTAATCTTCTTCTCCGCCTTCTCCAGCTTTTTCTTATCGACCCTCGACTCTACTTTTCTTGACGCTGTAGCTTCCAAATCGATCGTGGCGACGAGGTTCATGGTCCCGGAAACTCCACTTCGAGAAGACATGTTTATCGTCTGCTCGAGCTTGCGGTTCGTTCCGGCCGCCGAACGTCGTGTTAACCCCTCGCTAGGCATGAGTTGTTTCACCATCGAGTCGACCGTCGAGTTTATGGAGTCGGGAGGGGTATCCATCGCCGCGGACTGGAGAATGGCGGTGACCGCTGTGATGGCATTTTGTAGCTCGTCTTCGGCATCGGGAAGCTCGGAGTTGATGGCGTATTTGAGGAAGCCGACGCAGTATTCGGTCAGGACGTTGTCCAGGCCGGGGACGGCCTTCATGAGCTGTGTTTCAGCTGACATTGTGATGTTGGTTGATGTACACAGTAGGGTGGAAGGTTGGTGTCGTGGGGTTATCAATATAAAAAGCGGGTAGCTTGCATTTGCAGGGTTTTTGTTGTAAGTTTCGCCCACCAGATTTGTCACCAAACGCAACCAGCAGCATCAGCGCCAACATTCAATCTCACATCTTCAAATCGTAATTATTCAAGTTTCAATGCAATGACTATTGTAATTTAATGTAAAGACTAACCATGTAGTAATGCAAAGAAGGGTATCCGAATCATATAACCAAAAGCAAGACAGATCAGAACAAATTAAAACAGTCTAAGCACAAGCAAGCAATGCAGCCTCTAAGCTAATCCAACAAACAAAAGGGACAAAAACACAAGACGCCCGAAATCAACATAAAATTGAATAGAAAACAAAAGGAAACTACTGCCTCAGTTCAGGAAACAATGCATCGACGATAGTATCCAAGATCAAAAATGCGATATGGCAGTTCAACCGCTCATTGTTAAACACCGCGAACAACCGTCTACTAGCATTACTGGCACTCGACCTGCCAACCACACTAGCCGCAATATCTAAACTACATGTTAACAGACGACCATAATATTAAGAAAAATAATAGGCATACCAGGAATAAGTGTAGCGAGCATCAGGCTTGCCTCCGTTCTAGTCCGTGATTTATCCTTCGTCGTGCGCGGCGGTCGAGTAAAGATAAACTTCCCGTCAAGCCACAGATTATCCCTCAGCATATGAATATACTTCTCAATATTATCCTCACTCGTAAAGTTCTTCACTTGCTCGCGAACTTTCCTGTTCAAGGTATCAGCATCCATTCTATAAATACTTTAATAGGAATAGGAAACGCACCGTTCAATAGTACCCCCGAGTAACTGGTGCAGCACCACAACGACCGCTCGCCCCTTCAACCAGCTACTCCCCTTGTTTAAATCAAAAACCTCCAGAAAGAGATCGCATATCGGTTTCACGAATGGGACCCCTTCTCTCTCCTCATAAGCGATAAGTTCCGCCTCAGCCTCCGCTACACTCATCTCACCGCCCTCCGCAGTTCGAGCCCTCAAACTCCCTCCATCATTCAATTCACCCGGATTCGGGAACCCAGCGAACGATGACGCAGCAGCAGATAACTGCTCCAACATTGGTACCGTGCCAATAACATCCCCCATCCCGTCCGCGATAGAATTATACAGCTTTGAGATAAAATCCGCATCGGCAGCATTATCCGTCCCACTCCCGTCAGGAACAGGCGGTAAACTCTGCTGCGATAGAAAAGAACGTAACTCTCTACTCCTGCACACGTCCGGTATGAGCAACAGACCTCGAAGATAAACCTCCAACGCTGCACGTCTTTTATCTAAAAAGTCACGCTGCAGTTTCATAACCACGTGCTTTCTCGGAAACTCGAGATGTTTGACAGATGCATATTTCGCACGTAATTCCTGATGAAGCTGGAAGAACTCGCTGTATCGTCTTGCAACGGCCCACTCGGCAGCGGGGAACTGGTCGCCGGCTTTGCGGAATACTTCGACGATATAGATTGCATATTCCTTGCCCTGTTCGTTGCCCACGACGGGCTGTTTGATGTTGATGCTCGCGCGGCCGTACAAGCTGTTGTCGCTCTCTTGGATAATGTACTGCTGCCGCTGGAGTTCCTTTCTGCGGATTTCTCGTTGCAAACTAAGTCTGCTCTTTTTGAGAATTCTCAATTCCGCCGTGTTATTCGTCAACTCTGCCTTTTTCAACATTGACGAAACCACGGCATCCTGAGTGTAGAGTTTATTGATTGATAGCGTAAGTTCAGATATCGCCTCTGCTAAACCTAGATCTCCGGGAGCAGCCTCATGAACAGTTGCTTCTTCGTAATCGGAAGCCGGATCAGATGAAAACCCTTGATCTTCTAGTGCTTTCGCATTCTCTTCCGCAAATATCTCCTCGCCCGCAAAAACAGATTTAGAAGCAAAGTCGTTGACCAATCCTAGCGTGGCAAGACTGGTAGGCTTCTTCGACGATGTTCGCTTCGGATAAACCGGTTGTGTCGAAGCCGGTCGAGATATTTCACCAGATGATCGACCGCTGTCCGGTGTAAGCGCATCCGCTGCATCGTCAAAGAGCCTATTGGTTGGTTTCTTTCCATCATCGATGCTCGGCCGCTCTTCCATAATATGGGTCAAGGCGGCTTCCATAGCTTCAACAACGCCGTTCGAAGGCGAAATAGGATCTTCCTGAACAGACCCTTCGGAAAACAATTCATCCTTCAAACTTCCTCTTGACTGCGAAAGCTCAGTGGTCCCCCAATCGTCATCAAATAATTTCGGTCGATTCCCATCATGTGAGTGTCTTGACGAGAATAAATCACCTCGTTCGGAAGCTGTAGGTGTCTGGAATTGTAGAGGAGTAGAGTTCCTTCGTCCTTCTTGGAACCCTTCGGGGACCTGTAATTTATTCGACGACTGCGGACCCAACGGCGGTGAATCAAGACTCTTCGCTCGATTCTCTCGTGACGAAGAAGAGTAGTTGTAAAACAAGTCGGAGTTCTTGAAACCCGGAAGATCGTGTTCCTGCATGTCCTCATACACCGCCGTTTGTGCTCTTAGAATCGCCCCTCTTGCCTGGTAGTACTGCAGGTTACTCGCATTCTTGCTAGCCTTCAAAAACTTCTTCACCATATGTCGAGATTTATCCGGGATCTGAAGCTCCGGGATCGAGATGTACGCTTCGTATATCTGTCCGATATCGTTTCGATCAGACAGCCCCCAAGATAGTCCGGAGGGAACAGAGTCGTCGTTTTCAGGCGGATCGTCTTCAAGCGGGTTTCTCAGCCCATCGACGACCATCCAGAATTGCACCAATTTGATACGATTTTGTCGATCCATATATTCCATGAAATATGTAATTCCGGATGGGCTTTTCAAAATCTGATGTAGAGTGTGCTGTTCGGCGGGTGATGTTCCATTTCGGGTGGAGTTCGAACTGGAGATAGTATCTGGCGGGGCAGCGACTTGACTCTTCTGCCCTGATGAAAGATGAGCTATCTTCTGGTCCAAGAGCTTCTTCGCAGTCTCGAGACGCTTAAGATAGACCTGGTCCTGAAAGTCAGCGTCCTTTCTCAGTTGGATCGCAATCTCGTTCCGCATTCGTTTGGCATCTGGCAGACTGTTGCAGTTTCTAATAGATCGAATGAAGCGTTCGAATGTCCGCTCGTCCGCCTTTGGTGATAATCGTTTATGTAGTTTAGTTTTCGGAGAAGTGTGCTGCTCCAGCGCTGCTCTCAATTTCCGAATCGTCTTTCGCTCTTGAAGCGTATTCCGGCCCTATCCACGAGATTAGCTTGTTTCTCTATACTGACTTATACAATAAGGATGAGGGATACATACCAAAGTCTCAACCGTCCGATTCCAAAAATCAGGCTCCGACGTGAGCATAATAACAGGTAGCAGCACACTGCACGATACAATCTCCCTCACAAGAGAACTGACAGCTCGACTCTTAATCTCCTTATCCGGTAATATCAACGGAAGCACCTTCATCACAATCTTCCTCAAATAATCCTGCTGAATGCTCTTCGAGTCCGTATACCCGACCTGAACAGCGGCGTGCAACCTCCCATCTCTATACTTCGACGCAACCGCCATATCCAGCTCTTCCGACTCCGTTAATTGTTTATTCAAATGTTTCCCCCAAACAGCTCTCTCTGCCGCCGCGAATTCGTTTAAATGTGTGGTAAGCAACGGCACCACCTTGCCCACCCCGATCTCCACCAGATCCAGCTTCTCAGCCCTCGTCCATAATGCGTAGAGAGCATGCCGTATCGTCTTCTCGACCTGGTGACTGAACGCTGGATCTGGCGTGATTCGTTGGTACCATTCGCTGATAAAACTGCGGACGATAAGCTCGATAATCTCATCTATCGCATCCGAAACCTTCAAGCTGGGCGGGTACAGCGCCGCCCTGACGAACGATTCCTCCTTCCTGATAGCTTCGAGTTCGGCCTGGAATCGCGAGGGCCGAGTGAACGCCAACGGCTTGATGTTTTTTAACGGCTGGCTGGCGCTTTCGTTCGGCCGGCGCCGTTGTATCGTGAATACGAAGAGTATAACGAGTAGTAAAAAGGTGATTATCGATGTCCATATTGCTGTGAAAAAGATTGTTCGGAAATTGGGGATGACCCGTGAAGCCACCGAGAGGAAGAGTACGATCCCAGCGCCGACTTTGAGAGGAAACGGGATTTGATCCGGCAGCTCTAGGACGGGAAATAGCTCCGGATCCGGATCGACTGGTTCGTGAGATGGCTCTTCTTGCGGCGTGGGTAAAGTAGCTTGCGCTGGCGGGGCTGGGGAGCCGGGTGGTGAGTACGGAGGAGGGGGATCAGGTATGCTGCCCACGGTCGACATCTCCAGGAGGGTTCAGACGTATTCTTTTGCGATGATGGCGTGGCGACATAGTAGCTTTACCATGCTCGAGGAGGGTGGTCCGATATCGAAGCTTGCCCGATCTTCTAGTATTCGTTGTTTGTTCGGTTCGAATTGTGCGCCGTGGATTTCGGTGATATAGCAGCAGTCAATTAAATTATGTCGTGAGAAAACAGGTTGACGTATTCGAATATATTCCCGGTAGAGTTCTGCGGGCAAATAGTCGTCATTAAAATGGTGCGCAGGGCATCTCACTTTCGCTAAGCTCTGCAGCTCTGATGGCCGGCGCATGTGCGCACGCAACCCGGTCAACTGGCAGCCAGTCACGCGATGCCAACATAATAATAATCTATCGTACAAATTTTATATTCACAGAGAATTTGTTCTATCTGGCTGTGATATATCACCTGTGCCATCATACCGGATCCTCGACCCTCCTAAAGCAAGCAACCCATTTACTGCCCTTATTCCGCGCAACCTTCTTCCCTTCCTCCGTATCCGTCCTCATGATCTTAACACAGACATCCTCCTCCTGCTCTTCCTCTCCGAGCTTCTGAAACATCGGGTGCTCGTCCAAATGTTTCGCCATCCACAGGTGCAAATCTTCCACATCAGTGATAGTATATATAATCCCACCCGGGCGTAAAATATACGCATATTCCGCCAGAAGTGCCGGTCTAGCTACTCTGTTAGCACAAGAGCTAAAATGGATATTCGGAGAGGAGGAAACGCACGAGATAATCCTCGCCTTATGCTTCCTAGCCTTAAAATGCGGATCGGGGAAGCAGAAAAACATCTTGCTAAGTTGATGCCTCTCGAAGAAATTCGGCAAAAACTTCATCGCATTACCCCGTATTATCCCTATATTTTGGTATCCGCCGGGTACCTCTACTTCATCTCCTCCCTCTTTCTTAGCCAAATACTGGTTTCGTAAAGCCGTGATCCGGTCGTGAACATATGCTGTGACTTGCGTCCGTATTTCCATGCCCAGTATCAACGTTTCAGGAAACGTCGGGGCGAGAGAAATCAACAGCCCGCCGAATCCACATCCGATATCTGCTATTTCAACCTTCTTGGTATCGAACGGCACGCCAGTGATCGGATTGACGGCTCCTTCGACCTCGCCAGTGATTTCGGTTGTATCGTCTAGCTTTCGCTTCTTCGAGAAATATGCAGGAAAGTAATCGCTCCAGTCCATTTCGTCAGGAGAAATCGGACTAGACAAAAGGCAAGACAATCGATTTAGCTTTCAACTCCGATATATATTCGTGGCGCATGCAAAGAACGGGATGCAATACTGAGGATTCTCACTAGCTCAGTCTGTGGTCGGAAAACGGATTGGCATGTGCCCGCTGCCTGTAGAACTTCTTCTGCGGTAGTACATCCTGATGGTCGGCATTCCTGTAATCCATGCGTTTTTGCCGTTTCGTAGCATTGGGGGCGGGTGAGGCCGACATGGTTGGGATCGTGTGAAGGGAAAGATGTTGATGCACGTTTGGTTGGTGTTGGAGGAAGAAATTTGGAGGCTCTTTTTCTCGTCTCGATGATTGAGGCGCTTCAGTGACTCTTTTTGCTTTACGAGAAAATAAACCTTTCTGATTACGATTAAATTTCGCAAGCAGGCAAATATACGAGTAATGGGCTACTGCAAATAACAATAAGCTCTGACTAGTTCGTGGGATAATCTAGTATACTAGTAATACACTTAAAATATAATATAATAAACATTTGACCACCGTTTATTGATAGGGTTTCGTTATAAAAACTTCAACTCAAAAACGGGTAAAATAATAATCAATGGTTTAAAAATCAATCGCTGTATCGAGAATAATGGAGTAAAGAAGATATGTGAGATTATCACTCATGAAAGAAAGGAAAAAAACTGCAGCTTGCATCAAAGGTCTCATTTCTGCAAAGAACTATCCAATAAACAACCGCTAAACAACAGATCAGGAAGAAAAAGATAAGGAAGAAACAAAGACTGCGTCTAAGAACCAAATGATAGTTGCAAATTTTTTTTTCAAAATAGATCCTTGCGAGGCGTCAAAATATATGTTACAGTGAAGGAGAATATAAAAGAAACGAGAACTGTGAGTTTCAACCTAGGGTTTAATGATACCACCATTTGTAGGTTATGGGTAATCATAAGGGAGGAAAGAAGTTATGGTATCATTAACTGTCACTGAATCCGCTGATTCAACGAATGTGGTTATGATGCTGCCTTGGTATCATAGAGGATTTACCGAAACTCGATAGATCCGTAGACGCCCTTGTCGGGGACATGCTTCAGTTCGAGTTGCTGCCATTTTTCGCTATTAGAATGGAAGTATATCCCCGAAACATTCCCGGTGACCTGGCTGAAACAGATATAATAGAAGCCGTCGAAGCTTGCACCGGTAAGCTCCTTGACCCGATGGTTGGGTACCAGGAAGTATTCTTTCCACCGCATAAAAATATGTTCCTGTTCGCCAAAGTCTTTGCTGTGGACGTCCTTTTGTTTCGACGTCTTGGAGAACGGGCGATAGGCGGGGAAACGGCCCCAGTGTTGGAGATCGATTTTTTCGTTTGCGCCCCAGGTTTTGTTCTTGGTCTTGAAAGCGTATTTGCCGCCAATCATTTCGCCTTCAAAATAGGTGGTCAGGGTCGGGTTGTCGGGTGTGAGACCTGGGGGTGAGGGGAACCGTGGTTAGTTTTTGCTGGTTATGGCGAACGAGAACCTTCTCTGAGGGGCGAAAAAACGCACCTTGGATGCATAAGTATCCACACAAGAATGACTCTCGCATGTCAACATGTTTGATTTCCACATTAACGGTATACGTCTGTTTATCGGATTGTTGGGTCCCTTCGAAACGTGAGCCGGGCCGTAGGAATGAGGAAGTGGAGTATGGACTGAGCTATTAAATGGTTCGGATTCGAGTTAGCGGACAAAGCATGCGACTTCGCCTGGTGCTGTGTTGCGGTGCCGAGTCGGCCAGCCAGCGCCAGCCAGCGAGTCAGGCGAGAGGAGAAGGGATGCACATACCCGAATGGAAGAGAAAGAGGAGGCCGAGGATGCCGGCGAGAGAGCCTGGGAGGAAGCGAACGAGTCTGTCATCGAATACGGGCTTCCAGGTAGACTGCGAGTGTTTTCTCGGTGGGAGGATTTCGAGGTTTGGGAAGATTTAAGGGTGTTCGGGTTGGAGAGGTCGTCTACGTCTAGGATCGAATCACTTGACGATGCGAGAGTGTTGCGATCTTTTATCGGATTAATATTCAACTGGTCATCTGAGACGGACGGGGAGGCAGCCTGTCTGGACTCTTGGAGACAAGCGTCGTGAGAACGTGACAAGAGAGCGCCGGCAAATCGATTATCCAGGCCGACGCCGATTTCGAGGCCGGAGCGAAGGTGATCTGGGAGGGACGAGCGGGGACCTGGTGTCGCCATGGCCGGTGAAGCGAAACGAGAGTCGAGTCGAGGCGAGTCGAGTAGAGGACGGGAGCAGGTGGGTGCACGTATCCGTCAGTGGTCAATCGGAACTATCATGAAATATTTATGGCGGACACTCGGACGATATTAAATATAGAAGACAGTGCGGCAGCAGCAGTTGGAGGGAAGGAAGAGAGAAAGAGGGCAGGTGGACGACGTCGCTTAGTGAAAAGATGGGGTAACCCAAATTCGAAGCAGCCAGTCAGAGCAGAGAGAGCTCGAGAGGATGGATTGAGATTCGGTGCTCCGTCGTTCGATTGGACGTCACATATAAAAGTAAAAAGATAAAACGGATGTGTGAGAGAGATTGCGGGACTGTCTACAGAATTATAATCAACTCGGGCGGACGAGAAATGCTGCAGAGGAGAAGAAGAGAGAGAAGAAAAAGACTGCGCTGGGCAGCTGGGGGAGCAAATTGGGGGGGCACCGGACGTCAGCTAGCGAAGCTAATCGATTCACTGGAATTCTCAACAACCTCGAATATAAATATAAATATTAAATGGAATAAGAATAAAATAAACATAAAATAAAGTATATGCAGAGTAAACAAGCACAGAGATCAGACCACAGTGAGCGAAATCTGGGAAGTGAAGACGAGCACCTTTTATCTTGTAGACTCACTCAATAGTATAGTTCCAGTCGACCTGCTAATTGAATTCGGGTGGATGGGGGTTACCATGCTAAAATGCTGGACTAGGTAGTCGACCCGACAGGACGCACATGAAGTATCAGGTATCTAAGTAGGTAACGATGGTTGGCTAAGGCCTTTACGTACCTCCCAAGCCTGGTTGCTCAACGGCGAACGAGCCAGACCAGATCGGACGGAGAAGAGGGAATAAACGATTCGAAGCCAGGGCGGGCTTAAAGAAGAAAAGCAAGGTTACCACCGATGGCTAATTGCGACATTTTTTTCCCCATCGAAGGAATTCGGAAGATAGGGAGAGCGCGCGCGAAAAGATGTCTTCTTCATCTCCATGTATCTCCTCAGAGTTCCTTGGAGGAAGGCAGCTAGCTCAGCAGCATCACTTCATGAGTGCTCGGGTTCCGCAAAAGCTGGAGAGTTCCCCATCATTGCACATTGATATCATATTCTTCATCTCGATGTTCGAATCGACAAGGTGCTAAAGTTGCCACAGTAGTACCAACCTAAATCAAATTGTACCTCCAGTTGTATCCCCTCCAGACCGGACAAATGGCATCACATCCACAGAATTCATAGGCAAAAGAACTTTGGTGTCGTGTTTTTCGGTTTTATCCTGTTCGGATTCGTGCAAGGTGGAGCAGCATAGAAATTTTTCATGCACTGTTTTTTTTTCTCGCTTCCCCACTTTTAGTCTCGCAGGCAGGGATTTGGGGTGGCTGCATCGCAGACCTTAGCTTTCATTCAGAACTTTCTCGGTGGAATTTCACGCATTTTGTCGATGCCAGCGCTCAACTAACTAGCGAACGTCAAACCCTTCTAGAGTACGCATTCTTCGCATTAACCTACTCCCTAAGGTCTAATGCCAAATCTCTGTTGGCTAGTTTGGATATCCGGATGCACATGATCATAACCGCCACCGGATCTCTTTTTGGTGCTCAATAGGAATTTCTAGAATAACATTAGCAACCACCAAAACCTTTCTACCTACAACAACAGATTCTCACCTTTGGAATAAAGTACATGGCAACGGTCCCAAAATCTTGGAGACCGCTGAAATAGTAAACAGATAAAAGCGAAGGGGCCGAGATGCAAGCCTCTAGATTGGTTTGATCTAAAACCGGAGTTTTGTTAGCACATGGTTGATTAATTATTCTGTCGATTCCGAGGAAATATACCTTGAAATGTAACCCAATCAACGAAAACACCAATGCCTTCAGATCCTGCACAAGGTAGTAGAAGACTCGAAGTCCTTCGGGATCTTGACTCTCTTGAATATCGACCAGTGAGCCGATTTTAGCGGTCTGCGCCAATAACAGTCAGTGGAGTTGTCCGCAAGGCTCGTCTCGTGCTTGTGATACGTGCCTCGAACGATATGTGGTCATTTCCCAAACGAATCTCGAGCTCTTGCCTTCCATCCTTGTTCTTCTGAGGCCACTTCGCATCGTCTTCTCTGTCTGGTTGTTAACGATCTGGATAACGGCCTTAAAGCGCGCGATGGTGGGCTTCCTTACTTCATGATTTCGCTTTCTTTGATGATTCTCTTGATCTCTTTTATCATAAGAGCACTGACGAACACTGTACGCAGCTATAATAAGCTTCACCTCGACGCGAACGAACGAGCAATCGGACGTACTTTCTTTGCGAATCAACGAATCGTTTCGGTAATTGGAATTGTTCGCGTATCGGGCGAGGGCGCAACCGCCGGGGACTGCTTTGAAGTCGAATTCTAAAGCTTCGAAGTTAGATATAATGTCAATAGACGTCAAATCCCTGTAGAGCCATACCAAGGAACTCATGACCGAAGCGTCCTGAATGGCCGGAGCTGTCGCAAACGAGTTGTTAGCTATGTCCGTGATATATTCGTGGTTCTTGTATGGTATTACTAGTATCTGATGTAAAACTGCTCGTTCGTCGACATTGTGGTGATATTCGCGATGCGTGTCTGATACTGCTGCGAGGAAGGTTCGAGGTGTCAAAGACGCGATAAGAGAAAAAAGCTGGGGTGAAGTGGCGGCGCATTTCTCGGCACAAACGCAGCGTAACTTTGAGACCAGGTTGTCCAAGCTACGTGCTGGGAGCACCCAAAAGGACACCACGCATAACCGCTTTTGACGAGGAGCTTGGGACGCAGCTATCAGACCGAGAACTTGTAGACGTCGACATTGACGCTGGATCCGACTCGACACGATTTCGACCCTTCGACATCCCACCCCCATCTCTTCACGCCCCTCCTGACTCAATTGTCTCCATACTCGGCCTAACACGACCTCTCGAGCTTGACCCTGGACCTGTATCGCCGGCACCATAGGACCCGTAATTAAACACCAAACCCTCGATATATCAACTTCCAAACGCCATAGATTATCACCTAACTGTCATCGCCATCCCGGTAATAGCATCGCCTATTCAAGATGTCATTCCTGGAAAGCACATACACCCTGGTACACCAGGACAATCCCTCCGATGTCCCGTCGCAGCAGGAACTCAAGAACCAGCTTGAGAAGGGAAACGACGAAACAAAGATGGAGACAATGAAGCGCATCCTGGTCGTGATGCTGAACGGAGACCCCATGCCGGGCCTCCTAATGCATATTATCCGATTCGTCATGCCATCGAAGCACAAGGGATTGAAGAAGCTACTATATTTCTACTATGAAATATGTCCAAAATTAGATTCCAATGGCAAGCTAAAGCAGGAATTCGTGCTCGTCTGGTGAGTTCACGATTTATATCATACAACTTAATAGGGCGAAAATGTTGACAATATCACAGCAACGGCATTCGAAACGACTTACTACATCCCAACGAGTTCATTCGAGGCTTCACACTGCGTTTCCTCTGCAAATTGCGCGAAGCAGAGCTACTAGAACCACTGTTGGGTTCATGTCGACAATGCTTGGAGCACAGACACGCATACGTTCGCAAAAATGCCGTCTTCGCGGTCCAATCCATCTTTACCCACTTCGAAACATTAATACCTGATGCACCAGACCTCATCTTTACCTTCCTGCAAACCGAGAACGACCATACTTGCAAACGAAACGCGTTTGCCGCTCTAGCTGCTATAAGTCACAATAAAGCGCTCGAATACTTCAACTCTATTGTCGATAATATTGGAGGCTTGGACGAGTTGATGCAGCAGGCGGTTATCGAATTCATCAGAAAAGACGCTGTGTTGAACACGCAGAATAGAGCTCGATACCTAAGAATAATATTCGACCTCCTGGAAGCTCCTTCGAACACAGTAGTCTACGAAGCTGCTACCTCACTTACAACTCTCACCGGAAACCCAACTGCGATTAAAGGTAGGATTGTCTATAGTTTACTTGCCCGTGTAATGCTCCATACTGATGTGAGATGTAGCTGCTGCTGGCAAGTTTATCGAGCTTAGCGTGAAGGAGTCGGATAACAACATCAAACTTATCGTCCTGGACCGTGTGGACCAGCTGCGCCGGAAACATGAGGGCGTTCTCGACGACCTGACGATGGAGATTCTTCGAGTGCTTTCTAGGTTTGTTGGACCTATCGCTTCAACTTTATTATTGAGCTAACTTTTCGACCAGTCCCGACATTGATGTTCGCAAGAAGTCATTGGATATTGCCCTTAGCATGGTATCCAGCCGAAACGTGGAAGAAGTTGTGCTATTGCTCAAGAAGGAGATGGCAAAAACAGTAGATCAGGAATACGAGAAGGTATATCGGAGCTATATGCATATTGTGTATCTACAGGAATGCTAACAGTTTATTGTAGAATGCCGAGTACCGCCAACTGCTCATTCACGCAATTCACAACTGCGCTATCAGATTCTCCGAGGTTGCTGCTAATGTTGTCGGCCTACTTATGGACTTTATCGGCGACCTCAACAACACCTCAGCAGTCGATGTCGTCGCATTTGTCAAAGAAGTTGTCGAAAAGTTCCCAGCACTGCGACAAAGTATTGTTGAAAAACTGCTTTCAACTTTAGGGGAAGTCCGAGCCGGCAAAGTTTACAGAGGCGCACTATGGATTGTTGGAGAATACTGTGTTGAACCAAAGGACATTAGAGAGGCATGGAAGAGAATACGAGCCAGTCTTGGAGAAATTCCTATTCTTTCTTCCGAACAAAAGCTACTCGAGGCAGTTCCAGAAGATGGAGACCAGACCAGCTCTGCACCTAAGACGTCAGCCCCATCTGGTTCTCGCAAAGTTCTCGCCGATGGTACTTACGCCACCGAGAGCGCATTGACCAGCGATTCTGCTAACGCAGCGAAACTCGAGGCTGTTAAAGCCGCTCAGAAGCCGCCACTGAGAGCATTGATTCTTGACGGCGATTTCTTCCTAGCTTCCGTCCTCTCCTCTACCCTCACCAAACTCGTCATGCGACATGCCGAGATTTCGAAGGATACCGCCAGGACAAACGCCTTAAAAGCCGAAGCGATGCTTATCATGATTTCCGTCATCCGGGTTGGCCAGTCGCAGTTCGTAAAGACAAAAATCGACGAAGATTCCGTCGACCGAATTATGGCTTGTGTCAAGTGTCTCTCGGAATTCGAAGAGAGGAAGGAGCTGGAAACCGTCTTCCTCGACGATACGAGGAAAGCTTTCAGAGCTATGATTTCGGCCGAAGAGAAGAAGAGAGCAGCCTCGGATGCTCGCGAGAAGAACAAGAATGCAATCCAAGTCGACGACGTGATCTCCTTCAGACAACTTTCCAAGAAGAATGCTGGGGAGTCAGCAGATATGGTGGGTAGATCTATAATTATTGATATAGTGATGAGGCTAACCGGTTTTAGATTGAGCTGGATTTGGAGAAGGCTACCGGTGGTGATACTACAGTTGAGGATGTTGCGTCCAAGCTCAGTCGCGTGGTGCAGCTTACAGGATTCTCTGACCCAGTCTACGCCGAGGCTTACGTCAAGGTTCACCAGTTCGATATCGTTCTCGACGTCCTTCTTGTCAACCAAACGACCGAAACCCTGCAGAACCTCACCGTCGAGTTTGCAACTCTCGGAGACCTCAAAGTTGTAGAAAAGCCAACGACGCAGACACTGGGTCCTCATAGCTTCCAGAGTGTGCAGGCAACGATCAAGGTTTCGTCGACCGACCAGGGTGTGATCTTTGGAAACGTGGTCTACGATGGCCCGAGCTCGACAGAGACGAACGTGGTTATCTTGAACGACGTCCACGTTGACATTATGGACTACATCCAGCCAGCCACCTGCACGGAGACACAATTCAGATCCATGTGGACTGAATTCGAATGGGAGAACAAGGTCAACATTAACTCAAAGGCGCCTACGCTACGAGAGTTCCTGAGCCAGTTGATGGCAGCCTCGAACATGAACTGCTTGACACCTGAGGCGTCGCTGAAGGGTGACTGCCAGTTCCTCAGTGCTAATCTCTATGCGAAGAGTGCATTCGGTAGGATATTCCACATTCAGCCATATTATTTTTCTTGATCTTACGGTATATGCTAATCTGATAATATAATACAGGTGAGGATGCGCTTGCAAACTTGAGCGTTGAGCAGGACGGCGAGGGTGGTCCAATTACCGGGTTTGTCAGGATAAGAAGCAGGTCGCAGGGCCTGGCACTCAGTCTTGGATCACTTAAAGGTTTGAGTAAGGTTGGCGTGGGAGCTTGAGGCGTTTACCAAAAAAGACCATAAAAATGACAGCAGGGTTCTGCGGGACCGGCAGTTGTTTTCTCCATATTTTGTACGGTTTTTTGTGCGTGGAATGTATATACCATTTTCCCATCTCCTTGGTTCTCCTTGTTACATGCACGCATGGCGTTCTCCTGTCCATTGAACAAAAAGAAAAGAACAAACTTCTTGTAGCCATGTATCCAACTTTTTTTCTAAATTAAAAATGTAATTCAGCCAAAGAAGAGCAGACGGATTTTACCGTGCGCAGACGCGTGCGCAGTGAGAATCAAAATCGGGGCGCGGAGGAACCAGTGTAACCGAGGAAAGTAGCTTGGCCAGGAACGCGGCCAGATCTGACTGCCCAGCAAATCTGACCAGACCGGCATCTGATTGCTTGTTATATTATATAGCAGCTACCTGTTCCGAGCGATCCGTGTGCCTCTCACTTCTTCCTTAGCACCAATTTTGTCTCCTGTCAACTTCCAAACTACCGTCCAAGCAGACATCAATCCAGCATGTCTTCATCATCATCGGGAGGAGAAGGGAACGCTCTTCTGGCGTCGTCGCCGGCCGCGAGAACGAGCGGTGCGTACAGCGGATTGGGAATCGGACCCGAAGATGCGTTGCTGCTAGCTACCCACTCGCTCGCCATTCGGGACGACTGCATAACGATCACGAGTGCGTATATCAGAGCTTATATTATATTATACTATACCTAGCTAATTTTATACAGACAGGAAAAAGGCTCCCAAAAAGCGCGACCCTTCGTGCTGCGGACCAGGTGCGCGCCATTTACCTCACACGTGCTTTTGAATGAATGAATTAATGCTAACGACGTGGATTGGAAAAAAGTACAGCCGGGCCGAGCGACGCCTCAGACAACACTATAACCCTGCATAACCTTCTCTGGGCGCGCGTCTCCATCGGCGAGGACAGGAGTGCCCTTCAGATCTCCCACGCTAAGGAGTTCGGCAAGCGGCTGGTTAAACCGGAGACCGTATCGATCCCAATCGAAGAAGGGGATCTTGAGAAGGCAGATCGGTGGGTCGAGAGGTTGCTGGAACGGGCTTATCACGGTAATTACATCACTGAATATATTGATGAAGCTTGGCTAATTGACGTTCTGTAGGATCGCAACAAGCGAAACGGCTCAAGGTGCTTATTAATCCCCACGGCGGACCCGGAACGGCCGAGACAATCTACAAAAATGAGATCGGACCGATACTCGCCGCTGCCAGCTGTTCTATCGACATCGAATTAACGCAGTACGCCAAACACGCTGTCAAGATCGCGCAGGAACTAGACATTGACGCATACGACGCCGTTATCTGCGTTTCCGGCGACGGTGTCCCACATGAAGTTTTCAACGGGTTGGGCAAACGACCGGATGCGAAGAAGGCATTGAACAAAATAGCCGTATGCCAGTTACCCGGCGGCTCCGGCAATGGGATGTGCTGGAGTTTTACTGGCACCGATGCACCCAGTCTTGCGGCCGTCGCTATCGTCAAAGGCAAACGAACGCATTTCGATTTAGTATCCGTAACGCAGGGGGACGACCGGATTCTTTCGTTCTTATCTCAAGCTGTCGGTATGACTGCCGAACTTGATCTCGGGACAGAGAATATGCGGTGGATGGGGAATACGAGGTTCACAGTTGGGTTCTTGCAGAGAGTTATCACGGAGAGGGTATACCCGGCTGACGTACACGTCAAGCTTGCGATCGATAATAAGGAGGATATCAGGCGACACGCGTCTATCGTACGCGAGCCACCGAACGTGGATCACACCGACGAGGATAGCGGATTACCGCCGCTGCTGTATGGGTCTATCAAGGATGCTGTGCCCGAGGATTGGGTGCTAGAATCACATCCAAAAATGGGAAACTTTTATTGCGGAAATGTAGGTTTCTTCTAGTTTTATATATTAGGGGAACCTGGGATTAACTGTGATTTAGATGATTTGCATGTCGAAAGACATCCATTTCTTCCCAGCCGCCAAACCCAACGACGGCCACATGGACCTGGCAATTACGGACGGCGACGTCGGGCGCATCAAGTCGGTGGGTGTCATGCTCGGTGCGGAAACGGGAAAACACTTTGATCTCCCCGAAGTGAACTACAGAAAGGTTTTAGCGTACAGAATCATACCGAAGAATCAGAAGGACGGGTATATCAGCATTGACGGGGAACGGGTTGCGTTTGCGCCGTTCCAGGCCGAAATACACCATGGCCTCGGCATGTCGTTGTCTTTAAGGCATAATGTTTACGAGGGGCCGATTCTCACCTAATCTTGAAAGCGTAGAGTTTTTGTTAACGAGGGTGTTTGGTATTGAAGTTTTTTTAAGAAGTTCATTAGCATGTATGATAGGATATCATAATTGTAATCTTCAAAAGTCGGTTTGGGAATAGCAGGAGGTCGCTCTAATATACAATCAAACGATAATAAACGGTAAAATTCTAGTTCGAAGACTGCGCTAATAGCGGCTGTAAACGGTCGTCTTCTAGTAATTCTGTAACATTCTTCTTTATCGATTTCGACGGTGTCTCATTTTGGAGTTTTCGGAAGGGACGTAGTAGTGATTCTGTCTGTTCTGGTGTTATGTCGTATTCCTCCTCCACTTCACTCTCGTCTTCCTCCTCGTCATTCTGCTCCTTCTCAACTTTTGTAGCTTTGATCAATTCGTCGACGTATATATCGATCAGATGATACCGTAACCCATCCGGCATTTTCGCATTCGTTGAACTATACCACAATCAGCACCCTATTCAGCATCTCGCACCGGATGTAAAGGACAACTTACTGTAAAGCCCACCCCTCCAAAACATCATTATTCTTTCCCACCACACTGGCCTCCCACTCTTTCTCATGCAAGTATTTCAACGAAGCCGCCACATACTGCCTCACCAGCAACATGAACTTATCCATCCGCAGCGCATCGATACCCGTCCACTCCCTTGTCATCGTCATCCAAAACGCCTCGAGAAAAGTAAACACATTATGCTCCTTGATCACCCCGACGAGCGAGGCCAGTTCGTCGGCTAATCGTTGCTGCGTACGCGGTCTGTCGGAGAGCCACATGCAGTAAAAGAGGCCCTTCCAGAGCTTTAGGAGATCGGATTCGGTGAAGGTACGGGAGGAGGAGAGATAGGTTTTCAGGGATTCGACGGCTTTGTCGCGGGTTGGGCGGTCTACACACATTAGTATAATTGTTAGATCTGTAGATGTGGATTAGATGGGTGGTACCATTTGCAGCCAGCTGCTTGACGAAGGGTGCTTGTTGGATACTGTTGTCGCCTGTCATTTTGCAATATATGTCGTTGCTGAGGTTCGATTGCTGGTGATGGTAGGTACTTGGTGGTTTCCGCTTTGTACAAACCTTTTTTTAAGGTCTGAAATTTTGCGACAGAACTTCTGCGGGAGCGCTAGCGAGCTTCCGAGCCTCAACCTTGCTTGGCCTGCGCGTCTATACAAGGTAGCTCAATGCGTAAACTTTTGAGCGATCAAAATTCCAAAAAAAAAATCATACTTAAGAAATTTGATTGTACAGTTATTCATATTGCTGACTTTTGAGCTGAGTTTTTTTTTGTAAATGGAACTCAAGTTTGCACGCCAACCGCATGCCCAACCTCTACAGCGAGTCATGTTTTGGTTGTCAAAGGGATAGATGTCTACCAAAAGCACGAAATATCGACAACAAAAGCCACCAAATCTAGAAATCTCCCACACATCCAATTTTAAAGCTATTACAATAAAACTTACATGAATAAATAGCCAATTGCTCGTTCTTCTACGAAAAACATTTTTATGAGCTTTTCCTTCGGTTTTAGCATGCTTTTCCCGCTTTATATAAATCAATCTAGGTCTTGACTTTTTTCTCTCCTAAAAATGTGTTAACACGATCCAGGTTAATTACTGGAAGACTCCACAACTAAAGTAAATAAAAATAATAATTACCAGAAAAACCGAACTAACATATATCCCAAATCCTTTATCCCACCTCCTTTCACGTTCCCCATCAAATAAAAAATACACGCCAACCTTCACCGACCCGCCAAATCACAACCAGAGGGCCTATTTAGATGAAAGTTACATATATCGTCTCGTCTCGTCAAGCGGAATCGAATAAACTATATTTTATTGTAAAATTCCGAGGTTAGTTTTATTCCATGTCGCGTGGGCGTAGCCGGGGAGGGTCCGGTAATACTCTTATTTATGGTTAAATATTTAACTTTTAAAACTAGTTTAAACTAAAATATATTAGAGTGATTAGAAAGGCGTTAATATAGAAACATCGACATGGCTGCTGTTGAGGCTCTTCCGTCTGTTGACGCTCCTGTAACTTCAGGTACCCTAGAAGTGGAAGAGCAGCTAGCAACCGAGACAAACTTGGGCACGGATTCTTCGGAGGTAATTTTTGAGGTAAAAACTTAATTTTTACTACGACTTTTTTTTAAAACGTCATTTTATAAAATTAAACTAACCCGATTACACTAGGTTCGAAAAATCGTAGGAGAAAAGAAAGATCCACAGACAGGAGTAAGCTTTTCGTGACTTTTCTTAACGAGTCGTCGATATACTCAAACAATACCACAATAACAACACACAACACCAAAACTGAAAGGCTAACTCGAGTGCAAACACAGGAAACCCTCTATCTTATCCGGTGGAAAAACTTCAAAAAGGATGCAGATACCTGGGAACCAATTGAAAACCTCGAAGGGTGCCACGAAGTAATTGATAAATGGCAAACCAAGAAAGCCACTCAACTGTCTAAACAGCCGGCCACAGCAGTAAAAAAGCATGGTCCGGGAAGGCCGCCTAAGGATTCTAACAATGTTAAGCCGAAGAAAGTTGCTGCTGTTAAGTAAGTCCCTTTGTTTTCATTTTTACTATTTTATATAAATTTGTTCTTTGCTTAGTAATATACCTTTGGGGATCTAATTAATTTTGTGTTTTTATAGGAACCGAAAACGCAGCAGATCTGATAGCACTGACTCGGGGCCTGAAGGCACGGCTAAAAGGGCAAATGTAAGTTTTATAACATTTCCTTTGTGTCTCTTTATTTCCTTATTGTAGAGAATTCGCGAAAAACCCCGACGAGATGAGCACTACATAAGAAATATGCATAGATGGGATTCTTCGAAGTCGAATAAAACCTGATACAGCATACCATCTTAATTCCATACTCTATTAGAAATATCTGATCAATCATGCTAACGTGTCTAGTCGAACACAACCTCGCTCCAAAAACTCAAACTCAGTGGATCATCCGCAGATATAACACCACAGACCCCCCAAATAGACAAAACAGCAACCCACCCTGACCGCCTCAAATTCCTCGAAAAGCTAGCATCCCTAAAAGGCCCCAAGATCTCGGTAGTAAACACAGTAGACACGGTCCCCTGCCCGCCCCTCGACTTCGAATTCGTAAATGACTACGTCTACGCCGATGACGTACCCGTCCCGGACCCGGCGTTCATGTGGGGCTGCAAAACCTGCAAGAACCCGTTCGGCTGCCAGACGACACAGATCGAAAACTGTGACTGCACGCAGATGAATCACGAATCGCTGAACCGGCTGGCGTACAAACATAACGGGCTTTTAAAATTCCCGCAGGAATCGGCGTTTGCGATCCACGAGTGCAATGAGAACTGCGAATGCTACAATCGGTGTCCTAATAAAGTTGTGCTGAAGGGGAGGCAGATACCGTTGGAGATTTTTAAAACGGAGAAGAAAGGATGGGGTGTGTATTTTCTCGCTCATCCATACATGCATCCATACATGTCTCCACAATATGGGTGAGGAAATATCTACTAACCGGAATTTACTCGCAGGACTAAGATGCCCCGAAGATCTGAAAGCCGGCCAGTTTATAGATCGCTACGTGGGCGAAGTCATAACCGAAGCCGAAGCCGAAAAACGGACTAAAATCCAAGAGTTGTCAGGTCTAACCTACCTCTTCGACCTCGACAAATTCACCGAGGAATCCGATGCCCCGGAAACCTTTTGCGTCGATGGCGCAAGTCAGGGCGGGGTCACGCGGTTCATCAACCACTCTTGCGAACCGAACCTGATGATTCACGCAGTAACGCATAATCGGTCACGATTGGACATTTACGATCTGGCGCTTTTTACCTCGCGTAAGATTGCTGCCGGGGAGGAGTTGACGTTCGAGTATGTGAGGAATGATGGGGAGGTGCCGGAGGAGGTGGAAGGGCGGAAGAAGTTTGAGTGTTATTGCGGAGCTAAGAAGTGCCATGGGTGGTTATTCTAAAAACGTGCACATTTTACACATTCCACCATTGCTAATTATAGCAGAGTATTGGCGATAGAATGGTGGGTTTTAATTGTGGAACTATAATAGTGCCGCAGCGTACCTATCGTCGTATCACGGAACGACAGCCGAGATCTTTGGTATACTTTATTTTTTATTTTTGGATATCTTGGGAAAGCTTAAGGGGATAATAAGAGATTGGGTATTAATCTAATCTTGCTTTTATTGAAGCTAAGTATAATAGGCTTCCGTCGCCGAGGAGGGAGGGAGGCACCGACGGCAGCGGGTGTGTTTTCTATCCTTTCCGACGCGGCGAGGGCGCCACTTTTTGAATTGCATTACTGCGAAAAAGTGGATTTGGTTAATTTGGCGTTTATCGCGTTGAGCTCATAAATATTGGTATTCTGGCGATGCATTCTTTTTCTTGGTTTAGCATGCGATTTGCTTTGGTTTACGTTTTTCGACGTTTGATACTATACCAGCCTTCTATAGAAAATACACAAGATTCCAACACGACCTACATTAGATAAACAGGGGTTCGTGATCAGACAAACCTCCTTTCCTTAATAAATGCTCTGGAACCGAAACAAAAAAACCAAAAAAACCCGTTTAATACGCAATATCCGTAGCTCAATATAATTGTGTAAAGGAGGTCGTTGGCGTCGCCTCGCTGTAGTGGAAATTTGGTAATTATCATGCAACATGCAACAAAAATTTTACCTGCCAGCTTTATCCCTCTCTCGAAGGGGTTTTAACTGCAATTACAACATAACATGATCTGTCGCAGTCTAGGCCGCACAGCTCAGCACAACTCAGCACGGTTTGGGGATAATATATGTTCGGAGAGAACAGAGTTTTTCCTAACACAGTATCTGCTATGCTGTGCGAATGGAGGCCTGGCGGTGCTCGAGCTCATGCTTAATCAGGCAGTAGCCCATGCATTGCATAGCTCAATTGCGTCCCGCAAAATTACTGTGCGATGCACATGCGACAGTCTACGTCTGAAAAAAAGATCGTTCCCCGAAAATGTACCCGTTTTAATTTTTTGGTCTATATTGAAAACTGTGCGAATGAAGAAAGAAAAGTAGTCCAAGTTATTATATAGTAATACGTGTGTAAAAAGAAAAGTATCTATTCTAGACCGGACAAGCAAAATAATATGTCAAATAGTCTAGATGGGTAGAAAATGTAGCAAAGGAGTGTAAAGAAGAGAATAGAATAGAAGTGAAAAATGAACAAAGAAAATACAAAGAAACAACTCGCTGTAAAAAGTAAACCAGATACCAAAACCACCAATTCCTATTCAATCAAAGAAAATAAAAGCCAAAAGAACGCCATAGCGATACATCCAATCCACATCGAACGTAAAGAAAAAGTCACCGGAGAAGTGTTTTTGTGTTATTTAAAAGTAGAAGGTCCTGAACATCTGAACGTCTCGGATAATCATATCGTTCTCGTAATCCGCCCCGAAGGTGGCTTACAATCGGAAGGGCATCATAGACCGTTGTTCGAAAGTCTCCTCGAATCCACAGAATCGGCGCATATCAGGGCGAGGCTCTAGAACCGCGAGCTCGGGAACAAAGAAAGCTTCCTCCTCGGCAGCCTCGACGGAATGGAACCCGCACATGTCAATCTGCATGATTCCGGCGTTCAAGCTGGAAGTCACCGAGCTGGTTGTGAGTTTCCTCTGAGGGGCTCGGGACTTGATAGTCTTGGCTGGGAGGTAGTATGGGCTTGTCAGGCCGAGATCGTTCTCGATGATGGCGCTGGAGGCAGCGGTGGATGTGGAGGTGATGGATTCGATCGATTGACGACGGTAGATTGTGGAGCTTGCGATGGAGATGTTCGAGGGGGAGGAGACGATGTTCGAGGAAGTGGAGGAAGCATTTGAGGACTTTCGTTTGCGCAGACGGAGGCTGACGTTCTTGGGGGAGAAGGAGGCGGTGAGTTGGTGGATGCTGAAGTGGACCATTTTTACGGGTTTGTTTGAAGTTGAGTTGATTTTGTGGTATTTTTGAAACGGCAGTTGTTTGGTCAACAACACAAGTAAACTGAATAGAAATCAAAAAAGAATTCAAGATATATTCGAGTGAGCGTGTGTTTAATGAGTGGACGGAAGAATCAAAAGAATAAACTTTGATACCCTCGCAAGAGCTTGATGTTTTTATGTCGACGGACTACTGAAGGCAAGAAAATCCCTTAAGAAAATAAAGGGAGAGGAAGGAATTCAGGGACCGGACCAGGGACACGGTATTAATATATATCAACCAAGCTCGTCGTAAATAAGAGCGCAAGATTAAAAAAGAAAGAAAAATAACCAGCGAGCTAACGCGGGATATTGTTTTTTCTCTTTCTCTGTTGGCGGATGTTATGGGTATAATATAAAATATGCACGCAAGCCGAAATATCCTTGTGCCACCCTTGGGAATTCTCAGGATCGAACCGGGAAAGGAATGTTCCTCAGATCAGGACGACCAAGCTGGCTAAAAGGGAAAGAAGCCGAGTTTAATGCTGTTGTGTGATGCAAGATATGCTCGGTCTCGTTTCAGGCGGCCTGGCGAGAAGGTACTTTCTTCTTCCGGGTCTTTTTCTAACAGAAAAGAATAAAGGGATCTCGACAGGGCAAGTGAGAAATCAGACTGTATATGGTTATTTTATTTTCTAGGCACCGCCCGGATGGATAATCGGATGAAATCGAAGATG
This sequence comes from Orbilia quercus, assembly GCA_036971405.1. Lineage (NCBI taxonomy): Eukaryota > Fungi > Ascomycota > Orbiliomycetes > Orbiliales > Orbiliaceae > Orbilia > Orbilia quercus. The sequence goes on from JAJTUE010000003.1 coordinate 1,449,850, forward strand.
CGAATCAACCGCGTATTAGAATAGAAGAATAATAAAAATAAAATAAAACAAAACAAAAACCTATCAAAGGCGGCAACAATGACAAAATAGCTTGGACTAAAAGAAAGTTGTCACTGGTACCTGCCAGTAGTGTCGTAGACGATTGTGTCGTGATGAGCGAGAAGGAGAATGATTCTGAGGAAGGAAAGAGAGAAAGAATCAGTGCGGAGAAGTGTGCCTACATATAAACGACCCAAACTCAATTTTTTTATTTTTTTTCACGATAATGGGATCAGTGCCTTAGTATGAAAATGGCGATACATTACTATAGTGGTGATGGTAATGGCCCCACAGGGTGAGGCAGGTCTGATTCAACCTTCAAACACGCAGTGTTCTACAATTCGGCCGGGCAGACCTACCCGCCAGAACAGTACTAGCACACTTAAACGTCCGCCCTCTGACGACCAAAAATTCCAGAAGGGCACCACCGTACCCTCTCACAGCTAGCAGCTGGGGGGCGGTGTGGCCATGAGGGTATGGTCGGTATTGTGCCAGGCCGTGAAACACGGGACGTTTACCTTGACATCAAACTCGGTTTCATCCGCAGCACAAGAAAACTGGTTGCTTGCAGGGCTTGACGTCTTTTCGCACCCAGACTGCACCCAGACCGCACCCCTGGCCTTCACCCGCTGGCAATCAAGCTGATACCCGAATTCACACACTCTCTTCTGTGTCGATGGGGCGTGTTTAACCCTGTGGACCCCTTCTCGCGATCGGTTCCGTTGTTAGCGACCCCTTTGCAGGCCATTTTGACGGCCCACTTGCACAAACAAACACCATCGTATCCTACCTCAAAGAAACGAACGGACTATCCGGTGGCGTTGTCCCTAGAGTTTTAAAAATTAAAAATAAAAATAAAAATAAAAATAAAAATAAAAATAAAAATAAAAATAAAAATAAAAATAAAAATAAAAATAAAAATAAAAATAAAAATAAAAATAAAAATCGACTCGAGCATTCTTCAAATCACCAAGTTAAAAACAGAAACACCAGAAACAATGAAAGAGCAGGCATAAATCGTCAAAACGGTGGCAGTGTGTTTCGAATTCCTCAACCTCCTGCTCGATCCATGATACTACCCGATCGATCACAGAAATTCTCTTCTTTTCTCTTCTCGTCTCGTCGACTGAACATAAGGGGATCAGTCACCACATCCCTCCAGAACGGCAGGCACAACCATCTCGCCTGTTTGTCATGCTCTTCTTCCCCGTTCCACATTGTTTAGGCTTAACCTGCACACACACGCATTGCATGTATGCATGCATGCATTCCGCTTTCGCATATCGGATAGCCATCTCGTATCAGATAGAATGGAAGATAAATTCTTCGTCTTATCGTTCCTGTAATAAATTCGATACCACAGCATAAAGAAAGATATAAAAAAAAAGAAAAACACCGTGACTCAGGAATTCTATGACGAAGAAGAAGAATGTTTTGGTTTTAAAAGTAATATTCGGATCCATTATACAAATACATACAGACAATATATTCCCAAGCTTCCTCGCTCGCTAACTATCGTACTAGCTACAGAACAGAAAAGTTAAAGAGCTCGAGCTCCCGTCCAAAAATATTTCAAAACGAAACCGAAAGAAAAAAAATCTAAATAAATCCCATCCGTGCCAATTAGCTATAGATATAGATAGATATTACCAGCACCATTTTTTGTCCCCCCAAGTAGTATTCCGTTTCCGTAGATATTTTTTTAGCATAAAAAACGCCTAGAATGACTTATTCCAAATATATAGTCGATGCCGGTCCGGATGGATGGATGCCCAGGAAGAAGAAGAAAAGGGAAGTCATCAGAAGAAAAAAAGAAGAGTCCAAAAGATTCAAAAAGACAATTATAAAACCAGAATATTCAAAAAAAGACTCCATGCAACTCCCTCAAACAATACAAGGTATCTAGGGGGGGGGGAAAGAACAAAAAGGACCAATGCCAGGTAGCAGTAGTAACGAGTAACGAGAAACATTAGAAGAAAAAAGAGCGTAGCATAATATAATGACGTGACGATCGAAGCATCCACCCATCACCTGTAATGCATAGAACAGAAAAGAGAAGAAAAATTACTGATCACTCCGATCACTATTAAACGAAAACCGCGGGTCGCCAGGTTGCTGCTGCTCCCCGCTACGTCTCCGATTGGCCACCGACACAGACCGCCTCATAGCTGCCCCCCACGACGAATTCTGAAACGCCTCCAGAACATCCTGTGTCGACACCCTACTCTCGTCACGTAAACGCGGGGACAGCTCGCCCGTCGGACTAGCTCGATTCCAGGAACTCGTCGAAGGTCGTGTTTCTGGTGGTGGTGTCGTGAACGGTGAAACCGATGACCCCACGGGAGAAAGTGGAACCGGGTGTAATCCATCATCGTCGAACGATACTCGCTGAATACCCGCCCTCGGTGATCCCGCCGTCGACGGTCTCTGCCGCGTTGGGGTCTGGAATATCGTCGATGGCAGATCCGGTGTTGAGTCCGACTCGACGTATATCTGCGGAACTGTCGATGCCCGCTCCGTTCTATCCGTCCTTATAATAGGAATAAGAGGCGCAACAGACTTCCTCCCGCTCGCCGCAGAAAAGTTCTGCATAGCAAGAATCATACGGAAGAAATTCCTCACAATATTCCGCTGCATCTGCTCCTCCACCATCTGCAACTTGGCTCTCCGCCTCAAAAACTCCTCAAGTCGCAGACTCTTGTTGTCCACGATCAGCTTGTAATGCGCTAATATCAATAGAACCGTGGTAAACGAAACACCCTGGTCCTTGTCCGCTGCCACCAAGCACTCCTCCACAAAACGAGTGTAAATGTGCCTCTGCCGCCGCACCTTCCAGATAGGTAGTCCGGAAAGTCTCTGGTTCAGCGCTTTCAAGTCGATACCGATCCCCAGCCGGTCGTTACTCGGGTCCACCCTGCAATCCTTCAACACACTCTGAACCCTATAAGGTTCATCGTAAACCCGCATTTGGAAAATACCATCAAGCTCAGCGAGCAGTCGATATATTTTGTCCGGAGGGATGTATCCGGTCCCTCTGGGGTCGATGCGAGACCACGCCCGCTTGAACCGCCGTATATCCTCTCGCGACAGTTTATTATGAGTCCCGGATTGCTGGTAGACGTAACTGAAGCTCTCGAAGATGAGAGAGACAAACATGCTCACAAAGATATACATGCTGATGATGTTCCAGGAAATAAACAGAAACCTGGCGTATCCTTTGCTGCCGCAGTCTGAACTGAAAAAGTTCGGGCTAAGCACGCAGTCGGGGCTCGTGACGCTGTAGTCGTACATGATTTGATTCCAGCCCTCTCTGTTTACTCGTTAGCATACCCCTTAGACTTCTAGTTTAGAGTTGAGTTTTTAACATACCCGCAACTCATCCTGAAGAGTACAACCAAGGCATTCGGTATCGTCCTGAAGTTCTTGTTGCCATCACCGTTCTGACCCAATCGGGTGAGCCCGAAACTTTGCACCAAAGCAATAGAATAAACCAAAAACAAGACAAGCCAGGTTAGCAAAAGATTTCCAATCGCCTGGAATGACGCCGCGGCCGTCTTGAACAATTGATCGAGCTGGTTATTCCGTGGAATGAGCAACAGTGTATCCTAAACTTAGTTAGCGTAAGTTTTTCGTCGTATATAATCAGAGATCAATCATACCAAAACCAGAAACAGCTTTTGGAACTGCACAAAGATCGGTGCCTTCTCGATAGCGATAATGGCAGTTGTAGTGCCCAAAGTCCCAGTAACAACAAACAGACCAAAGACATCCCACCGGCTCTTGATATACTGCTCCCACGTCAAACCGATGATTCGCACCGTAATGTTCGACGCGTAGATAAGGGCGAAGCACAAAAACACAATATCTCGATAGGTATCCAAATCCTGTTTCGCAGGGTAATATTCAACCACCAGCAGGAATAAATGCAACATGAGAATCGTCGTGATGAAGCCGTTCCATCGCCCGTGTTTGCGTACAGACCGATTATAGCACCACGCTTTCCACCGTTCATCGGGACTGTTACTCGGCCGTTTGGACGGGCGGATCTGTCGCAATAATTTTCGGAGTTCGAGCCATGATCGCTGCTCTGCCGTGAGGAAAGCTACACCCGTTTGCTCCGTGTAGTTTCGCATGAAGACGGAAACGAATAATGTCTACCAATGTTAGCTTACATATACCTCTCAAATAATCTGATATGGTACCTACCAAGACGAAGACGGCACCCAACAAGTTGAAGGCTAGGAAGAAAATCGCATTGACCTGAGATACACCTTGGACCGGTTGCATGTCTAGAAGATATTAGCCTGTATCCTAATAAGGGAAGGGAAGGAATCATACTTAGTCCTGTGATACTCATCGCCTGCCAAAGCACGTCCGTCCACCCCTCCTGCGATACAATCTGGAAAAGAATAAACAACGAATCCCCAAAATTATCGAACGAATACCACGGATTCGACGCAACTCGTGGCGCCAAAACATCCCAATTATACGGCGTACTGGCATACTCGAACACGCAATCGTCAAGTTGCACCACCGAGCCGTCGTTGCACGACACCATTTTCCCCGCGAAGAGATTGACCCCGTATATCGCAAAGGGGATCAATAACGCCAAGGACACGAACGCTGCAGAAATGAGCTTCCGCGCACCAAAGAGCATGGAATTAAACGTCTCTCTCGCGCTGTCGCTGACGTTAAGTAATCTTAACGCTCTGAGTGCCTTGAAAGCACCTACAGCTCTCGCAATCTCGCCCTGGTCTGCGAAAGAGGTACCGACACTTATCCACAGCGTAATAAGCACGATGGAATCGATCACGCCCCATACGTTCCGCAGGTAAGCGTTCGGCGTCCAGTAGAACCCGTCCGCGATAATTTTAATCATTGCCTCCAGCGAAAAAAGACTGGCGAACCCGATATCGGCAAACACGAACCAACTTCTAGTTGTGAATCCGTGTCGTTCAAAATAGTCCTTTTGGTAGAGTGGCGTGGTGATGCAAGCCAGTATGACCATGACGATAATAGACGTATAGATCAAGGCTGAGAATCCCAACCAGAGGGGAATGAACGGGGAAACGCCGTCGAAGCGATCGGATCCGTGACTGGGGCCTACTACACGCTGGCACATCCGTCGGATCGGATTCTTGGGGCCAAAGATGAACAGGGACACGTTATATCCCGGATGTCGGATCAGATATTCTCTCTGCGCCTTTCGAATCCTGTCTCGGGATTTGGCGAGTTCTTGTGCCATAGCAGTAGGAGCGATCTCGGATTGTTTATTGAAAAGTCGCCCGGAGTAGAACGGATTCTCCTCCCTCTCCTTCCAGAATCTACCAATCCATTGGCCAATTTTGGTCAATATGTCTGGGGAATGCATGTCGCCATCATCAAACCGAATAGTGCGTTGATGGTGAATACCTGCGCTGATGGGTGAACTCCCAGTTCTCCTACCAGTTGGTGTCGCCGGCGTGGTTGGCTCTGGCCTATCGTCCAAAAACTCGTCCACAATGGCATTTCGGGTCAACATCTCGACGCCGGCGTGTCCAATTTCAATAGGATCTCGTTTAGGCGATCTGCCAGCACGGAAGAGCGAAGCCAGAGACAAGTTTCCGGCGCTGCTACCGGAATCCTTCTTCTGCAGGAACGATTTAATCTGCCATAGCCGCTTTTCATCCTCTGTAACATCAAAATTCTCCTGAATGACAGCAATAAACATATTCAGGATAATCAAGTTGGCAAGAATGAACCAGAGAATGAAAAAAGTGGCCGATATCCAACCGACGTGGAAGCGGTTTTCGTACTGCTGAGCGTTGTAAAGAATGGCTGTCCAGTTTTCGCTCGAGAAAATTTGGTACATCCCGAGGAAGCTATTCCAGATGTTGTTGAACGTAATCCTAATCTCATCTCCGCTACTGTCACCCTGCGGGATATTGCCCCGCAAGAGCTGGACAGCAAAGATGGAACAGAGAAACGTAACCAATAGCACGAAGAAGAGCAGGTTGAGGATACCGCTCACACTTCCAAGAACCAGAAGCTGCATCCAAATTAGTATTTACCCAGGTGATGAGATGTTGTCAACAGAACTTACCAAGAGATTTCGAGTGATAGGCACAAACAAAACAATCCTGTAGAAACGCAAAATCTGAAAGAGGGTTAACCAAGCGTATACCGTCTCTTTATTCCTGATGGGCGGGAGTTCCATAACGCAGGTAATTATCGCGAGTGAAAGATCGACCCAATTCCTGGATTGTTTAAAGAAACCCCTCCAATCGACGGCAAACCGTACTATTATTTCACCAAGAAGGAGTAGGGAGACAGAAAGTTCCACGGCGTTGATGATATCCCGACGGTTATCGCTCATACCGGCACTGCGGACGCAGGCTACACCCAAACCGGTGAAAATCACAAGAATCCAAACGAATTCCGTCTTTTCGTAGAAATTTTTAGCCTTGTTGGAGCGTATATCCGGGAATACGTGGGGGCTATTTTCAGTAGATCTATCGTATATATTAGCTCTGAGGCTCAGATAACTTTGGATATAATGTCGCGTACTCTTTGTCTTTCTCTTCGTCGTCATCGTGGTTTCTGAATGCGCTCTGCTTGCTCTCTTCTCGGATGACCTGGAAGGATGATGTGATCACAGCAACCAACTATTCGTTCGTTCGTTCGTTCGTTAGTATATTGCCAGTCAATTGTTAGTGAGAGCTAGGCTTACCAAGTTGACCAACCAAAAAGTCAAAATGACCATACCAAATATAAAAACTAAAAAGTCAGTGCTTGATCGATCCTAAACAATTTACAGTGTGAACTCACAAAGCGCAGACCACAAGTAATCGCTGTCCGCAGTATAGTACATAAGGTCGGTGAACGTATTCGAACTGATAATCACAAACACCAACTCCATGGACTGAACAATATTATCGAAGCTCACAGTGCCCCCGTACGGATTGTCACCCTCAACGCAGAGTGAGTTCACAGGGCAAATGTATCCCTTGGGCGAAATCTCAGCGGGTGTGCCATCCGGGTATAGATAGGGCCTTTGTGAAAAATTAGATGCGTCAATGTAGCCGCCGCAGAATTGGAATTCCTGCGTGTAGTTGTCCTGTACTCCGGTTGGGTCTAGAAACATTAGTCTCAGCATTGAATAGCTCATGGTGAGAAAATCATACCTATCCAAACACATGTACGCCGCAGAGAACTTTTGAAACTTTGAACTCCAATGATAGCAAACAGTAACCTAGACACGGCGTTAGTGAGACGGTCAATATTCTATTAGGAATATTGGTGCATACCAGAAAAACGAGATAAGAAAGGCTACGTTTACAAGCAGGGGTGCCGCCTTCTTCAAACTTCTAAGAATAACCTATATATCGATCAGTAAGTGAAATCAAACCAACGAATTATTGTGATACTTACTCCGGTTCCACTGGTTATTCCCAGTAGACGCAAAATCCGGAGACAACTCAACATTCTAAAGAGATACAAATGGTACGTTTCTTCTAATCCTGTAATCGCTAAAACGAAGGCAATCCAATAGGAAACGACGGCTAAGAAATCAAGACGATTGAACGAGTGGCGTAAGAAGGCCCGACGAGAAAGCTGAAACCTCTGTTGGTCGCGCGTATGAAGAAAACCCTGGCCGGAATGGATATGGGCCATGGAGGGGAATAGAGCGGCGGCTGAGAGTTGTTGAACAGTCGGTAACTTAACCTGCTGCTCACTCGGGGTGAAGACGAAGCGGAGTTTGGACTCTATGTAGCCCCTCCAGCTTTTGTACATGTTGGTGGAGACGGCATCTGGGTTGATTATGAAGCCAGAGACGATGATGCGAGCGGATAGCTCAAGGGAGTAGAGGATGAAGATACCAAGGAGGGCATAGTCCGACGGGGATCCCCACCTGTTATCATCCGGGTAATCAAAAATGTTTTTGGCAGAGTCTATGGTGAGCAGAATGACTTGAACGATGATGGTGAGCAGGATGAAGGGTTCAGTGAATCTATCAATAAGAAATATTAGTCTAAAGAGAACAGCTACTTATTGAACAAGAGTTTGTTGCATACGGGTGAGTGAGGATATCGCAAAGGAAGATGCGGAGCTTATTGTCTGGTGGAAATAATTTTAGAGAGTTGCCTTTAAGCGGGTTTATAGAGAGCCTCCTAGGGAACTCTGGCGGCGGCGGCGGCTCGTCCGATGGTATCGATGTCTTCTCTCCACTCCCAATAGTAGGAGACGGGGCTCCGCTGGGCGGCCTTTCGCCAGGCGATACTGCAGGACTCGCCTCCGCTTTACTCGACTTGATAGATGGCCGTCTGACAAGGTCGGCGTTAGGGTCGTTCGACAAATTGACCACTCTCTGCGATATATTCTGCACGGCCATAGACACCCGCCGAACGGGAGACGATCCACCGGGTACGGCCAGAGATATCTTGCGCCCCTTTGTCGACGGTCTTCTGCTCGGTGATCCGGTTCCTCGGGGGGAGGCTTTCCTTATCCCCTGCTCGGCTTGATGCAAGTCGTCTCCTAACCGTGTGCCCGGTGACCTAGAGGGCGAGCTTTTCGGATCGAATTTGACATGCGAAACAGATCTCTTCCTCCCTCTAGGAGCGCCCGGATCCGCAGAAGGCGACGTGCCCATAGGCTGTAAGCTGGAGGGGTCGGTAAGACCGATTGTGTCGTTCTCCTCGGATATTCGTCCAGGCGCAGGTGTTAAATAGTACTCTCCAAAGTAATCGTCCGGTTCCGTGAATGTCGGCGAACCCAAGCCCAGCCCTACAGCACCGCCACCACCGCTGTGAGGTCGTTGCGCAGCCTGTACGTCAATGGGAGAGACCCCCGGCGGATGCGATATCGATTGTCCAGCATTCGATCGTCCTCGACTGTGTCCCAACCAGCCCCCCTGAGTTTCCCCAGCCAAAACCTCCACCAACCCGCGTCGCATCGTGTCCATATCGACATTCATCCCCCCCTCGCTGTCAAACATTGTCGGCTGTCCTCCTGTCGATCCTCCATGTTCGCTGGCAGGACTGGTGGTAATGATCGGTATATTGGGGTGTACTACTGATTTTCGAAAGACCGGTCGAGCTTGAGCTATTGTGGGACCTTCATCTCCGGGTGAGAGCCTGCCAGATATCCGCTGGGAAGATGTGCTCCGTCGTGTATTTCGGGCGCCAGAAGCTTCAGGAGAGACCGAGCTACGGGTTCGGAAGATAGATCTGGAGACAACGCTACGCCTAGACCTACTAGGCGAAGTTGCTGGGGAGTGGCGAGAGGTCTCGGGTGGTTGGTGGGAGAGGTCTTGGAGGGGTATATCGGGGCCTTTTGGATCATTTGGGTTTGTAGGTCGCTCAGACATGGTTGGAGAAGGTTATATGTCATGGGCTTTTAGTGGTTGAATGGACGGAGAGATGGTGCTCGCGACGGGGGGTATCATGATATCATGGCCTGGTTTCGAATGAGAGACGGTGGTTTTTCCCTTATCGACAGAGACTGGCTGCACAGGTTGTGGGAATAGCGATAACAACAGTGTTGGTGGTAATTAACGGTGGTAATAGTAGTGGGAGGTATGAAAAGGGACAATTGACGATGTGATGAATTCGGGTGAGCACGCTAATTAGGTACTTTCAGAGTGGGCGCGGACGGTACCACCGAACAAAAAGGGAACAAAAAAAAGAAACGACACAGAAAAGAAAAAGAAGAATATGAAGATGAAGTAGAAGAATGGCAGTGCTGGCCAGTCAAGTTGCCAGTCAAGACGGAAGTATGGCTGACGATAGGGGCGGTTGGCGGTTGGCGATGCTGTTTTGGCTAGCGGATGGCGCAGTCCAAAGTTGTTGTTGACGTTGACGTTTTGCTCCTTTTCAACCCTACAAAATACATTCATCGTCGATATCGAATGGAAAAGAGGCGCCTTTGATTCAGGTACATGTCTGCCCCTTTCCCGCCGCGCTTCCAGACGTGCATCTGCATACACATCCACACACGCATATGATATGATATTATACAGATCGAGATACATACTCGATACGGCCACAAAAAACAGCACAATAGAAAATCCAGAAGATCCCTTTCTAGCAAAGGCTGTTTTCAATCCAACCTCAGCATTCCATGCAACACCGCATTCTGCTTCGATTGGCGTTTCCGGTGTAGCTGAAACGCGAGATGGGCTGGTCTGTGGGGCTGGATCAGGACATGGGTATTTTACCTTTTCTCTCTTTTTGACTTTGACTTTATTTTCATGATCCAGCCTTATTTTCTTCCCGCGATGCCAATTTTAACTCCCTGACGGAAATGGGCTAACTGGACTAGGGAGGTTACCAAACTGCCAACATTCAAACCAGGCTATCGAGTTGTTATATATATATATATATCTTATCAGACTGTTGAACCGTCTACGAGCATAAACATCCTCGATCCACCTCTCATTTCCATGCATATGCAAAGAAGAAAAAGACGTCGAAGAAGACAAGGTTCAAGGATCAAACTTCAGGGGCATACGCTTTTGAACTTCTCCTTTCGCCCTCTCTTCGAACGTGCGTCGCCGCACGCATAAGCAGCTTTTTTGCTCAATAAAATCCCATCGACCACAAATATTCACCCTTTTAAAACTGAATTCTGCCTTTTTACATACAAGCTCCACAGTCTAGCGAAGCTGACGCACGGCAGACCGAGGGTCTCCCTAGTCCATTAACCATCTAATTTCTTCCCCAGCATCAACTTTCTTTGATAGATTGTTTACCGAGGTCCGCCAAGCAAGCTTGCGAATCCAATCATACCACTCGACGTGCCCTCTTCTGTGTGACGTACACGCGTATCGGGCCATATATGGTTGGGACGACGCACGCGCAGGCAAACGGATTCCGAATGGTGATCCAGGGACCACTCTCGCATGGTTCTCTCATTCTCCTTTGCCTCCCCGTATTCCGTCCCAATGGTGGTTGTTAGGCGAATTTAAATCTTGGTCACGGCAGTCAAACGATCGGTGCGGATCACACGTGGCGACCGTATACGATGGCCATCAGTCTTTCATGATTGTGGACATCTTTATCGGAGATGCATGATATTGGATTTTGATGTGGTGAGGATATCATATTTGGATTTTTAATATTTAGCTTGAACGACGTCAGAATAGTTGCACCAGTTCTTTACACTACATTTATGGTAAGAACTAGAGGATATTGAGACGCAACCAAAGGGTCCTCGACGTCGGTCTTACCCTAACGTTATCTGTAGTCAACTTGACCCTCGAAGTCTACTAGAAAGGAAACAGCTGGTTGATGATCGGAAGAAATTCCCAAAATGTGGTGCTATCAGCAATCTTTGAATTTTCAAAGCGGAAAAGGTCGACTACTTCGAGAATCGAATATGTGAGCAATCTAGACGCATCCGGACTCTGAGGTCACCGTCTTGTCATATCACGCTACTCCACATCTACCGTCTTGGCAGGCCCGACCTACAAACTACGAAGCCCATTCACAAATATTGAATGTGTTCGAGCAAACGTAGTAATCTCATTATTCAATAACCTATATCCTGAGTATTCGCGGCAAGATGCCGAAATTCACTTGAAAACACGGAGGAACTCATGATCACGTTCTTCATGCATGCAATACCAATTCAGACAACGTGATTAGATTCCTCAGCAGTATTAAACTTCAAACTTTTAACAGAGAATTTTTTAGTCCCCGCCTGAAACACTGAAGAGACGGTGCGCGAGGAACCCGGTCAGCTTGGGTGCGGCTACAAAATGCTTCCGAGATCCGTCGACATCCTTAAATCCCGAGCTCGACCACACCACCCAAGCTAGCTCGTACTTTTCTCATGCAGTTATTCTTGAAAAGGGAGAAGACAACTGCGATCATTACTCGGCTGGGTCGGGTGCGTACAATTGGTAAGGGCTTTTTCGGCATATCGAGGGATCTCCAACGGTGCACATCGAGTGAATCTTGTTAAACGAGAAGCTTAGCTTATCCGATTCCCACAGTTCTACAAATTGCAAGGCCTGGCTAAGTCAATCCACCGTATTGGGCATGGGAAAGTCCAGCTATCATGATCATGGGAATGTTGCCGGTTGGACCAGCAAAGGATTCCATCCGAACAGCCAAAAGAGTTCAAAATAAACAGATGTGATTGTTAGTAAGTGTTGATTGTATAATCAGCAGAAAAAGCGGAAAATGTGAATAGTGATTATAAAGATCACGGCGTCCGTTGGGTCATCTGCAGGCGCGGGATTCCCAGAAAGGGAAACGGGGTACCGGAAGGCTTCGGATCCGGAAGAAGAGTGATTGGTTTGACTTGCCTTGGTCTACCATTCCCAGGTAAGTTTTATTTTTTCCCTTTGAAGCTTTTCTGATTCACGTCTTGGGTTCATGCATTGCAGCTCGTGTTTGTGGTGCTAGCACGTTACCCGTTAGCAGGTCTTACTCAGCAGCCAGCAGGAAAGCTAAAGTCCGGCCGATAAGGGCGCTCTCGCTCCTGCCGAGGCCATCCCATGCCCCATGTCGTAGTTTAGCGACGGACGACGACAACGGGGACAAGTGGGTTTCTTTGATTCGGAAGGTGCAGTAGGGCGCTACGAGGTATAGCAGCCCGGACATTTGCGAAAATTAAGGACAGAACTGGTGAAGTTTTTGCAGTTTTGGTGGTAGCGTGTTTTTAACCTGTAAACTCGGTGATGGGTTTTCCTCGGGCCTGCTTTGAGAACAGCTTGTTTCTGTGAATTCCTCGCATGACGTAACCGCACAGACATCCGAGAACCTCACGTATCAGCATCAAGTACGGTTGATACTGAAGAAGAGTAGCAATGAGCCTCAAACAAATCAAATCGACAATTGAATGAATGGCCACGGATCAAACAGCAGATCGGGATCTCTCGCTGGGATGCAGTGCTAGTCGTAGAGCAGAGTTTAGTCGGTAGATAGACTTTTACCTTTCCCTGCACTTTGCTTTTGCAGACCAACGAAGCCAGCCATCTGCAGGAATCGAAGGTGTTCTTCCTGTGATTGGAGTGGATTGGGCCGTGGGAGCAGCCGGGGTTGGGTGGCATGCCGTAAGCGTGTAGGTAATCAGTTTCGTCAGAGTAGCTGCTGACCGAAGCATCCCGCATTTTACTTATTTATTTTTATTATTATCATCTAGAAGAGGATGGAATTAGTGACGGAGTTCCGTGCGAGAGTCTCGTCGAGTCCGGAGCGCCTGGCTATTAAAAAGCTAAATACTTCTCTGCTTCTTATTTCCATCCGTCCACCCTGTTCCGCATCTGTCGTTGACCGAACTCTATTGCTTCAACACCAACTCCCCCATCGCCAGTTATTTAATATCGCCATCGAAGGCAGCCAGTCTCCCAGACATCGAATCCTCTATCCTCTGTCGAATCCTCTGCTGAATCCTCTGCCGAATAATTTATCGAATACTCGTTTTTGAGCAGTAAGTGTGGTTGCTATTTTTTGTTTCCTGACGTCATTCTCCGAACCGCAAAATGAAAGAAGATGTGCCCGCCCAGACGGGTCGATTCCCCGTATTGGTGTTTTTCTGTTCAGGTGTTTTGGGTGGTTAGGTGGTTGGTTGGTTTCCTGCGCAAACCACCAAAAGTGCTTCAATCCAGCTCATCATTCCGTCATTCGCTCAATCCGTCCGTTTGTTCCTGCCGGCATGTCCTTGCCACGATCACATCCTCCTCTTCCTCCTTGAATGCTACTTAATGAAGATATTAAGTCGTTCTAACCCGTCTGTCAGATTACATAAAAGGCCTGCTGCTGCTGCTCTTCGGTAGTAGTTCCCGTATCACGCTCGTACTAACCTCGCGCTAACAGAATCCTGTCCAACTTCACCCAAAAACCTCATAATATTAATACTCACAAGAAACCCCTCCAGCCGTCGACGACGGCTCAAAATCGGCAGCAATGTCGGCCCTCAGAAAAGCCCTACACAAGCTTCGTGCTAGCGGTCCAAAGGAAAACGGCCATGCTACTACCTCCAACCCAATAACTACCATGACAGAGAAACTCAGCGGCGAGACTCCAAATGGTCAATCCGCCTCTTCCCTACAATCCAACAGAAGCAGCGACCAAGAAAAGAACCAGGTCAGCAAGAACCAAACTAGAAAGCAAGAGAAACGAGAACAGAAAGAAACCCGTGTCATTTTGAACGAGAGGCGAGAACACGAGCTCGAGGAGAAGAGGAAAATGGAAGCTGCCCTCGCAGCCAAGCTTGAGCCTGATGAGCTCCAGCAGCGATATGGCCTTCTGCCCATAAACCAGTCCCAGGAACGGAAGCACGAGCAGCGATTCCGCATAGCTGATATCGATAGCACCCACGAAGGAGAAGAGGTCACCCTCCGGGTCAGAGTTCATACCATCAGAAAGCTCAGCTCCGGTCTCGCCTTTTTTATCTTTAGACAGAGAGAGCACACAATTCAAGGTGTTCTTGAGGAAAAAGAATCTCAAGCTTCAGAGTACATGATCAAGTGGGCGGATCATATCGGTGTCGAATCCGTCGTTCTCGTCAAGGGTATCGTTCGGAAGGCTGCGCAGACTGTTAAGACCACCAGCATCCACGACCAGGAAATCCTTATCAGAGAGTTCCACGCCATCTCCGAGGTCAGCGAAGACCTACCTTTTACTGTCTACGAGGCCGAGATCTCCAAGCAGGATTCCGACAAGGAAACCAGCCGTGGACACCACATCAACACCAGAACCCTCCTCAGCAACAGAATCCTAGACCTTAGAACCGCTCCCTCTCAAGCTCTCTTCAGAATCAACGCCGGTATCTGTAATCTCTTTCGCACTTTCCTTGATAGCCAGGGTTTCATGGAAATCCACACCCCCAAGCTTCAAGGTGCCGCCACGGAATCCGGTGCCAGCGTCTTCAAAGTCAAGTACTTTGACCGAGACGCATTTTTGGCACAGAGCCCGCAGCTGGCCAAGCAAATGAGCGTCATCTCTGATTTCGAGCGAGTCTACGAGATCGGACCCGTCTTCCGTGCTGAGGACAGCAACACCCATCGCCATTTGACCGAATTTACCGGTTTAGATTTGGAGATGGCCTTCGAAGAGCATTATCACGAGGTGCTGGATATGATCGACAATATGTTCAAAGCGATATTCAAGGGCGTTTACGATAGATACCGTCACGAACTCGACGTCGTGAAAAATCAATTCCCTCACGAGGACCTGGTTTGGTTGGATAAGACCCCCCGAATCCCATTCAAGGAAGGAATCAAGATGCTTCACGATGCCGACTACAAGGAGGAAGACGGTAGCATTCCTCACGAGCACGAGGATTTGAGCACTCGTGCTGAAATACGTCTCGGACAGCTCGTCAAGGAAAAATACAACACCGACTTTTACATTATCGACAAGTTTCCTCTATCCGCTCGTCCGTTCTACACCATGTTAGATCCTGAAGATCCTCATTATACCAACTCGTTCGATATATTTTTACGCGGGCAGGAAATTCTCTCTGGCGGTCAGCGTATCCACAACCCAGCCATGCTCAGGAAGCGTATGCTAGATAACTCCATTCAACCAGCTATGATGAAGGAGTATCTGGAAGCATTCGAGTACGGTGCTCCACCACACGGAGGCGGTGGTGTCGGTCTGGAGCGTGTTGTGATGTTGTTGCTCAACCTCGGAGACGTTCGCCACGCTTCCTTGTTCCACAGAGATCCTCGAAGCTTGCCCAAGCAACCACCGGTATCTGTTCTCCGCCACCCAGAAGCTAGCACCCTGAACCCACCGTGGAAAAATAAGCCAATCTTCGTCGACGGCGTGCCAGTCAAGGAAATGCAAGCCCTGCCAAAACTCATTGCCAACTATGGTGACGCTTCAAATACGTCCTGGCTAGACGACCGATACAGAGTTTGGCGAGACGAGGAAACCGGTGCCGCTTGTGGTTACGTCCCACAAGAACACTTTGCAATCATCATCGGTGACCCGTTGTGCGACAAGTCGCAGTACGAGATGATCATGAGACGGTTCATCAATTTCATTAAGCATGAACTTGATCTGAAACCGATCTGGCTCCTCGTCGGTAAAGAAGGTGAGGAAGTTCTCGGCGGCAAGTTCGGCTGGAGCACACTCACCTGTACCGCGGAAGAACGTGTCGACCCATCCGTCGACCCGGCCGCGGAAGACGACAATGTCGCCCGCAAGATTCGTCACGCAAAGAAGGAGGGTGTCAAGATTAGTGATGTCCCACCCGGCCAAGTTACCCCGGAAATCAAAGCCAAGTGCGACCAGAGAATGCAAGATTGGATGAACAACCGCAAGGGAACGCAAGTCCACCTTACAGAATTAAACCCATGGGTGGACTGGGAGCACCGCCGCTACTTCTACGCCACAGATAAAGAGGACAACGTCTGCGCCTTGTTAGTATTGGCTCAACTCTCGCACGAACACGGCTACCAGGTCAAATACGCACTCGAATTCCCCGGCGCCCCCAGCGGTACCAGCGAGTATATTATCACCCACGCCCTCCATAACGCGGCCGCAGCCGGCGCTAAGAGCGTGACCTTTGGTGGATCCGCTACCACCGGCCTCTCCGGCGGTCACCATATGGGTGGTCTGCGCATGAAATTCCTCGCCAAATCCTACCAGTCCATCGTCACCTCGCTCAAATTGATCAATAAGAGCGAATTCCGACAGAAGCTCGGCGCGGAAGAAGACCCAGTGTACATCTGTTTCCCCAAGAACGGTCTCGGCCCACGTGGAATCCGTGCCATCATGAAATTCTTCTCCTCAGAAGGCGCAGTACACGACGAGGACTCACCAAAAGGAAGTCCCAAAGGTAGCCCATTCGCCAGTCCGAGAAACAGCTTTGGCAGCCCACCGAAGAGCCCGAGCCCGCCGAAGATTAAGAGTCCTAAAGGCAGCTTGCGCGGTAGACTCAACGGGAATTCGAAGAAGGGGACGCCGAGTCCACCGTTGAGTCCCGGGTTGAAGGGTGGAGCAGACAAGACGGGGAGTTCGAGGAATAGCTTTACTAGGAATCGGATTAGTGTGGGTTCGTTTTAGAAGGATTATATAGAAAAGTTAGCAATGATGGTTGGGAATTGATTTGATTTTGGAGTTCAATACGTGTGCATCTTTTATTTTTCTCTCTATTTCTACTTGCAGGGGTTGGAAATTTTCGCTGTTACGAAGATTTGATTTGAGCGAACCTGGCTGGTCTTCTTTTCCTTCCGAATTCCCTCCCTTTGTTTTAATATAATTATTTTTCGTTATACTACAGCTTTCTATTTATCGAGCGAGCTTTTAAAGGAAGGATGTTTGGCCGGGTTATGTCCTTTTTTTGTTGTTGCTGGCATTGTGGAATATCTCGTCTCTTCTAGTTCCTTTTTCCTTTTGTCATTATGGTGTATTTGCGGGTTTTGCGATGTTTATAAATTACCTATTTACGAGCTGTTCGATCTAGAGTACTGCCGTTTTTGATTGTTATAATGAGGATGTGAATGTCGTCCAGTAAATATCGAAAATAAATGATCGAACTGAAGAGTAAAGCATACTCAAATAAAGATAACCATTGGAACACCAGAAGTATTGGACGAAACACGGAATTAAAGGGTCAGAATATACAGACTTCGTGAATTTAATGAGCTATATAATAATGGGAAGAGGAAGAAAAGCAAAGTAACATCCGTAGATTTACCGGAAACCGGACGACCGAGAAACTTTGGTAGACGTACGATGTACGTGTATACGTATATATACAGCCACGGAGCCTACTCGGACCGGGGCATATTTTATGGCCCGATACCTTAATGCCGGAATGTAGATTAGCGCACAGTTAATTCTCGGGTCGAGCGGGGAGGCAGTGCATGCAAGAACCAAGAAAAAGGTTTGGTTTCCTGAAACTGTTGCTTATGGATCGATCGATCCATTGATCTGAGAAATCAGTTGTAATAGGGCAAAAAGGGTCGAAGGGATCAGATAGTGGGTACATGCAAACGCGCGTTTGGGAGGCTGTGTAATGCACTGATATTCCTATGGGCTTTGGGATGAAATGCTTATATTTGTTTTTTACAGTTAAGCTGTAGATCTGATTTCTACCTTCCGGGAAGTATTTTGCTTTGAAGCTTTCGATTTTTTAGGGATTAACTTTAGGGATTAGATACAATTGATACTCGAAATTCCGAATACTAGCACGAGGCATATAGGTGGACTGTACAATGGTTTATGAAGTACAATTGATAGAGTCTAGACAGTGAGATTCTCATGAAAGACGATTCGGAATATTCGTCCCAAATGTTTCGACAGCCACCTTAATGGATGGTGGTCTGCTGGTTTGAGGTATGTCACATTAGAGCTACATTTGTAACTACATTGTATATTGGTATTTGGGTGTTAGTTATGAAGTGAAATTTCTCAAGATAAAATAGGTATCTCAAGCTGTTCTTTCACCTTAGTTCGACCGTCGACGAAGAGCCAACGCATTTCTGCTGTTGTATTTTATCCGATTTAACATCCTGAAATCGATGCAAGGTTTACTTCCTCGTCGCATTTATTGCGATGAAACGGACCACACACTGAGAAATAGTTTGAAGTCCGAGATGCTGATGTTACAGATTTAGCCCACTGGAGCATCTGATTTAGTGAGCTATTCAGAGCGTTATCTTAAACATTAGTATATGTGTAATGACCATGGTCAAGATCAAACATTTCCATGGTTCTCTTTGTACTTGACCGTTTCACTATACGTTATCGATACGAGAATTGAAAGTGGTTTGATTTGATACGTTTGCAAGTTCCTATATCTCCTCGTTGGACTGTGAGACCAATGTAAGCTCATCTACTTCTAAGCTTGTATCAAAATTAAAACATATCCTAAATTTGCAATGGCTGGCATCAACGGTTTCGAGTGCAAACGAATAAAATATGTTTCAAGATCTTGAGTCGCAGTTATACATCCGAATAGTTTTCCTTTCTAAAATTTGTTTCTCCTGTACAGATTACATTGAAAACTAGACAAGTTATCCTATATTGAATACTACCCCTTCGTAGATTATCACGTAAGGGGCCCAAAACTCCAATCTAAGTAAGCATCATCATCAACTCATCCGAGGGATAATAATAAAAATGAAGAGAAAGATCACCAAAAAGGCCATCGCCTCAGCAACAATAGAAGCACTAGACCTCTCCCTTGGCTTCCTCTGGATGACAATCCGCTGTATCTTCATCAACTCCCCACGCCCACCACATCCGAAATACCATTTCCCATACAGGTACTCCGAGCTCTGCAAACGAGATGACGAGAAGACTAAAAGTTTCAGGAGTACCTCCCCTCCCATGCGCACAATGGAAGACTGGTGCACTTGCAAAAAGAAAGTGAAAAATCCGTTTCGAAAGACAGCTGTGTTGTCGTCGACCGAAGCTGAGCCTGTACCACCGATGCCAGCTGGTGAACCAGCAGAAGTGGTGGTATCGGCACCAGCATCAGCGCTTGCTTCAAAGGCAAGAGCCAAATTAAAAAAACCATCCCCCTTCAACTACAACCGTTACTACTTCTAACGTCACATCTACACATCTGCACATCTATACAAACGCACAATGGCTTCATCCAGAGAACGCACCACGCCACACTCCTCTCCTCGCCCATCGGAATACCCTTCCAGCTCCATCTCTCTGCCTAGGGAATACAACAGCTACATCATTCCTTCACTGAACAGATACAAAGTCCTCACGATATCCCACACCTATCCGCCCCCCGTCGACCCAACATCATTGACATCAATCTTCGCAGCCACCGAAACCCCAATCGATGATAACGCCGAAAACATCCAAACGCACTACCTCGTTGATTCGATTGATGATGCGAGGTATGCGGATATACGCGATCTGCTGATCCAGCGTCGTCTCGCTGGGCCAGGGAACATCAAACCGATAACGGAGCTTATGCCCCACGCCCTTCCCGTGATCGAATCCACGAGGAAGAAATTGAACGAGGAGGAAAGACGAAACGGAAAGAACAAGGAATGGAAACTCGCAGAACTATTCTACTGTCGGCTCGCGGAAGGTGGGATTGCGGTGTTTTTTATCCGGCGGGAGATTCATGGTCCGAGGGGGCCGCATGTTCCGGATATCGAGCTGGATGTGGATGGTGTGTATTCATTCATTCCTTTCTTTCAAATACAAATTAATCATAATTTTATCTTGTTTCTGTATTATAATTGTGTCTTTGGGAGTATGTGAAGAGATAGCTGATTATCAATAGAGGGAATAGATACACCAAAGAAGAAACCGGGCCGGATAAGATCGTTTTTCAAGTCCTTATCCTGCAAGAATAGTTCCACACCCAAGAGACGAATGACGGAAGAGGAGACGAGGCAGCTTGCTGAGTTGCTAAACACGCTTTTTTGACGATAGTTTCAGATGCAAAATTTGGGGCTTCCTCTGCTGGATATGACTGCTATTTTTGGTTATATTTACTGTATTTTGATGAATTTTGAATCACGGCTTGAGATTTGAGCGTTTGTTATCTTATCTGAGCTGTTTATTCAATATTGGGTGTTGCATATTCATGATTCCTTCATTATGGACATCGCTGTCTTCGAAGGCATGTCGTAAAATGATTGATTTCTGCGTTGGAGTCTATCTCTGTGGCATTATACCTATCTTCAAACTCCGCTCTTGGGCCTTTATAGGTTTCTCTTATTTATCCATGTAACGAATGATACCAAACAACTGATTATCATCCGAATTTTTCTAATTTTTATTTTTTCTATTCTAAAAAAAAACCATGATCCATTCCAAAAAGGTCCAAAGGTGTCAGCAGGAAAGGAATACAATATTAAACATCTGCTCTACAGCTCTTGTTCAAAAGACACAAGACCAAAACGAAGGTTCACATTAAATTACAGCGATCGTACGAGCAAATGGCTATCTTTGAAAACAAAATAGGCTAAAAGAGTGTATTCTAACTCCTCCCGATGATATGTATATATAACAGATAATAAAAATCGAAGCGAAAAAAATGCGAGTAATAAAAGCTATTGTCTATAAAGTGTTTCTTGGTTTTCCGATCCATGAGAAGGAGAAGTAGAAGAAGAAAGGTAGCAAGAGTTCAACCGGATGATTAGAAGACATGGGGATGAGTTTGGGGGATGAGTAAAGTACAAATCTTGTATCGCATAAGCGGCAGGATCGGCCGACGGCGGTGATAGATGAGTTTCGAATATGTGTGGGCGTGTGTGGGTATCGATAGAGGTGAGCAACCCAAACGCCAGTTCATTCTGTTCTTCTCCGTTCCTTTTTCTGCTTTCGATCTCTCTTCGCTAATTTTTGATAATAAAAGACGGGTACAAGTAGAAGTTTTGTGCAGGCTAGAAAAAAAAAGGGTTCAATATCATTAAAAAAAATTACAAAATTCAGTGCTTCTCGCTGGTAATCTCAGATGCAGTGGTATCCGGGGGCGTCCTCGTGCCTGTCCTCTCCTTCTCCGCTGACTTCTCAACCTGTGGTACCGAGCTCTCTGACGCTTCTCGCGACGGCTGCTGCGACGGATCTCTGACCAGTCCAGCGGGAACTGGGAATCCCCGGTCCCCCTCCATCGGTTTTTCGATCGGACTCCACCCGCCTACGCTACCGGCAACAATACTAGGCACCATTGCCGCAGCTGCGAATGCAGAGTTGCTACGCGACCGCTTCCGCCTATGGCTACTAGGGCTGGGTGGTGGGTTCTGCGCATCTTCAGGAGAGCCGGGTGGTTGGTGAGAGGAGGCCTTGGAGAGGGGTAAGAGACGGTGTTTGATTTCCTTTGTCTTGAATTTGAGGGAGTTAAGGCGACCACCACGGATGAGCTTGATGAACTGGAGTTCTTGTCGAATATCCTCGATACCCTGGTTCCACTCGAATTTGTGCTCATCGTCTGAGACGAAGAGGTCTGGTGTCTTTCTATCTCTGTACATAACCTTGGGAAGAATCTTCTTAAAGACCGGATCTGGAACCAAGCGGACAACGACACCGATGAGAAGAGAGATAGCACCGAGAATCAAAGAGATTGCCCACTGCGCTCCGTTCAAGCGGACAACACTGAGAGCGGCTCCACCGATAAAGATAATCATGACTTGACCACCAACCATGATGACGTTAATGAAGATGAAGAACCAATTTCGGTGAAGACCCTCGAAAATGTTAAACTTATTGTCCAAACGACGATTGTTGTACTGGTTGAAAATCTGCATCCAGACGAATGTATTGAAGACGAGCGAGGACAGTTGTTCCTTCTGGTCTTCATCGGTCAAATCGTAGTCTAAGATACTGCCACCGGCGAAGTGAAGGACGAATGTAACAACGAGCTGGTAGATTGCCTGGCCGATAATCATCTTCCACATGTTCACAGTGATCAAAGGAGCGGACTTTCTCTGAGGTGGGCGGTTGAGAATATCTGGCGGTGGGGGATCAGTAGCAAGCGCTAATGCAGCGAATGTGTCCATGATCAAGTTAACCCAGAGAAGTTGAACCGCTCTGAGCACAGGCTGTTCATCTTCAGAAGCGACTGCAGTGACAAAGGCGAGCAAGACAGCGGTAATGTTGACGGTGATTTGGAACTATACATCGCATTAGCGTTGGAACATACTCCAGAGTAATGGAAGTCCTACCTGTAAGAACTTCTTGACGGCATCATTGACAGCACGACCCCACATGAGGGCTTTGACGATAGAGGAGAAATTGTCGTCCATGAGAATGATAGCAGAAGCCTCTTTAGCAACCTCAGTACCACTGATTATTATGTTAGTATTGAATTTTGAAAGTTATTCTGGAGTTAAATGGAACTTACGCAATACCCATGGAGAAACCGATATCAGCCATTTTCAAGGCGGGACCGTCATTGGTACCATCACCGGTCACAGCAACGGTTTCACCCATTTCCTTGAGATTTCGAACAAGAATTTGTTTGTCTTCAGGGCTGGAACGAGCGAGAACTTGAAGCCTTGGGATAATTTCGCGCATCTTGGTCTTGCTAAGTCGCCTAAAGTCCGGACCCTCCATGACTAGACCACCTTCGGTGTAGATACCGCACTCGGTAGCAATAGCCTTTGCAGTGATAACATTGTCACCAGTAACCATACGAACAAACACGCCTGCCTTTTGACATTGCTTAACGGCTTCGGGAACACCTGGTCTGAGAGGATCCTGGATACCGACAAGGCACAAGAAGGTCATATCCTTGAAAACATCAGAGAAAACAGCCTGCTTGGCGTCATCTTCCTCAAGGCGGGCGCCGCGTGGAGGCCATTCGGGGAAGTCGCGATAAACAAGGCCAATGGTACGGAGTGAGCGTTTGGCAAAGTTGACAATGGAAGCTTCGATTTGTTCAACTTGGCTTCCGTTAAGTGGAACCTCGGAGAGGTTGGACGATGGATCGGCGATGACTTTGGTGGCCTGACCGAGAAGGATTTCGGAAGCACCCTTGACATAGAGACGGAATGTTCCATTTGGAAGCTTAACAACGGCAGCCATACATTTACGGCCAGAGTCGAAAGGAACCAATTGAACAACATTGGCACTGCTTCGTTCATGAGCGACGGGACCCATACCGAGATGATCGCGAGCGAATCCCAAAAGGGCGGTTTCAGTCTTGGATCCAATGAACGCTGGCTTTCCGTCCTCCTCTCCTTCGAATGCCGTCGAGTTAATAGTGATAGATTGAACAAGAAGGGACTTGACCTCCTCGGAGATGTGGCCGTTGAGTTCCGTCATAGCGAGTTCGTCACTGTGCTTCTTTTCTCCGGAAGACTGAGCACCAAAATTCAAATTCAAGCCCAAGATACCTGCGACGACTGTCATCTTATTTTGAGTAAGGGTACCAGTTTTGTCGGAACACACAGTTGTCGCATTGCCCATAGTTTCGCAAGAACGCAGAACACGAACCAAATTGTTGTCCCGTAACATGCGAGTTGTAGCGAACGCCAGCGCGAGAGTGACAGCCAATGGTAGGCCCTCTGGAACGGCAACAACGACAATGGTAATTGCGGTAATCAGAATTTGAATGAAACGTTGGGCCTTTTGGTCAGGACCACCATCAAAATTCTTGAGGTTGGCCAAAAATCGGATGAGCAAGATGACGAAGAGCAACAAAGCGGCGGCGCCACCAATCTTGGCAATGCCCTCAGCAAGACCGTTCAATTTGACCTGTAGCGGGGTAGCTTCAACGTCCTCTCGGAGGGCCATCATGATCTTTCCGTGGCTTGAGTTGACTCCGACGCTAGTGACGAGATATGTACCAACACCTTCCAAGACTTTTGCACCAGACAAGATAAAAGGATCGAGTTTCTTGATGTTCGCGCCAGCAACCATTTGGAGCATACATTCGTCGGCGGCCGTCTTTTTGATTTGGTCGATTTCGCCGGTAGCAGTACTTTCGTCGCATTTGACATTGTGCCCAGCAATGAACACACCGTCGGCGGGAATCATGTCACCTGGTTCGAGATACAAGACATCACCAACAAGGATGTCGTAAACGGAAATTTGTACAGCCTTGCCGGATCTCATTGCCTTGACAGTACGATCTTCCTTTCTCTTGTTGAGCTTGACGAATTGCCGTTCTTTCTGCCAATCATTTCCTGCGCCAACGACCACGACGATTAAGACAGCGACGATAATGGCAACACCTTCGACCCATTCGACGTGGGCTTCTTTCGATTCGGGAGCGTCGGGGTTCGCGCGGGCGTTTTTCTGGGCTTGAATAGTTTGATAGATACCGAGGGCCAAGGAGATGATAGCAGCGAAGGACAGGAGAATGAGGACTTTATCTTGAAGTGCAATCCACATGAGCAAGAATATGCTTTTCGCTTTCTTCTCCGGGAGGACGTTCTTCTTGTAAACCCTAATCCGGTCAGAGAACGCCTGCTCCGAAAGTTGCACGGCGGCAGCCTCGTCTTCCGGGGCGGTTGGTGCCTCCGGTACGATCTCTTCTTCGTGCGTAGTTCCTTTGTAGGCTGCCAGTTTTGCGCGAGCTTCGTCGATTGTGATGACTCCGTCAACGGTGGTTTCCTCTAAGCTAAGTCCGCTGACCACGTTCGTCCTTAAACCGTACTCCAAGCCTTTGAGACCACCCAATGCCTTCAACGCGGCCATACTCTTCGGATTTATCATCTTGTTGAGTTCTCCGGGGGTGTAGGCGAAACTGTTGTTTTCGACTCTGAAATCGGCCTCGGTGCCTGGATCGGGTCGCAGAGCTTCTTCGTCCGAGATTTCTGGGGATGCCTGGGCGAGCGTTGTTCCGCCATTTGAAGATGTTGGAGATTGGACGTTCTTCTCATCTATGGAGTTCTGTCTGGAATGTTCTCCGGGGACTTCGAGGAATGACTTGCCTGAGCGCGAGGCAGGCTTAATAGACTCTTCTCCGGGTGATAAAGTATTACTCGGCGGTGCTATCACCGGGCTGCCATGATCCTAGATTGTGAGAAGGAAATGTTAGCGGCGAGAGAGAAGGCTGATGCGGCTCAAAAGATGAAATACTAACAGGTACTGTTATTTTGGGAACCTCAGGCTTCGGAGATCCCAGAGACTGGTTGGGGTCCGACATGTCGCCAGGATTAAAATTATTATTGTAAGAGAGAAAAAAGTTGGTGTTCAGCCGTTTGAAAGAAAAAAGGTAGTATTATGCCGGATCTCGATGAGTTGAGGACGTTAGAATGGCCACTGTGAAGGAGAGAGAGAGTTGTTTAGCATTCTTCTGCAGTGTAGAGATTGCTATTCAGCAGATATTATTTTGAAAAGATACATCAAATAGGATAAAAAGCTCAAAGGATTGGGGGGAGAAGTTGTGAAGGGAAAGTGAGATTGAAGATACGTTGTAGCGGTGGGGTTTGTGGCTGAGGGCGGCCGATTAGCCCTTGCAACCGACACCAACGAAATCAATCCGATCTACGCGCTAGCCTTGTAACATCGAAGGCAAGATCGAGAATGGAGAGCGTATACGTGTGTAGTAGGGAAAGAAGACGTAGGGGAGTGGGGAGTGGAGTATTGCACGGACGGGAAGGAGGTCTTTGTTTGCTGTTTGCTGGTTGGCGATGACGGGGTTTATTTCGTATGACCGACGGACAGCGCGATGACCGTGAGGACTCTGCGAAGACTCCGTTGGTGAAATGAAATGGCTGTTGGCAGAGTCACAGTGGTAATGGTGATTGTCCGAGAAGAAGAAAGAGAGAGTGGGAGAGATGGGAGGTTGTTTTGATGATATGATATGATATGAAATGATATGATATGATATGAGATCGTCGACGGTATTCTCGCTCACCTTGAATCTTCATCAGCCGGCGTGAAAATCGGATGAAACCACAATTGCCAAAATGCGTCTTTAATTGTATTGTATGATTGTATTGTCGGTCGTCGTTGCTATTAACCAGTCAAGCTGAATACGCTATTCGGTCGATTGAAGTGTCGTCCGGCTGGCTCAGGAGGGAGAGAGGTGGGTTTGTATCTTTGTCGTCAGTCGCGCTGAAGGAGAGGGAGAAGAAGAAGAGCAGCTCATGTGATGAAGAATAATACAATAGAATTTGACTGTGAATTCCACGAGGATGCCCGCGGATATTGTACTTATTTTCAAGATCGAACAATATTAATGAAAAACATGGAATGAATGAGGAAAAGCAGGAAATAACAGAAAACAACAGAACAACAGAACGACGCAAAGGGGGTATTCGCCTGGTACCTGGCCGCTGGTACCAAACAAAATTGCAAGCAAATTGCATTCTGGGTGAGGGCCAACACAGTTATGCAGCCTAGGCTGGGTATTCTCTCGGTATTTTCTTGGGCCTGTTCCTTTCTTCCTTCGCGATCTTGCACAGCCCCAAGCCAAGAACGACCTCTCCATCGACCGACGTCCACTCGAACGATTAGCTAACCTCATCATGATTTCACTCACTCACTCTCTCCCTCGCTCGGGCACCGGCCTTCCACCTGCGGACTCCAACTTGGCAGACACGTCGTGCCAGAGCTGTTCGTCCACGGGCGCTGCTTGGTATCGTTTTACCTTGATTGCCAATAACATCCGGCAATTCCCTGAACCATATCATCTCTCCTCTTCTTCGTGTTCTGACGGAGCGTATAATAATAATAATAATAATGAAATATAGTTCTTGTGATGAGTATGCTGTATGAGCTTCCCCATCGTCATTAGCATCTGATAATAATCACCCTTCGAAAATTCGATATGATCCTAAACCGTCATGGTCACGGATACGCCCCAGTCATATCTTTTCAACGGCACACGCCGATGGCTACACAAACAAAGAAGGTTTCTCAAACGGGATGCCCAACTGTCAACCGACCTCGTCTCGATCTCCCCATTCTTAACATCCGTCGACGCGATGTCCTCTCGAAAACGGCCCGTGAAAGACTGTGAAAATCGGGAAATTGCAAATGCGCAAACCCTCCAGATTCTCGCCAAGGGTTCCGTTCCCGACTCCCCTTGTCTCCTCGCCTGATTGGACTCTCGCTCTGATTCAAAATCCAGTTTCTCCAAAACATCCAACATTGCCCTAACCCAGCCCGCCGGAAATTATCCCCAAGATTTTTCAATTTTTTTTTTTCTTTCTTCCTGTCTCAAATTTCCATACCATCGTCGCCAATTGTTACTTGCAATCTTGTGTCGCGCCTATTCCCGCAACCAAATCTCTCAATTGACTCGTGAGAATCAGGCTCAAGGCTTGGTCGGTGCATTGGCGTCACATTCTGCCTCATGTGGAAATCAGACACATTTTATTCTCGGACTACGTTCCCAATCTCAGCGCACTCAAGAACTATCCCTTATTGGAGACCCACATGTGGGAACAATCCATCGAAACGAAGCGCGGTCCGCAGATGCAGGGCAACATAGTCTGTCGATTACGACTACCAAAGACAGTATATTCTCCATACCTCAATCTTTTAATGGTCGACGTGAAAATCACCCGTCCTAGAAACTTCATCCGGCCTGCATGCGCGACATGAGATTTTCCATCCATTGTGCTTAAGCGAGCCCGAACGCCGTGACCAATACCAAAAAACGTTGGAAGGAGACCGATCAGGAGAATCGAACCTGATAGCCCAACATTGACAGCTCTGAGCGTGCACTTCCTTCCAGAAGCTTTGCTGCTGCATGAACAGCAATCCGAAACCATCCTGAAGAATATCATATCGGCGCTTGCACGATCCAGCGCCATAACCTTAAATCACCTCTGAATCGCAGCTTCGATGCCTCGCTAATGCAATGCACGTTGTCCTGATAAAACGCCTTTATAATCACCACACACACCCAGCATTTCATACACATGCGGGTTCAAAAGCTCCAGGCGAGAAAAAAATCGAACAGGTGGTTTCCTATTTCACGAGCTCAGCTGGACGAGCTATGTCATCGGTGTACTTTGCTGCGCGTACCGGACATTTTAATCAAAAATCCCTTACTTCAAAAGTAAGCCAAGCTTACAAGCTGGCCATCGTGGCAGAATCCAACCCCATCGAACAAGTTTGACGCCTCTCTCGCCTCGGAATACGTAGCCACTCTTGGAGTTATGTAAGCCGAGACTTTTATTCATTTACATTTTTATACCCTCGAGAAAACCCGGTAATATAATAAATTATGAGATGGGTTTGCAAATCAAGTTTCCAGAAGAGGATAGGGATACACCCACTCCAACCAGTAAAATCTCCCAAACACCCGTCGCCTTCTCTCTCGCCGTGCCCAGCGATCACTCAAGTCCGACACGTATCAAACCCACCGCCTTGATTCGGAGTCCGCTATGATACTAGAATTTTAGGAATCAACCTGTGCTTGATGCCCAGAGTTAACGAGTTCATGCTATGAAAAAAACCCACCCTGCAAAGTCTGCGAGCAGGATATCCCGGGGAATATTATATGCGGTGGTTGGATGGTATGCATCCGTACATTCCCCAACCTAGCAAGCAGGTCCACTCCACGAACTAAGAATACCTGGATTGTTTATTCTGTGACAGTTCAATTTTCTGCTCGAATTCATGCGGAAGTCCAAGGTCTTGGTCGCACAAGAAACCCGTTTGCATGGCCCGCTGTCAGGAAAATCCTGTTTCTGAGAGAGAAGGGTAAGAACACCCGAGTGATTTTCCTTAGTACTCAGCTTGAATTGCTACTAGCATAATTTTCCGGTAGACTAGAGATTAGTCGACTGCGTATTCCCGACAGCTACTTTTTTTTTTTTTTTTTTTTTGAAGTTTCCCCACACGGTGTCGGGATGGTTTTGGCCCGTTGATTTTTCGTCATTGTGCAGCGCCACAGGCCGTGGTATTTCTGTCGTCAACACATATCACGCAGATAGCTCTGCACTTGTGAACCAGACGTGCTTGCTCTGCACATCGTACAGTGGTTTTCTCTTGAAGACTGGTTTCTGGCTTCAAACGATATCGGTGGTGGTATAAACATAAATACGCGTAAATCGAAGCTCATGCACTCATTACATAATATTAACAGCAAAAATTCTGTTCAGATGTTGTATTTCTCGATCTATCTGAAAGATATATTATATCCTCACACTGCTAAAATTATACAATCTATCCACCGAAACTGTACATGTCGATTCAAACCCCACAAGCAGCCTAAGTACTTCAATGTGCGCCGAGACTGCTCAATGTACCCCGTCTAATTCTCCAACTCCAACTCCCCATCCGGCCCACTAATCAACTCCAACTCTCCCGGAATAATAGTCCCATTCTTAATAGCCGCCGCGTGTCCACGCGCCAGTTGTCCGTATACCGGATAGTACTTATCCAACCACGGTAGAACCTAAAAACCAACAATTAGCAGAAAATCCTCAAAATCAACCCACCCCACTCGCTAGAAGATTACAGATAGAAATAGAACGTACAGTGCTGGCACCAGGCGTGAAATTCCAGTTCTTCATCAAATCGCACACAATGTAAAACATCGAGACGACGTTGACGCCCGCATAGCGCATTTGGTCGTTGCTGATGTCTCTTATCAATTGAGTGGTGGTACCCGATGCCTCGGCGTTAGCCCAGACGCTGTAGCCTTCTTCGCGTAAAGCGAGGGCTAGGAACGCGGTGCCTATTTATTTACCATATGATTAGTATACTCTTACACCTTATTAACGGTCAAGCTAGAGTGCAATATAGCTCTGTAGACTTGAGAATCGCAAAAATGCCAGGGAAGGAGGGTAACGTACAAACATCAGTCACGATACCGCCAACGATAATCTGCGTCCGATTCGTCGCCTTGATAGCCGCCTTGAACTCCGCGTTATCCCACGCGCTAACCTGGCCGTTTCGCTGGATTAACGGTGCGTCTGGGTACATTTCCAATATCTCCTTCGGGAGGGGTCCGTTCGGCCCCTGTTGCGCAGAGGTGGTCAGGATAACGGGGATATCGAACACCTTGCCGATCGCGGCGTGTGCGATCATGTTATGGTAGAATAAAGTGGAATCGAAATCGCGGGCGAGCTGGTAGAGACCGACTTGCAGATCGAGGACTAGGAGGAGTGCCTTGTTCGGGTCCAGACGCTCCCAGGGGACCTTTTTGGCGTTGGCGAGGGGGTCCACTGGTTTGGGCTTTGTGGCGGCGGCGAGGGCCGTGGAGAGGAGGAGGAGGGATACGAATTTCATCGTGGCGGTTGTATTGTGGTGGTTCTCGACCTGTCAGTGGTGACTGGGAGATGTATGAGAGAGTATCAAAGATCGGTATGGGCTTTGTGCTTGTGGGTTTCAAGCAGGTGGCTCTGAGGATGTAGAAAAAAAAAGCAGGATCGAACAAGTCGGTATCACGGCCTTTTATAGATATTTTCTATCTCCAGTTCGGCATAGTGATCCGGACCTTGAACCGTCCCATCTCGATGATCCGATATCCGTGGATTGACGTATATCGACCCTGGTACTCATGATCAGTAATGTCACATATGGTGATGACAAACTGTATCAATTCCGACTTCACTCCTTCTTTCCCGACGATTTGATCAGGGCCCTGTCGGCACATATCCGTTACAGAGTGCCATCAGAGCTCAGGCTGGCAAGTTCCATTGGTATCCACATCGATCTGCTCAAGAAAACCCGGTCTCCTTCTACTTCGATAGTAGGATGAGTACAAAGCCAAGATATCTCGCCGCCAAACTTTAAACCTACGGAGCAGTTGTACCTACACAACTGTCTCGTCTGTTACCTGTCTCGGGTAACTAGCCTTTGGTGCATGCATATCGACAAGGCTGGACGTTGAGATAGAGCTCTCGCGCTCCGGAAGGGGCAAAAAATTGTGTTTGGTCGTTAAAGTTTCTGGACGATTAGTGAACATGCACCTGCCGGGGTGTCAGCGCCAAGGGTTAGGGTGGGAGGTAAAGGGATCTCTTGTGCATAACGCCGCGAGATCAGGTTTGTATTGGCCTGAGAGAAGAGGTTAATCCGAGGTACGGTGGGGCCGATGTTCACGGTTTTCATAAGAACATGCATCTGTTCTTGCGAGATGGAAAGATCGGATTGTCGAATCTGAATAGTTAGATGCTATGATATTCAATGGCGAGAAATAACCTGCGTTGCGTTGGATAATATAGCATGTTTTCAGATTCGGACCTGACCGCGGTGACGAGAACCGCATGGCGGAGGTGCGTGCGCGGACCAGGTACCATTGAACCAAGA
Source organism: Orbilia quercus (assembly GCA_036971405.1). Classification (NCBI taxonomy): domain Eukaryota; kingdom Fungi; phylum Ascomycota; class Orbiliomycetes; order Orbiliales; family Orbiliaceae; genus Orbilia; species Orbilia quercus. Next base: position 1,481,472 of record JAJTUE010000003.1, read on the forward strand.
TTTGATGACGGAGCCCTTTGATTTAGACTATAAAATACATTTTAATGAGACTTCAATGTTGACCATATTAATCGAATGGACGGCAAGAACGGAATAACGGGAACAGGCTGTTTGCGAAAAACATTTAAAACTTCAATTGCCCGCGCCCCCACTGCGGGAGGTCGGAGGAACTCACGGGTACGAATAATATATCGTCACCTCCAAAGATAAACTATATCGAGCAGATATGACGGGAAGTGGTTAACGTTGTGGATACTGACACTGCACCGCATCCTGGAGGAATTCCAGAACCCTCTGCGGGGCCGATATCATTTCTCGTCGAAATCAAGAAATGATCCTCGAAAAAGCTCAGTTCGCGGGAAGCCGTTGAAAACTTTCATGGCAGACCAATTGGTATCTGTGATGACAAGTGCTAACTCAGCAGTAGTTTGGCGCAAACTTCCTCATGACAAAGCTTGTTTAGCTTCGGGAATCCCTGCAATACAGCTGTACGGGTTTTACGAGATTAGCTGCAAGAGGTTGAGTAAGCAGAAAATTACAACATTGTGCAGGGAAGTTTGCTTGATCGTTTGTGTTGACTTTTGGTTGGATAGCTCTAAGCTATTTTGGACCCATGCGGTTGCATGATATCGTGATAGTAGATTTAATCTAATGCGTACATTCGTAGAGGAAAGAATGTGGTTTTGGAGGCGTGCTGTTCTTGTAGATAGGCATGGTTAACGTTTTCCGCGAGAAGATGTAACTGAGGGTCTGGCTTTCACTATCATGGATATCAATTCAAAACCATCGGAATACACTGAAAAGGCTTATTAAATATCAAAAAAAGTCAAAATTAAATATCAAGTTAAATCTAAGTTATTTAAGTTAAAATCTATATCAATCCAAGAATATTCTTCAATTATATCCACAACCGGACGATATACACGTCCGCACTTGACACCCCCTGTTACTTCCCCCAAGTTGCCTTCAGCATCATATACGCAACCCATAACCTGGAGAGTCACAAAACATCACTGAAAAGTTACTACTTGCATCCTCGAAATCTCAAAGGGGAAGAAAGAAAGAAAAGGAGAAGAGAAAGGAGAAGAGAAAAAAAGGAGAAAAGGGAAATATCTAAAGAACCTTGATACAATAAACGCCACATATTTGTATATGCAAGGACACAAGAATGCACTTTAAAGCAACAGCTAAAGCGCAGCTGACCACAGAACAAAAAAACATTTTACGCGCCGCTCCGAACGGCGGCAACTGATTTGCCTGGGGCGACTTCCCTCATAAGTGGACTGATATTCTTCGGCTCGATCATCAGAACCGATGCTTCAACAAAGAGCTTCCCGTCGCCTTCAACGCCGGGCTCTGGCAGCGACTCCAGCCGTCCGCTGACAAACGCCTTCCTTCCTTCGACCTTGTTGGTTTCCACCTTGATAATGACAAACTGGTTTGCCTTACAAGGGGCACGATAGTTCACATTAAGGTTGGCCGTCATGCCTACTTTGTTTGGCAGCGCGGCGAAAGAACACCGAGCCATTGTTTCGTCCATCAAAGTTGCCAAGAGACCACCGTGGACGACGCCCGGGTGGCCGCAAAGCTGTTCGCCGAGGTGAAGGATAGCGAACAGTTTCTTTCCCTCCCCGTCCGCGAAAACGATGGGGGGAACAGCAATCCTGCCGAGACCGGTGAGAACACCCGCCGTTAGCATGTTCGGTCGGAGTATTGTGGGGACTTCAAGATGCGGTCTTGACTCCTGGAGACCTGGGTCTTGTCGGAATTTTTGTACGAGAGGGTGGTTCTGGATGTAGGCTTCGATTTCGAGGGTTTGTTCATCGGATATGCCTTCCCCCGGGTGAATGGCCATGCGGACGGTTTCTTCGGTGGTGACAACCATGTTGGGTTCGTAGATTACCAGGGCGATAACGGAACCGAATGTAACGATGAGGATCCCGCCGATTGTACGACCGGTGAAACGGAGTATACGGCTGAGCACAGATGGTGGTTCTTGTATTTGTATTTTAACAGGGGCTAAACACATGTCAGTATATAAAAGATATTAAACAGTGAGATAAAGGTGCGTACGATTTCCTTGGCCGGTATCGTATGTTTGGTACTGCTGTCTCGAGAGTGTGGTGCCTATGTATGCTATTAGCAATGGAGTTTATAAAGAAACACTCTAGTGAACATACTTATGCTTCTGGAATTTGCGCTTGAGCTAGCTAAGAGTCTTTGAGGGAGTATTCGAGCTTGTAATGGGAGCTTTATGGCAGATACTCGAACAGAACCGATTGACCTGCTTGTTCGAAGCAATGTTCTGGGGATTAACGTAGCCATGTTGACGAAGATGCGCCCCTTATATAGGCGACTCTGAAGCCTTCAGACTAGAGCCAAGTATCGATGACCTAACTTAAGCGCAATGTTCGATAGGAGAGCTCGATGATCCAGTCTAGTCCTATACAATACATATGATGCGGCGGGCGAAACGCCGAGTGCCGACAAAGGTAAACGTTAGCATTGCGTCCCACGGAGTATTATTCTAGTAAGCGGATTGCGTATAATTGTTGGGAATACGGCTTAGCCGGAGTGTGGAGCAAGTGTCCAACCTGTCGGAATAGAGCGCTGATGAGGGCGACGTGCGCGTCCTGTGGTTCTGCGTGACTGAAGATGTCGGTGTTATCTTGTGGAACATGACGCTCAGGAACAAAATTTATGACGGACAGCCGAGGTACTTTCCCAAAAGAGCAATCATTCCGCTCCACCACAAAATGTGTTGGGCCCGCTCTCGGGAAGTCTGACCGCTCCGCAACCGACTGTCGAATTGATCACGTGATTCGGGTCAATTGATCGCCAGGGCCTGCGTTGTGATGAGCGCGCGGTAAACACGTTCTTCGGCGCGTTGTTATGGCGAGCCGAACCCCTGAAAACAATTACCCTCCTTGTTCGGGAAGCCTATCTACGTCTCTCACCAACGATACCACCAATTAAAAACCTTTTACTCAATTCATCCCAAACTCATATCCGCATAGACGACAATGCCGGGAAGAACGTTACCCGGCCGAGCGGCCTCACAGAAAGCCCGATTAAACCAAGCCCTCTTACTACTTCGCGGCCAAAAATCCTCCAAAGGCCAGATTGAACGAGAAGACTCAGACGACGAGCTTGGTGATGAAGATATTCCGTGGACATGGGTCTACTCCGAACCCAACGGCCCTGCCAGCCCTGTTTCTTCGAACGGAACCCCCACCTACGACTCGAATTCGAAAAAACGACGACGGGATGGTTCGCCAGTTAATAAAGCCGAAACAACGGATGCGAAGCCAATCGGTGCGAAATGCGGTACCTTCGAGTGCAAGCTGGGAGACACTCTCCTCCTGAAGGCCGAAGGTACCAAAGCTGCCTGGGTTGGATTGGCCGTTGATTTCGACACTAGAGATGACGAAATGCAGGTCCAGATCATGTGGTTCAGCGCCCAGTCCGAAATCCGACATCGAACAAAGAAGAGAACGGATTACGTCCAGCACGAGCTCTATATCACCCCCACATTCGATTGGAACCCCATTGAGTCCATCAATGGCAAAGCAGAAATTCTCTCGAACAAGGCCTTTTTGGCAGAGTTTCCCGGCTATATCATTCCCAACAAATCAACCAAGAAAGGCAAGGTCTTTCTCTGTCGGAGGGCGTGTGATGTCCGTCCCGCGCGCTATTCTGAGGAATTCGATTGGGATGACCTCCACCATGGTGAAACCACGGATCTGGAGAAATTCAAGGACTGGGTGAAGGATAATACGTCAGCTAGGTCTACTAAGAAGGCGAAGGATGCAGACTTTGAAATGCACGTGGATAGCTCTGAGGAGGAAGATGGGGTATTTGACGAAGAGGCTTCCGATGAAGATACCCCCAAAGCACCCAGGACACCTCGGAAAAACAAGAAGCGCAGAAAGTCGATGACGACCCCCGGTGCCAAAGCCACACCCTCCAAGCGACTGTTGGCCACTCCTTCGCATCGAAAAATCGTAGCAAAGAAAGCTCTTACTTTCACACCTTTATCCGTGAGAACGCTAGCTTCTGCAAACCATCCGGCCAGTCCCTACCAAATCGCACGAAATCGTCTCCACGTATCCTCCGTACCGGACTCTCTACCTTGTCGTGAAACTGAGTTTGGTACTGTCTACGCCCACCTTCACGATGCCATCACGACCGGGTCTGGCAGTTGTATCTACATATCCGGTACCCCGGGGACCGGGAAAACGGCTACGGTGCGCGAGGTAATCGCCCAGCTACAAGTTCAAGTGGAGGAGGACGAAATCGAAGATTTTATATTTCTTGAAATCAACGGGATGAAAATCACGGATCCGCATCAGAGTTACTCGCTACTATGGGAAGCTATCCAAGGTGACGCCGAGGGTGCACCCACAAGAGTAGCTCCGAATCACGCTCTCAACTTGCTGGAGAGGGAGTTTAGCAGTCCTAGTCCTAGGAGAGTTCCTATTGTCGTGTTGATGGACGAACTGGACCAACTTGTAACGAAGAACCAGAGTGTCATGTACAATTTCTTCAATTGGCCGAATATGGTGCACAGTAGATTGATTGTACTTGCTGTGGCGAACACTATGGATCTGCCGGAGAGAACGCTTAGCAACAAGATTTCGAGTAGATTGGGTGAGTTTGTTCTCCTTCTGTCTCTTACAGGCAATTCCGCTAACCGATGAATAGGTCTCACTCGAATCACATTCCCTGGGTATACCCACGAACAGCTGAAAAAGATCATTGAATCTCGTCTTGAGGGTGTGCCGGGAAACATTGTCAAAGCCGATGCGATTCAGTTCGCTGCCCGAAAGGTAGCGGCAGTCAGCGGAGATGCAAGACGTTGTCTGGATATTTGTAGACGAGCGGTCGAGTTGGTGGAGCATTCGAATGCGGATGCGGTGCCGCCTACCCCATCAAAGTCAAAGGGGACACAGGCGGTTACCCCCGGCCCACAAATCGTCACTATTCAAACAATCATGAAGGCTATCAATGAAGCAACCCATTCTCCGATACAGATGTATCTGAAGAGTCTGCCGCTTACCTCGAAGGTCCTACTCGCTGCGATTCTAGGAAGGATCAGGAGGTCTGGTGTTAACGAGAATATTATGGCAGATGTGATTGAGGATGCAGAAAGGTTGGTGAGAATGACGGCGAGTGCAAATGTCACAGAGGCTTTGTTATCACGGGAGGGCGTTACCATTGGGGACAAGAAGGAAGAGAATATCTTCTTGACACCCAAGAAAGGTGGCCGGCAGCAGATGTATCGGCCGGGAGATGAAGATCTGCCTAGAGTGAAGGGCTTGGTGGCTGCAGCAATGGGACTGGCTGAAGGAGGGATTATTGGACTGGAGATGGGCAGAAGGGGAGAGAGGGCTGGAAGGGTGAGGCTGAACATTGGTGAAGAAGAGGTCAAGGCTGCGCTGAAGGATGATCCAGATGTCGGAGGAATGGGATTTAACGGTTGATGATATGGTCAATAGAATAGAATAGCGCACATGTCTGTATAATTGCATATTTGCATTAGAGCGGCGTCCTGTTTTTGGAAGAGTACAATATAGCATAGCGTATTTGATCACATAGTTCCCATTATCAATCTCAGCCCCACCAGCCCTCTGCCTCAAGCGCCTGGATTCAAGGCTACATCCAACCTTGGATAAAAGCTTCACAAAACATGCCTGTTATCTGCGTTGGAGCGTGCAGAATACAACAGGCAATGTGCCAATCCAACAGGGCACAACAACAGCTATAAGCTCCCTATGCATTTTGTCTTTGTCCTTCCGAGCTTTCTATATAAACCATCCCCATCTTTGTTTCTAAACACCCCATCCATCCATCATTCAATAGGCCTTATCAGAACTACTGCCTGTTCTCATCTCAAAACACATACAATTTCCCCTCTCTCCAAGAAAGCAAGTATCCATTGTTTTGTCATACTTGAAGTACTGTTGTTAATGTGTTACAGCTCAGGATCCCACTGTACCACCGCATCGCCCTCCTTGGAGTGTCTCTCAGACTGCAATTAACTCGCAACTAACCTCAATCGCCTACGACTAATATCGTACTCCAAGTGAACTCTCTTCGCCAGATGCCAGTCTGACCCACATTATGCCTCGATTTAAAATTCCTCCCATCCCACCTTCGGATGCCGGTTATTCCATTACTAATGAAAGTTCCCTTGCTACTGATCACGGTATGTGTCACCTATACGCAGGTTTTCTTTAGTGATCCGTCTTTGAAGGAATATCGTCCTAATTGATGGTTCGATCCGTAGAGGTCAGAAACGCCGCGATATGGCGTCTTCCGGCCGCGCAGAGGCAATCGCAGAATGAAGGTGTGGTTAAAGCGCAGGAAGAACAGAAAATCGAAGATGTCAACAGGTAACAGATTAACCCGTACTCCGGGTTGGTAATCTTTCTTAACGTTTCCTCTAAACTTCCCAGATGGATCCGGGATATATTTTCCGAAGAAGAAGCAGTGCGCAAAGCTCTCAAAGAGAATGTACGAACCACGGGTCTCACTCGCCGCGACCCCGTCGAGGAACCAGTCGTCGCTTCTGAGCCTGAACCTGAGCTGTTGACCCCTGGATCGTCTACTGCTTCGCCAAAGCCGGAACGTCGCGTGGTCCAAACTTTTGGTGATATAAGTCGGATCAGAATACAGAACGGCACAGCCGCACAGCTCGCACCCAATCGTCCACATGGCCCTATCCACCGCGGTATCCGCCAGCAACCGCTTGCGAAACCAGATACCCAGCGACGACGACTTGAAGGTCCAGCACAGGATACGAGAAAACCAAATGCTGGTGATGAATTGGCTCGCCAGCACCCAAGTGATCCTACCGGTGAGTTTCATAAGACGGACAAGTATCTTGAAAATTATTTCCCTATTTTGGATGCTAACTATTGTAGATGTCTACCTTTTCCCCGCAAGAGCTAAAGAGCGAACATATGGAAAAAACGAACAGAATATCGATATGGAGACTCGCATTTTAGGAGTAGATCGCCAGCACATTTTTTCAATCGCAGATCTTACCAATACCCACATGAAGTTTCCTCGTGACGAACCACAGGATTGGGTGGATCGCTCAAAGACTATACGTCTAAACGTAAGTTTTATACAGAACCTATACATTTTATGGATGGAAAGACAGACTCTAACATACTCTCCACCTTTTTCAACCATAAAATAGAGAATCCGAATCTGGGGAACGAGAGAAGCAGTGGAAAAGGCAAAGACATTCCTGGTGTACCTCAATAAACATGCCGACAGAGACGTTCAATCCGCTGCGAAAAAGACACTAGGATGGGCAAAGGTAAAGGCTCTCCCAGATAAACGCCATCGAGAGGCACAAACAAAATATGAAAAAGAAGTGGAAGAAAAAGCCCGTTTTCGACGTGAACACGACGAAGAAGAGATTTTCCCTTATACCGGAGTTTTCGACTGGCCGCCATCAGAAGTCAATGCCAGGGACGTCTTGGGCATGAACTATGAAGCACTGGATCCGATCCGGTTGGACCATGAAGTCTTCATAGTATATTCCAACAAAAGACGCTGCTTTCGAGTCATGGGGTACACGAACGATTCAATCGAGAAGGCTCTAGATCGTATCTACGTTGTATTTTGTGAGATTGCGGCCCGCAACCGCGCCCAGATCGAATATATTGTAGTTCGGCCACCAACTTTTTTTGCGCCGCAAATTGAATTTGATAGAGAGCACGGAATGCACGATATCATAGAACCGTACAAGCCCACGCTAGATACTGCTAGTGTGGAAGCTTATCTAGCCGACGATGGGAAGTTGCCTCATGATCCGAACTGGGAAACACGTCGAAAGATGATAAAGCTGGCGAATGAATCTTATATTAAATCGGCGCTTGACAGTACCCTGAAGGATCTCGTCTACTTGCGCATGTATGCCAAGTTGAGGATATACTTCGGAACATTGATTCTGTTCAGTTATAAACGACCAAAACATTTCCGTCATGGATTAGAAGAATATATTGATATGATGAGGGCAAAGCTGTCAACCGGGGATTTGATTAGACAGTAGGTTCAATAAAGGATAAATCTTGAGAGGAAGATGAAGCTGATAATGTCTATTTAGTTTCGGTAGCAATGAAGTGGGTACTCAGTTGGTAGAGCACTGCGAGTGGTACACCAGGCCCCAAGTCGAAACCCTCGGTCAACCAATATTCAACCATGTCAACCCATACGAGGAGGACGAGGATGGCAATATTACCATGGAACCCAGCTACTCTACTTCGATGTGGATCATCGTTGCAAGAAAGCCCAATCCACCAACTGAAATGAAGCTCGAAATTGAGTTTGAAAGATCACCGACAGGAAAGTACCGGGTTAGAGCGCATCGCTGGCTACGAGTTCCTAGAACCGAAGCTCAAAGCTCGTCCCAAATAGTCAAGAAAAAGATGCCGTTGGACTTGAAGGTTGTGGATCTCAAATACTCGATTGCATACCAGTTCGATTTAACACTCGGTCAGACCGTGCCCGACCTCGACAAGATGCCAATTCTCGCGGAGTTCGTTAAGCATCTTGAGTTAATGGACGACAAGGATGGCAAGATGAAGCGTGTATCTTACATTGCTCTTCCCGGTATCAAGGTCATTTCTATCACCACCAAGAAGAAGTACCCCTACTACTTTGCCGGAACGCCGTATATCTTCGAAGTCACACAGTACGAATACATCCGCACTCGAGACGAAGCCCTCCGCCGTCGCAACATCAACGAGGGAGGATTTCCTGCGGATTTTTCGCAATATACGACCAATGATATATTGTGGGGAGTGAGCCTGTATAATCCGGAATGGGATGCAGCGTTTGCAAAACAGTCTAACTTACCGATTGGTTGTACGGGCCAGTGGACTCCGGATCTGGAAGCATTTCTCAGCTCTACGGGGAAGAAAATCCATACGTATGGGGCCAAAGCCGAGGAAGCGAGAGATGCCGATGTGGTAGATGGATTTGCGGAGTTGAAAAAGAAGATCAGATTCTGTTTGAGGCTTATATCTGGAGTTAAGATGAGCGTTTTGGGGGATAATTCGATGAAGTTTATCAAAGGGAAGGAGAAGGAACCGGGTCCCGCGCAGAGCAAAGCGAAGATGCCGGTACGAGGACCTCCAGCGATACAGAAACCTAAGGAAAAAGAAAAAGAAAAGGAAGTACAGTTGATAGATACTTCGGGTGAAGATCCATACTTTTACTTGGGGGTCAATCAACCGACTGGATACGAGGAGGACGAGTTTGATGAGCCTCAAGAGGATACCTACGCTCGGATTCCCGTGGTGGGTAAGAGCTTGACTGCAGAAGACCGGCTTGCGAGAAAGCTAGATAAGGGGAAAGGAAAGGCAGCTCGGGCGAGTACGCTGCTTGCATCGGTATATGGGGATTCGGAGTTCTCTCGTGCTGAGAAAGAGAAAGAGAAGGCTGGGTTGCTTGATTATATTACTTCGAGATATGGAGATTCGGAGTATTCTCTGGCCGAGAAGAAAGAAGCAGGGTTGATGAGTGATACAGAGTCGGGGTATGGGGATTCGGAATATTCTATGGCGGAGAAGAAGAGGTCCGGCTGATGTGATGGGAACCTATATGACGGAGGGACTTATTTGTCTTTCCCACAGCTCCCTATAGAGAGTTATGGGACTCGGCGTTTAATTTGCGAGCGTCTTCAATGGAACAGAAGGCATATAATGGTTGTTCAGTATGTATGTACAACAAATGATGAATGAAATGGTATTTATAAATTTATATACGGTCTTCTATATGCAACGTGATATAATGCGTAGATGCCGCTTAAATATCACTCTCAATCTCGTTGCTGGCACCATCCCGTCTCCAGGCTTTCGCCACTACGAAGTCGACGTCGACGAGTTTGCCGCCAAAACCTTCTGCCGTAATACTATACAACAACCATGTTAGCATACACCTAACTAACCTAATTCTGATATTGAAATGTTGCATACCATCCTCAACAACTTTCGTATTCTGTGTCTTTTGTGTAATGATCTTTTCCAGATCATCCAGATTCGCACCCACGGATTTGATCTTCTCATCGTAGAATGCGATTCCTTTTTCGACAGTTTTTTCAACGTAGTACCCCGTACCCACGTCCACGAGGACGGTATTGGCGTCTTCTAGCTTTCCGGGGACGTAAAGGGATTGCGTTAGAGGGATTAAGATTGTTTTGCCTATATTTGCATACACGTTAGATAACTCTTCCTTGTCTGATAGATTACACCGTCTCTTCGAGATTCGGATAGAGGTAGTGGGGCCGACCTTCTATGGCGGGATTCACGCCGTTCTGAATGGCTTTTACGCATTCTTTGAATTTTGCTTGTGCGGTACGTAGTTTTTGGAAGGATGTGGTGAGGTGCTCGAGTTCTTCGTCTAGTTGTTTTTTGACAGCGGAGAGGTTTTGGATGGAGAGGGTCGAGAGGTCGAGAGTTTGTTGCTTGGGGGCAGATGCAGACGTCGGTGATTTGGACATCGTGATGGTATTGCTGGGGTATATACGTGCTTGAACGAGAGAAGTTGGAAGTTGAAGCTCTGAAGCTGGTGGGGGCTGTCGTGTGGAGAAAAAGTTGCGTTGTTTGGATGTTCAACTTCGACTTTCTTTCCTTGAGCATCTCGTTCTACCAGCTCTCTGATTCATCATCGTCCGACAATTGCAACCCCGGTCCATAGCTCTTCACCGATATCGAATCGCCATGGCGGACGTTCAATCCGTATCGCCGCAGGATGCTGCTCTTGCAGATGTAAGCTCATCCTATTTTATCCCCCCGTTTCGAAATAGAGACAGAGACGGCTTGCTAACATGGTTTCACGGCGCGTAGTCACACATCCGCGAATCCGCAAAACGCACACGCCAAATCTTCAACAGCGATTTTGGACTCCCGTTTTCCCTGACGGACGACGATGACGCCAGCCACAAGGTCCTCGTAACCTCCAAGATCCGTGCCGAATACGACGACGTACGAGAGCTACCGCCCGCCCTCGCAGCGAAACAAGCAGCAGCAGCATCGGCGAGAAAGGGAGCGAAGAAGCAAAAGTTACAGGCTGCGGTTACAGAAGACGATGGAAAGGCGGCTGTGGCAACGACGAGACTCATCGAGGGGATACCGGCCAAGATTGATTCCTCCGCCGCGGGAACGTCACAGGCACTGGCGTTACGGCGACCTGGTGTAGGTGGTGCCGCCGGTGGAAGCTCAACAGCGCAGAAAAACCTACCATCAGAAACGGGGATGATCAGACGGGATACGGCACAGCAGATTAAACCGGTCTGGCACGCGCCGTGGAAGTTGATGCGAGTAATATCCGGTCATCTGGGCTGGGTTCGAGCAATAGAAGTCGAACCGAACAATCAATGGTTCTGCACCGGTGCCGGGGACCGGACGATTAAAATATGGGATCTGGCGAGTGGTTCGCTGCGGCTCACGTTGACAGGGCACATCTCCACCGTGCGCGGGCTGGCGGTATCACCCCGACATCCGTATCTGTTTTCCTGCGCGGAGGATAAAATGGTCAAATGCTGGGATTTGGAACAGAATAAAGTTATACGGCACTACCACGGTCACCTCTCGGGTGTTTACGCGATGGCGATACATCCGAATCTGGACGTTCTGGTGACCACGGGACGTGATGCGGTGGCACGGGTGTGGGATATGCGTACCCGTGCTGCGGTGATGGTGTTGACGGGGCACAAAGGTACCGTTGGGACGGTGCGGACGCAGGAAGCAGATCCTCAGGTTATCACGGGTTCGATGGATTCCACTATCCGGCTGTGGGATTTAGCGGCAGCAAAAACAATGACGGTGCTAACGCATCATAAGAAGGCGGTGAGGACGCTGGCGACACATCCGAAGGAGTTTACGTTTGCGAGTGGGAGTGCGGATAATATCAAGCAGTGGAAGTGTCCGGAGGGGGCGTTTATGCAGAATTTTGAGGGGAACAAGGGGATCGTGAATACGCTGAGTGTGAATGAGGATGATGTGCTGTTTGCCGGGTCGGATAATGGCGAGATTGGGTTTTACGATTGGAAGAGTGGGTATAAATTCCAGGGATTGGAGACGATCGCGCAACCGGGCTCGTTGGAGGCGGAACAAGGTGTTTTCACGAGTACGTACGATAAGACGGGGTTGAGGTTGATTACCGGTGAGGCGGATAAGACGATTAAGATTTGGAAGCAAGATGAAGATGCGACGGAAGAGACGCATCCGATTGAATGGAGTGAGTGCTATTCCGTGACACCTTTTAAAAGAGTTTAGTTGCTAACGTTGATTTTTAGAACCGACATTGTTGAGAAGGCGGTATTGAGTTGGTTCGACGGCATTTTGACATATGGGTATCACGGGCGTTTATATATACGGTTTACAATTCTGTACTATACGAAGGGGGATCACGTTGCATTATATAATTTGAAACGACAATTTGCAAAAATGAAGAGCCAAAAAATCTCTTTCTAACAAGTCATTCAAACGAAGGATCAATATACATGGTATCTAAATTTGTAGAATATATGATCGAGAAGAAACGAAAACGCTCCAGAATATTAACATTATTCTTTCCATCGCCATCAAGTTGATTGGTGTTTCCTGTACGCCTCGCTATGTTGAATATCACTTTTATATATAAAGAGCCAAATGCGATTTAGCTGCCATCAATGCTGCCAATGCATCGGCGGATTTAACCAGTCTAGCCAGTCTTCTTGATAGCGTCCATTGCACGCTGTCTCTCCCGTTTGGCGTAGATTTCCGAAGTGAAGGGACTGAAAATAGTTAGCTCGACATCTTCTACATATTCTGTACATCAACTGGTAACTCACTCTTCAAACCTCAAAGCAGCCAAATATATCACCAAGACCTCAATGGTTAACAGCACCCCAGCCGGCTTGCCGAACCAGATTGCTGTACCTAAAAAGCTCATCGTGGAGCCGTAATACATTGGCGCAGAGGTAACATTAAACGGGAAGCTCTCAACCTTATGATCCATCAGGATACCGAAATAATCGCCCAGGTACGTTCCCGTGAGTCCCAACGCCCACATGGAAGTGATGACTAACAGATTACCCGTGGTGAAGAGGGCTACGGCGACGGCTTTAGCAATCGGGGTGGTGAGAATGTCGAGGGTGGGTTGGTCTTGGAGGGCGCGTTCGTAGAGGGCATCGCGGAAGATGCCGAGGGAGAAGATTGTGATTGCTAGGAGGTAGCAGCCGTGGTAGGGATTTCCGAAGGCGAGTTTGGTGATTGTTTTGTTGTGGTATTCGGAGCGGGCTGCGATGCTTTAACGTAAATAATCATGGTGTTAGTATCGGGTTTTGACGGCGTATGCCAAAGTGATATATAATAGCAGATAGCAGACGAGATAGCTTACTTCCAAAACACCGGATTGAAGAGAACGGATGCAACGGCAGCTGAATAAATGTAAATCTTTAGCTATATTTCTGGTGAATGCTTGGATATATGAGGTCCTACTGAGCAGAGATTGTTGGGAAAAATCTACCCAGTCGGCAGTAGTGGTGGACGAGAAGGACAGCGGTGCAGCTGTTGCAGCTGAAGGCCACAGCTTTTCTTTAATAACATCCATTTTTGTACAAGTTAAGCTACGAGCTAACTGACGTGGAATATGGTGAAAATCTGGCGATGCTATGCGCTGTGAATGAGAAAAAGAAGAAGAAGTTGTAGGTTGGTATTAGTCCGGGATCGGTTGAAGTCAACGGTGTCGTCAACATGTGTTGTTATCAATAGCAGCTGTAGCTTTAGCTTTAGCTTCCTCAAGTCTACGCCGTGCAGGAACCCGTTTCTGATATTTACATCGTGTCCCTATTACTCTTTCATCTGCACACTCCTCTATGAAGTTATTATTGCTATACTACCTCCGCAGCATACGTCTATACCAAGAGGTAGGCTACGTCTGGTGAGCATGCATTTAAAGTTTGATCAGCTAGGCTACTCTTCATGCCAACAGCATTCTCCTGGTTACAACGTGTTAGCAGCAAACTACAACTTGTTCCATTCCAGGGATATCGCTTGAGAAAAAACTATCATCGAAGTGACAAGGCAAGCTCCCTGACCTGGCCTGAAAGCTCTAGCCACATAACCTGGTCATGCGAACAAATCACATATGGCTAACCAAACGAAGATTCTGCAGCGATAGTACGAGAAAAGCCACGCAGAAGATTCCTCAGGACCAGGAATACAAAGCTCCACGTAGCAATTGAATGCGAACACTGGTACCTGCTACCCGTTGCGGTTTGACTCACTGCCTGATGCATGACAGAAGTCTCGCTTGAGCAGCTTCGTAAGCTGCAGTCGACGACAAGCTGGGCAACTCTTGCCTAGGAACATGCCTATGCATGTACTGAACATGTACCTTCGACGGGAATAATTCACGATTGGGCGGCTCGCCCCGGTATGATCCAGCAACATGTTCAATCATGATTGCAGACAGTTGTCCGCTGCTCATCGACCGAGCCCCAGAAATCTGGTTCTTGCAAGATTGGTTGTCGGATTAGCTTAGTCTCCGGCGAACGACTCGGACAATTGTACCAGTCAGCACCACTGGACGGACAGCTCATCAGCCAGCTGCCCGAAAGAATTTTGGCAACCCGATTCGACGACAGCATTTTTCTGAACTACGTATAATGCCCATCGACGCAGACCTTGTTTAATTATATAGCCTTCTATACAGGTTTATAAATTTCAACATCCCCAAGCTCATCCAGTCCATCACCCTTTTTTTGCTCCCAATCTTCGACCTCCTAGAATGTTTGAACTTCTGCGCTTCTGCGCTTCCTGATACCTCTCATCTACACAACGCACAACCCGTCTCTTGTTCTGCCTCAGCGTATTTTACCGGCCGCTTCTATTGCAGCTTCTGACGGAATTATATTACCTTGTAAGTCGGAAAGGCCTTCTCTGATTGGCAAAATCTCTGCATTCCAGGAAATCTGCCTTCAGTCATACCCTTTCTTTTCTTTTACTTTTTTTATGATCGATGGGAAGTGTCTTTGAGCCCAAACTTTCAACTTTGGCTCTACCGCGTGATGGATGAGCAGGCATTCTGGTCGAACCCTGGCAAAAATTTGCCTGGTTGATTTGCGGCTGAGTCAATGAGTTGAGGCTCCCTCCTTCACCTTGTGCTTTTTTCTCTGAAGCTTGTGTTCTCCTCGCATGGTTTGACAGGCGCTCCGTCATACCAATATGGAAATCGCTCTACCATTCAGCAGCGGACCCTTTTCTGGGACGGGTATCATGAGCTAGCTGGGCGAACCGGTCCTCGTTTGGGCGAACCGCCAGGCTCGAAGCTTAACTGCTCACCAGGCGCAATGCATTCTGTTCCGAGCACTGGCTTGCCCCGGTGCGTGCCCAGCCTGTTTCCAACCGCCTCTCGAGTTTTCTTCCCAGTTTGACACACTCCACTGTGCCGTCTTCGTCTGATACATACCCTGCTCTTGCGCATCGCGGGAAGTGGGGGAAGCACGTACTTTTGAGTACCTAAATTTACTGCTGGAATTTATATCTGCTACTGCTCTGATGAGTGTAGTCACCCAAGGACCATACATCGGCGTGTTTCTGCAAGCCCGTGGTGTGTGTGACTAAATCCTTTTGGCCTTTCCCTTATTCGATCGATAGCTTGGCTCCATGAGCAATTCGCATGGAGTTTATATACATCTACATATATACCCTCCGCATTCCTCGCGTCCTCTCGTATCCTTTCTTCTGTTCTGTATTTCATGCATACTGCCCAATTCCTTGATTAACCAAACTCTCCGGATCGTAATAGTTCACTCTTACCAACCCATACCATACCCGTTTCCGCAAGACGCTTCATTCACACCTACACTATACTCAATCCTACCAAAAGGGCCTAGGAGTTCCCACAGTGCCCAGGATTAAAGTATAGAATTTGAAAGAGTAAGCTTCTCTTCTTTTTGTAAATCCCCTCCTCTTCTTCCTTCCTTCTCTCTTCATTCTCGGCTCTCCTCCGCCTACATCTATTCTTCTGGCCCAACACCACCAACAAACTACGAGTCTATCTCTCCGGCCCGCCACCTATACAAAAAATATATACCTAGAAGATCCCGGCAATTTCCTCTCGAAAGGATCTCGCTCTCGGTGTTCTCACCCGTCATTCCTTTGTGGCCGTTCTTTATCTCGTCCAGCTCCGAGCCACACGACCACACCTCTCTTTCAGAATTCCTTCAGCCACAGCTGGTTCTTATTATAACTGAAACGGCTCACGTTATCGCTATCACCACCCGAACCCCGCCACCTGCATTCCGTCATTGCGTTATATACACTATATACACTAAGACTCGAACATCGACCCTGATCGATCTACAACTGGTATATAACAAACAAACGGAACCTTGCAGAGGTTTAAACCTCGTTATCGATAGAACTCACCCCTGATTTTTAACTTCACAACACATACAACATCTACATTCATGATGGAACCAGACGCAAACGGGTTTTACGCGATGCCTACAGCACCGCCAGTACGATCGTTCAGCCGGGACCGATCTCCAGCAGTCATGATGGCGCCCTCCAGGAGCACCTCCAGGCAGCGGAGGACATCAATGTCACAAGAGAGACCGAGCTCGTTATACGTACACGAAGGAGCAAGCGGCAGACACAGGGCATATCATCTCACGGGGCCAGCGCCTGTACCGTCGTACCATTCGGCTTCACCAGTTCCCAGTGCCTACCCTCCACCAATTACCGTCGGCCGATCATTATCAGTGAGCTATGGTACTCGACCGCCGGGTGCTGTTCGAGCTGCTTCAACAGGAGGCAATGGTATCCAGATCACACCTGGGACTGGTGCTTCGAGACGGACCTCCAGCCATTCACGAAACGGCAGTGGTGCTGGCCCTCAGTATTACTACGGAACCAGTGGAAGGTCAAGACCGGTTTCTTACTACGGCACGGGTGGCTCTCATTGGGATGGCTCGGCCGGCTCTTATGGCTCTTACACCAACGAGTGGGACGAATGGGCGTCGCCCTCACAATCACCAGCCGTCGGTCACTCTCCAGTGGGTAGCTATAGCCGTTCGCCAACCCGCAACCCTTACGAGATGCCGCCGACGGCTCCACAACCACCAATCAACGCATACAGGGCGGAGGACGACCTGAAAAGACTCGAACAAGCCCGACTGGAACTGGAACACCTAAAGATCCGAGAGAGAGACGAGAAGGAGCGAGGAAGAACTGCGGAACGAAGGCTAAGAGAAATAAGGACACAGGCAGACGCAGACCCCAGATTACGATCGAAAGTTTCGGAGGCCGAAAAGCACGCTGCTATTGCTATCGCTCAACAAGAAGAATACGAGAGGAAACTAGCTGAAGCGGAGGCAAGAACCGCGCGACTGGAAAAGATCACTACCGCACAGGCCAAGAAGCCGCAGGTTATACTACAGAACGGGAAGCCCTTAAAACCAGCGCTAAAGCAGACCGTTGCCGTCACCCAGAACTCGACAGAAACACCTCCAACTGCAGTAAATCAAAACATGGCGGACCAGGCACCACCAAAGAACCCTCAGGACTACCAGGCCAAGATCCCAAAGGATCTGATATCCCGAGCGGCTCTGCTGGAGAAGGGGCTCACCTATGAAGAACACGTAAGGACATTTCCTCGGCTGTGATTAAAGAGAACAATAGCTAACGATTCATCACGACGTACAGAAAGACTACCTGCTGGTGAAAAGATACCTGTCAAAGGATGACATTAAAGCTCTTCTCGACCGAACAGCTGAAATCCGAAGTACGTCCACTCCATAAGCGCCCCACCTGCAGCTACCCCATGTCCATAGTTTCTATTTTTAGCTCAGTCACATTCGATACTAACTTGCATGTTGATAACTACAGAGCAAAGAGATGCCGTGGACCGCTACAAGGCAGCCCAGGCAGCCGCCGCCGCAAAGAAGGCCGAAGAAGTTGCCACCCCGGTAGTACAGACCCACAAAACCACCGACGGTAAAGCGATAGCTATCATGACCCTCCCGGCGAAGAACAGCCCCCCACCGGCCGCACCAGTCAAAGATCTGAATCAAGAATGGGAGGAGTGGAAGGCCGAGAAGATTGCCCGGGCGGAAGCACGCGCTGCAGAGGAGGCAGAGTGGGAGAGGAAGAAGAAGGCGAATGAGGAGAAGTTTAAGGTATATTTCGACTCTGGGCGCCGAATGCCGTTGGGGGTGCGGTTTGCTAACTGAGCAATCAATATAGCAACTCGAGGAGGCGGCACGACGGGAGAAGTTGATTCAAGCGCAGATGGAACGAGACAGGAAGAAGGCGACGCAGAAGCTTCAGAGGAAAGGGTGGTTCTAGGCAGCCGCCCGACTTTCACCCGGAGCCTTTTCCCGTCTCACCTGCGCTTTGACATATTTCATTCCCCTTCATATACTTTAGATGATATCCTAGTTTTATTTTTTATTTTATTTGCCCGGTTTAGCCATGATGATCTTATTGAATCACGCTGCATTTACTTCTTATGTCGAAATATTCTGCTTCTTTCTTTCTCTCTTTGACTTCTTGTTTATTTTATCTTATTTTATATATTCTCAAGTACAAGTTATTTATTTCACTAGTTGATCTCACGATTGGCTTGTTTTCGCCATGTTCTTCAATGCTGTGTAACCATCAAGGGCCACGTTTTGAGATGCCTGTCCCGCAGAGAGGCAATTTTTTAATTGTTTCAGAAAGTTCCTTCAGCTTCATACGTTGGCCGAGTGCGTAAAGCAGAAAAAATAATAAAAATAAACCAAAAACTATAGGTTGGGCTTTCTTCGTGGTCGACTACGTACGCCTTCGCACCCGCCTCATGTATTTGCTTGGACATGGCCATATGGAAGCCTAAATGACGAGCTCGCGACGTAGCTAGACATAAACGCACGCACCTACGATACAAATAAATTTCTGTTAAGATCTATCTTTGGGTATATCTGTACTTTAAATTCCGCGGGGGTATCTTATATTTTTTGTATATACAGCGGAAAAAAACGAGCCAGTAATAAATATTGGGTATCAAGCGTATACGCGTAGGGTATCTCCTCTACAAGCTCCGTTTCCAAAGAACATGTTGAGTAAAAATGTTAAAAATAGAAATCTGCGGCACATGCACAGTAGATTTGCGAAAGAAGAAAAGGAAATAGGTCAAGTGCACGTTATGAAATCGATCGAATCAGATCTGACTCCCTCCCAAGTCCCGATCCGATCACTCTCACGATCCTGTCAAACCTAAACCTTCACATTATCAGCCTCAACATCCTATATTCCTTTCCATCATTTTTTTTTAAAGCCCAGTGGCAAATCCGAGCTCATAAGCAAACCCCAACGCCATCTTGGCGTGTTCGACCATATGCTCAAAGTTCACCGTCTCGATCGTATCGCTCGTTCCGTGAATCAACTCGCTAGAATTCTCCATGGTGGACTCGATTACAAAGGCGGAGGGGTACCCGTTTCTGTTAGCGGAAGCGTGGTCCGAACATGCGTAGCCGCATTTCGTGTCGACGGCGGGGATGGCACAGTACTATTTTTGTGGTATGGCGGTTAGTAACGCAGCTTTTAATTGCATGTATATAAAAAGATGTGGCATAGCATTGTTTGTGAACAATAACGTTTGGTTTAGCTTTTAGTCTCGCAATAACGAGATTAAAAACATAAACCAGAGCAGCAGATTGGTGAACATTTATAAATATTAATGTGAAGGGGGTAATTGAAGGGGATTGTCTTTTATAGATCAGTCCACGGGTGAAACTTACAGCAGCGATAACCTTCTTCACGAACGCCGTAAGTGCCTTATCCACATTATCCGTCACGACCCCGAGAACCTCCTTCTCCCCCGCGTCTAGCGTCCCCTTCACGAACCCCGTCATATCCTGGTTCAACATAGCCTTCACTTCCCTCCCGTCCTTCTTATACTGCGCAAAAACCGCCTGGGATCCCAACAACCCGGCTTCTTCGGCAGCATACCAATGAAACTCAATGGTATTAGCCGCTTCACCGGCAGCGATAGCCGGGTCTGATAATAGTGCTTTGAATGTTTCGAGTATAGTCATAGAACCGCTACCGTTATCGTCTGCTCCCGGGGCGCGGCCGGTGGAAGGGTTACGCAGGTTAATGCTGTCCAAGTGGGAACCTACGACGATAGTCTTTGCAGATTTGCCCGGGATGGCGGCAATGACGGAGGCCTGTCCCCAGTTCTGGTGAACGAAGGGTTTGACTGTTGCTGCTGCTGCGCGGGTGTTGTTACCGGCAGCGGAGGAGATTATGGACTGTACTTGCTGGAGAAGCCATTCCGAGGCTTCTTTCCCCGTGGCGGATTTATAGTATCTGTTGTTGAAGCTTGTGTATTTTTCTAGGTTCTTCTTCATGTTGTCGGCGGATAGTTTTGGGAGTAGTGGTTTTACGGCTGCCTCCTGGGCGACAGACGCGGGGAAGGCGACCTTTTGGACTGTGACTCGTCGGGAATCGATGTGCTGGTAGTCGGTTATGTCTATGAAGTGTTTACCTTGGGCGAGGAGTTCCCATTTCTCGTTTTCGGTGATGAGTTTTGTTTCGCCGGGGGCCAGTTCTACGGTGTAGAGAGGCTCTGGGATGTAGAGGGCCGTCACTGCGGATGCAGCGAGGGCGGTGAGGGTTAATGCGAATTTCATAATGTAGGAATATGCACAGAAAAATCCGGAAGTAGTATTAGGGTATGTATATTGATTTAAATTTCAAACGTAATGGGTGTCTTGAATATAAAACAGAAGTTGATGAGTATAAAAACAAGATCCTGTCTGGAGGTCAATGGGAGGACCGGAGGGTATTTGTACTCGTATTGAATCCATTGTTGAATTGGTATGTCTGTATTCTTTTGATACCATTTTCCGAGGAATCTATCCTACAGGCCCATGTAGAATCGATCACCAGCGAAAACCACGCAATTAGGTAGCAACATCTTGAGGTATCGACGGCAGGGAAGGGATCTTGATATCGCGGAAGGGCCCCAGCAGTTGTGTTGTTCGCGCACCAAGAATGTGGTTGATTTGCGAGCCATCCCAGCAAAACGAGCGGTTAACATCACGCCCAGGTTTCTGTCACATTCCGTTTTGACGTTAACCTTAGCGGCACGGTATCGTGTCTTCTTGGAGTTCGTCGTCGGATGTCCGTAGTGCCTAACCGGACCGGGTGGTTGAACATTGGTGCGAGATAGCCAAAGTTGATAAATGGCAGGAAGTTTTATTATCGAGGGTGTTTGGAGACGATAGACGTTATCAGGGTTGAAAGACGGAATGTAGATTTATACAACTTCCTGATATAAAAGGAGCTTTGGAGAGCCAAGAGTCTTGGAGGAACTAATCCAGAGGACGTCGATGCCTCAAGGCAAGCCCTGCCCGGGGAGCACGAAACACCTGACTGGTAGGAGCATCACAGCGAGATTGGGGAAATGCTTTTGTTTGAGGAGAGCTTGGCCGTTCGGGTTTGCGAAGCCATAAAGAAATCCAGGGACGCTGTGAAATGAGATCGCCTAGCCTGGCTGGATCCCAAGAATCTATCCCTCATAGGATTTATTAGAATATTAAGTTAATTTAAATGCAGTGATAAAGATGAAACACCATCTCGAGGAACTACTAACAGAATGACGTTTGGGGGGTGCAGACAGCAAAGCTTGTTCAAGGCACCTGCCATGGCGCTGTCCGGTCGAGAACCGTGGACATGTGCCTCTTGGTACGACCCCGAAGAGGAACGTCGACGAGCTCGTTGCTGGCTAGGAGAAGTCACGGTTACGATTCGAAGGTTTTAGCGTCTATCCATGCTTAATCCAAGTATCAGAGGTTCTGGCTGGCAGGTGGAAAGTTAGGTTTCCAGAATTTGCAAGTTAGAGACGGCATCGCGGCCTGAGCTTTGTAGCCATGGTGAAGAACCTATAACGGCGGAGATGATGCAGGTAGCTCGGCTGTTAAAATGATACCGAACCGGGACTAGTGTAAGTGAGTTGAGTGGTCGGAGCTGCCCAAGGAGAGATTGCGTTGATAGACAATTTCTACTAGCGCTGACAAACAAGTTCCGACAGATGCCGTTAAAAAAAGTTGTTGATCTGAGGTTTGGAGAATATAAAGGTGCTGATGTCACGTCTTTCAACTCCGCAAGCACGTCTTGCATGCCTGAGTCCCGTGAATTCCGGCATTTGTAGTAACTATAATACGATGGCGAGAGTCGCAGTTTGAAATGCTTCACATTTGCAATCAATTCTGAATTATCGAATTCAATTTCACCGATAATTTTGTTACCCGATACGAGACTTTTTTTTGTCTGATGCGGAATATCGTTCATACTTTTGTTCGGATGCTATGATGACTGTATCCACCCTTCCTGTCGAGCTCCTCGAAGATATACTGTCTCTGTTACCATTGGGAGACCAGGTATTCGCTGCGAAAGTATGCCAGCTGTGGGAGAATATAATCTTCGGCCCGCGGTTTAAAAGAAGGCGATATACGTCTATCGTGGAAGAGGAGCCGGAGCAGCCGTACGGTGTTCACAGGCTGCTGGGGAGCTCGGCCATTAAAGTAAGGTGCACTGTTCGACAGAACGGGGATGTATCAAAATACACTCTAGTGAGCGAGGCTATCGAACAGCAGCAGGACGGGAACTGGAAATGCGACGATTGCGTCGAGATTGACGTTTCCGAGAAACCATCGTTCCTGGATGAAAAGTTCTTCTCGCCGTTTGTAAAACTGGACGGCAGCGAGAGTTTGGTGTGTTTGTCATCGGGATCGAAGGGCAAAGACGGGTACAGACTGAGAGAGTTTGCCAGTATGAAAGCGGGTTACATCCAAGGAATGGATTACTGTAAATACGATGACGGCATTCGAAGCTTAGGGTTTTATCCCCGGTGGATCGGAAAGCAAGATGCGACGAACAGAGAAGTGATGCAGAAGCTGGTGAGGGAGAGACGAGCTGGGAGGACTGATTGGATACCGAATGAAGATGGTGAGTACGAGGTTGATTTCCAGGGAGCGAGCGACTGTTTTATGGATGAGACGGGTTGGTTTCTGCAGAACTGGGTGCGAATACGTAGACGGGCGCCGAAGCTGCAATAATTATAATAACATTCTGTAGATTAATTGATTAGATAATGTAAGTAGATATAAGATAGGGGTGTATATTCGGAGTTCTGGTTGGCGTGGTTGGTCGGAAGGATGTCCGTTTCCGGCGGGTCGAGTCGAGCGGATTCGAACCCCGGTGACCGGAATATTGATTGAATACAGGGCAGGCTTGTCGGTGCAGTGCGGCATCCGGTGCATCCGCCATTCCATTATATGCCCCCACGTCTTTAAGTCATATCTCCAACTTCACACTCTTCATTCACCACTCGAGGACTCACTCCACTGTCTCTATATCGTCAATACGTAACTGCCTCGGCCGCATCAATTGTTATGCGACGCTGCAACACGTGCGGGATCGCAGACAAACAACTGACGACGGTCACCGAATTCGAGTCCGTTTCATATCGATCACCCGGACAGCTATTTTAAGCTTTACCTTCTCGCTCTCTGCATCTGGCCACGAGAGCTGGGCGTCGGCGTATTCCTTCTCTTCTTTGTCCTCAAATTACCAATTCAATTTATTATATATATTCCATTCTATATATCCTTTTCTTTATTTCATTCCATCTATATCTGAGTGTTATTGCAGATTCGTCTATCAAAATAATCCAACATCATGGCATCTTGGTTACCGTCTATTCCGTACGAACCCGTAGCTCAGTCCGTCTGGGAGCCTGCCACATCAACCATCAAGTTTGTACTCTTCCTTAATGCCCTCTGAAATAATCCAAATTCGTCACTGACATGTGAGAAAATTTTAAAAAACAGTTTCTGCGAAGAAGATTTCTATCTCACCGGCTGTACGTTCACTCGCCGATACCGTTTCGAGTGTAAAGAGCTTACGAAAAGTATAAATAGATGTCGCGGAGGTTATGAACGTCGCAACCAACAGTCTGTACATCTGGCTTTCCTACAGAGGCGCATCTCACGTTTTCAAACATGACCTCCCGCGGATATTTGCTATTTGCTTTGTCAGTTATGGCATCATCGGTGTCGGCTCCATATTGTTCCACGGTACCCTCAAGTGTACGCTCTTCAATACCGCTGCCTCATCTTGCTTCGTTAGAAACTCGGATGCTAAGAAGTGTGTGATAGACTCCATGCAACTCGTTGACGAATGCGCCATGATATATACCGCCCTTACAATGTGTTTTGCGACATTCTCCCACGGCCGCTCGACGCTTATGCAAGCTTTTGTCCTGCTCAGTTGTGTCGGCACCGGGTTGGGAATAACGTTAATATACCACTACCTCAAAAATCCGCTATTCCACCAGACCGCCTTTGCAGCCATCATGATTACGTTGTTATCCCATAGCGTGTGGATGATGGAAACCAAAGCCCGGCAGAAGAACCCCGCAGCCACTACCGTCATGTGGAAGATGGTGATCTGGGGCGTTTGCGTGTTTTTGACCGGGTTTGGAGTGTGGAATTTGGACAATATCTACTGTCGGCAGCTGAGAGGGTGGAGGAGAGCTGTCGGTATGCCGTGGGGCTTTGTTTCTGGTCAGTTTTCTCTCAAATTCAACCTGATTATAACATACTAACAAAGATCGGGATCGCAGAGCTGCACGCCTGGTGGCACTTACTGACAGGCTTTGGAAGTTACATCCTCCTCATCTGGGGACAGTACCTGCGTGCCAACCTGGACAACAAGGCTGACGAATATGAACTCTACTGGCCGTCGTTGTGGTCGATACCCAGCGTGAACAAGAAGGCCTCGAACAAAACAAAGGCACTCAATGGAAACCCAGCCAACGGGAAGACAGCCAACGGAAAGACATCGAATGGAAAGGCGGCGCAGTCGAACGGTAAACCCACAAACGGGATGATAGCAAATGGTTCCACGAACGGTGCAAACAAGAAGATAGTATAGTTTGTCATTTTGGTGCCCCTGTTTACATGTTGCGCTTGCCTGCATTCTTTGTTGGATAACTTTTTTGCTTTCCCTTGGCTAGACTTGGTATGCGGCATACCCTCTTTTCTGCGCCATATACGATATCTCATTGCATAGATTGGTCTGAACGAACGAAATGGATCGAATTCTCCGATTCTCCTTCTTGATCACGCTATACTGATACCACAGTGAATCTTGATATCTTATAATTATATCTTGTACGAGGTGAGTCTGAAACCAGAGCGTCGCATGCGAGGGGCATCGACTCGCCAGGTATACGTAACTCGCGGTTTCACAGCCTCCGGAGAGCCACAATACTTAGATAGTACAGAATTAAATGTAAATACTTATAAATCTGTAATCGATAAATAACAATAACATGGCCAGTTCTGTCGGTTTGTCCTGTTCGCTGATTTCCAACTGGACGTTCGGACCGTAGAACGGTTCCTGGCTAAACGTGGCCCAAACTAACACCACCAATTCAATTCGAATTCACAACTCGAAAACACCATCACAGCCTTCCACCTCCCAAGCAACCCGCGCCGCTTCCACGCATTACCTCCGGCATCCGCTTGCTCCTTCCACCCCTCACCGGGCTCTCGATTGCCCTTCGAGACAGCCGTACGATCCCAATGTAATTTCCAGCGCTATTACGCAAACACGAAGCTCCAAATTTCCGAGTTTGGCGGGGGAGTACACATACTCAGGAAAAGAGGCTGGAAGCCCTTTCCCACTGGCCTCTTCGAACTTATACACACACTTCCACGCTCATTCTACGTCCGAATATTTTTAAGCACTCTTTTAGTCCTTGGGGACTCTTTTCCACTGTCATTTCTGGTTTCTTTCATTAAATACGGTATTGTTTCGTCTATAACACACGATGAACTTTCTCCAACGAGCTGTCGCTGGTGTTGAGTCCCGGCTGGACCAAGTGCTCGCCGGTGATTCGAATATCTCAGTCCAAGGAGAGTTGCAGGAACCATCTTCTACAAGCGGCCCACAAGCACCCATTACCGCACCGGTCACAACTACACCAGCTATCATCACAACACCAGCTCCAGCTACCACTACCACCACTACAGCTACAACAGCTGCTCCAAAAGGTTGCATTTCAAATCCTGATAGTTAGAGCTCACAGTGAAACTAATGGCGGTACAAGCAGATGCAAAACCCACACCCCCACCATCAGCGTCGCCAACCCCGCCGCCAGGATCAAGCAGGATGACAATGCAAGAACGCTTGGCTGCCGCTATGGCGAAGAAAGGTAGCGTCAGGAGCGCTAGTCCCGCTCTTCTCGGGAAACTCGCCGAACGAGGATCCAGTCCCAGTCCAAATCCTTCAGCCAGAAGCTCTATGGACATACGACGTGACAGTAGTGAGAAGGACGACGTCGCTGAACGAAGGAGCGAAGACGAACGGGGCAGACCTGAGACGTCTACAAAGGACGAACCTCCACAGACAGAACAAGCATCAATCGAACCGGAAAAGTCACAGACCAATGGCGCTACAGCACCGGATTCGAAAGCACCAGATGCATCCCCCCGAGCGAGCACCGACACACCCCGCATATCCCTCGAATCACAACCCAGAGCCTCCCTCGACGCCAAACTGCGAACATCAATCGATATAAACCCGCCCGAAGCAGGCTCCACCCCGTCACCACCACCCACAATCGAAGAACTCGAAGCAACAATAACTCAACTCCGAGAAGACGTATCAATTTGCGAAACCCGGCGGGCAGAAGAAGCCGCCTCAGCATCGGAACGAATCGACTCCCTGGAGGAAAAGATAAAATACCTAGCTAAGGAATCGGCTGAAGATGCCCGGAAGAGGATACAATCCGGCGGGGCCTCAGCCTTAGAAAAGGAACTAGCGAAACGAGATGAACGGATCGCATTGCTACTCGAAGAAGGCGAGCGGTTGAGTAAAACGGAGTTAAAGCATATGAATACCATTAAACGTCTACGCGCCAAAACTCAGGAAGAAGAAAAAGCCACCGCGGACGCAAGATGGAAACAGGAGAGAGCGGAGAAAGAAGCTGCCGAGTTGAAAGAGAAGACAAAGAAGGCCGTTGAAGCTGAGAAACGGACGAATGATAGGTTACGAGCTATGAATAAACTCGAAGTGGATAATGAGAGTTTGAAGCGGGAGAGGGATATATTACAGATTAGCACGTCTGATCTGAAACTTCAGCTCGCAAAAGCGGTAGCCAGGGCGGATGATGCAGAGGGCAAAGTGCAAACTGAGGCTCTGGAGGCAGAGAAGAAGGCTACCGCGGACCTGAGAGATAAGCTAGAGAAGTTGCAAAATGAGTCTATCGCCGATAAAGAGAGGTATAAAAGCGAAACATGGACTTTGCAGAGCAAACTTGAGAGAGACGGGGATAGAGCTAAAGCGGTGGAGTCGGAACTAAAAAATGAGATTTCGGTAGGATTCTCTTCCGATAAAGGTCAAAAAGTAGAGGAAAGGAAACTAATAACGAATAGATGTTGGAAACAAAACTGGAGATAATGCGTGCCCGTGCTGAAGAAGCATCAACGGGAACTTCGGGTCATACACATGCGAAACTACTACGGCAAATCGAAACACTCCAATCACAATATGCTGTTGCGAGCGAAAACTGGCAGGGAATTGAAGCTAGCTTGATGTCGCGACTTACCAACGTCGAAAGGGAAAGAGATGAGCTATCTCGCAAAGAAGGTGATGTTCGGAAGAAGGCTAGAGAAGTGGTATGCTAGCCTCTCTTTACACACGACATATCGATACACTAACCCATATTCCACAGAACCAAAAGCTCAAACGTCTAGAATCCGACCTCGAATCCGCCAACCTCAAAACTCAAGACCTGGAATCCTCATTAACCACGCAACTAGCGCTATGCGAGGACCTACGCAAACAGGTCACCCTCCACGAAGAATCCAAAACCCAGCTCTCCAAAAAGATGGACGAAGAACGTGGCGCCTGGCAAAAGGAAATCAAAGACCTGCGCGACACAATCAAGCCCGCCGCCTCATTAATCACAGACGACTACACCCTCTCGAAATCACGACCAAACTCCATCCTTGAAGCCGAGGGCGCGATACGACCTATATCCCCCAACCCGCGCCGAAGACCAAGCATGGGATCCGACAAGAACGTCCCCTTCCCCTCGAAACGGATGTCACGGACCGAATCTGGAGATCGATTGAATAGTGAACTCCCCACAGGTTACCGAAGACCTACGCTTCCAGAACCGCAGAGACAATACACGCCTACATCGTGGGGACCTACCACTCCACGCATGGACTCCATATCAGGCTTCAGCAGTGGGAACGGGGTATCGCGGCAGAATTCAATGTTTGGCGGGTTCACGGGACTCACGGGACTCGGTGTTGGTCTTTCGATGGGTAATTCACCCAGCACACCCTCCTTGAACTCGATAATGAGCCCCGGAGCCGCTGGACTACCGGAGGGCGATAACGAGAGTATTTTCGACGGACAGATAAACGGTGGCGGAATGATGAGTCCCGGTAGTCACGAGGGCCGAAACGGTAATATTGGTGATATGTTGAGTGTATCCACCGTCGCGGCAGGTCCGAGCGTCCAACTCGTCGAGAGGATGTCCGCTGCTGTACGACGACTGGAGAGCGAAATGGCGAGTAGCAGAGAAGAACTGGCTAAGATGGCTGCGCAGAGAGATGAAGCGCGCTCCGAGGTAGTCGGATTGATGACCGAAGTTGACGAGAAGAGGAGTTTGGAGGAACGATTGGCAGCCGTGGAGGCGGCGTTGACGGAGAAGGAGAGCGTTTATGAGGCTACACTTGTCATGTTGGGAGAGGCGAGTGAGGAGAATGAGGAGTTGAAGAACGATGTGGCGGATTTGAAGCAGATGTATAAGGATTTGGTCATGAGCCAGACTAAGTAGTGCTCTCGGGTACTCATGTAGCCGGTGGGATTTGTTTATTTGTGGGTGAATGGGAGTTGCAATAGGAATACTTTTATTACTTGAATTTCCCGGTGTTTGTATATAGTTGCATATTGCGTGGAGTTATAATACCTCTTGCTTTAAGTTTAGCTTATTATCATTATTACCGAAGTTATATTACCAAAACGCGGAGCTTGATAAGAGAGAAAACTCAAATAGCTACCTAAAAAAAACTAGATCTAGACAGACAGATAAAAGATAAAACCAAGAACTCCAGATTCGCCAGCCGCTTTTCAGAAAATACAGATTGCCGCCAGCCAGATCCTGGACTAACTCCAGTATCTCTACCACGCATTGACATGAAAAGAAATAAAAATAACTTGAAAAAAGTAATAGCTCCGCCTATCATAATCCATAAACCATATAGTTACTCTCTCCACCACTATACCAATACCTTACTTTGAGCTTCCCATGTCTTAAAACAAATACTCGACCAAGATCGAGACTAAGTCCAAAGATACGCATGTTCTATTGCCATCCGCTGCCCAAAAACGAGCCAGCCATCTTCTTCCCAATCCTTAGCATACCCCCATCAGACCCATCACCCGCCAACCCCTTCCCGCTTTCCAGAAGTCCAATAATCAACCGTCCGAACCCTTCAATCAAACCCCACGCGCCTTCCGCATCCTTCCGTCCAGCATCCCAATCGAACTCCTTCTTTATCTTCCCATCGTCCGTCACCGTTTCGATCACTCTGACGGAATAGTACATAAACACAGCGCCAATGGTACCCATTATAAACGCGAATTTGAACAGGGAGCGGGTAATCGCCCAGATGAGGTTGGAGATGAACACGAAGATCGACCAGATGGTGTAGGTTACCAGGCAGATTAGTGCCACTGAGGCGAATTTCGGGTTGGTGTTGTAGAGGCGTTCGAGGTGCGGGTAGAGGATTGTGGCGAGTTGGGAGATTGCGAGTTTGGAGTATGAGAGGAAGGTGTTCAGGTAGGGTGTGAGGAGTACCAGGGCGTCATCCATTTTGGAGGTTATGTGGGTGGAGAGTCTGGATTTGAGTGTCTTTTTGGCTTTAGGGGTTTTTTTAGTGGCAGTGGTGGGTTTCTTTGGTGGAGTTGGAGGTTGTCTGTGGCCGCGGACACGGCGGATGTTGTTTTCTGTGTTCATTTTTATGTCATTAGGTTGTATCTAGAGAATTTGGCGATGTTATAGGACGTACTTTATTGGCTTGAAGCTAAAAGCTAAGCTGTAAATATAGCTGTTGAAACAACCGTCGAGATGGCGGACGAACTCGCGACTTTGCGGGGTCTTGCTCTTGACTTAAATATTCGTCTCAGAACAATCGATAGTCTGTAACGGGGCGGAACTTGATGAGAAGGAATGTTGGCCGGGCAGGACGGGGAGGGGTTTATAAATTCGTCGCGAGAGATGAAAGAAAAGAAGAAAGGAAGATGACTAGGAAGAGGGTGAGTTTGAGGTGAAGTTGACAACAGTTGCTGGCTCCATGACAACGCAACCCTGCAGTGGCTCCGAATGCACAACATCGTGACCCTAAATATAGTTTCTATTCAATCAATTATAAATTTATTAAATGAATTTATTCTTTTGTTCAAAATTTTTTAGCCTGTCTACAGGTCTATCTCATGCGCATGTACACGAATATGATAAAAAATATATGTGTTGTCAGTAACAGCTTTACAAAGCCTCACCGGTCTCCTGCTTCTTCAACCCATACTTCTTCAATCTAATAGCCTGCACGCTGATAAATCCCGTAGTCTCACTCGGTGCAAAATCTCCAATCTCATCCATACTGCTCTCGCTCATATCGTACAGCTTCTCGGTCTCCGAGCTCCTGCCTAGCACCGTAAAGCTGCCCTTGTAGCACCTGCATCTAACCTGTCCGTTGACAGTCTTCTGACTGGCGATAATGGACGACTCGAGGAACTCACGCTCGGGCGAGAAGTACAATCCGTTATAGAGGATCTTGGCATAGTTGAACGTGACGAATTGGTCACGGAGGGCGCGAACTTCACGGTCCAAGACCAGACCTTCCAGATCGATATGAGCGTTACGGAGACAAGTCAGGCCGGGTGTTTCGTAGCAGCCGCGAGATTTGAGTCCAATGAAGCGGTCTACAACCCTCATTATTAGCATGCTCCCCTTCGTAGAATAAATAGTTAAGAATATGATACTCACTCTCGACGATATCGATTCGTCCAACACCGTGCCTTCGGGCAATAGCATTGGCCTGCAAGAACAACTCCAAAGAATCTGTAATCTCCTTCCCGTCCGAGGTGACAAGCTTGACGGGTAACCCCTTCTCGAAGAACACAACGAAATCCTCAGGCTTATCTGGCGCATCCTCGGGATCAACCGTGAGCTTCCACACGTCCTTGGGCGGGGTAACATCCGGATCCTCCAGAATCCCCGCTTCGTAAGAACAATGCGCAAGATTCTCATCCATAGACCAGGGTTTCGATTTCGTCTGCGAGACAGGGACCCCCGACGCGGCAGCGTATTCCAGCAGATCGTTGCGACCCTTGAATCGCTCGTAGAAGACGGGGTCTCGCCACGGTGCGATGACTTTAATCTTGGGGTCTAGAGCGTAGAAGGCGAGTTCGAAACGGACTTGATCGTTTCCCTTGCCTGTGCAACCGTGGGAGACGGCAAAACAGCCTTCCTTTTTAGCGACGGCCATTTGGCCGCGGGCGATGACGGGGCGGGCGAGGGAGGTGCCCAGGAGGTAGACGTTCTCGTAGATGGCGTTGCATTGAATGGCGGGGAAGCAGAGCTGTTCGACGAATTCTTTGCGGAGATCATCGACGTAGCATTCCAATGCACCGACTATACCATCTCCATTAGCAATAATTCAATGGGTTTGGGAGAAAAGAAGATAACGAACTCTTCTTAGCCTTAGCTACAGCGGCTTCAAAGTCCTCTATTGTCATATCAAATCAGCATCCGTATCGCGTGGCCTCGTCGATAGGTTCGATATACCTTCCTGACCAACATCGGCCACTAAATTTCTCAGTTAGCACTGGTAATTGTTAAGATGCTGCGTTTGGAGAACTCACTATAGCACACGACTTCATAACCCTGCTCCAACAGCCAGGCTAGACTTCACGTCCATCAGCATCTACCTGCACAATGGAACAGACATTGAAAACTTACATGCAGCTGGTGTCCAACCCACCGCTGTGATCAATTGTCGTCAGTATCCAACGTACATTATCGTACCTATCTCAGTTCGACTTACGAGTAAGCTAAGCAGACCTGCCCAAAGCGTCAGCCAGACCTCAGAACCATCTAAGTCAATTGTGATAAAAACGAACCTTTCCCTTCGACATTGTAGGCAGCGAAGTTGACATAGAATCGAGTCAAACGTATCAATTGAGATGGTATCTGAAGATAAGGCAGATGTACGTAAAGTTGGTGGTGTAGAGAGTAAAGTAAAGTAAAGTAAAGTTTTGAAAGAAAGTATCCCAACACTTCGACAAAATTCACGCTCAATCGACGCCTGTACAGACTGCAAACTTTTATACCGACGATGACTCTTCTTTAAAACCAAAAAAAATAGCTAGGCTAGCATCGGATATCCCCTCGTTCAGTTTTTTTCTTGCGCTCAGACTATTTAATCTGGACTATCTGCATGCACATGTGGCTGTCTGCACACTGGATTTCGTCCGATAGGCAAAATATCTTTGCGCTTCCCCGCCGATTTCGCTAGTCCGGTCTGTTTTCGGTACCGTGGCGGGGGCCAGGTACCTTGCTCGAGCTCTGCACCGCCAAACATGTCACCGATTGCAAAGATAGGATAATTCTAACATAGTTCGTCCGCCTGCGGGAAAAGAAATACGAAAAAATTTTCGAACCTCTTTCGTCGGGAGCTCACATTGTAGATACGCGATGATAGGAACAGGAACAAGGGTTTTCTCTAGAAGCCATCCGATACTGAACGGTAGCATATCATGGAATTTATTCTTCTTTATCATTAGTAGACATAATTTTGTGAAAAGAAAAGGTACAATCTTGGTGGCGGAGTGAATAGGTAAACAAAACCATTCACCAATATTAGAAAACACCAGAAAAGGTCCTTTTAATATCTCGAAAGCAAAAGCAGTTTTGGCTAAGAGCAAAGACGGAAATGGGTTTTAAGCGGAATGGCTTATATCTTCTCTTTCCAATCCAACTCCTAAAAGCTGTATTGGAATCTGGAGCTTTTCTAAAGCGCTCAACACCAAATGTAGAAATCTGAATATAAGAAAAAAAGACAATAACCTTCCCACATCCTCTTCCGCACAATGTTATCAATATTAGACAATCTATTCCTCGTGCTCGCCGACCTCCTCACCGTACTCCTCCTCGCCCTCAGAGATACCAGCTTCCTGGTATTGTTGGTATTCGGAGACGAGATCGTTCATGTTGGACTCGGCCTCAGTGAACTCCATCTCGTCCATACCTTCACCAGTGTACCAATGCAAGAAAGCCTTACGACGGAACATAGCAGTGAATTGATCGCCGACTATAAACATCATTATTAGTATTTTTTCCATCAAATACTGGGGATGGAAAAATGCACATACCTCTCTTGAAGAGCTCCTGGATGGAGGTCGAGTTACCAACGAAAGTGGCGCTCATTTTCAATCCACGTGGAGGAATGGAGCAGAGAGCGGTCTGGACGTTGTTTGGAATCCATTCAACGAAGTACGCGCTGTTCTTGGTCTGAACGTTGTGCATCTGCTCCTCGACTTCTCTCATGCTGACCTTTCCACGGAAGAAAGCGGCGCAGGTGAGGTATCGGCCGTTACGGAAATCAGAAGCAGCCATCATGTTCTTCGAATCGAACATCTGCTGGGTAAGTTCTGGGACGGTGACAGCACGGAAGCTGTGGGCACCGCGAGAGGTGAGAGGAGCGAAACCAACCATGAAGAAGTGTAGACGCGGGAAGGGAACCATGTTGACGGCAAGCTTTCTCAAGTCGGAGTTCAATTGACCTGGGAAACGCAGACAGGTGGTGACACCGGACATGACCGCCGAGACGAGATGGTTAAGATCACCGTAGGATGGGGAAGAGAGCTTGAGGGTACGCATGCAAATGTCGTACAGAGCCTCGTTATCGATACAGAAGGTCTCATCGGAGTTTTCGACCAACTGGTGGACGGAGAGAGTGGCGTTGTAGGGCTCAACGACGGTATCAGAGACCTTGGGAGAGGGAACGACGGAGAAGGTGGCCATCATTCTGTCGGGGAACTCCTCACGGATCTTGGAGATCAAAAGGGTACCCATACCGGCACCGGTACCACCACCGAGAGAGTGGGTGATCTGGAAACCTTGGAGGCAGTCGCAGCCCTCGGCTTCACGGCGGACGACGTCTAGAACTTGGTCGACGAGTTCGGCACCCTCGGTGTAATGACCCTTGGCCCAGTTGTTACCGGCACCGGATTGTCCGAAGACAAAGTTGTCCGGGCGGAAGAGTTGACCGAATGGACCGGCACGGACGGCATCCATGGTACCGGGTTCGAGGTCGATAAGAACGGCACGTGGAACGTACTTGTTTCCTGAGGCCTGTTTGCCAGCCTATTAGGAATTGTTTAGTTTACAAAATCCGCAACCTAACACGACATGACTGACCTCATTGAAGTAGACCTAAGAGCATCACCAAGCAAATGTCAGTAATCTTTGGAGTTAGCTGGTTATCATCACGATCACGCTTACGTTCATCCTCTCGAGCTGGAGGTCAGAAGTGCCGGTGTAGACACCGGAGCCGTCGAGGCCATGCTCGGCTGCAGCATTGTCAGTGGTCAGTCCAAAACGGTACAGTCATACGATCGGTCGAGCTAGATGCGTACCAGAAATGTTTTGCCTGGATGGATGTCAGTTAGCTGAGAGCATGACGAGATGAAATGGGAAGAGAGAGAACATACCAGAAGGCAGCACCGATTTGGTTACCCTGGTGGAGAAGATTAGCTTCAAGCTCTGAGAGCAACATCACGAGAAGAGAAGCATACGCATTGACCGGTTTGAAGATGGACCTAAGGGGCGAAGTTATGTTAGCAGCTGTGCACAAGACGAGAATGGGAGCGAGCTACGCGGTCAGCTGGAGCTATAGAGCAGCAGCTCTATAATCCGCATCGCTGCGTAGCACAAGCACGTCTATAGAAAAGAAGCTACGGGGCAACTCACGATTTCTCTCATTTTGACGGTTGGTTACAGGTGGTTGATAGATTTGAAGCTCTGAGGAAGAAGAAGGAGAAGAAGTGATGATGGTTGGAGACGGAGATGGGATGCGATGGATTAAATAAAATAAGGGGAGAGGATGTTGATAAGGTAGTTAGGAGAGAGAGTCCAATTTTATTGAGAGCCGGCCGAGTGGGGAACGCCAGCAACAACAGAAAAGCTGTCTCGCATCTTATTTGTTGATTTTGTCCGTAAACAACCTAGTCGCCTCCCCCAAACCAAAAATTTTCACGGTCAGGCAACGTGCAGGCTCTCTCGCCTGCTTGGGACTAGTCTGCGGTAGCTTTCTGCAGCTTTCTAACCTGATTGGCAGGGTCGACTCGCATGCGGCTTGGGCGTCGCCCTGAGCTCGATCGTCTGTCGCGACAAGCTACCTTAGGCACTGGTCCAAGATAGATATATAAATATACAATTACCCGGAATCGACTATGGTACAGTGTTCGCATCGCGACGCCAAATATCGCCTCTATTTATTACACCTAAAATAATTCCAAAATACCACAGAAACACCTTAACCGCTAGCGCGTCCCAAAAACTACCCTCGTCTGCTCGTCCTCGCTGTCTTCTTACCCTTCGGGTCTTCTTCCTCTTCCTCCTCGGCTCCCTTGACCAGGTCGCCTTCTTTCAACCCCCAGTACTCCAGGTCGACATAATCCTCCCCGTCACTTTGCTCCGGTGCTCCATCTGCTCGACACCAGTTCCATACCTGCTTTCTCTGTCTATCAGCTTTCAGCAGCATGGAACGAACCCGTTCGAGTCCTCTTATAAACTCTTCCTCCTTCTGCACAGCCAGCAACAGGAGTTGACGAGTCTCTTCGGCCTCCTGCGCCGGGAGACCGAAGTTTCTTGCCTCTTCATCACGTGTGGGAGGGTAAAACCATGGCGACGTGGAGTTCACAATCTCATAAGGATCGGCTCCTGCTGGTAGCGTTGTCGCCATAGAACTCATGGTCTGTAAAGCGTTTGTGTCCACAGAGCCAGCCGGTAGGTTTTGCGCGGTGACGGTCGTACTACTCCTAGCCGTCGAGGGCTCGCCTGCTGTCTCCAAAAACCCATCCGGAGGAGATGGATGCTCCAGTTTGGGTATCGGCGATTTCGCGGGTATCTCTGGCTTTTCAACGCTATCTCCAGTTCTCCCGCTATCCACCATCTCAATATCGTTGTCTGGTATCGTCGATTGAGTTTGTGGTTCCTTTGCTCCGCTCTCTTCTTCGTTCCCAGGTTTTGACCGCTCCCGCTCTGCGATCATCCTTTGCGCTTCCTGGATGTATTTTGGCACCACCACAGTCTCCATCTTATCTCCCGTCACCCAAGGATCATCGCCGATCAAATGTGTTAATAACCTCTTGATCGTAACAAGGTGTTTATGCTCCGCACATATGATATCCAGAGCTTGCTCGCACAGATCCGTCAGGTGTCGAGATTTATACGGGAGCGACAGGGCCGGATGGTTTGGTATATCCTTAGGTTCGACGGCGGGTGCCAGGAGGGCTGTAAAACAAAAACGTTAGCAAAATTAGTCAAACTCAAGGTCTACAGACAGCGCCATCCCTACTCTCAAGATGGATACTAGCATATGGATCTTCCTCTCCAGGGCTCTCATCATCGACTCCTGGCACAGCTTGCTTTTGTTTCCGTTTCCTCCCCGTCGTTTGTACCTCGGGTTCCTCTCGCCTCGGCATGTTCCGATAAAGTATCATGCGTTGCCGGCCGTTGAAGTCGACAAGCTGCGAGACGCAATTAGATTATTTGGTCGCCTATGACGTGAACTGTGAATATCCCGTACCTCTGGTGTGAGCTTCTTCCCTGTGGGTTCATCAAGTGTTCCCGCGTGGACCTGGCGCGCCTTTCGTTTTAATTTGTTCCCGCGATTTGTACCGTATGCGACGTCGGTTTCATCAGAGTCCGAAGCTATCAAAGTTGTGATTAGTAAAATGACCGAATTGAACTAGCAATAGGTGAAGCAATCTCACAGTCGTCATGTCTCTTCACGGCAGCCTTGCAGTCTCTTTTGAGCGCTCGTTTGTTAGTTTTGTCCGAATTGACAAGGTGGTTGGAGATACCGACGCGATGATTTGGAGAAGAGCGGCCTTCTCAGCGGCGGTCTGCGACATCCTGGCTGCTTGGAGTCTTAAAGATCTGATTACTGGATTCTTAAGATACCGTCACTGCTTCCGAGCTCTTGGAACCGTAGGTGTTATGTGATCTGTCGCTGGAGAAAAAAGGGCGATGGGAGGAGGAGGATGAAAAGAGGCTCCCGCTCTCGGCTTCTTGGAAATAATTTGGGGAAGGAAATCGGCGTACGACAAGCTCCGACCCACGCCACAGCAACCAACCCCAGCACACCACCACCAATCAGCCCACCAAACATCATCCTTCAACCAGCCGGCTACCGACGCACCTGTCGACAGGATCACATTCGATTGATATCTTTTATATTTTGTAAGCCATGGTATCGTGCATACAAGTTGGCAGTTGGGTATTGTGTAGAATTACCGGTCTTACGTGTCCTTTCTTAGATTCATGGCAATGCCCGCATTCAGATAGACACCAGCTTCCGATAGAGAGCTCGCCCAGGCACGATGGAAGCATACCCACCGGAATACTTCACCACTCCGCTGCCCCTACTCGTGGTAGCTGGCTTGGGTGCTCCCGAATCGCACACTACTCTCCCACCGTATCCTCTCCTCGAAAACGCGACGCTGATAAGCTGTGACGAGCCGCTAGTTACCTCGAAAGTCGGTGAAGACTTATTACAGTGCTTCCTCAGGAGCAGTGCAGATTCCGGATGGAAGGGAACCGTCAAGCGAGGAGGGAGACCGCCAAATTCTTCTGCGTTCAGGGTTGCTGCTGTTGGAAGGGTAGTTCTTTTCCTTCCTTCACATTTGAAAAGATAATCAAGCAAAGCAGAAACGAATGATGTTTGTAAACTAGTATTACTTTCAAATCACATTCGTGTATGCATAAAATACGCTCCTTCTATTGGAATTGCTAACAAATTGAAAATTCGCCATCTTGAGTAATAGAACTTTGCATTACCCCCTCGAAAAGCGAATCCGCCCTTCTCAGATGGAGGCCCCACGTCCCCTATCGAGATCATGTCCCCAAAGACACCTACGAGTAGTGGGTTTCTACGGCGACCCTTACACAGTCCGATATCACCATTGACACCCGATTCTCCTCTCTACCCTGATGGTGTTTTCAGTCACATATGGTTACGGAAACACCTCTACCTCCAGCCGTGCGCCTTCATCTCCTTCCACGAATTCGCCGTTGTCCCTGCTCAACAAGAAGATGCCGTTGACCGAGCCCTCGCTGCATCTATCAATGAGATGAAGAAAATGTTTCTCGCAGATTCCCGCAAGATCAAGTTCGCAGTGGTCCTGATAGCTCAGAAGACGCTTATTGAGGCACCATCCACCGAGAATAGATTTGCATTAATACGAAGATTAACAGGCCTGGACACTAAGAGCTCATTATTCTTCCTCCCAGCTCGAGCATCGCCCGTGGAACTACAGCAACTAGCCAAGAGTATCGAGTTGACTCTGACTCCCTCGGCTATCGAATTCTACAGAGAACTATCGAAGCATGCGCGTAGAAAGCGCAGTCGCTCGTCAGTTCCTGTTGCAACGATACCACCGAGCTCGATGTCACAGTCGCTGAGTAACACTGGCTGGACGGTACGATATGAAATAAAGTTAGCATTGTTCGGGGAGTTCAGAGGCGAAATTGATGTTGCGGTCAGACACTACGAAACAGCATATGAAGCTCTGTTGGAAGTTTTCGAAACAACGAATAATTGGAGTCCACGGTGGAACGACATTCGACTTTTAGCTGATATTATATCCGCCAGGATTATCAGATGTTACGTGTATTTTGAAAATGGAACACTAGCCTCCAGGCGGTGGGAAACTCATAGACGGAGGATGGCGGATATTCTTGACCGGAAGGGCGCTGGCACAAGCACATACGGTTGGGCCGCATGGCAGACTCGGTGGGCAGTCATCATGGCGACTATCGTACACTCCTCGAAAATGTTCACGCCAGACCCCAAAGCACCCGACATCCCTGCGATATACGCACCAATAGACAAGTCTATCAAAGTTGACGAGAGGGTATCTGCTATAGAGCATCTATACCATCCGGGTTTCTACTGGATGATGGCGGTTGCGCACTCAAAGTTATACAAGCGAAGAGTTGACAGGCTACCTGAGTCTGATGCACCTGTTGATCTGTATCTTGTTCAAGGACCTGAGGAGGAACAGTCAGTGGATCTTACTTCGGCTACTATCAATTATCTAAATGCTGCTGCGGCTTCGTTTGCGGAGAAGGGGCAACCAAGATTAAGAGCAAGGGTCTTATTTGAGCTCGCTCAAATGGAGCTGGCAAGAGATAACTGGCAAATTGCATTGGAGAGCTTCAAAATTGGTTTACGGACATGGAGAGTGGACCGGTGGACCCCAGAAGTCCTGCAAGATGCGCTCAGCAAGATGCGAGAATGCGCCTTGCGAATTTCCGACCCTGCTTCGGCAATCATGGCCTCGCTAGAATCACACAGCGCGGTCCTACCTGCGAGTCGAAGCCCGGTAGATATGGCAAATTGTCTTGCTGGTATCGAAGGCCAAGTCCAGGGAACGACTTCGCTGGTGATACGGTCTTCCGATATCCTCCCGGTAATAACAGCCGATTACGCCTTTTTGTCCCCTGAAGTATCCGTCGGTGAAGCGGCTATTTCCCAGCTCATCCTCACATCAACCACTCAGCCGAACTCGGCACCTCTTATACTTGGTGAAGTCAAAATCGAGTACAAAGGTAACTTGAAGCCGGTCACCATCCATCATGAAGCCGTAGAGGGTTCACCGGACTACCAAGACTTGAAGTCTATTGTCAAGGATGTCTCTCCGAGTGAAGGCAAGAAACCATTCATGGAAGGAAACGCCGATCTATCATTCAAACCTGGCCAAGTCAAGATATTCGAGCTTAGTGCTTTATTGCGAGAACACGGGGATGCGAGAGCAACTACTGTGACATTGACCCTTCTTGGGGATGGTTACGATGTCGATATTATAATCGATATTAATGATTACAATCCCCTACTTCTAAAAACTAAAAAGTCACATTTCTGGAAACAAACTGAGGGAGGTCTGCAAAAGGTACCGCTAAAATCTTATCGGCCCATGTATCTGAACATCTTGCCACGTCCTCCCAGATTAATGGTAAAGATTCTTCGACTGGATGATCCGGTGTATATCGGCGAGCCTATCAAGATTTCTCTTGCTGTTGTCAATGAAGAAGATGAGGAGGTAGATGCCCGTATGAAGATTCGGATACTTGGGTATCCTGATGAAGGTGAGCTTTAAGATACATTGCATAAACATTTACTCCTTCCAGAGATACTAATATTAGCAAATGATATAGTCCCATTAATCTCCTGGGATGCCACTGAAACATCTGAGGCTGTAGAAGACGACCCAGAAACCCCATATCCCCTTGGGATCATCTCACCATCCCAAGAAATCCAGCGGACGTTCACCATTCCTTCCGCCATCCTCGAGGCCGAAGTTTCTCTCGAAGTTGTTTCTCTCTACGTTTTAACCTCTGACCCCGAGACACAAGTCTCAAAAGCTGTCAAGCTACCACCATTCCACGTCCGACGGCCCTTCCGGACAAAATTCGACTTTTCGCCAAGTGTACATCCAAAGAAGTGGCCGAATATGTTCAGATTATCGCAAGAGACGGCAGAACTCGAAGCACAAGAGGATGTATCGAAGGGGCTGACGCAAAGATGGGTATTCAAATGTCAACTATCGCTGATGGAAGAATACACATTGCTCTTGGAAGGTTTTGTCTGTAAAGTATCAAACGTACAGGGCGGGATCGTATGTCAACTTACCAGGACGGACGAAATTAAAGAGCAAGGGAAAGGTATCATTCACTTGTCAGACACACATAACTTTTCTAAGGACTTTTGGAAACTAACTATGTCGCAGAGCTCGAAGCGGAGACGATAATGGAGATCATATACATCCTCGAAGTAACCAAGCACGCCCTAGAAGACCGAAGGTCATCAGACGTCGATCTCGATCTTAGAGTTAGATGGAAACGGTCCGGCGGCGAAATAGTCGAAACCCCACTCGCCGTCCCCAGGCTCCTCATCCCCGGCAGCGAACCTCGCGTCCT
The DNA here is from genome assembly GCA_036971405.1 of Orbilia quercus. Taxonomy (NCBI): domain Eukaryota; kingdom Fungi; phylum Ascomycota; class Orbiliomycetes; order Orbiliales; family Orbiliaceae; genus Orbilia; species Orbilia quercus. The sequence continues at coordinate 1,522,821 of JAJTUE010000003.1, forward strand.
AGTCGGTAAGCCGATCCCGCATTCCACTCACTCTTTCCTGGTATCCAGCTAACAGATACATTGTATCAAAATAGAATCCTCACCCTACAACCCAGACACCAACTCCATGCTCCTGACCTATACCCTCGAAAACCCCACAATGCACGTCCTAACCTTCAACGTGACCATGGAACCTAATGAAACTTTTCTCTTCGAGGGACCTAAACAGCCAGGTATACAACTTATGCCGCTCAGTCGACATGTGATGGAGTATAGAGTCTATCCGAGGATAAAGCACGATTGGATCCGGGCGAGTTTGAGGGTGGTGGATAAATACTATAATAAGAATTTAAGGATCGCGGCGACGGATGGAGTGAAGGCGGCTGATAAGGGGGGAATATTACTTTGGATTCCTTAGATTATGTTGTATTGCGTGGATGGCGGATGCATTTGAATGGTTGTGAACATATTTTAATGAGGTTTTAGCATTGATATCTGCACAGTACCTTCTTCAATATAGAGTATGCTAGTACCCGGCACGATGTTTTGATATAAAACTCGTTGATCTTTCGACCATTCTAGTTAGAAAGCAATGTAATAAGTTAAAATGCCGTCGACTCTATACGAACCCTGTCAAAAGAATGAAATGAGAAACTAGATAATATTCCCGAGAACAAAGCAATTATCCTAATTCAGTCTATGCGAACATCTCGAACGAATAGTACAAAGCACTCTTATTAAGTATCACAAACGTTAAACGCAAAGAGACGTTACGTTCATCCTCGTAGCGTCATGGTCATCATAAGCGAACTAGAATCATTCTTCAAATGCCTCCTCACACTTAATCTTGATCTTGTCCTTGTAGTCATGGCTTTGGGAGACATGCCTAGCCTCGTATGTAGCATCCATACCGGATACATCGGTATCAGCACTTCCGTTGCGCTTTCTACGTTTATGTCGGTGAGAGGTTTTCGGACGAGAAGAACTAGAGGGGACTGCGATCGTTTCTGCATCTGTCAGATGCTCGTCCGAGACTGTTCCCAGAACTGAGTGTTAACGATTGTCTATACCATTTATTGCCTTCAACGAAGGGGGCCTTGTGAATATCATTCTGCAGATATGCGGAGAAAAGTACATTCTGTGCAAACTCACCATCTTGGTCCATATCGCTACTACTACCTGGGCGATTTCTCATGCTGATACAGGTACGATTAACCACGCCGGAACTCTGAACAGCATGCCCGCAGTTATCGCAAACCAACACACCCTCAGACTTCTCCATATGCTTGACAAAAAATAGCGAGATCTGCCCACCTATCTCACACACCAGCGGGTCAATATACCACTTCACATGGTCATCCTTTTCTAAAGCTTGGACTTGCTTGATTTCTTGCTCGGCCACGCTGAAGATACTCCAGCAGAGGGCTCTGATGTCTCCGATCTTCATATCCTCGACTACGCTTGCACCTGAATCCATCGGGTGACCTGGTGTCTCTGGTAGCAACTTCGTGCCCATGACTCCGTTTACTGCGACGAAAGATGGATCCGGGTTGACCCTGAGGAGACGGTACGCCAACACTTGAACATCCGGTGGCGGGAACCATTGAGTCATGGTAGCTGTAGTTTCTAACCGCTGGGGAAGATAAATTTATTTCGCCGGTGAGCTTCGGCGGAATATTTCGAAGGGATATTCGAAGGAAGCTAAACCCGATGGAGGAGTAGTAGTGAGAGGAACGAGTGAATGAGGATAGTGAGCTGTGAACCAGGTTTTATGGAATGGTGCGGCTGAGGTTGATTGTCAGGTAGCGATATGCTGGGTTCAGGACATGTAAAGTGATTGAAGTTATGTAGATGACAGTGTCCTGTCCTGGCAAAGGAGAGAACGCTCCAGAAATTTAGGTCGAGTTTGATATAAGGAGAAAATTGCAGCCAAAGTCGCAGATGTGGCTGTCTAGGCGCCTCGGGCGTGATGCTTAGAGAATGATTGGGAGTACTGAAGCTGGCGATGTGGAGATTTAATCTTGTAGAGTTTTATACCTAGATCTGTAGTCAGATTCGGCATACTTTAACATACTTGTACTAAACTTAGTAATATACATATATATGTGGGATTAAAAGTATTATTAAATTCTTTGGTATGCTCTGCGGAGTGTCTGATTGTGCCAGATCTTCCCTGTATGCTGCCTATCATTAGATCTTCCAGATCCAACATTTAGATAAAATTTATATGGAACATTCAGCTTTATAAAAGTGGCTCTACGGGAGAATTAGGGTATTTGATGAGACTTTGAAGGTTTAGCAGTTCCAATATAACTTTCAGCAGAAGATGCAAATCTGATATCATCCCTTTCTCCTGTCGCCAATGTAGACGTGACGAACGCGAATATTGCGTTGAGTGATGTTGGATTTGGGGTCACACAACCACAAACTCGCAAGGAAACCGACCATGCCATATGGACTTCCGTTCAAGCTCTCCAACTTTAAGTACAACCACAACTATCACGATGTCGATACCGAATGAAGCCCTCCAGAAGGTGAATTCGTCTCCCAAATGCTCAAGTTCGCAGCTATGTATCTAATTAGAAGATATACAGGTCCTCCAAGAAATCGAGACCCAGGCGATCCTCTCCCAGCAGCAGCTAGCAGTGGTCAAGTCCCAGATCGCAGCAAAACAACGAGATACGCGGTTAATTCAACTTACTGAAGCTGAGGTTAACTCGCTGCCCGCATCTACTAAACTCTACGAAGGTGTCGGGAAGATGTTAGTGTCTTCTGCCTAGAATAGAAGTCATATAACTTGCTAACGTCGGCTTAGGTTCGTCCAAGAAACCACGACAAAGGTAAAGAAGCGATTGGAAACAGAAAGGAGTACACTAGAAGAGGAGGTTAAAGGCTTGAAGAAGAGACAGACCTATTTGGAGACAACCTTTTCGAATGCTTCGGATCATATGAACAAGATTCTGAATAGAAGCGGATAGAATGTGCTGCGAGAACGGCTGCCTGGGCTATTACGCAGAGTTCTAATTAATGTTCCGTCCTACGATAATATATTATCAGATACCCAAATAAGTGTATTATTGTATTTACTTTGTAATCGACAATTTTCCCACCACGAAAGTTTGATATCTGCCCTGTCGACGGACTATTTGTAAGCTATTTAGCCTTGTCCTGCCGCGTGTTTTCTTTACCGCGTCTACCCAACTTTATATTCGCCCAACTGCATACAACCCAACTCAACCCCACCACCGCCGACATGTCAACATCAGCACCACTAAAGCAAGAGAACAACCAAACAAAGTTCCCTTTGCACGAGGCCGCCAGAGATGGCAAGAGTAAGCTTGACCCAACTTCATAATTCAACTGTGATGCCGACTAATCCCCCACCTACAGCTCAACTCGTCGAATCACTGCTCTCGTCAAGTCCCAAAGACGCCCTGAAAAAAGATGACGACGACCGATTACCGATACACTGGGCGGCGTCAAACTCGCACAACGATATAGCAGACATGCTATTACTAGCGAAGGGATTCGATGTTGATGAAGCCGACGGCTCGGGATGGACGGTACTCCATATTGCTGCGAGCACGGGGAACGACACCCTCGTTGAAAAGCTCATCAAAAGAGATGCCGATGTCAACCAGAAAAGTAAACCTACTTGCAACCACTATCTAGCTTATCATATACTGATGTTTTCATGGTAGACAACGCTGGCCAGGTTCGTCGTGAATAATTCTACAGAGCCCCAAATCTGACGGTTAGGTCTAACCTCAAAAACGCCTAGACAGCATTACACTTTGCCGCATCTAAGAACCACCTACAAACCGTTACGTTGCTACTGGCAAACGGTGCCTCAGCCCGCATCCGTGACCGGCGGTCTCAGCTGCCCCTCCACCGGGCCGCAGCTGTCGGGTCCGTGGCGATCACCAAATTACTCCTGCAGAACAACTCGCCCTTAAACACCTCCGACGTATCAAACCAGACACCCTTGCACCATGCCATGGCCGAGGGAAATGGAGATGTGGTGGTCGAACTGCTGCGGGCTGGTGCAGAACAAGATAAGAAGGACGATGACGACAAATTATGGTGGGAAACAGCGCCTTCAGATAAAAAGGTTCGTGAATAAAGTTTTGTTCCGTATTTTATTTTCTTCCTCTCTGGCAATTCTTCGTTCCGGAAGGCCTGGACGGGAAACTCATTTGAGACGCCTGCGTTTTTGTGGTGGTTAGCTTGGTGGGTTGTCTCGTTTTTCCCGTGATCTCGGGATAACGGGGATCCAGTGGCTTGTCGGTTGTTATCCAGGGGTTCGTGTCAAATTTCCACAAATGAGTTTTGGTGTGCGGCAATATCCTCACGCTGTGGATATTATGAGGCGTCTGTTAATACTCCGTAGCTGCTCTGCGAATTGAAGAGGAAGAATGATCAGACAAAATTACGCTGCTACGTTGAGTAATAGACGATCAAGATTCTGTAATTTCGGCCGAGGTATATGCCTATACTGAGCCAGAAATATACCGTTCTTGTTCATTTGAAGGGCACTCAGCGTATCCCAAAAATAAATTTACGCGGAGAGGTTTAGCGCAATGTTACAATAATACAACGATTAAGATGGCTAACGGAGAAATAAATATTCGCGAGTTGCGATATATACAGGTGATACAATACGTCAAGCAAGCTTGTGAGATCGAAGGAATTGAACTCAAGATAGAAGGTCACGGGGAAGACTAGAATCGTCTCGAATGTAGCACAGAGCACGAGGTATGGGAACCGTTTTGATACAAAATGACGTCGGGAGAAAACGCCCTTGAGCGCAAGAGTTTTAATACTCTCCCTGGCATTTCCGTTTAGAAGCCCGCTCATCTGTGACAAAGAAACCTCGCCATTCCTATTGCAATAAACTTTTTAAATTTTTCTTCTCGCTTTGTGAGGTCTGGCCCGCATCCGCGGGAGCGGTGTCCCACAACCTTTTTCTTGCTTCTCATTGTGGAGGGACGCGCTGACACCGCCCAGTCTCGACCACCTTGTCCGAATACGGATCAAAGCCGGTTTATAATTTCAACCAACGCATCTTGACTTCTATTAAAAGGCTTCCAAACTCCAACATGTGCTCGGATCGCTTTATTAAGTAATTAGAGGAGCAGACCCTTTTTTCCTTTTAGAAAATCCCGTGTTCAGAATATATTATGCACGGAGGCTAGCTAGTTCGTGCATTAGCTACCGCAGAGGAAGGACGGAATCTAGCATAAGCGCCCGTTCGATCTTCCGAGAGATAAGATTGAGCAAAAGGGGGGGTAGTGGGAGGGAAATCGTCCCATCGTGCAAGCCAATGGAACCCTCAAAAATGAAGTGACTACAAAAAAACAAAATAGGGAAATGCTGAGCGTAGGATCGAAATTCCCCCAAAACACGGGATGGAAAACATGCAGCTGCGCAGTATGTATGCACCGGGCCCCGTCCTTTCCTTTGGGAAGAGATTTTCACAAAAAGGAAGCAGCGAAGGCGATTTTGGATCTCCGGTTCCAACGATGAAATCTCATTAGTCCCGGGGGCACGGTTGGGGATCCGTGAAGCAGAAACCTATCTAAAAGTGGGGACCTCTACATTTTCATTCTCGCACGGATGTCAAACTGCGGCAGATGCCAATAATACGCTGTAAATGTAAAAGAAGAGTACTCCGAACAAAGAGGGAAAGCTTCAACTTTAAACAAGCTTTGTCTGAGTTTAAGCAATTGAATTGGATGCAGGCGGTGCCGGTGGCAAAAAAAGAAGAACGGCAAGACCAGTCAGCTACCTTGAATTTCCGTGTCATCCGTCGATAGTAAAATTGTGTGATTGTGATAGAGTACTCGAGTGTGTATAAGATTTGAAAGGTGATCTCCATCCCCGTGACGAGACGTCCATTTTCTGACTCCAAGCCCAAAGCTAGTCTGTTACTGGTAATTATGATAATATCCAGTAAGGGGTGGTAGGGGCGAACAATTATTATCGATTCGTCGCCCAAGACCGAGGTTAATCTCGTGACTTAAGGACAATCCTCATAGGGCCCACTCGTTAGATGGAGACGGAAAAAACAGGTTGCTCCTAAGCTAAGATTCCCCGAAAAAGGTTGAAAGCCTTGCGAGGGAACGATTTCAGCTTCGATGGAAAGCCCGATCGATTGGTCCGGGGAATCGTCCAAAATGATGGACCTCGTATGCCGTTTAATATCACGGTGCACTAATATCCCTCAGGTGGACAAGGGCGAAAAGCAGGAATTGCATCCCCTGCGAACACTCCCTTTCCCATGGTTCTGGGAGTATCGTGACTCGTACGTGAGTGGCTCCTAGCGAGCGAGACGAATAAGCTTCATTCCTCGAGATCGGTTGACAGTTTTATGTGGCAATAAAACCATATGCGTGTTACTTATCATGATGATGATATAGGTCGGGAAATTCTTGAAAGGATAAGAAGCAGTTCCCAATAAGAAGCCCGCAGTATTAAAACAGTTGTGAACATGTGATCTTTGATATTTGACATCCTAAATTGATAGAATGATACGAGGGCTGAGCCAAGATGGCAAAAGTTCTATAGATGGGTTTTACGTTACACATTTAGAATGGGAGGTACTACGGGTATTGAAGCCGAGTGCTATAATTCTATTTTTTGATATATCCATAATGGGTTTAGAAAGAAATGTATTTTATTACAAAAGAAGTAGCCAGAAAGACTAACGCTTACAGGGAAAAGAAATGAAACCCAAGGATTGTAAAAAAAAGATGGCAAGATATTTTGTTCGATGAAATGCAAAAGGAAACTGTCGACAGTTGCCTGTCTAGACGTGTAAAAGCAAAGACGATCACCCCAAACAACCCCGTATTGAAATGCAAGAAAGCCACAATTTACGCCAGATAGCATTTATAAGACTGGAAAACAAAACAAAAAAACCAAGACAAAGGGAAAGGAACTAAAAGGCAGGATTTGTTTTTTGGTGCGAAGCAAAAGAAGATCAATCGCTAAAAATGCACGATAGAAAATGAAAACCAAGCTAAGAGGATAAGGAAAAGAAAGTATAAACCAAAGACAAAGATAAGGAAATGTTGTTTTAGCGTCTAATGCTGCTGTCGGCCGTCATGCATTCCATAGGCCAGCTGGGATTGTTGCTGAAGATCAAAGTGCACCTGATTCTCAGAGTTGTGGTTGCTCTGATTTGGTGCCCAGTATTGTTGTGGATGTCCGTTGATCCAGTTCTCGACACTTGGTTGGTAGGCGGCATGTTCAGTGAATCCCGCGGCAGCAACGATGGGAGAGCTCTGTTCCAACATCCTGGTGAAGCTAGCATATTGTTGATCCGGATCTTCTTTGAACGACCCGCCAGCTTGAGCCAGGCCTGCGGTTTCAGGGGTGGGTGGTGGAGAGGCTAGATTTTGCTTGGCTTGCATATCCTCGTAGCCACCATCACTCTCGAGGTCTGGAACATCAGGTGAGTGTTCCTTGGAAAGATCGGATGGTTTTCTGTTCAGCTTGTGCTGCTTCATGCCGGCGCTAGCGAAATCGGCATCTGAAGGTGGTGTTGGAAGCGGAGTGCCGTGCCCCGAGCGGAGTGGCGATTGTGGTACGGAGGCTTTGCCATGCACATGGAGCGTCCTTTGAGCCCGAGCGTTGGGCACTAGAGAAGGGGGCATTGGTCGAAGGCGTCGGAGAGCGATCTCCTGCTGAAGAGTGGGCCTGTCTGTGTATGATTGTGATCTTTCCATTGGAGCGGAAAACTTGGAAGCACCTTCGATGATTGGTGAAGATGCTTCCGAGGCAGTGTGCGTCGGTCGTTGCGACTGTTGCATGGAGAAATTCTCGATGTTTGACAGATCGGGGCAGGTTGCTACTCGAGAGAGCTGTGGACGTTCAGGGGTTCCGTTGTTCTTCAGAACGAGGCCGTTCGGTACCGGAGCTCTCGACTTGAGGTTCATGGTCATGGCTTTCGGCATCGAGTTCATCTGCACAGCAGCTGCGAAGGCGGAATAGTCATCGTGAAAGACTGGTGGTATAGCAGAAAGAGGGGCGTTATGGTATGGCGAATTGAGAGAAGAAAGCTTGTCAAACTCGAAGGGGTCCTCTTGTTGACCAGCGGGTGTTGGTGTGTAAGCAACCGAAGAGGTGTAGCCAGAGCCCCAATCGGAAAAGGTAGAGACTGGATAGAAGTTTGGTTCGTATGGGTCAAGCGAATAGTTGGCTGGTGGTGGACCATCATATGGCCCTGAAGGTGCATGGTATTCGGCAACGACGGGCTCGCCGCTTGGGCTAAAGGTAGGGGCGTATGCGCTTGCGATCGCAAGAGATCGTGCTAAAGAGGCGGCAGCGGCTTCCTTTGATGAGGAATAAGCAGCAGGTGAACTAGCCTCAGAGCTCGAAGGGTTGAACTCTGTGGTCAACAATGGGAGCCCAGAGTGTGTCGAAGTAGCAGAGGTAGGGGTCTCCAAATCCGATAGAGAAGATTCCGAAAGTGCCATTGGAACGCCAAGGCCAATTTTTGCCATTCTTTCGCGACCAGCGGTCTCAAGTATTTGAGCCATCTTTGCCTCCTGGATTTCCTTGTGTTTCTTCGCTCTATGTCTTCTGTTTTGGAACCAGATCTATGATACAGTTAGAAATAGAGTCCCGAGACAATGCTCAATATTTATATCGCATTCAATAGTTCGACCGGGTTCAATACTTACATTAACTCTGGTCGGGGAGAGATTGATTGCGTGAGCCAAGTCGCGCTTAGTAGCCTGGTTGGGTTTCGGACACTGTTGATATAATCTTTCAAGGGCGAGAGTCTGTTCGCGACTGCACTTGAAACGACGAGACTCTTTCACAACTTCGTCATTCGGTCCAGAAATCGGCGGAGTGAAACGTGGAATAACTGGATAGGCGCTGCCAACAAATGTTTCGATATGTGGCCCCGAAGATCCAGCGGAGAGCCTAGGAACATTTATGTGTTGGGCGGTTGGAGGTTGAGTTACATGGACGTCGGGTCCAGGCAGACTGGAACTCTGGGAGGACATGGTGCTTTTATTATCTTGTGGAGAACCTCTATGTCTTAGACTTAGACGGTTCCTGAGATTGAGGATCGATAGTGTACTTTCTTCTTTCTTTCGAGAGCGACTATGATGTCGTACAGGCTGCAAGGTACCTTTGACAAAGTATCTTCTGACAATCCCGTCGTATACCGGCTCGTATTCGGCGCGCCGCTATGTAAGATCGTAGTTCGATTACGTAGATCAAATCTTTGTTTTCTTTCTTTCAAAGCCGCTACTGCTGAAGGGCGCTGAGTCGCATTAGCTCACGTACATTCGTCATGGACATCAAGTACTGAGAAAGGTATTGTGACAGTCAGGATTGGCCAGCTAGCAAAGAAACATTCCCATTGACCCCGGCATCGCGCAGACATTTGCACCAACGGCGGACTGCCAATACGGGTAGATCGATGGTCCTGAAACGGCCGTCATTCGCCACCCGCCGCCTGCATCGACGGTGTACGTTTGTTCCACAATTTTCCAAAAGGGGTGGATGGATAGATCTGAGGCAAGAACCACCGAGCCAACGGAATCGAGAAACATAGACGCTTCTATGATGTAATTCTCCATGCGACTGACTTCCCTCCAGTTCACATGGGTCTGGATTTCCGAGCATGGCTCCCAGTGCCGGCAACGTTGCTTTGGGTATCTGTCGCACAAGCGTTGAAGGCATCGACAAGGACATGCATGCAAGCTGCCTTGCCCAATCAGGGAACAGGGTTGTACGGTTCCCGCGAAAGATTGATGTAATGCATGTTTCGGATAAATGCGAAAACGTTCCATAATATTCGTATATTCGTGCATCATGGATAAAGACAAAAAAACGTACCTTTGAACAGTTAATTTCTACTTGCAATTAGCCAAAAACACGTGATAGTGCTTTCCGGACTGATATCTAGACGCCGACACTGCGTAGCGTGGTCAAAGGTTTTCGGATTGCTGTGGGTCGTTCAATGCACACCAAATGCAGGTACCAGCAAAATCGGTTCACAAATGATAAGGTAGTGACAAGTCGATGCGATAATTCTCGGTTACTTTGGAAAAATGCTGATATCTTATCAGATAAAAGACTCCGATCCGTTTCTATGAGGAGCAAAAATACAGGTAGTAGGCCGTTAGCGGTATAGGGAATGACTGTCGTAAGGCGAAAACTGCAACCAAGGAATAATAGCTATCGATGCTTGAAGCGTTGTAAAGGAGGGACTAGATCGATGTTGGTAAGAATATGAGAGGTCGTGAGCCTGAGAAAGAAATCCTGAGATGTACCGGGGAGGGTCGAGAGATTAATATATTCCCTTCGTTGGGGCTTCCACCGAAAAATAAAATAAAATAGTCCGAGTCACCGCCTCCATCTTGAGAGACAGTCAAGCAGTTCTGATAGGCGTACGGAGTCCTCTGGGCCTAGTTGCGCGGCTTCGGGAAACCTAGCACACTTGTTTGGCCTCCTCTCTTTCGAATTTGCGCCCCCAGACATGAATTTGTGTACCTTGCAGCAAACCGAATTCGGAATATCTTGGCTCCAAAGGTTTGGTGGTCTATGGAAACCCACTTTGTTTTTTTTTCTGGGTCGGCCAGTCCACCAACTGCAACAAGGGCACCCACCAAGATCTGCGTTAACATTGGCTAGTATCGACCCACAGGATGCCTCAGTTGGGTGTTGGGTCGCAGGGTTGAATTTGGGGACACTCCTCAGGAATGGTTAGATGACACTCATCCTCTGAAGAAATGAGCCAAAATTTCGCTTTAACGTAGGGGTTGCTCGTTGAAGCCTGTTCTTCAGCTTCTCGACGAATTTCCATCTGCAACCGTCATGTGCTCAACAGTGGTGCCTACCACCTCCTTGGAGACAATTAGATGGGAATTAGCTAACTAACAGAAACCCCTTTGCTTTTCGTCATAAATCGAATAAATCGAATCGGGAAGAACGATGAAACTCTGTAATGGGGAATGCAACTCTAGATCTTCCACCAGAAGAAAAACGATCTCCGTTGATAGTGGGGGGGTGCCGATTCCAGAATTCCAGGAAAGCAGAGTGAGCCTCGCTTACTGACCAGGGTCTCGTCTCTGTAATTGAGGTCTTCGGTTCTGCACTGCACAACGACTGATCCCCTGTATTTTGTTCGGGGCATGGATCTTTTCCCAGCGCTGCTGTTCCGTGTCCCGAACCAGGGGTAAAGTAGCCACTGAGAAAGAAGTCAGTGGGGCACCCCGGCTGGAAAGAAAACTCCAGCAGTTCCCTTTGAGGTTGGATCATCATAAGACAAGAAATTTAATGTTCTCGACAGTCGAAGTCGATGCCAGGCACAGCTGCAGTCGAAATTGGCGATCAATTATTCATTCATCGCTTGGTTTTTTATCAAGCTCGCCGCATATTTTCAGTATCTGACGTTTGGGAGAATTTTCGGTGACACTAGGCGGACATTCCTCCATTTCAAGAATGGAAAGTGCAATCTAACCGCAGTTGACGCCTTTCCCAGGGGTTGAGGCAAAAATCGCCTGGATATTATCGATACTACGTTCGAAGATACTGTGATGGTGGTGTTATCGTATCAGATTGTATATTTCTTTTACCCAGCGGTATGCGCTGAGGTGTGATCCAGAAAGCCGATCTGTAGCCATTGACGACAGCAAAATCTAACTCAGGGATCATTGCTTAACGGCCACAGGTTTGACGCCGTTGGATGTGGTTTGAGGATGCCTCTGCCGTTCCTCTTCAGCATTTGATTCGCCTAATAACTCGCGAAAAAACAACTTCCTTGCATCATGGTATCGACAAACACGGCTCAAAAGGAAAACACGGGGGTCAGATGTTTTGGCCCCAACGATAAACCTGCGTAATCGGTGCCGTTCGAGCATCGCCGTCCGATTCTTGCCCTAGAAGAACAGTCGAGAGGTAGTCTCAGGGACGCAACCCTGCGAGCTTGGTCGAGAGGTGCTGTTACACGGTCCAGATGGAGTTAGGCTTATTTGCGTTTGAGAATACTTCGACTGTTCGTTCGATCAGCTTTGCGCAAGGCAATGCAAGGGAGAAGCCGAAAAGCCAAGGCTTTAGCCTAACTAGCGACATCCTTGGTTCTACAGAAGCTTGCAATTTCGAAATTTTCCTTCAGCTCAATCATATCATATTTTCCTATCGGACTCATAATAAGGTCTTATGCACCTGAAACAAAGAATCCATATCGAGTTTGGTTCAAGAATGTTGCAGAGGAGATATCGATAATTGATGCATTTTTTTCTTGACCATTTGAATTGGGGCAAGTCGATAGGTCCCCACGATGTCCCAAGCGAATGAGCATTTCGCGGACGCCGATTCCGCAACCGAGATGGAAGCAGAAACATACCGGAAAGAGCTGGGTCGATTGACTCGCCTGATATGGGGGCTGGACGAGCCGATAGCAAGCAGCAAGAGATGCATCAAAGAGCTGATGTCTAGGTATTTCGTTGATCCCTGAAGGTGTACATGTATTCCGCACTGTGGGATTTAATTGTTTGCGATGCATGCAAGCGCAGGTGGCTGATTTTTGAAACTGCCCTAAACTAGGCCGCACGTGCTATCGGGCGATGAGCGCAGGAACCTGCAATCAGAAGAGCAGTTACTGCAAAAGTTAGAGATCGACTTGCAGAAGCTGAGGGAGCAAAGGGATGGGCTATTACTCAGTCCAGCCGGACGACGAGCCAAGGAGATTGAGAAAATGCAGCAGGAAATTGCCTATATTATTAAGCCCTTCTCGCATGAGGAAATGGTCGCCAAAGCTAAATTATTTCGTCAAGTGGCAGAGGAGAACCGTAAGAAGCGGCATCGCTTCAGTTATCCAACCTGGGTTGCTGTCGCCATTATGATGCTGGTCCCTGCGGCGGCTGCCGTCCTGTGGAGAACTTAACTTAGCACGATGATGTATTGCATTGGTGAAATTGCAGAGCTCTTATTCTAATCTCCGGAATTAGTACAGTGTCTTCTGTGAGGTGTTTTAGTCGGTCTGCTATCGATTGAGTAGATTTGGGATTGTCGTCAGCATTCTAAACCATTTACGGTTGGTATAGGTGGAAGCTTGTTATCGATATCGATCTATCGTGATAAGTTACAGGATGGTGTTGTTGGTGGTCGAGGCGCCAAATGTGTTGCGGGTGTCGGCATCGGGGCACGTTCCCCCGGTCGGCTTGGCGCTGCCATCGAACCTTTTTTTTTTTGTTTAATTTTCTATTTCAATTTTCTGCGACACCATCTACAGCTATTCGAAGCAACAACTTGAAGAGCTTTCGCCTCAACTTACTCAACCCCAGCAAACATTACCGCAACTAAACAATGGTTCGCCCGAGTAAGTATACTCCAACCAGGGCTTCGCTTCTTCTGTAGACGCCAATCTAATTTATATATGTGCGACAGAGAAACAGAGCAAGCGGGTACCTGTCCGCCTGCGACACAAGATCGAAAAGAAAGTATCCGCCAAGGCGAAGAAGGACCGAAAGCTCGCCAAGAAAGATCCTACCTGGAAGAGCCGACTGAAGAAAGATCCGGGAATCCCCAATCTCTTCCCGTTCAAGGAGCAGGTTCTCGAAGAGATTGAACAGGTGAAGCGAGAAAGAGAAGAAGAAAAGCTAAAACGACGGGAAGCCAGGCGAAAAACTGCGGAATCAGGAAACGCTGTTGCCCAAGAGGAGGAATCCGATGTTGAAGAAATGGTAGACATTGATGAGGAGGAAGAGGATGTCGATAGCGAAGTCGACGAAATGGACGAAGACGAGGATGTTGGTCGGGTAAGTTTCAGCCGTTCTGATACTTCAGTCGACATGACTAACACGCCGACAGAGCAATGGCAATGCAATGGCCGCGTTATTGGCATCGGCAAGGGCAAGGGCAAAACAGTTCGAGGGATCAGATGGGGAATCGGACGATGCTATGGATGAAGATGACGACGAAGCCCCGCAATTGACCACTATTCCAGCAGCGATATCCTGCAACCGACCCGACTCGTCTCTGAAATCTTTCTCAAAGCATTTCCAAACAGTCCTATCATCCTCTGACGTCCTATTGTACGTTCTCGACGCCCGTGATCCCGCTGGAACCCGGTCGTTAGCTATCGAACAACAGATCCGTGCCGATTCACTCGGATCGAAACGACTTATCCTCCTTCTAAACAAGATCGATTTGGTTCCAACACCGATCCTCAAGGACTGGCTGGTCTATTTGAGGAGATATTTCCCAACCCTACCAATCAAGGCCAGTAAACCGGCAACTGGTGCTCAAACATTCGATCACAAGGAACTCACAACTGCATCCACCTCAAGAACATTGGTCAACGCTCTTAAATCGTATGCCAAGTCGAAACAGTTGAAGCGCGCAATAACCGTGGGAGTAGTAGGCTACCCTAACGTTGGCAAGTCTTCTGTTATCAATGCGATTTTGTCGAGAGGTAGTGCAGCTCAGACGGCTTGCCCCGTTGGTGCAGAGGCTGGCGTCACTACATCCGTGCGAGAAGTCAAGCTCGACTCGAAATTGAAACTATTGGATTCTCCCGGAATCGTATTCCCAGGAAAGGAGATGGACTCTGCTGCCCTAACGTTATTGAACGCCCTACCTCCAAAGCATATGCCCGACTCCACTGTTCCAGCAGTCACGCTACTTCTTTCAAGATTACGTGAAAAGCCAGGTCAATTCGAGCATTTGACACAAATGTACGGCCTGCCACCGTTAATTACCACGGGTACACCAAAAGACCTCACAATGGACTTTTTGATCCACGTTGCCAGAAAGAAAGGTAGATTGGGCAAGGGCGGCGTTCCCAATACCGAGAGTGCTGCGAGATCTGTCGTCACAGATTGGAGGGATGGTAGAATCATCAGTTGGGTGGAGGCGCCAAAGCTGGAAATCGAGACGAGCGGAGGCACGGATGCTGTTACGACTGATGGCAAGCTGAAGGACTCGAAAGAAATTGTTACCCAGTGGGCGGAAGAATTCAAAATTGAAGGGCTATGGGGAGACAACAACAACATTGCGGAATAAGTCTTCCGGCTGATGTCTCTTCTGATACCTGGTCTTGTTTGCGGGCGTTGCAGGGTGGATTGTTCGAAGGTATTGTGATGATTATTTAAAACAGTCTTGCTTAGCATATCAACTGCTATATCTCAGATATTATGTACATTAGAATAGAACATGCCACAAAAGTTACAGTTATCTTGAATATTATAAAATCGAGGTCTGTGTCGTCCTACCCAAGAAGAAACACCTCCAAATTCCAGAACTGTACATTGCAACTCAAAAAACCAACTTTTAATATAATTGTTCAACCAAACAGTCAAATACTACGGTGAAGTGCTTAGGCCTCGATCCAACGGCTTTTACAAATAAGCTGGAATCCGAATCAAGATCAATCCTGATATTGTGCAGGGAAGATATCAGATTTACAAACAATGTGACAACATCAATTTGTTGCGTTGCATCAGAGTCATCACCAACCTCAAGCTTCGAAATTGTCCAGCTTCAAATCTAAGATACATGCAATCACCTGATACCGCGTGTAGACACAAACTACCACAATGCCGCCAAAACGCCCCCTGTCGCCCATACATTCAAACCCCTCTTCCTCAATAGCATCTTCCGCCCTCTACGTCTCCAAAACCATCGAAGACCGTGCCTCAACTTTCACAGCCTACTTCTCACCCACCGTCCCCCAACGACAACTACAATCTCACCCAGACCTAACATCAGCATCCCACCGCATCCTCGCCTGGCGTAAACCCTCAACTACTCAAAAAACACTCACGGGGTTTCCGACCTACAATACAGGGTTCGACGATGATAATGAAACATACGCGGGAAAGAAGCTGTTGAAATTACTTGACGATTATAAAGTCGAAGGGAGCATTGTGGTCGCCAGATGGTACGGAGGGCAACTATTGGGTCCCGTGAGGTTTCAACATATAGAGAGTACAGCTAAGGAGGCCATTCGGGCTTATTTGACTGATGAGAATGGAGCTGCGAGTTCAGTTGGGGAAGATGTGAAGAGGGTGAAACCTTCGGAAGATGAGGAGCGGGGAACGGCAGAGCTGGTAGAAGAGCTGAAGAATCGAGATGAGAGTATAGTTGTGCTTAGGAGTTTATTGGACGATAAGATGGGCAAGAAGAAGAAGACAGGTGATGAGGCAGAAGGGAGTATTCAAAGTACTAAGGCAAAGGTGATTGATTACAGCAGTATGACACTGGAAAGACTAAAGCAAATCGACAAGGCGAGAGATAATACAATTGCGTTCTTGCTAAAGAAGATTGATGAAATCGAAGCTCAGCGGGACTCACAGGATACGAAATTAGATGTTAAAGATAACCCGCCGAAAATAGATTTTTTGAAAACGTAAACTTGATGAGTGTTAGGATTGGCTGCGGTTAAAGGTTTGGAAGTAACATTGGATTCGTAGACAACTGGGCACTGCAGTATTACGATGCTTAAAAATAGGTGACCATTAATTTCATTGTCTTGTATTACGTATTCTCTAATGAAGGGGATGCTTTCAGAAGCAGTAGCTAATAAGTTATAAAAATGCCCCCTGTGAAGATTACCCCGGCGAGCGGAAACGAATCAGAAATAAATACGTAGTTCTAGACAAACCGCAAATTTAAATACCAAGGATAATTCAGATAAATCTATACCAAGAAAAAGGAGGGGAGCCTGTAGAAAAATCTAATAATGGATGATCTTCTCCCATCCCTTCTTTCTCTGCGAACAGGGACAACAGGTAATGATCTTGAACCCCCTGGGATGATTCTTCCGACACATTCCACCTTCCAACGCCAAGCCCTCGAAGAAATTTCCCGGCCTCTGATCCGGTTCGAGCAGCTTCCGAAGAGCGAGCATGTTGCTCTGCTCGTTGACCACCACGGTCCACTTCTTATTCCTCATCCCCATCATTGCCATCTTGGAAATGTGCTTCGCTTCCTCGTTGTGCACGGGATCCAGATACTTCCAGTGGAACTTTCGACCGGCTATCTTTTGGGTGTTCATGATCTCGTCCCATAGGAGTTTCGCCCTGTTTTCCATTTTGAGGGTCTGGATCCAGCCCTTCTTCTCCCAGTTGACCGACCATTCGTGAGCCCAGTCGCAGATGTGGCGGGCGGAGCAGTGGATCACAACGTCGGTGTAGTCGAACATGCTGTAATGGTAGAGTGACATGTCGCGGATAGTGTAGAGAATTTGAAGAGCTCCGCGGAGCTGAAGAATATAGTCTGATCGGGGCCTGCCCATGACCATGGTACCACCCGTGTTGAAGACCGAGTCTTTTGCAAACCAGGCGCCGAAACCATAGTCGTAGACGGCACCTCGCTTTTGGCCGTAAGGATTGGCAACGTCAGCGTAGACTTGGAGAGCTACGTTTTCGGATTTTGGCAGCTTGCTGGTACGGATCGTGGCGTGGAGATCCCACTGGTAGAGGATGACGCGAGAGTCGTAGAAGAGCGGCGTAGTTCGGCCGTTGAAGATGGACGCCAGGATCAAGATGTCTGGCATTTCGCCCTGGGTATCCGTACGGTGGATCGGGAGGGAGTCTACGAGCAGGCATGAGATGCGGAGCGGGATGCCGCCGATGATGATGGGGACTTCGGTGATACCGTAAGCACGAACTCGGTTGATGCCGTTTCTTACATTTTTAAACGCGATGTCTACACCGTGGTCATGACCTGGGGATCTGTCGGCCTGCATGGAAATATAACAGGCAGGTTTGAACTTGTCTGCCTCTGGGAAGTAAATTTTTTGGCCGTTGAGCCAGGGGATTGTCTTCCCGTGGATTTTGAGGCGGAAAAAGTTCCAGCTCATGAGGGAGATTGGGCCCGTGTGCAGGGTCTGGAAGACGACTCGGGTCTCATCGCCTAGATGGCCGACGGATCTATTAATATTTTATACATTTATATTTAGTATCGTCTAGAAGATTGGATGTCCCCAATTGCATATAAAAGAACTGTGTCGTGCTACTTACGTGTTTGTGCCCAAAACCTCAGAATTCAAGAATTCAGAAGTAGCCGTATCGATAACCAGAGAACTGTCTACTTCGAACATATGCTGGACAATCTCAGGTGGTATCCCACCCGTATCCTGCATGGTTAGGCCATTCATAGTTACGCGGCCACTCATCGGTATGCCACTCATTTTTGAAGATTTCGGAATGATTTGGCTCAAGGTGGATATCATGAGACTGGGGTTATTCGAGGAAGATGTTGATGTTGAGGTTTGGAATGAAGGTATTCAAGGTGATGTTAATAAGATAATAGAGAATATGGTGTTTCTATAAACATGTTGCCTCAGCTTTTCCCTCAGATAGTTTATACATTCTATATCGTAGTCATGCTAACCGCTGAGGGTTTATTTTGGACCCAAATATGTCAACCGTCGACAACACAGGTTTGTTGCAAAATGCAACAAGGGCAGGGTCCACAGCTGCAGACCGTGGCTGGAATCGAGACCAGACCACTGTACAGACAATCACGCTCAGTCTTCCCACAGTTTTAATGTTGATAGAAATTAGTGAAAAAAATATGATGTTTGAATTTTGAATCCCTGAACCACCGTCCGCTAACCAGCCTAAGAATATATAAAAAAAGCATAGTAACCCATGCGACAAAAGAAAAAAGCCCAGAACGCAGCAGAACATTCCCTAAACTCCCGCTGCCACCCCGAAGTATATACAGGAAACCCATGAAGACATAGTCTTGCGAGACTAAAAGTAAAGACAAAGTAAAAACACAAAATAAAATAATCTCAGAGAAAAAGAAAATAATGCGCTTGATACCTCCACCGTTAACCTAACTCATCTTACAATTCGCCAGATATTCGAGGTTCAACTATACTAAAGATGTAATTAATTGGTCATCCAGTATACCTCAATCCCTCTCCTCGACAATGCGAATAGTCTCAATAACAAGTCCTTTCTCCTCTCGATCACTCTTAATATCCGTGGAGTGTGTAGAGTGCGTTCGTGCAGGGTCCACAGAGTGCGTAACAGTGGAACCCTCGAGTTCCACCCCACCGAAGAACGGAATAGGAGTACCCTTCCTCCCTTCCACAGGTTGGGTATGCCCCCTCTCGTCCTGCGTATACGCCAACGCGCATTTATCACAAGGATCCTCCAAGTCCGGCAGAACACCGATACTCAACCCCCTCGCTTGGCTCATATTGCTCCGTCGGACGTTATCTTTTAGCTCCTCGATCTCTCGATCGATATCCGCTTGTGATGCGCGGCCGCTCAATCGTGTGCAAAGCTTTCTGCGAGCAAAGACGACGGGCTTTGGTGGTTCGTAGTAGATTTCTTCGCTTTGGCCTTCCTTCGTGTGTGGTGGTGCTGGGGTATTATTGCCGTGTTTAAGCATTTCGATCCAGCTGGTCGCTGTGGGTGGACGGGTGTTGGTGTAGTCCATATCGATCGACTCGCCAGTTTGGTTATCGGATTCTTCGGAGAGGAGTTTGGATTGACGTCTGCGGCGTCTGAAGAAGAGGAATAGGCCGATGGGGAGTACGATGCCCACGAGGGCGAGGGAGACGAAGAAGGCAATTGATGCAGACATGCTCCAGCCAAAGATACCCTGATGGCTGGTGGTGACCGCGACGGTCGGGATCGGGGTCGGGGTTGATTCCGTCATGGTGTATGCTAAGTACTGGGATTTCGCGGGAACAGGTGTTTTGAGTGTTGGAGAGAGTGTGGGGATATGTGCAGAGAGTGTAGGTTTCGAAGGCGCAGAAGAACCAAAGAATTCGGATTCTACTTGCGAAGGCGCTCGAGCATAATTATGAAAGATTGGTGAAATGTAAGGGACAGGAGGGACCTGTGTGGGCATGGTGGGAGATGTGGGCAGCAGATTGGAGCTGTTATATAAATGTGATGATGAAGAGAGCGACTAATATTGGAGAAGCGGGATCACACCCGTTAGTATCACCGTTCACCCGTCTTGTTGAAAAAATATGATTTGCAATATGACCAACAAAAAAATTCCAACAATATTGGGGAGAAAATACTAACAGTTTGTGGCAACTTTGACGCCCGACCAATGGCGCTAGTAGAGAAAAAAAAGGTCTACGACGCGCCGGTTGTCGAAGGTTCCTTGAAGAAACGGAGATGAAGAGAAAGAGAGGAAGCGGGTAGGTGAGTTGGCGGCCAACGTAGCTCTTCGGCCAGGATAGCTGCAAGGTACCGCTCAATTGGGTATCGATAGCTGGGGTAGCAGCCGATATCAAACAAGAGAACAAGAACCAACTGCAGAAAGTGCAAGGTGGGGTGTCGCTCCAAAGCAGGTGTTTTTTGGCTGCAGAGGCACAAGTGCGAACTGGGAAGATTGATTATGTTCGATGGGGTGTCTATATAGCGTGTGCTGGCAGGTGTCAATGCAATACGGCTATCGGCTTTTTGGAATGAAACGATGAGAAAGTCCCTGGAATTCCTTAGATACCGTGCCGTAAAGAATGGAATTCCTATCTATCGACAGCGAGTAGGATAGGCAATTTTATTTCTAGAATTCCTCTTTGCAATTATTTTATTTTTTATTTATTTTTCCTTGCCCGAATATTTTTCCTCTAACAAAACCTAAGGAGGGTAATTGAGCGAGAAACGTCGAAGGAATGATTAAAGTTTAAACACTAACAACTAAGAAAAAAGAAGAAAATAACCTGACAAGAGTGCAAGACCATAACAAAAAAAGACGATAAAATAACAAGAATAAAGGAATGGACGAAACACAAGCACTAACCAAAGTGAGTGTTGGTTTCAGCGATATTTGTGGACTGTCTCGCTGGCAAGCTTAACGACAACAGATAAAAGATACCATCAGTCAAGATTCAGAGGCGACAAACCACGGTTTTTGTATCTCCATCCCACCGTTAACTCATGGCAAACGGATGGTACGGCCTTACACGACCTGGCCCACGTATTTCCCTTCCGCGTGGTTCAAAAAAGGAGAGCATGCACGGCGCAAGTCCCGCCATAGAGGATGACTGGCTGAGCAAGTTAAAGAGCGTAAAAAAGAACCAGTAGACGGAGCAGTGGGGGCGAAAACGAACAAAATTGAGCTGGAAAATGAGAGGTTTCGTAAAATCCTTCTCGTCCCTTGCGTGTGCTGCGGTCGAAATTAACACGGTTAGCTGACGATTAACTTTTTGATTCCCCCGCCAAGTGCCTCCGGTACTACTAATATACACCGCGCACTACACAATACGGAATGTACGAGATAGTCAAAGAGAGGTATCTGATGAGTCCACGGATGGGATGAGTTTTCTCATTCCCAGGCGCATACACTGCTTCTCCTTGCTGTTGTTGCCTGCCCCTGCGTATGTTCCTGCGTGCGAATTAGACGAGCTGGTTGGTCTCCTCGCCTTCGCATTGGACAACGCAGCTACCTCCTGTCTTTTATAAATTTGAAAGAGGGACCTGGACATTGAACGGTTCCGCGGAGGAGTTTGAGAATTGATAACATCCGCACGAGATACAGCTTGCCCCTCGCTGATAATCCCGTCTTAGGCGCAATGCATTAGATAAGGGAGTATCATCTCTAAAAGAATGTGATATCGCTTTGATTCGATCCGAGTAGTATATTCTAATATCGCAATACCTACTAAGGTTCTAGTTACGAGACAACGCAATACCGTCAATGCTGTTGTGTTGTTCGTGCGATGCAGGTTACACAACGCTAGAGAACCTCTTTGTGTTGACGCACAATGATGGGATGGAGACAGACCGTGGTCCAGTCTGCTAGTCCGCTCTCAGCAAGGTGCAGCCCTACCCCAGGATTACCATTTGATCCAGCTGTCAACTTGATTTTGTGAGTATGGCAATGCTGCAGTCCACTTCTTTGCCTTGCCGATGATTCAGTCAATCGACGATGCGATGTATTTATCGTTTGATTCTGGCGTGAATGTCGTTACATCACGACGAGTACCTCGACTTCTCGACCACCTGATACATTCATACACCTACAGCTGATTCGTGGACTGAAGCACTGCCGGCGCCGGTCCCAGATTGCAGCAGCAGTCCGAGTACGGTAAGGCATCAGCGTGGCAAAAGGGTCTGTCAATGTATATAACGACGATCATATCCTCCCGAAAAAACCAGTTCCGCGAATTGGATAAACCATGCGAATGCAGGAGTGAAAAGAGACGCATATCCATTCTGCCTAAACTCCCTTGATCGAAAAACCGTGACTATCATCAGAACTTGTTCTCGAATATCATCGAAAGGTAGATCGATCTCGTACTATCTGGATACTTAAGATAGTCGTCAAACCTTGTACCGCTCAGTGCTAGATTCTTAAAAACCCGGCTCTTAGGGGCGTCTATCGCGGTTGCCCGAAAAATCCAAGATGGAACATGCATTCCACACAGGTAAATCGAACATCCATTAATTTAGAATTTAGCCGGTGATCGATGCACTGCATATAGACATACGAAACGTGATATTCCAAGGGAGGATTCGAGAATAACTCCTAAGATCACGTGCGACTAAATTCGTCTTGACTGGGATAGTTATAACGTTCACTGCAGCTATGCACGCACTCATCGATATCTACGACGCAGAGATTCCTTGATTATAACGTATCTGCAAATAATCCCCTCGCGGGAACCGGCAACGCCGATGATTTTCTGTAATTACACACAATATACCATGAGAGAGAAAACCATA
The DNA here is from genome assembly GCA_036971405.1 of Orbilia quercus. Classification (NCBI taxonomy): domain Eukaryota; kingdom Fungi; phylum Ascomycota; class Orbiliomycetes; order Orbiliales; family Orbiliaceae; genus Orbilia; species Orbilia quercus. Next base: position 1,545,473 of record JAJTUE010000003.1, read on the forward strand.
AAAGAAAAAGATAGCATAACCGGAATCAAAAGGAACCGAAAGTAAGGAAACGTAAGGGGATATACTATACGATCAGAACAGCCGACGCGACGCAATAAGATAAAAAAAGGCATGCACATTTAAACACGGGGTATCTCTGGCCACCACGCAATATCTCTTTCTCCCCTCCTTAAAATCCGTCCCCTTTGAATCAATGAATCCGAACGGATCGGATAGCGGAATATAATACTAGACGGGTGGGTTTAAAACAGCATCGATAGGAGAAAATGGAATAAGTATGGAATAAGTAGAGTACTATAGTTAAAAAATGTAATGAACCACAGTGAAGAGAGAGAAAAGGAGAAAAAGGAAAAAAAGTGTGGTTATATATAAAAGTTGAGTAATTTTTTGTTAAAATGCTTCTTCCTTATAAAAAAAGAAAGAAGCCTGTGTGAAAGAAACGAATACGCACAAAAGAGATAAGAGAGATGTTTTTGGGTGGTTAGAACAAGACATTACCATTGAGTGACAATAAAAGGGAAAATAATATCCTGGTAAAAAAAGAAGTTGAAGAGAGGGTGTTCAGCTGAAAGATTGACGGTCTCCAGCTCATTATAGAGATACGATAGGGGTAAAAAGGTTGTGTTTGCGTAGTGGGGGAGATAACTAGAGCGAAGAAGCTGTATAATAGAGAAACCAGAACAGTTACGGTAAAGAAATCGGAAATAAGGAAAAAGAGAAGACCTGCAGTAAGCCCGACTTGCGATAACAAAGAAAAAGCCAGATGATCCCATCGCACTTTGCATACCCTAAATGAATTGCGAAAAACAGAAAAGACACAACAGACGAGGAAAGCAAGAAACCCAGAGCGATGATTTCAGTCAAGCATTGCAGAAAGATAATAACAGCATGAGGGAAAAAGGGCAGAATAGTAAGGAAATAAAAGTTCAAATGAGTTGTACCTTCGAATGAGTCTGCCCGTGAAAAGAAAAGAGGAGAATATAAACCATCCGTACTCCGTAAATATGTCTGGTAAAAAAGGAAAGAAGGGAAGAGAGCTATCAAGGAAAAAAAGTGATTGTGCGCTTAGTTGATTCATATAACTCTTCTAGAGGCGCGTCTTTGCAACCCGAGGGCTTCAGCCTCTGCTGCTTGAATAACATGCTGAGATTTGGAAATATGAACCCAGACAACAAAGGAAAATGATATGGAATTTCGAGTAGTGGGAGGATTTGAGGATATGGCCAGCATTTTTGGTATGGTGTGAATTGTAGGGACGTCTTCTGCCATCACACCTTCTTCTCTAATCTCGCGACGAACAGGGCTCAAAGTATCGGTTGTAGTGGGGTCGGATATGTTTGGTCGAGTGTATAAACTCGAGGCTGAAAATTCAAATTAATGCAATACTGTCAAGTCCGTAACTAGAATGGGTTGTCTAGGTGTTTCCCGGGTAACCCCATTGCGAAGGATGCTGCTGCTGCATCTGTGATTTCCACTGTTGCTGCTGCTGGGGCGGCATAAAGTGCTGTGGGGAATACATTGCAGGTTGATAATGCTGCTGTTGAGCCTGAGGATGCATTTGATAGCCTTGTGGGATTTGTGCAAGATGAGGCTGAGTGTGGTGAGTCTGAGGATGTCCGGTTGGAGGTGGAGACATGTGAGCTTGAGTGTGGTGAGATTGAGGTGGCCACATAGACTGTTGATGCAGATACGGGTTCGGAGACTGCTGTAGATGGTCGGTCTTGATGTTCTGCATGCGAACAGGAGTTTGCGAGACGGGCATCTGATGGTTTTGGGCCTGTTGATGATGGAGGGCGGAGATCTGCTGTGGACTCATCATTGGTGCCTGCGTCATCTGCGGGTGAGCAGCTACCTGCGTATGTTGAGTATGTAAAGAAGTCGGAGGAGTTGGCATCTGCTGTTGAACAGGTTGTCCAGCTTGAGCTTGGGCCTGGGTCATCGGAGGAGGAGACTTGGATTTCCAATAGCTGTCATTGTACATCTGGCGTCTCATGACACGCTGAGCACCGAAATCCTTGTTCCAGTTGGCTGCCTGGTGGCCCTGTTCGAGCAATTGCGAATGAGGGGTCGTAGATGTTCGGTCAATGTATGGTGGACCGGTAATCTCCTGTCGAGGTCTGGGAACGTTTGGAAACGCGTCTTTGAGGCGACTATCATCCGGAGTGAGATGAATCATCGGCAATGGGGCCAGATTGATGGGAGCTGGTCCTCCGAGGCCTGGTTGAACCATCTGGGGCTGTGGTTGAGTATCGATGGTGACAGGATCGTTGGTGTAGAGAGGTTCAGGATGTTGAGCAGCAGCAGCAGCAGCCTCGCTGGCTTGTTGTGCTCTCTGTTTTGCAGCACCCGGACGTTTCTCGCCTGCTGGGTCTTCTTCAGTGAAACCTTGCTTGCGTGCTTTGCTCTCCCAATAATCATCTCTCACTCGGCGACCATTCACTATAACCCTGCTGCCAAATTGTCGGAACATGCTTTTGGCGGTCACAATCGCAATCTGCCTGGAGCGGTAGGAATAAGGGAGTAATTCCTTCTGGATGAGATCATCCTTCTCACCCTGGGTCGCAATAATCTTGTACAAGGACCTATTCTTGTTGAACAAGAGATACGAATCACGATAACCCAGCACTCTCGCACATTCGGTTGCCAGCATGAAGAGTTTCTCGCCGCGTCCCGGGACAAGGAATGTTCGACACTTGTATTCTCGGCCGTTTTTGAGATGGCCAGTCGGCATGACCTTCTTCTCGCCATCTTCATCGGTCTCACGGGGAATGTACTCGTCGCCTTCAGGGGTTAGCTGGTCGGTAGTATGATCACGGACAGTTGGCAGGGCCTTTATGACAGGCTTTGCGGGAGTCGGTTTTGCAGAAGGAGCAACGGGAGTGGGCGTTGCCGGCACGACAGCTGGCGCCTGAGCCGGGGTCTGAGGTGGTGGAACGGAGATCTGCTGTTGTGGAACAGCTGGAGGGATTGTCAACGGAGGGGCCTGAGGCTGTAGGGGTGTGCTCAGGACTTGTTGGGGAGAGGTTTGGGCAGAGTTTGTGCCCTTTGCCTTTGGCGGACGGCCGCGTTTCCGTCGTTGAGGTTCACCGCCATCTGCGAGGTCTCGGTACGTCAGCACGGAGCGGTTTGATGATGATTAAGAAGATATATACTGATGTGTATACATACCACGTCCGGCCGTTTCACTCAACGGGGTGTCTTTGTAAGAATCCGGAGATCTACTCCGCTTGATTCCACGCGGGCTGGTGTTCGATAGGACTGGGCGCATTTGTTAGCCTCGGATACATGTATGCATTACTGCGCTTGATTAGAGTCTCCGACGCATGTCCCGCAGTCGACGAGCAGATACGCGGGCGTGCGAACAGGCTCTCAAGATCCTTGCTCGAGTTGAGGAGACGAAGGATGAACGATTGGAACACGTGTTTTCCGGTGAAGCGAAATAAGAGATGATATCTAGGGGAAGACAAGGTGAGATGAGATGCTAACCTGCAGGATTTAAAGTCGCGGGGTTTATCGTGCCCGTGCCATCCAGCGAGGCCGTATTCAGCATCAAGGGCGACGGCTGCGGGGTGAAGAGATGCTGCTGCTGGTACGTCGACGGCTGTGGCGGGTTCATGTCTGGCAGGTTTTAAAAGAGCGAGTCGCGAGCGACGGAGAGAATGACGAGACGAGTGGAGATGGGGAGGCTAGTATGGGATTTCGCGACGAAGCCTGGATCGGATCAGGTCAGGTCAGGTCAGGATCCGATTTGAGGAGCGAGCGATGTAGCCGTCCGTTCCCGTCCAACGTCCCCTTCAGCAACCACGACGACTGGGAAACGGCGTTTGGGGAGTGGTCGATGCAGCTACCCTTTTGTCGATGAAACTTTATCGCGATAGCAAGATATGGGCGGAGAGAAATAAATAAAATAAAAATAAGAGAAAGAAAAGAATTAAATAAAATAGAATATAAAATAGAATAGACCAAGATATGTCAACCGGCCTATCTTGGTTTATTTTTTATTTTATTTTTATTCTGTATTATTCTTTTCTTATTATTCTTATTCTTTTATTCTCTCTATGTCGCTATTCCTTTTTTATTTTATTTATTCGTCGTCTCGTCGTACTTCTTCTTCTGCTTCTTGTCGACCGAGCAGGAACACACACACTCTCTGGACAAGGCCTAAAAGTTCAAGACGCGTTAGGAAGATGCGGTTGGAAACGAAACGTGCCTGTGCGATCGAGCGGAGTCGGTAAGGTCAGGTCGGGTCAGGTAAATGGATGGGATGGTATGGTGGGAGGGGGAGACGGTGGTGCAGGAAGGCCAGGCAAGGCAAGGCAAAACAAAACCAGACCAGACCAGGCTGGGACATCCAAGCAGGGGAACGAGCGGTGATGATGAAGAGGACGAGGAAAAGAGAGGGGGTCAGAAGGGTGCGAGGAGGACGAGGACGACGAGGAGGCGCGGAAGACGATGATTGTTGGTTGGCTGGCTGGCAGAAAAGAAATTAAACATCGGCCAGGCGAACGAAACTCCAGCCGGTCCGCGCCAGGATCAATCAAATTCAACCAAAATATCAATCACAGAACCACCAATGCAGCGCAGTCCAGAAAGAATAAGAAGAAGAGGAATGCGGACGGACGAAATCACGACCGAACGAAACAAATGAGTCGCTGATGACAGAACCCAGAACGAAACGAGTCGATTCCCTCCTCGGTCTGTCGGGTCAAGACATATGCAAGACCGCATCCAATCTGCTTGCTGCTGTGCGCTGCATCAGGCGGCCCCGGCTGGCTGGATAAGGGCCAGGGAGCAAGCAGCAAGCAGCAAGCAAGCCTGCAGCAGAGCAGGGTACAGAAGACACAGATAATACTGTGCGCAGTAAGTAACTCGGGCCAGAGGTGCACTGTACTCCACTGCACTTAATATCTGCTAACTAGCGAACGATCATATAGGTAATCAAGATAAAGCGGAAGGGAAAAGCACACACCCACCAGGAAAAATAAATTANAAAAAAAAAAAAAAAAAAAAACCACCGAGGCTGATGGCTGGAATACGAAAGAAGAAAGAGGGGTGGAGCGGATGGGAATGAGGGTGTCCTCGAGCTCGACAGACAGGGAAAAAAGAAGAAATATCCAGCGAGGTGGAGGGGGTTTTGCTTGACAGCTTATTGGGCTGCGTCGGCAAGGAAAAGGCTGAAATGATGGGGGAGCGAGGAATTAAAACAGAAATGAAATGAAGAAGGAGGGGTGGCCGTCCTACCCTCCTCCACACTCTTTCCCGTTTATGCTTTTTCTGATTCCTTTTTCCTTGCCCATCTGTCGTCGTCGACCGACGAGGGACAAAAAGAGGGGACCAGAGGAGGGGTCCAGGGAGAAAGGAGGGGTGGTCCTTTCTCTCCCTTCTTTCTTTCGGTACGTACCCTGATTCGATATTCGCACACGACTTGGGAAGAAGTGCGATGCTACTAATATAACAACCGAGTTAATCTGGGTCCAAGCCGCTTTGCATCGGGTCGTTTTTTTGAAGGTTTCTATTGGGATTCGAGATAAAGAACCTTTGGGAAGGGATAAAATCGATCGAACGAACGAAAAAAAAAAGTACTCGATCTCTACAGCCAAGCTAGCACGCAAGCAAAAAAGGCCGGTCTTACTAGCGTAACCTTAGTCCGAACGACCGACGAGGAGGGTTCCAGGGAACAGGATTATATGTTTTTATCTGGTTCTTCTCCCAGCTTGTGCTACGGTTACTAGACTATCGACGAGAGGAATGAATGGAGATACTATGATCGCCTGGCTTGGATTTCAGATACGACAGGCGAACAGAGGGAAGTGTTTCTCGTTTCTCGTTTGGTTGCTTCTTTTCTGCTTTTTCTTTTGGTTTCTTCGTAAATTTGACGTTCATCACGGTTCGACCACGATATAACCATGCAATACCGCCGTGGAAGAAAAAGAATGAGATCACCCACGAGATCGATAACAGTCCTCTTCCACTGGGATGGGATGGGATGAATGAATGAGGGTGAAAATAGAAAGGAAAAACAAAAATTTAAGGGAAAAAACTCAAAGACGAACCTTCTTTTTCTTTTTTCTTCTCCCTCACTCGCTCGTGGCCTGGAAACGGGTTTTGCCTTTTTAAACCTGCGCTGGTGGATGGGACATGGAAACTCTGTTTAACGATCGGAGTGGAAAAGAACGCGGAGGAGGGGGTTGTGAAAAGATGTCTTTTGAGCAAGATATGCTGAATGATCAGGTAAGCAGGCCCGATTAATATTATAAACTCAAAAAACTATGACTACCGTTGAAAAATAATGAATGAATATCACGGGCCAAACGCGGGCAGAAATGCCTGTACAGCAGCCAGTGGTCTCCCGTCCGCGAGATTTGATCCTAAGAAAAAAGCAATATATCCCAAGAAAACCTCGTGAATATAAAAAAAGGAAAATGACAGACAGAACGGAGGGTTCAAAAAAAAAAAAAAAATTTTGTGAGAGAGCCCGGGGGAAAATTCGCAAAAAACAAATGCAAGTGCATTTGACATTTTCTTTCTCTTCTGCATGTGCATGTAATGGTACTCGATGGTCGTGTACAGGTACGTACCTCTATCAATCGGTTTGCGGTTACAGTGTCGAAATACGTAACTCCAGGCCGCTTCTGGTCAAGAAGCATTCGTGACCCGTGCGCATCTGCAAGCAACGAAAGCCAACAATTTTCTCTCTTTTCTCGTTCGCTAAATAACGACAGAAAAGAGGGGTGAACAAATTTCCCTTTCCAGTTGCTGCCCTTCGTGGAAATCCAAGATATCTTCTGGCTCGCCAATCTGCCCAACTTGTCAAGTGGGTATGCAGTCTCGAATGCTATTTTATACGTATTTAAACGTTGATGCATCGAAATGACGGGAATGACGATAATTTGAAAAGGGACCCCCCGGTATCCAGTCGTATCGCTGTATCGATTCGGCAGGTGTGATGTTGCTCCAACCGTGGCATTCGAAATTCTTAAACGAACTGCAAAGTGGACAGGCTACCGGTATCACTTTTTCGATTTGCCGTGGCAGAAGCCATGCCATTAAAATGTCGAATTCTTTGACAAAGGGAGAAGAAATGCCTCTCGAGCTCCCCCATTCCGTAAGGACCGTAGACGATGCTCCCTTACTTATACCTAACAGTCATATTTTTGATACTACGAATAAAGTCGAGGTCTTTCTCGCCTACGACACCTACCAGCTGAAAAAATTGGGGTATGTGCAGCAAACATATCGTACAAATTTCCTCAACGCCAAAACACTCTACCCAGCAGGTCCAATGGATACATCTACCGAAGCCCCAATTCCCCGGGTCGACCTTGTCATAAAATCGAAGCGCTGTCTGTCTGGCTAGCGGAAGGAGCTGCCGATCCAAACCGGGGGCAATCGCATTAGCGGCCATTACTATCAATAAGCTTGAAAGCTTGCAAGGCGATTCGAATCTTTAAGGTTTTTCAGACATTTCGAATTCGACGAGCTCTCTAGCTCTTATCTGTAGGCTCATAGGCGGTTTACTTGTTAACCTCCAGTGAGATATATTAAATTGGAGACCGTGGCCAAAGCTCCTTTAATCGATCGGAATCGTAGGATTAACACCATCGATATAAATAATCATCTAATGGTATACGATATCTGCGGCAAGAGATGACGATGTATGCAGCTCTGCCACAACGCTACATCGAATTAATTAAAAAACACCACGGACTTGTTTAGCGAGAAACCTCTCATGATGCGAGGCTAGCTTAGGAGGCTGGGTCGACGGGTCATGGTTCACAGAAAAATACCGTTACGCCCATCCCTGGGTCCTGCTGCAAGCACACCACCCTCTCACGAAAGAAGATTTTCACATTACGAACACCGGGTTTCTGGTTCTCTGGAATATCAAAGGGTGGTATCAAAAGGATAGCAAAACTTTATCTACCCGTAATGAAAAAAAAAGTCAGAGATCGGTGTGCCGGGGGGGTTTTTTTTTTGGAGATCAGTCTATAAAATTTCTGTTGGATAAATTTTAAAAGGACCATTCACACACCCATCCGTCAGGGCTTATCGATACCAAACTTTTCCACGAGAACTCCCTTAGCTTCTGTCTTTTCTTCGGGTCGGAGCTACGATATCAGATCGTGAGATCTCCCAAGAACAGCTCCGCCCTCTCCGCGTAAGACTGCGCTGAGGGACTTTTCCTTCTTCCTATTTGTTTCTGTTTGACATTTGGGGCATCTGACCGCCTGCAAAAGGCCTATTACGGAAGAACTGACAAAAATGTATATTTCGAACTTGGTATCAGCTTCTTTTTTCTTTTCTTTTCTTTTCTTCCTTCCCGCGGCCCAACCAGCAGCAGCAAATCAGATCCGTTGCATTCGCATCTCACCTGAGCCCTTTGAGGAAAAGCAACGTGCAAATCAGGGAATAAAAATCCAAACAGGTAAGAAGAAAATATACTTATTGAGAAGAAAAGAAATCGAAAGAATATGAATACAATCCTGCTTTCTTTTCCTTCTTGAGAGTTCCCCTTCCCGTCTTTCTTTCGATGTCAGGCATATCTCGATTTGCCTGAGCCAATCAAATCGCCAAAATGGCGTAAGCGCTCGCAATATCAAAAACAAAAAGAATAAGAACAACTCCACATTCCGTGAGGCAAGGATGCTCGCAGATGTCTTTCAACCTCGTTCTTTTCTTCTTTTCTTCAAAATATAATTTTTCTTCCAGCTTCGCCCGAAAAATACTACGTTGAAAATGTCGTTTAGTCCCGAGTCAGACATACTGCTCTGTCCTTTAATGTCTCGTATGCAACTGACGTTTACTGTCGAACAAGCATTCTTGCTAGCTCTAGCTGCGCCGCGATACGTACCGTCTAGCTCTAGCTTACTCTATCATATCTTGTGATCTACTATTCTATTATTATTTTTTCCTCCCTGGATTCTATGTATTTGGTTTTCACACCCTTCGAACCGATGCGTCTACCATTCAAGAAAAAAAACCAACCTCGAAAAAAAAATGTCCCGAGATGGATGACACTTTTCCCATCCTGGTCCCACAATCCCTCTCTCTTTTCCTTTCTTTTTCCCACAAAGTAGAGTTGAAAAGAAATAATTCCTTTTGCTAGCCGAGCGCCTTCCTTGATTTTTCCTCGTCAGCTGATGTGTATTCGGATGCATGCAAGAAGGGATAATGGATGGGGCATCCCGAGAACAGGATCAGTTGGGTAAAGAAAGCAACGATACATGCGTCCCCATCCGAGCTAACGAAATACAGGAGCATCCGAGCCTATCAGCCTATCAGCCTATCAGGCGGGTGCCCCCTTCACCCCTCCCTACTACAACCGTCTTTTTTGTCTTGTCTGCTGTTTGGCAGATATGCGAGGTTTGTTCGGTTTGTCTCTGAAAGAAAAGAAAAGGAAAGGAAAGAGGACACCCTTGGATCGTGCATATGTGAGACTCGAGAACAAGTAACCTTTGTGAATCGATAAACGCTACAGAGTAACAAGCAAACCCGAGGAGCAAACATGTCGCGCGGTTGTTCAAGGGATGAATCGAAATAGTGAAAAGGACCCACATTAAATGGCACTCCAAATTAAGAAGCACGAGCTAACCGAACAAGAACAGAGCCTAAACACGCCAAAATGAAGTTAAAGGTACTTTAATAAATCTAATTAACGTACTAGAGTGTATCCGTAGAAGGTAATCAAAGTAGCGTAACGTCAGTATGCAAATAAAAGAGAGAGAAAAGTGGACACTACACAAAACACATTCACTCTCTCGGTTGCAGCGTTTAAGCGCAGCAAACGTGATCCGTGATCTCAAACCTTCAAACCAGGCAAGCAAGAGAAAAAAGGCGAAGCAGTGGAGTCGCGAGGTCCCCGCTCTCATATGTGAGTTGCGCATATTTAATCTCGCTCTCAAATCTCGTGGCAGTACGGCTGTGTGGATACCTTTTTAATCTCAAGCCGAAATTTGCTATCCGCCACGCCATTGCCCTCGTCGTTTCTTTCATCTTAATGGGCATGGTATTGCAGGCTGGTATCATTCGAATATTCATTCATTCATTATCGATATTAACAGCGGGTTATATGTGTAGTTTTTTTTTTTTTAACGGGATGTCAGGGCAGGACTGGGTTGTAGATTGGTTATTGCTAAGGATTATTACTTTATTTCATACATTCTCTCTCGCTCTTTCGCTCTTCGATTCGTTTCAAGAGTCTGGGTGTGGATATCAATTCGTTATTTCGTTATACTTTTTACCCCAGCTTCTCTCGAACGTTCTCGTCGGAGAGAGAGAAAGATGGAGATTAGGATATCTCAAAGGATTTCTTTACTTTTCCGCGCTGCAGTTAATTCCGTCCTTCTGCTGATACTTTTCATTGGATAAAAGCTTTCAAGCCAAATATTCGTACAAGGGACCGAGCTCCCCCATCTGAAACACTTCCGCGATCCGTTGATAATATTTCGATATTTTCCCCAGACCAAAAAAGCCTTTTCGCCGACGGAATAGTCGTATGTACAGAGGCTATCGAATTGTAGTTTCAAGCCAAAGTCAACTCGGTCTTCCTCCTCCCGGTGGCTTGCTCCTTGACCACGTTCACGAGGACATTAACCTTATCAAACAACACTACTTTCCTCCCATCGTCCAATTCGAGAATATACTCGTCTGCATCGTACATTTTCGCCGCATCAACTTTAATCGTCCCCTCGATCCCAAACTTCGGAACGAAAACCACAAACCCGTTCGAGAAGATCTTGGCCACGAAGCCTTCCTGCTCCGTACTCTTGTTCTTCAACGCTTGGCCGACGTAGTATTCTATCGATGCCCTGCCCGCGAACTGCGCGTTCCGGTGCCGCACGTTGATGTTTTTCACCACAGCGTCCATTTTGTTCTTGTTGTATAGTGTTTCCTCCAGTTGTTCGTATTCTATCGCTGCCGCTAGTTGACGATGCGCTGCTAAATCGGCATACCGGCGGATCGGGGAGGTGAAGTGCGTGTATATTTCCGAGGCGAGGCCGTAGTGTCGGAATTCAGGATATGCTTGTGTTCCCGAGCTGAAGTACTCGGCGGGGAGCATGCATCTCGTGGCGATGATTCGGACCAGAGTGTTAAAGTACGGTTCCGCGGGGTCGACGCATGCGTCTAGCGAATCGGCGAGTGCCTTTGACGAATCGACTCGCAAATCGAGGTTCTTACGAGCCCGGAGCTGGCTGCGCAGGTCGTCAAAATTCGTAGCTGGGGGTGCACCGTGGCGTCTGAGCATGGCGGTTTGTGGGAACGCTTCATAGATCCTTTTCGCGACGCTGATATTGGCGCACAACATGAACTCTTCTACGAGGGAATTGGTTTCCAGCAGCTCTTTCACTTCGATGCTCGCTGGATCCGATGTTTCCGATTCCATGTGAACTTTGACTTCCGGACTGGCCAGGTTGAGCGCACCGGCGTCCATCCTTGCTTGCTTGAGTTTCTTCGACAGCATGAGTAGTATCCTCATTCCTTCCGTCAAAGGATCTGTCTGTGACCTATTTATTTCGTTTTCGTTAGCCTTTTGTGAAGCCTCAGGTTATTTGTGATCCATTGATAAAACTTTTGTCACACATACTTGTCATCAATTCGCATCTGTGCGGCCTTGTACGCAAATGCTTCTCTCGATTCAATCACAGATTTCGTAAAGACGGTGTTGACAATATTTGCATCAGGCGTCATTTCCCACAGAACGGAGAATGCGTATCGTTCAACGTACGGCTTCAACGAACAGAGATCGGTTCCGAGCAGAGGCGGCAACATGTCGATACGTTTGTCGACGAGATAGACCGTCGTACCCCTCTGAGCAGCCTCGTCATCCATGGCGTTGTTGGGTTTCACAAAGTGTGAAACATCGGCGATGTGTACGCCAACCTCGTAGTTCCCGTTGGGCAGTTTTCGGGCGTGAAGGGCATCGTCGATATCTTGACAACCGGGAGGGTCGATGCTGCAGATTAGCAAATCTCGAAGGTCTGCCCTTTTATCCCAGCCTGGATCGCTCTTTTCTTCTGGAACGCGCCAATCGTGGCCGATTGACGGTAAACAGTCAAGAACCGCTTTGGGGAACGGTCGGTATTGTACGTCATATTCCAACAACAGAGCTTCGGTTTCCGCCTCCTTGGATTCTAACTCGCCCAGAGCACGGACGAAATGGCCGATGGGGAACCTCGTGTTTCGGTCCCACGTGTCAATATTGACGACGATCCGTTGTTCCAGTAGCTGCGTCGCCTGTCGTGTAAAGACCCGGATTCTCGGAATCTTCTTGTCGAGAGGTCGGAAGAATACCACTTGCTGGCCGCCGGATTTGGCCCGGTTGACGGAGTTTGGATCAATGTGGCCGACATATGACCTCCAGTTACGTTTTACGACACCAACTACCTTCGCGGTTGGCTGAACTTTCTGGCCTTCGACTTGGGACCGTTGGATCCGTTTTGCCTCATCGACAAGGGCCCGGCGCTCCTTTTCTGTCACGATGGATTCGACTTCATCCACATCCGCGTTCTCATTCTTTGTGAGTGTATCTTGGTCAACAAGCTTGTCGGACTGACGTTTCCACTGGTCTTGAGGGAGTAACTCGACGACAACCAAGTCTCCATCGATTGCCCGGTTCATGTTTTCGAGGCCAACGATTAGAAGATGCTTGTCAAATGATGGGGCACCGACGGTACCCTCTAGACTATTGTAGGTGGAGGTGTGAAATGTGCCTTGGTGTAGAGTCCCATTCCGGACGCCAGTATTCATTTTTGACGCAGAAATATACTTCAATGCAGTTAGCTTGGACTCGATAAATTGGAAACTGATCCAAACCTACCTCTGGATAGACATTCGTTCCTCTGTTTGCTTTCTTCTCTTGGTCTTGTAGAGATGAACTGATCATATCAAGCAGTTCATCCGCATTTGATAATCCAGAGACGTAATCATGAACTGTTCCTTGGTCAACAAAACATTCACGAATTCAGTAGCTGAAGAAGAATGCTTACGATTGATGCAATCGAGTTTGTCTCCCTTCGCCTTGGCCAGATTGTCCTTGTCGTTTGACAGCATGACGATAGCGGGGGCTCTCATGCCCGACGAAGCAGCAGCTTGTTCGATATGCTTTTGGTACCATTTGCACGCAACCCTGATCGCTCTATCATTCCTATCGTTGATTGACTCCTCCTGCCCTCTTCTGACGTGGGTCTCTTGCCGGAACTCATTGTGGAATACGTAGAATCGTTTCTCATCCGACTTTGTAAGGGATACCAGTCGGTTGTAGAGCGGCAGACTTTGATTCTTGACTTCGTCGAGAACGGTTTGTAGCACGATGACATCGTAGAAGGCACTCTTGTTTTCGATGGCGTCCATGCATTGGAGGAATATATTCGTATCTGGCATGAGATAGTGGCCGTGTTTGAAGGCATCGGTTCCTGCTGGGTTCTCGGAGAGGATGAACGGACGAGCTGTTCCACGTCATCGATTAGCATTGTATATCATCAGCATCTTCTAGCCAATTCATACAAAAATCGATTGTAATCATATCATACATCTATTGCTGGAGTCTACGGGTGCGTTCAGAAGACATGTCCGACAGAGACGCGAGGAGCACGGTATATCGGTCCGGAGGTAGATCTCGCGGACAATCTTTGTGACCTTGCCGCTCCTGGCCGAGCGGATATAGACCTTTGAAGTGATCGCATCGTGACCGGAGGTGCCGGTCAGCATGCGCTTGATGCTCGTCATATCTTATGGGTGCTGGAGAGATCAGATATGTCGAGGTATCAGAGTTTATATCAGAGCGGCGCGGCTCTGGGACGTGGGGAGGGTTGCTTGGAAATCGAATGGCGGCAGAAATTTTGGTGTTGCCAACAGCCTTTCTTGGCACCGAACAACACAAACACCCACCCTAGCACAGGATCGACCCAGCGAGATAGTCTCGAGATCTTTCCAGCGATATGATACCATCCCGAGTTTGTACGCCACACTAGCTGGAAATGAGGTTCTACAGCATTCTACCGGTCCTAGAAGAGAAGCTGCAATTGCTCCGAGGCGCTAGTTCGTAGGAACTTTGTGGCTGCAGGTTCGGAAATTTCTTTGCGACATTCTTCTCGGCTGCCAGTCCATTCTGAGTCGAGTCGTACCTCGAACATTTCAAAGGGAAGGCACCTACTTCACTGCACAGTTCAGCCCGGCCTGCCACCGACGCTTATTCTCACGGGCCATGTGGTATGGATCCAGCCATCCTATTGGCCGTCCAACTGCCTGGCTTTTCGATTCTCGATTCTCGAACACTTCAGAACAACCTTTTGCTGATTTCTCTTTCGAAACGTCGAAAACTGCGCAGCCAAGCCATAGGGCCGTCCCAAGACTTCATGTCATGACCAAAGTCCCCGCCCTGCAGAAATGCCATGCTCTTTACCGGGTTTCCGACGAGCACTGACGAGACCGAGGGCCACCGGCTCTACCTTTCAGGCGAAAAGCTATTTCTCGCACTGCACTGACAATTTCACGCCTTCGAATGAACTTGTCATTTTGCTGTCCGCAGAGCCTCCTTCCCTTTTCGCCAGTCCCAAACGAGGGCTGGTCCCTGTCAATCGAGATGCATCACACAGAACACCAAAAGACAGTCTGCTGCCTTGGCTGGATTGTACGTCCGCTCTCTGCTGAATTACATCATGATCATACTCCTGGGGGGTGCTGAGACATGATTCTCGTTCGGATGCATATGTCTGGCACCTGCAGCTTTATCAGAATTAATTTTCGTTCCTGCTTAAGCCTGCAGCCTTTGCCACGAGATTGTCTTGACATCGAGAGCTAATGCTACTAATGTTAAGCTAACCTGCGGGCACTTGTCTTCGATTGTTAAGGATCTGTGAGATATCGAAGCCTTCTAGCTTCCCTTAGTACTTGTCTCCTAGCTCTCTCGCTTCAGCATTCTTCTTTCCGATGTCTAGACTCGCTCTTCCCCGCGAAATGGTCTAACCTCCTACCTCCCCCATGCTAGTATGATCCCATGTCAGGACTATTCCTATGTCGTGCGACCTCTCTTTGAGCAAGAAATGAACTAAAATCAAAAACAAGGTGGGGGCTGTGAGAGGGTTTCACAAGTCAGAGAGAAAAACCCAGATGTTTAAATTTTTTTAAGTTCGCTGTTCGCCCGGGAAGCAAGCCAAAGACTCTGCTTAGCTTAGGCTTCGGCCTGAACGGGGTCCTGCGCATGAACCCAACTGCGTTTCGCACACATGCTGCCTTTTTGAGCGTATCCGAGCAGATCAACCATTCAAAGTCATAAAAAGGCTTTGTCTTCCCTCCCCGTGCCAACCGTCCCTCTGCCGCTGATATCCTCTTCTCTCCATATACCTATCTATCGATCCATTGGAGAGTTCACTCGGGGTGTTCATTGTCAATTGCCATTTTATTCCTGCGATAAGCTTAGATCGGAATTTTCATCGTGTATTGGATCTACCAGTACCTCAATTAATAGTATAATCGATTGCCTACTGTCACTCCGAAATTATGTCGGAAGCTGTGTCGGCGAGAAAAACAAGATGGCAGATTATGATGCCTGTCATAGTCTGCGGCTCTGGCCTCTTCTCTGACGGCTATCTCAATGGTTCGTATCCATTGCCGTACCCAGGGGAATAGCGTCTGATCTAACATAGTGTATAGGTATCATTGGAACCGTTAATACCCTCCTCGGCCGCCTCTACGGCGACGAATACAAGAATAGTCCCGCCCAATCGAACGTATCGTCAATCGCCTTTGCTGGAACCATCATCGGTATGCTTGCTTTCGGCTGGATCAGTGACAACTGCAGTCGAAAAGTCGGAATGGTTTCATCTACAGCAATCTTGATCGTCTTTGCTGCTCTCTGCGCCGGTGCATATGGTGCCGGAGGCACCGTCGGTGGCCTCCTCGCGGCTCTGACAGCGTATAGATTCCTACTCGGTATCGGTATTGGAGGAGAATACCCAGCTGGATCAGTAGCCTGCTCCGAAGCCACCGGTGAACTCAAAAGCGGCAGCCGCAACAGATGGTTCATCATTTTTACCAACGTCATGATCGATTTCGGATTCGTTATCGCAGCATTCGCCCCTTTGTGCGTTCTTTGGATCTTTGGAATGAACAAGCTCGAGACGGTTTGGCGTGTATCCCTCGGCCTCGGTGTCATTCCACCGCTATCCATCATTTACTTTCGAACAAAGCTCAAGGAACCGGAACAGTACAAGCGGGAAACAATGAGAGATGCAAAGATCCCGTGGGTCTTGGTTATCAAGTACTATTGGTGGAAACTCGCCGTCCTCAGCATCATCTGGTTCATTTACGACGTACGTTCTTTTGATTCCCCTATGAACTAGATATCCAGTTAGCTAATATTGAACAGTTCTCTGCTTATTCTTTCGGTATTTACGGTTCTTCTATTCTCGAGATCGTCGTTGGTGAACAACAAGCTCTCTACAAACCATTCGGCTGGAACGTTGTCCTCAATCTTTTCTACATTCCGTACGTCTACTCTCCCTCGCGATCAATGAATAAATCTATACTTACAAATCTATAGTGGTGCTGTCGCCGGCTCCTTCATCAGTGACTGGTTGGGTGCAAAGGAAACCTTAGCTCTCGGACTCGTCCTCCAAGGTTTCGTCGGCCTCATCATGGCTGGTAAGAACTAACGACCCCGAATCTTATATTAACACAACTGACGTCACCTCCAGGCTGCTACGGCAAACTCGCAACCCCCGAACACGTCGCGGCATTCGTCGTTGTCTACGGAATCTTCCTGAGTCTTGGCGAAATGGGCGCCGGCGACAACATCGGCCTTCTAGCGTCCAAATCCAGCGCCACCGCTATTCGCGGCCAATTCTACGGCATCGCGGCTGCAGTTGGCAAAATCGGCGCATTCGTGGGTACTTACGTCTTCCCCATCATCATCAAGAACGCCGGAGGCAGCAAAACCGTCAAGGGAAATCAGGCGCCGTTCTGGGTTAGCAGTGCTTTGTGTTTATTCTCTGCGCTGTTAGCATGGTTCTGTTTACCACATGTCGGGCAGGATACGATTACCGAAGAGGATGTGGAGTTTAGACGATACCTTGAGGCGAATGGGTATGACACTTCGCAGATTGGAGTTAAGGAATTGAGAGGGGAGAGGTTGGATGATGCGAATAGTGCCGAGGGGGTTGTGCGGAGTTCTATGAAGGAAGAAGAGAAGTTTGTTACAGTTCCTATGTGAGCAATTGTGTCGAAATCTTAATGATTGTGGATTTCTTTTTGGGTCTTTAGTTGAGATGAAGCGGTGCATTTTCATTTATTGATTGATGAGTTGAAGAAGTTAGCATGGGATGGCGCATCTTCGTTTTCTGTTTTGTATATATACTTAGCCCTTTAGCTTCATATTTGATTTAATCCTAAGGCTTTGAATCTAGATATAGTACTATCATACTGGTTATTAACGATACAATTGATTATTTCAATGCAAACTTCGAGAGCTAACCAGCGCATGGACCTCGGCGATGTCCCGGGGCCACTGGCGGAGCTGTGAATACAAATTACAACAGTGTCGCCAAATGCCAGAAGTTCAGATTTGTTCGATTTACGAACAAGGGAGCCGATCTGGAGATAGCATTGACAAATAAGCAATCTGTACTCGATTCATTTCTGGGCTTCTGGAACTCGGTATAAAATTTTCACCCGAGGCAATGCAAGATATGAACTGCATTTTCCGATCTGATCTGATTAACGCAGATCGAGCAGAAGGCTCGAGTGCAAGCAAACGGGATATGTCGCGTTCACTCACCAAGAAAAGACATGCCATTATCCACTCCTCACCTTATCAAAAATGCGTAATTCAAAATATATCGATATATCTGAGTGCTTGATAATTTACGTGTAATACCCATCCTAGTCTCTATCCCTGCGAATATCGTTGTATACGCGATGCGACTCGTTGAGTGTCAGATGCGGGTCGAGTCTATACATCTCGGGGACGCAGGTCAAGACAGTTGACAAATCCCTGGTCTGTGCGTTTCTTGTGCCACATGTTCGCTCAACGCGAAGGCAATTTACTTTATATTTACAAGATTGGCGGCCTGATAATTATAGGCCAGACGCTAGCTCGAAAATTCATATCCGCCCGGCCGGAATAACGATGTTGACAATGCATGAGCATGGGGAATGAACGATCCACTTTTTGACTTTCTCGTTTTTGGAAAACAAAAAAAACTCGGAAGCTGAGAGGATTCGTACTCGAGCTACACTTCCGAGACCGAGATTGCAAGACCGCGAGATTAACTTGGTCGAAATAGTCGAGCAGTGCACACTTCGATGCGCCTACACGAATTGAATGCCGTCGGAGTTCCATATGTTTTTCTAAGTTTTTTCCCTTTCCAATGTAAGCCATATTAACAATAATTAAACAATTGCGAAAGAAAAAATCTTGTTGCTGACCAACTGTCGGGTAATAACGACCTTGCTCTAATTCGAACACACGGGTCTCTCCTGTGCATATTACAGCCGTTATTTAGCCTTTATCCTTCGCTCGTTCGAACAATCAAATAGATACTTGCTTGAATAAGTTCTGTCATAATTCTTCAGAAATGCCATATATCTGCTTTACTGAGCCCCTTAACCCTGCACGTGCAGGTGAATATGTATACCAAGACCGAGAGCGAAGGCAAACTTTATTTTCCTAGGTATAAGAGTTAATCCCATATTGACATACATATGTACATGGGGTTGTTATTTCGACTGATCTGTTACTGCGCAAAAAAAGTGCTCCGCGCGCAGCATGTGCGCATGTTGGAACATCTGGTTGTGATAATTGATTGATTAAATTGATTTTGTGTGTATACGCGCACACAGACATGTACACCAACGCCGAACCCTGATGCTGGTAGAAATGCAAATGTGCGCACTGAAGAAGCATGGGTGTATATATTCTGGAACAGTATCTTGCATATATATTTTTTCCAGTTGACCGAGAAGACATGCTGTGGGGTTTCTAGAATTCTGAGCCGATGCATTGGCCGCTTCTCTCTGAGCTGAGCTGGTTCATTCTGCTGCGCAGTCGATTTATATATACCCTAGGTGATGTCCCTTAGCTGTCATCAAGCTGGCTGGATTTGTTGCTTAGCGACTTTATAATCTATAATTTTCGAATTCTCGATTGTCAAGAATTTGTGCCTGACTAAATCGGGCTGAAGTTAGCACGATGAAGCTGCAGCTTTTGACGACGCTTGTTACTGCGCTCTCGGTAGCGGATGCGTTCAAACCGGCTTCGACTATCGGAACTGATAAACTCGCGGCAAAGGGGTTGTTAAACCTTGCGGCATACTCGGTGCTGCACCCTTCAAAGTCCAAATGTAACTTGACCAAAGCCAAACTTCGCAAGGAATGGTATGTTATCTTCATTGACCCAGTAGTTTTTGCTCCATAGAAATATTTATAGTATAGGAACCTATGGTTTAAACTTAAAATTGCCCTCATATTGTAAACAGGAGCACCCTCTCATCCCGCGAAAAGAAGGAATACATACGCGCAGTCCAATGCCTACAATCCAAACCTGCCAACAGTGGCGCCCTGGCCCCGGGTGCCCGCTCCCGCTTCGACGATTTTGTCGCAACCCACATAAACCAAACCTTCTTCATCCACGCGACGGGCAACTTCCTCTCCTGGCACAGATACTACACCTGGGTCTACGAAAAGGCACTGCGTGACGAATGCGGATACACCGGCTACCAACCGTACGTAAACTGGGGTAAATACGCCGAAGACCTTGAGCATGCACCCTTATTCGACGGTAGCGATACTAGTATCAGCGGTAACGGGGCGTATATCGCCCAACCCAGCGGTCCTGTATTCCCCAGTCCCGTGGACCCTACGATTGTGCTGCCACCGGGGAAAGGTAGCGGGTGTGTTACGACCGGGCCGTTTAAGAACTTGACTGTGAATTTGGGTCCTGGGATCTTTGGTGGGCAGTATGCGGACGTACCGCCGAACCCGCAGCCTGACGCGCTCGGGTATAATCCGCGGTGTTTGAGGCGGGATTTGGGCTTTGCGGCGGCGAAATTGGGGTCGAGGGATGTGAAGTCGGTGGATTTGATTACGAATTATACGAATATTGTTGCTTTTCAAAATTACATGCAGGGAACATTTCTGCAGGGCGGTAGTGAGCTGGGTGTGCACACTGCCGGGCATTTCTGGGTCGGAGGGGGTACGTATCGAATCAATTGGTCTTAAACCAGCACCGTTTTCATATCCGGTACAAACTGACATGAATATGAAATCTAGACCCTGGCGGCGACTTCTTCTCAAGCTCAGGCGTAAGTTATTTCTCCAAGTACCCACACAAACTTGAAAACGGAAGCATCTAAATAATCAAAATCTAGGACCCGTACTTCTACCTACACCATGCGCAAATCGACAGAACTTGGTGGATCTGGCAGAATCAGGATCCCAAGGCTCGGTATAAGGCTATCGGTGGAACGATCACGTTGGGAGACACGCCGCCTAGTCGGAATGCGACGCTTGATGATCTGTTAGACATCGGGATTAATGCGCCCGCCATCACCATTAGAGATGCGTTGAGTACTATTGATGGGCCGTTTTGCTATATATATGTGTGATGATGCGGATGGGGCCTGAATATTCAGATGCGATTTGGTGTACTTGTAGTCGGAAACTGTGCGATTGATATGATAAGAAGTTTACGTATATACGATAATCAAACTATCTGGACTGATGGGAAATGTAGTACACTGGAAAGTATGCGAGTGAATAGTAAGAAGAATAGCCAATGGTAAAGTGCAAATTTAGCGCTGACGAGATCAAAATGTAACTTCATATGGTCTCGTAAACCAAACTCCCCCTGTGCCTTTGTGTTGTTTGGCCAGCGAGACCAGCTTCATACACCATCAAGCAAAGCCGAGAGGTGTTGCTTTTTTTGCGTTGGTCGCACCGCCACATCTAAAGAGAAGCGTGGCTACAGCTTCGCCAAACGTGTCGTCAAGCTCTCCTGCTACTGTATCCTCGTCCCACGACAACCTTCCAACCTCGAACTCGCGACACCCCAAATCCATCTTCAGACCCATATCACCCCTCTATCCACATCTACCACCACTCTCACACATTCAAAATGGCTCAATCCGGCGGCCACGAGGACATGATAGTACGTTTCCCATCCCACAGTTGGTCAGAGCCTAGCTGGCCTTATATCCGAGCTTTCGCTAATTCTCTATAGCACGATGCCGTGTTAAACTTCTACGGCAATCGTCTAGCAACATGTTCCTCGGACAAGACGATCAAGATCTTTGAAGTCGAAGGGAATAATCACACGTTGGTAGATACACTAAAAGGGTACCTACCCACCGTGTCCCATACCTCGCACTGCGCGAATAACCACAGAAACACACCAAGCTTACCATATCACTATTTATCAGACACGATGGCCCAGTATGGTGCGTCTCGTGGGCGCATCCCAAATTCGGCAATATTCTAGCATCGGCATCCTACGACGCCAAAGTCATCATCTGGCGGGAGAATAACGGGCAGTGGGGCAAAGTTACCGAACACACGAACCACCAGGCGAGCGGTATACCTCCCCTCATCTAATACTCGCCCAACATATGACCACGGGAAATCTAACATACAAGGCCATCGAATATAGTAAACATGGTCGCCTGGGCGCCGCATACTCTCGGCGCGATCCTCGCCAGCGCCTCAACAGACGGGAAAGTCTCAGTCCTCGAATTCAAAGATGACAGCTGGGACACTCGAATCTTCAACGCCCACGCGACGGGGTGTAACGCTGTCTCCTGGGCACCCGACGTAACCCCTGGATCGATCGTTCAATCGTCCGCCACCACGGCCTCGGGAATCCGAAAATTCGTCACAGGAGGATCCGACAATCTGGTCAAGATCTGGGTGTACAGTCCCGAACAGGACAACTACATCGTCGAACAGACCCTCGACGGTCATCACGATTGGGTCAGGGATGTGGCTTGGGCGCCCTCGATACTATCAAAGACGTATATTGCCTCCGCGTCGCAGGATAAATCCGTTATCATCTGGACTTCGGACGCTGGTGGGCCGTTCCAGAAGAAAGTGCTAGAGATGGATGCGGTCGTGTGGAGGGTTAGTTGGAGTCTGAGCGGGAATGTTTTGGCGGTTAGCGGTGGGGACAATAAAGTTACATTATGGAAGGAGAATTTGCAGGGTGCTTGGGAGAAAGTCACGACGGTTACGGAGTAGATGGGCATACGCAGGTGGTTTTCTTGAGCATGTATTTTATAGCTATTAGCCAAATGGCTTTCGGGTTTCTTCCGTAATTTCTAGGAAGAAGGTTCAAGCATGTTGCTTCAGAATCCTCTACTCGTTCTTGCATGCCCTTATAGTCTCACAGGTATAGCTTCATCTTATTTATTATACGTTCAAGCAAATTATGAGCGATAGGTTAAGATATAGTAAGTTTGAGCCTGTAGGATCAAGCCACCAACAGATTCAACTGACCCCAGCTCTGCATTAACATTATTATAACAATGAGTATTTAAAGGCATTAAACTGGGTGATAGGAGGGAAGCAATCCCATCATAAGGTTGGTAAGCGTAAATGAACGCTTAAAACCCCAAGATAAGATGATGGTAACAGAATAAAAGGTAAAAACATGCTTGCCGTTGGTAAGAAATTAGAAAATACTGCTGATGATCAGGTACCAGGCTTAAAGCAGTAAAACAGAAAAACGCCTTTGATTTCGGGGTGCTAACTTTTTGAAGAAAGAAAAAAAAACCATCGTGACGCCAGAGAATAGGAGAAGAAAAACGCCTGAGGTGGGAGAGGGGTCATTAATACGGTAAAGGAGAGGTAGAGAATTTAACCAAGCCGATAGATGGGACAATCATCTCAGCATATATAAAGGGAGAATGGGTA
Source organism: Orbilia quercus (assembly GCA_036971405.1). Taxonomy (NCBI): domain Eukaryota; kingdom Fungi; phylum Ascomycota; class Orbiliomycetes; order Orbiliales; family Orbiliaceae; genus Orbilia; species Orbilia quercus. The sequence goes on from JAJTUE010000003.1 coordinate 1,568,372, forward strand.
AGGGCATCATATCGAGATCAGAGAACAAAGTCTGAAACTCCATGGGGCATTATAGTATCATATAACGCCAAAAAACCATGATAAAAGAAATTTTTAGAAAAGACGTAAAGCTGGAACGAGAAGACGTAGCCTAGTAATGCTGTTATTAAAGCGTAGTAAGTCGAATAGAATCGCTGTCGTTAGGGAGGGTAAAATCGACCGAGTTTTGAAGACAATGGGGGTTTGATAGATTGTAAAAGTTGAAAAGAGCATATAATTTGTCTAATCCTTCTTCTGAGGAGGTGGGAAATGTTGAGGTTGATTTTCAGAAGGCGGGCTGGGAGAAGACTGAGATTCGGTCTCGTCAGCAGTAGGAGGTTCCGAGGTGGGGTCATCGGGAGGAGCAGCGACTTGAAGTTTAGGTGGGAGCTTTGGTACGATGAGACCTGTGATGATTTTGTGTGCTGCCCACTTGGGCCTCTCATACTTTGTCAAAAGCTTGCGCACCTCGTTGAATCTACAATAATTCAAACACCCGTCAATATAATCGACCTCTACACCCCCACAACCACACAAACACGCTAGCAACGGAACAGATGAGAACTTACTCGAGTCCATCTAACACTAATCGAACACGATATCGCTCAGGGTCAATATCAGCCAAAGCCATGATATTGCTCTGAACATCTCTGATCTTGGCATCCGACCAGAAATCGACCTTAAGATCTCTCCCGTCGCTCAGGCGAACTCGAGCCGACAGCGCGGTCACCTCATAGCTCTGCTCGTTGGTACCGGTATTGTCGTCAACCATACTGGAAGGACCTTTGCCCTTGAGATCGCGAAGTCTTTGTCTTGCGGCTTCACTCGAGATCGAGTTGTAAGACAAATCGTCCTTGCTATCGTTTGATGGCCCGGGAGGAAGGTTTTCGCGAACATTAGTCGGGTTGGAGACAACATAGGGTGGGAATTTGTATTTATTGCCCTTGACGTCGTAAACAGAGCCGGTGAGATCGCCTGTTTATTTTCGATCGGTACAATTGATTGATAACCAAGTCAGTAAGAATGATCATCCACAAACACGATTGTATTATGGTAGGCTGATGAAATAATAATAATAATAAAACAATATTTATGTTTATGGCGGAATATCCATCTCACCTGAAGGAATCGTAATTTCGGCAGCTTTGAGCATTTCCCTCGCCGTGATCAGGGCATTGTCACTGTCGTCGTTCTGGAGAACATCAATAACCCTCTTGACGGTGGTCCAGACCTCCTTTCTGCCGGTGACCCTGCTGAACCAGAACCCATCTCGCCAGTCTTCTAGCTCCTGATAGGTAGGCGGTGGACCGTCCTTGGTTTCGTCGTGGGTCCAAACATGACGCTTGAGCTTCCGATCTGGACGCTTATCTAGAGGAAGGTTGCGATGATGATTGGATGAAGATGGATTAGCACCGTTGGAGGCTTGGGCGTTCCCATGGTTGGGATGAGGCTGGCTTAGGTTATAATTCTGGAGAGCGGTGCTCTGATGGGGTTGGCCGCGGTTTCGAGACGACAGACAGTTACCCATTTTGGGGCATTCGGTAAGGCAAAGATGGGAGCGATAAGATGAGGATGACCAGGGATGATGATGGTAAATCTAGAGAGGAGGAGGAGAAGGAGAAGAGATGCAATGGGAATGAATTTGATCAAATACGAATTAGGATTGTTATGCGCACAGCCCGTGGCCAGAATGAGACGGAGAGCGCAATGAACTGCGGATCAGACACGCCAAGCTGGACTCAACAGAAGCGCATCAACATCTGTGCAACATCTTTCAGCTTTGTGTACGATGGACAGGAGACAGAAGAGAGGGGGGAACAAGTCAATAGTAAGTTAAGTAAGTAGCTTCAATTCAAGTCCCTTTTTCTTCTGAGTGGTCCCAGCGTGGAAACTGAGAGAAAGAGGTCCGTGTGCAAGAGGAATTGGCCAAGAGCCAACCGAGACCCCAGATTAACAGGGGCACCAACAGACAGAAGACATACTGTAGCTACCCCATCGGCCATCATGTGCTGCACGATAACCTGATTCTCTCCAGTGAACAAGAAGAAAGTTCTTGCATTGTTGGATGATGCATCACCTGGCTATCTGCAGGGTGGCGCAGAAAATCGAGGGCATGGAGAGAACGGTGTGCTGGAATATGCACACCTCAGTTGCAGTTGGGTCGCTAACGAGTTCGTCTTGTTTTGCCCCCAGCGATCGATATCCACTCACAGGGCAGAACTGAACATGGCAGGGCCTGGACCGGGCACGTATCGATAGCCGAAGCGAGCTAGCGACCCACCACCCGTGAGCACCTTGGCCAAGCATCTCCAAGGCTTCAACATTCGGTCGTTAGCGGGCGAGATGGCGTCGGGTACCGAAGACGGTGTACACGATATTTATTACCCCTTGATATCGCTAACTGAGTACGGAAAAATTTGCATTGCAGATGTTTTCAAGATCTATTTCTTGGCTGACTAATCTGAGTGAACCGATCTCTTATTGTTTAGCAGCTTATATATCATTATATGGTTACCGGGGCAGAATTTAAAAGATAAATAGACACTAATATTCGTAAATAAGAAGGAATTTAGGTACAGTAAAATATATCTGATGTAACATAGTTGAAGGAATATATGGTTTATTAAAGACAATGGCCGGGGGATGCCGGGGGAAAGTATATGAGCGGTTCACATATAATCGTAGAGCCGTAGACGAATGGTTTATTTTTCCCTTGGTTTGAATTGCTAATGAATTAGCTACTTGAGTAGGTAGGTAACAGAGAGCAAATCTTTTAAATAGATGGTTAAAAAGCCCTGCTGACTAAGTAATTGGCTTATATAAGCTTATACAACTATATACCGCCTAGCTCGAATAATCAGAAGCGCCAATCTATATCATTGAACAATATAAGAGAGGCGAATCAAAGCTTTAAAGATAACCTTTATGGATTGGTTGATTATATCCAGGCGGGTGCTATATCCAAACTAACAAGAAGTTTGCAGGTTTACATGCCTACTTAGGAACATTGTAGTGCTCAAAGCCTGCGGATATCCTGAGCCGCGAGACTACAGTTATCCAGTTTAAAGATTGAACATCCAACTTTATAACCTTCAAATACATGATTTTACGCCCAAGTATCTGGATCCCATTCACCCAATTTCCCACTGATCCCTTCATCCAAAGCTGTGATCTTCTCCTCATCTTCCTTCGCCAACTCCCACCCCCACAACTGCATATTCTCCTTAATCCTCTCCTCCCGGTCCGACTTTGGAATAACTACCACCCCCCTCTGCAAACACCACCGCAAGACCACCTGCGCAGCAGTCTTTCCGTAACTCTGCGCAATCTCAACCACGACCTCATCCTTCAACCTTGTCCCCTGCGTTAACGGCGAATAGGCTACCACCACTATCCCCTTGTCTTTACAATACTCCACGAGCTCTCTATGCTGACACCACGGATGGAATTCGATCTGGTTTACCGCCGGGATGATGTGTACATCCGGATGGGCGAGGAGTTCCTCGATGTGTCGTTTAGACCAGTTACTCACTCCTAACGCCTTCGCTTTGCCTTCCTTTAGTACCTCTTGGAGTCCTAACCAAGCTTGTAGGCGGGCTTCGGGACCCGGGCGGGGATTGTGAAGTAGATATAGATCGATGTATTCGATACCGGGACCCAATGCTTCCAGGGACTTGTGGAACCCCGCAATCGCCCCGTCGTGGGTATAGCTCGTCCACCCCAGTTTTTCAGCAGTGGTTTTCCATTCCCCGCTGCCGTCGGGTGGCGGGTGGCCCATTGATTCGAATGTGGGCGGCATGCCGGGAAGGGTTAGGTCTACTTCCCATAATTTCGAGCAGATGAAGATGACTTGGCGTGTGAGTTGTGGGTTTGCAGCGAGGTATTCGGAGACGGCTTGGCCGGTGGCTGCCTCATTGTAATAGATTTGGGCGGTATCGAGGTGGCGATAGCCGGATGAGAGCGCGGAGAGGACTGAGGCGTAGGTTTTGGTGGATTGGAAGACGCCAAGGCCCAGGAGGGGGATTTGGAGGGATGATGCGTGTGGGAGAGGGACGGACGGCGGAGCCTCCGAGGAAGACATTTTGGGAGCTGGATATGAGTTTTGTTGAATAGACTGGTTTGGATTTAATGGATTATGAAAAGGATGATGTATATGTAACCTAATTTCAATTGAATATCGAGGGTTAGAGGGATTTTATACGGTGGGGCCGATATGCGTTGGAGCTCCAAGGTGCATGCGAGCTGTTGCATTTCTGCATATGCAATCAACCGGTTGTCGGAGCCACCGATCTCGCTCGAGATCTCTCGCGCATTGCTGCCAACTGCGATTACTTTGGCCGATTCTGTTCCGCAACTGGAAGGTGCGAAAAAGAACGCATTCGTCATTATATAATTTTTATGGTGTATACAGTGGTGAAACGTAACAACCTCGGTCTCATATACCTCTTATTTAAAATCAGAAATCAAGAGTGCATTGATCCAAGTAGTGGTCCTCAGAGTAGCGGTGAGCGGCAGGCTCGCAAACATCGTCGAGAAAAAGCTTGACCACCTGATCGTCGTATCGTAGCGTATTTTCGATATCGAATACGTACTCTGTTTTCTGTAAATCCAAAGTCGTTTTCAGTACGCGTGTACCATCGGATATCGAGCGAACTGCCTTGTTAAAGCTTGAAAGGCGCTCTGAGATCTTTTTGTCGACCACCGAAGCCAATTCTTTCATCTGCCAAACTACAATCTCGATATATTCTCTGATGGTCATCGAGGGGCAAAGCGTTTCACCTTGCTCGACCGGGAACGAGATCAAGTTGGCAGCAATGGGATCCAAGCTCTGCTGGTAACCAGTCTCGACGATCTGTTTAGGGTCAGGAGCCTCGGTGAGAAAAGTGTGCGTGTACGAGCAGTCCGCGTTTACGAAAATCTTCATTTCCACCTGGACTTGTTCTTCCGCAGATTTCGATACATGTTCATGGTGGAATTTGCGGTTAGTTTTGAAAGGGAGGATGATTGGATCGTCCGCAAATATTCTGAGACCCCAAAGCTGCGGATCACGCAAGGGAGCGGGAGGAGCCTGGAATCCCTGTGCAATTGATACGCTACCGCTCGGGTCTGCGGAAGTGGTAAACTTGTAGAGCGGGTACAGGCGATGAACCATGAGATATTTTGGCACTTTCTTATGACCGATTATTTTCAGAACCTTGTCACAAACCTGGATATTGTGATATAGTTTTTCATCATCCAGAAACTCGAGTTCTTCGATATTGACAAGACCAGGGTAGGTGTCACGCGTAGAAAAGGGTGAACTCGTCTCCTGAACACTTATAGGTTCCAGGTTGTATCTCTTCAATTGAGGTAAAGGGGATCTTTGGAGGAAGTCATGCCAGGTTCTGGAGACCTTGGCGAGGTTTGGTTGGTCAAGGACATCGGCGGCCTCAAGGATCATGAACTGGACTTCGAGTGGAAGTTGCGGAAGTTGGCGAGGAGATCGAGACATAACGTGGGAATATATAAACCAAGCTGATGTATTATCGTATACTAGTTAGTATTGCTTTGGTAGTGAGACTTGATATAGTACGAAGAGTAAGTACTTAAGGGTGTACGTAGGTGGAGGTTAGTGATATCGGACGCGAAGATGTATAAACGTCGACGAGGCTGGCCAAGTGACAACACAGCTGTAGGCTTGGCTGCGTTACGCATTACACGAACCAACGTTGCTCCATTCGGATCCAGGCCATCAAAACTCTTTACCTTGAAGTACTGGTGCTTAGTTAACGTAAGTAGTACTAGCTGGTGCTTGCGACCTATGTAGGTATACATATGTACGTAGATATATGCGTTTATCAGTTCATACGTTTACAAAGTACCTAACATTATCGTTACGAATACTATTAGATATAGGTTGGTTATATTCCGACACGCGTTCCGAGCTTGGTAGAACCACTCCATGACCCGCGTTCAAATAGCGGTGACACAAAGTGCTGTTAGAATGCGAAGGAAGCGGCCCGATAGTCGTCAGAATCGCCAGCGGAGTCGGCAAGACCGAAGCTGACATGCTCACCGTCGGACCGCCTCCTCCTGATGAATTCAAATATACTTTGTCTTTTGTAACGTTAATTGTGCATATGATGAAGGCGATGTATCAGGATCATCTGGAAGCATGCAAGGGTTTGCTGACAGGAGAGGTAAACACTGCCTCTCGACCTCTACGGCCTGCCTTTTCATTTCTTGAACCAGCAAACTTATATACTGTCCAACCGCCATGGGAAGGGGAAGGGAAGAAGACGCTCTATCCTGTCCGATTGGGCACGAGACCAGGCTGAAAGTAATGCGATTCGAGAGTATCTCGTCTCGACGCTGCGTGAGGTGGGAGTCTAGATCTTTGAACACCGGCGCCTAATCTTCATCAGGCTTGTCGGTCATGAAAAGATGTGCATACCAACACTTCACGGAAAGAGAAATTGTAATTTCCGTTCGATGCTGCTCTTCAACGTTGCGGGGTGCTGGTAGGATGACTGGATCGTCCGTAAATATTCTGAGTGACCAAAGCTGCTCATCAACTCGGGCAGTGAAACTGGCCTTGAGACCTCCCTGTGCGCTCGATATGCGAATACCCGGCTCTACGGAACCGCTGAAACTGTAAATGGAATAAAGGCGATGGATTAGGAGATATTTTGGTAATATCTTAGAGTTGAAGCGATACGATTGCGTTTTAGTGAAGGCTACGCGTTTCAGGCCATATCTCCTTGATTGAGCGAAAGGTGCGTTTTGAAGGAACCGGTGCCAGGTCTTGCAAACTTTGGCGAGGGTTGACTGTTCGAAAACGTCGGCGAATTCAAGGATCAGGAACTGGATGTCGACTGGAAGCCGATGATACTTGTTTGCGATTGAAGACATCGCGTGGTGGCTCGTGTTCTCAATCTGAGTTCACCGACATAATTAGCTAGCTTCGGAGCCAGGCGCTCGTGAGGCAGATATAGTTAGCTAGGCTGGTTATGTGGCAGAATTTCGGATATAGACACATACCGCGTAGATTTATGATTGATAGAGTACAGGTATTAGGATTCAGAATCTTATTCCATTGATATCTGATTTTATTTAATTCTCGAGTCTACTTAGGTAATCTGATCTCCTCCGGCGCTGAGTACTGAGTACAACGCAGTTGCCGTTCACTAAACGCCAACCATCGAACTGTACTGCCACTTTAGCAGCCTCATATCATCGCCAGCAGAGCCGACTCTTCAACTCCGGAATTCGCAGTTCATAGTTTTATCCGGCCCCTATAATAAGAGGTATGATTTCGGACTGTGTAGGGATACCAATAACAATTCATCAATGTTATGTTGATGACTCTACTAAAGAAATTTAAATATCTAAACTAACAGGGACAATATTTGTTTATAGTGCCAATGCAATATCAATTAATGCGCTCTCGATCTCGGCCTTTGATTTCGTTCCGGTCATAAGGCTTCGATTACTTAATGATTGGCCAACTTGCCATGGAGAGCTCGCGAGGAAGCCACGAGAGACTCGGATTCGAATGCCTGCATGCGGAAATTGCGGGGCAGCCTTCGATCGGCTGAACCCCGCCGCATATCGACGGCACGACAAACCGCATTTATTAAGTCTGCTGGTTGTCGGAGCACAAGTCTCACAAAGAAACAAGAAACTCGCCGCAAGTCGATCTCGCCAAGTTCTCAGTATAAATAATCGAAGCCGACCTTGCTCGCTTCGAAATGTTATCTCGATCGGCTGTCGCTGTCGTCAGAGCCTCCTCCAAAGCTAAATTTTCCACCATCTCAACCCAGCCCTTTCGAACTTCCTACTCTATTTCTACCCGTCGATTGAGCCCTGTTTCTGCCGCTAAGATGTCGACTTTTGCGACCTTCAAGCTCCCGGCCGTCCAGAACGAGCCGAACGTAAGTTTTTTCCCCATGCATGCACCACGCGGGTGCTTTCTGTGGGTCGGGTTTTCAGGCTAATGGCGAGGCAACGACGGCAGCAACACTTCGCGAAAGGGACAGCCGAAAGGGACAACCTTCAGGCCGCTCTAGATGTCCTGAAGGGCAAGGGAACGACTGACATCCCGGCTGTCGTTGGTGGAAAGCAGGTTGGTTGAACAGGCTTGCTGAATTGTTGGTGACCTAAAACAATTGAGCTAACAAGTATATCAAGATCACGACCAATGAAAAATTGGCCCAGTATATGCCCTCCCACCACGCCAAAACACTGGCAACTTCCTCCCAGGCAACGGGAGAGCATGTCAACCAAGCTATATCGTCTGCTCTTGCTGCACGCGAGGCCTGGTCGACTCTACCCTTTTCGGACCGAGCCGCGATCTTTTTGAAGGCTGCCAATCTCGTTGCTGGCAAATATCGCTATGATATTCTCGCCGCTACTATGCTCGGACAGGGCAAGAACGCCTGGCAAGCTGAGATTGATGCCGCTGCCGAGTGTGCCGACTTTTTGAGATTCAACTGCGCATATGCAGAGGAATTGTATAGCCAACAGCCAATTAAGAACTCTCCTGGTGTATGGAAGTATGTATTTGATATCTGGATACTGTTAAACTGGGATTTGTGGCTAAAAAATTTGTAGTCGGGTGGAATACCGCCCACTCGAGGGCTTCGTCTACGCGATCACACCTTTCAACTTTACTGCCATTGCTGCCAACCTACCGTGCGCACCTGCGCTGATGGGCAATGTTGTCGTCTGGAAGCCATCCCCAGCTGCCGTCTACTCAAACTATTTGCTCTACAACATTCTCCTGGAAGCTGGTCTACCGCCAAACGTCATCCAATTCGTCCCAGGAGATGCGGAATTGATCACAGACACTGTTCTATCTCACAAGGAATTCACCGGTCTCCATTTCACCGGCTCAACAGCGGTCTTCCGACAGCTCTACGGAAAAATCGCTAAAGGGGTTGCGGATGGTACCTACAAGTCTTACCCTAGAATCGTTGGCGAAACCGGCGGCAAAAACTTCCATGTCGTCCATTCGTCTGCTGAGGTTAAAAACGCCGTGATCCACACCGTCCGCGGCGCATTTGAGTACTCTGGTCAGAAGTGTAGTGCAACAAGCAGATTATACGTCGCGGCATCCATCTGGGATGAGTTTAAGGAGCAGTTAATCGCTGAAACCGAAGCACTCAAAGTCGGACCCAGCGAGGATTTCCAAACTTTCATCGGACCGGTCATCCATAGAGCTTCATTCGACAAACTAAAGAAAGTAATCGATGATGCCAAAGACCCAAAGAGCAACCTGAAATTAGTCACTGGCGGTAAATATGATGACTCTGAAGGTTTCTTCATCCACCCTACAGTCTACCAAACCGACGACCCGACCCACGATCTTTTCAACCGCGAATTATTCGGTCCAATCCTCACCGTCTACGTTTACCCAGACGCCGAATTCGAAAGTGTTCTCAAAGCAGTGGATACCACTGGCGGCGGATACGCCCTTACTGGGTCGATATTTGCCAAGGACCGTGAGGTCGTCCGATACGCTGAGGAGAAGCTGAGGGATTCCGCAGGTAACTTTTACATCAACTGTAAGAGTACCGGGGCCGTTGTCGGACAGCAACCTTTCGGAGGTGGAAGAGCTAGCGGCACGAACGATAAGGCTGGGAGTATGAACTTGTTGTTGAGATTTGTGAATGTGAGGATTATCAAGGAGGAGTTTGATAGCACGAATGTGGTTGCTTATGCTAGCAATGCCGTTTAAGGGATATCCTTAAACCCTACATATTTATATATATTTTAATCAACCCACAGAGTATGGACTACGAAATGGCTTGAAATCGAAATAGTGGTCCGTGATACCGCGTGAAGATGGGAGCAATCAATGGTTAATTCGAAACGAAGCATTTGACAAGTCTCTAGAAGCACAAGACTCGTACAAGGAGGGATCGCCGATCAGTAGTCGAAGAACCTTCCAGCATCCGTTCTTTTGGAATCTCACTCCTTTTGGATAATCCACCTTTCGGTGGTTTCCGCCGACGTAAATCGAATCAGCATTAAAACCCGAACACTGACACTTTTCGTCCGTATGATCTTTCAATCTAGTATTTCTGCTGTCGATTCACACCTAGTTTTGGATTTGTTAGGGGGAAATCCGAGAACGGCACGCCGGTAATCCTATGGAGTCAAACGGAAGGAAAAAACCAATTGTGGAGGTTCGAGTCAAGTATGAATTCATGACTTCGTATATTGCTTTCAAGTCTGGCGGATAGTCATTGAGAGGTATTTACTGACGGTGCATTGCTGTATTCCAGTTTTCTAAATCAATATTGCTACTTGATATGTATATTTAGGAGAAGAGTTCAGGGTCGCATTCGGCATACGATTTAAGTTGTGGGTGAAATTTATCTTTCCGAGGCAAGGCGATATGTTGTATTCGGAATCTTATGACTCGCTTTATTTCCACAAGTCAAGATGTGACTAGTATCAGATCAACATGAAATCTTATAAGTTCAAAATTAGTAGAATGGGTTATTAAGAGGGCGATTCCGTTCCCAATTTGTCTGGGGTTTGGTATCTTATCGTCCCGTTTCGTAAACCTTCAGAGCGCTACTCCACATTGTTATCTTGACCTAGCCAGGCATGTACATTTATGATTCACAAGACTACGCTACTCGGTAATATTGATATTTCTACTAGAGGACCTGATGTGGATATTCTCCGGATTTTTTTGAATCTTAGCGGCCTGCAGCTGGCACTGAAAATACAAATCTCTTGTAACTTGGAAACTAGATCATATATGAAATAAAAGTAGTCATTTGCATAGACAGTTTATGATACTGCGTGTAAGTTTGAAGATGAATTTAGAAGCTGGTTTTGCAAAATAATCATGGGGTTTTAACATGCATGTACATGTTGCATTCTGAAAATTAGAATGAAGCTACAGCCTCACAAGACCTAAAGCTAGTTCGAGATTGGCTAATCTTAGTGTCGAGCTTCCGGTTTCCGGCGCAAACCTATAAATATAGAGTCTCGAGCACGCAACCCTGCGATCAAGTGACGCAAACACTATTGCAAGGATCCTAAATCTTTTGGAGGATTTTCTCGTTTGAGTATTGCCACCCGGTCTAGCTAAGGAATAGTCTGGGGTCTCTCTCTCTCAGCAAAAATAAGGAACTCCTTCCAGGCTTTGTAAATGAGTACTCAAACACTTAGAGTACTTCATGTGTATTTAAGTTGTACACACTGTTTACCTGATGTTCCAAGCAAAATTCTAGATATCACTTGGACCTAGGTATCTATACCTTGTTGACCAAGAGTTCGTGAGACCAATGGATATTTGCATTACATTGAGATGCTACTACATACTGCTAGTATCGAATCAGGTATGCTTGTCACACCGGTCTCGTTATAGAAAGACACGTGTCACTGTCGGCAACCGGCAGATGAATTCTGAATACTATGCAAGGACTTACCGGATATTTCGCGACACCTCTAGAATCTTTTTGGCCTGAACTCTTTAGTCCGTTTACAGATCTCATAACTACCTCAAGTCTAATAGCTACGAGGTTAGTACTCGCTTACCGGCTTCGTGCCGAGCCAAGATCGATATCGATTGATATATCTTGGGCTACCGTGCCGTGCCGGCGCCGTACCGTTAGCGTTCTCGTCTTCTCCTCCAGACACACCATATCCTATACGTCATTCAGGGATACATTAAAGCATCTTCTTCAGCTTTCCCTGCACCTGACATATCGGATATTTCGATATAAATAGGATAGATCTGGCACCTGTTGAAAATGTTTTATTCCGCTCCCATATCAACCAAGAAACGCACCATCCTCCAATAGATTGGATTTTATAAATATCCTTATTTTTTTATTTTTTAAAAAAAAGACACCCTTAACTCTCGCTAAAATTATCAATTAAAAATGGTTGAACCAGGAAGAACATACACAATCGTTAACGTCAAGAGTGGCACCTACCTAGACCTCTCAGGTTCGGATGGCACATCAGTGCTTGGCTGGGAGAACACTGACGGTAGTAATCAAAGAGTAATTCCCTCGTTCCGCATCTTGTATATGAATGCAATGAAATTGAGGAAGATTTCTGACATAACTTGAAAATAGTGGCTCCTAGAACATGCGGGGTCAATTCGAAATGAAGGAAACGGCAAATACTTGGACATTTCCTCAGCCCCAAACGATGGAGTTCGAGTTATTGCTACTGATCGACCAATCGTTTGGGAAATCCGTCCCGATCATGATCACCAGGACGATGGTTACCGGTGAGTTTCTACTTAGCTGGTTAGCTATGTTTAACGATGTTGTGAAAAATTTCCTTGAAGGAAACAGAACCACCTGTTATGTACCGTCCCAGGACTTGGAATTAATATTTGAATCTGTAGCATTTTTGTACCAGACACGCCTTTTAATCTTGATTTGTCGGACCATGGTAATCACGCAAATGGGACACCTGTCGAGATTTGGGGCCAGTGGGCCGAGGGAAAACACCAAGTTTGGAAATTTGAACCAACAGGTATGCTTCCACTTGAGATTTTGGATTGTCATTTTTGTGATACTGGTTTGCTAACCGTGCGTTTGGTATTTCCAGCCTAAATATACCATGCTACAGAGTTCTTCGAGCTAGGTAGCAAATATCAAAGGTCGTGCACAAGTGACAAAATTCGTCGCCCTCGTAAACAGAATACTGGACATGGGCGAGTTCAAAGCTCGGGCATCACTACGAGCATTTGCTTCACTAGAAAAAATAGCACACCATATTGTAGTCTTGATCAACTCTGTTCACATAAAAATAAAAGCACAAAGGCTGCAAAATTTCAAGTGATGTCGATTTATACGTAAAGCTTCCAGCTTCTAGACATGTATGTGTTTTAGCAAGATATGTGGCATTGGAAATGTAGCCTGCACATTACAGGGTATCTAAGGTGGGTTTATTGGCTTAAAAAATGGCTTTTGTAATAGTAACTACGATGTCACGATAATCTTATAGATCCTGATCGTCGTCCTCGGCAAGAATTGCCGCATAATCATCCGCTGAGGCGAAGGTAGGCAAGTTCTTCAAGTTCTTCCGCCTCTCCTTCGCTTCGTTTCTGGGATTTAGAGCGACTTCTTTACCCTTAGCTGTCTGGCTAGATTCCATAACCTGTGCCAACTTCGCGTCTATGTCTGAGGGTATATCATCGTCGCTGTCGATTCCAGCTTCCACGTCGGAATCGTCGAGATTAAATCCTTCAAAATCGTCTTCGTCGTCGCTATTAACGTTCTCCTGAGCTTTTACAGGGCGGCTTTCCATATCTTCATCCATTTCACCAAATGCGTCGGTGGTAAGACCTTCCGTTGCACCACCCTCTTCACCCTCTTCACTATCCACATCGCTCATATCCTCGTCCATGTCCTCGTTATCATCAAAGTCATCCATATTCACATCATCGTCATCCAGGTCCAAATCAAGATCCGGTCGACTATCCACCATAGCATCCCACGCCTCCTCATCATCGAATTCACTATCGCCTCCTTCATCATCTTCCACTTTCTTATCCTTCCTTTTGTCCTTCTTGGTCGCTTCACCTTGCTTCCGCATAGTAAAGAACTTGTGGAAGAATACCTCATCTTCCTTGACATCCGCCTCCCTCATATTCGAGAAGGCATCGGAGTTCACAGGGACAAGACCACGCCCCGCTGCTTTTATACTCAAGACCATACCGCGTGTATCGCCACCAGTTAAAGGTTGCATAATACTTGATCCCTTGTGTTTGGATGCGGTCTTGGCATTTCGGTAAACGAATCGGTCGAGGAAGTGAGTTAGAGTGTGTAAAGATAGATCTGGCTTTGACGGCATCTGTGCATTGCCATACAAGCTATCTGCATAGAGGGCAACCGTCGGATGGAAATGAGACAGGAAAGGTATCTATTTGCAACGGATTAGCTGTGTCTACACATAGCAATGAAATTTGTACGGATAGGAAAGAACATACGAGTTCCCACAGAGAGCTCTTATCCGCGTTTGCGTAAAGAGGGTCTCGTTTCTTTCCGTCATAGTCTTTGCTCTCTTTGACTGCTTTAGGTTTCGAAATCGTAGGTTCACGATCGTCATCCACATCTCGGAATACTTCCTCGTCGCTGTCATCATCAAGAGGTTTATCCAGCATGTTCTTCAATGTCGGGAAAGTTCCCTCCAGTTCACGTAGAAGATATAAAATTCCGCATACAAAAGCAGGCTGATGCATCGATGCAGTTTGGAGAATCCTCTTGACGAAAGCTTGGACTCTGGCGAGTTTGTGATCTGACTTCAGCGCTCTGAACAATAAATTCAGATACATTGCCTGTTTCGAACTTGTTGCTAGTCGGGGGTCTACAAGAGATTCGTACAGTGACCGGTAAAAGCGATCGGAGACCATTTGTTTGTTATTTGAGACTTGGAAAATGAGTGTGAGGGCCTGGAGACTGGTATTAAAATTTGATCCATGTGTGATGCGGAACAGAGTATCGAGATGTTTGTTAAACACGCCGTCACTGATAGATGCGAAAGGGAATGCACGATTAACCCCTGAGAGTACCGCCGATACGAGTTTCGAATTTGATTCCTCCTCCAGTTCGACGTCTTTCTTCTCTTGGTCTTGCCGTTTTCTCGCTTTTTTGGACAACTTTCCTTCAACTGGCTTGGTGGGCTTTGGTGGCGGTTTCGTTTGCCCAAGAATATCGGCAAACAAAGAAAAGTAGATATGCAAAAGCTGATTCGCTACCCGGTCATCAGCCCGGGTGAGAATAGTTTGGTTGAGGGTGATGAGTGAGTAATATCGAGCGTGGGCGTTCTTGCTAGACTTGAGCAACGCGTCGGACTCGATAGAGGATATGATAGTTGATTTCATTGCTGGGTGTGCAACCATTAGTTGCAACAGCAAATGCGACGTTTTTGACGCAACCTTTCTATCCGGATCTCCAAGTTTATTTACGAGCAATCTCATAAGATTAACCTCGCCTTCCGGTCTCTGTTTCAGGAGCTCGAAAACCATATCGACGGCCTTCATTCTCACCCACGTAACACCCCCATCGTTTGCAACAATTTCAATAGTCTTGAGAACCTCGAAATAAAACTCTTTAAGCCAATCTTCAAACGTCCAAAGAAGAAGATAGGCTTTGAATATTTGATTTGTGCCATTATAATTTTCATAGGCGAGGAGTTTAGCAACCGGTTGCTTTGCAAAGGGGAGCAGCTTTCGGTCGTTTGGCAGAACTGAACCATTGGCGAACAGATCCTTGATAGCAGTGAGTGATCCGATGGTCTGGTTCCTCGACTTTTTCTTTGCGAGGTTGAGTAATGACTCCAACGTTTTTGTTGTATGTAAAGGCGAATCCGTACAGACGATTGTGAGTGCAGAAATTTTGTCCTCCACTGTACCAGAAGTCATGATTTGCGACAAGAATTGAAGGTTGCTATCTTTTTTAAGATTGTGCGACATATATGACTCGTTTTCCGTCGTAAGCAGCTCTTTGCCACGATCATGTAGTGAAGAAATCGTGAACGAATTGGCGCTCTCCGAAGAAGGTGGTAAGGATGGGAGGACGATATTGTGCCAATCTTGCTGCGGTTCAAGAGTCAATGGACCCTTTGTTGGAAGGGTGGTGAGTGGTTGCTGCTTTTTGGCAGCTGGAGGGGCTTCGATGTGAGCATCTTTAATTTCTTCGTCGTCTCCGTCTCCGTTTTCTGCATCGTCGTCGTCGTCATCACCATCTTCGGTCCACTTTTCCTCTTCGCCCTCTTCCTCTTCGCCCTCTACCTCTTCCTCCTCGACATCGTCATCTTCCACAACTTTAGCTTCATCGAAATTTGCGCCCAAGAGCCCAATCTCCTTCATGAATGCCTCAATATCTCTTTTATTCGTATTTTTGACATTTCCTGTTTCCTTCACAATCAGTTCCTCCTCATCCGAATCAGTATCGAGTTCGCCGACCAGATCGAGATCCTCCTTGTTTCCACCGAGGGCAATGATTTCATCAAGGAGGACATCCTTTTTGGATTTGGCCCCCCCGTTCGTCGCTGTGGCCGCACTACTCCTCTTATCGACCTTTGGCGGGGTGATTACTACTTTGGTAGAGTCACCATCGTCAAATCGTATGTGCGTCTTCTTAGATGGGACTGAGGGTTTGCTATCAATGATAGAGCCACTATGGTCGCGCTTCTTGCCACGAGTATCGTCGGTCGGTCGAGTCAATTGACTACCCTTGCCATTGAACTGAACTTTTGTGCCGTTCGGTTTCGTGGAGCTCTGTTTCGCTTGAGGCTTTGGGTCGTTCCTGTCCTTTTTTGAACCCTTCGATTCCTTGACGCCGGTTTCGATCCGTTCCGTCAGTTTGCTGAGAAAATTGGAACTCGGAAGCTCTAGCTTAGGTGCCGTGGCATTCGAGTCCGTGGTGGCAGCTTTTTTTGAGCCTTTCGCCATTTTTGCGCCGGGATGGTACGGTATGGGTATAACAGTTAAGAGTGTCGGCGGGAGCTGAAGATTCTTGAAAAAATTCAAGGTTGCTGGACTCGCAAAGAAAAAAATTTGGTGCGACTAAAAAAGCTTGGCGCGCCGCCATCTGCAACACAGCCAGCTACGAAATGCAACAGACTAATAGCTAATAATTATAAGCCGCGAAGTACCTAGATAGACTCGTTACCAGGCCTCGAAGTCTCATCTCAGTTACGTCGCATCATCTGGGTCACTTGATTTGTTGTCTATCACAACAAAAAATACATTGAAGGTAAAAAGTGGTTTTATGGAGTACTTTCTTGTTAAATTATATGGAAAGAGGCATTAATGCTCTTCGAGAACGTCAAGTATAACACTTGCGCTTGCACACTGAAATAAATATAAACTAAGTAATTATCCCTATGCTTAACTTCGAGCCTCAGCTATAGGAAGTTGCAGAGAACAAAAAAAAAAACAAAAAAACAGACAATCCGATCCTCTGAACAGTGACGAACAGACACCTAATTAATGAAACAAAAAGAGATTACATTTCCACAAGCTTATGGGTCTCGAGCTTTCTTTATACGTGCTGGTCTTCCAACAGAACTCGAATCCTTGTTCCGGTTTCTCGGTTTCCCCCGCGATCCGGATATCTGGATTTCATTTTGGAGATCGGGGAGATCAAGCGGAAGACAAAATGGCTCAAAAAGAGCACCTTGGCCCCACAGCTTCCTTTCAGTATGCGGGGCCCACGCTGGTATCGGACCAATAGGGCGCCCAAGTTTGAGCCACATTTCCACACCAGTCGACAAAGTGCCTTTGATCCCCGTTTCTGTTCTTCTGTCCTTCTTCGACTTTGGGCAAAACCCTCCACGGCGATACCCAGAGTGAAATTCTGCTAGCATTGACGGCATTTTGATTTCTAGCGCGCCCTCGTATCTCAATGTATCGAGTACCTTGGCGCCAAAGGCAATCGAAGGACCAACGAAAACACCGACCTCACCTTTGGCGGCGAGTTCGTGTATCCGAAAGATTGGATCGATGCTTATCTTTTCGAAACCGCTCACACCGTTTTTGTTACCAATCAAGTCGAGTATAATAAGGGCAGAGTTGGGGATCTTGACTTCGACACCAGTACTAAAATTGCCGACACCATTAAATTTCAGGTCGATTCCAGCATTAAACTGGGCTGAGGGCCCAAAAGTAAAGATTGATGGGATGGAGAAGCCTGGTATGGCTATTTCTGGAACGAGTGACTTCATAAACGAGGTTGGTGTGGATGTATGGTATTGGACCTTGAATTCGACTTCCATTTTGGCACCGAGTCCCCTTGGTTGGGCGTAAACTCCCAAATTCTTCACTTTCCCCTTCTCAGCTCTGACGTGAATGCCGAGCTCGATGCCTCCCGTAACGTAGCACCCGGCACAGTTGATTTGTAAGTATTTTTGCTCGTGGAAAGGGTCAGCGAATAACTGAACTCGATCCCTCGATCCCATGGCTAAATCCACAAAAATTGAAGTCATGTATTTTATATCCGGGGCGATACCGAGAAAGTTGATGAGCTTCAAAGCCAACCAGTCAAGACCAAAGAATCGCTTCAACAGCGCCCGAGATTCAATTTGCCGCTCCACTCCCTTTGGAGTCTTATATCTACCAAGATCAAGCTCAAAGTTTCCGGCAACTTCCTGCCATGAAACGGATTCAATGGTCAGATTAGCGACTCGGGTTTTCCGATTTGTTCTTAATCGTGTAACTTTGTACGGCTTTCGTCGTCCCTGAGGACAGCAACTGATATGATTGGCAATGATGTAGAAGTAGTCTTCGTCCGCCGAGTTTACTCGTTTCCAAGCACCCGTGGCCTGTTCCATTGCCGCTTTGGAATTGAATTTAATGATGATCTTCTTTCGAGGAATGTTGCACTTGATAGATTTTGTAATATCGTCAAACTTTTCCATCAGAATGATTGGGTGGTCCGGGTCAGGTGCATGGAGAGTCATGTTCGCAAGGTACATCTGGTTTTCCACTATGTTGAGACTTAGTGTTAGTGTTCTGTTCTTCAAAAAAAGGAATTTATATTATAGGAGGTTTATATATTTACTTACGAGTCGCTCCGCCATATAACAACGTAACTTTTTCCTTCAGATTGAAACATGTTAAGGGATCATCTCTTTTTCTCAAATGGGATGGAATCAGGGCCTTCTCGCGAATGGGCCTCATTTCAATGGCATTGTTGATAGCATTATCAATACTCCGCCTCTGCACCACAGTAAGGCCTGTCTCACTATCCAGATTGATTTCTCCAATTGGCGTCCTAGATGCCCCAATACCTCTCTCAAGAAGTGGGGAGCCATCTCTTAGAAATTCGGTAGGGAAAACATCTCTGACAGGTACAGTATCTGCAGTGCTTTTCTCGTCATTTAGAGGTTTCGCCGAAACCCGTGGTTCTAAAAACGCTGAAGACACGAAAAGAAGAAGAAGGTTTAAGTAAACCATCGGCAAAGATTTGCAGCCAGTGGGCTGGTTGGTTGAATGGCGTGTGGACTCTGTGTCGGGTATGTGTCGCGCTCAGTCCACAGTGCCTGGTTTGATGCCAACAAGGCGCTCAAGACCGCGACTGAACGAAATACCCACTGCAGGAGGCCCCTGAAGAAATAAGTGATAGAGAATGATTTGTACTGTACTGGGTGCTACCATGTTGGGAAGAAGGGGGATATAAACAGTTGGAAAGGAACATTATACATCCTCAATCCAGCCGTTTCTTCTGAGCGGGAGGTTAAGACGCGATACTTCCAAAAACGAAGAACGTGTATAATTCATGCCGAAATGAATTATATCTTGGGTTTAGGTAATGGTTTATCCCTGTGGGCTTGGATACTTCCAGTGATAAAGGCACGTTTTAACGTCATGGTTCATCCATGGTTCGAGATAGGCACTATGCTTTCCAGCTAGTGAGATTCCAGTTTAATATTTCTTTGCGAAATCATGAAATCTCCCAGACTACCTAGAGACTGCTAAGCATAAATTACCAAACTGAATTGAGTTTATCACGACGACTAGGATCCGCAAAAACATCCGGCGCGAGTTCCATTATAACCACACTAGAAGTGTGTTTATAACCTTTATCATGCCGCTCAGCTACTAAGCGGAAAGGAAGGTACCCAAGTTTGTGGGGAATTATTTCAGCCAAGAGCCTTCAGAAATGAAGGGATAAAGCCGACCAGGAAATATAAAGCAGGTGCTACTGTCAGAGCCTCAATTAGGTCCACCTCAACACTCTGTCTCGTAACTCGATTAATAACTCTCCGTCAGAGTTTTACTCGTATTTAGTCTAGATTCAATTGATAGTGGCTATTGCCAAACCAAATCGGGTTAAGGTACTTAAGCGGAGAGTATAACCCGTCGATCAAGACATTCAAGACATTTTGGGTCTGAACCTCGATCGGATAGACCTGCCTGTTAAAGTTATCATTGTGTCATCGTGATTTTAAACATGTAAAATTGTAATATTATACAGTCTACCAGTATGGCAGAAACAAAACAGGTACTACTGCATAAATTTTGGAGATCATACTTTGCTTTACATTACACTGCGAGCTTTGCATTTGTGAACCTCAATTTGTTTTGCATGAAAACCTGGCCCTGCGTTGTGAGGTTGTTGTCAGCACGGGTCTAGGGTTAGCCTCGACGCTAGGCGCTGTGGCCTAACCACAAGAGAAGACCCGGGAAGTATGGCCGAACACCGCCGGAACGAAAATGAGGTACCGGGAATCCCCCGCCACGGCCCCATTAACAATACAACAAAATTTCTACGCTGCTCGTGAAACTTCGATATCAAAACATCCCGCATAACCGACCACAGGCCAAAATGTCTTCCAAGGCGCTCAATTACGGCCGTAGGGTCATCGCCCTTACCCAAAAACGCTCTATTCAGCAACGAGCTATCTCTACTCTTCCGCGAATCCAACCGCGAACTACCCCGCTACGCCCCACTATAGTACCGGTGCAGTACACACGAGCGACTCCTGCTGTTCGTCTCGTGCGATGCGCATCCGGCTCGGCGACCGAACTTCGCAAAACACCATTGCACGCGCTACACCTTCGGTATGGAGGTAAAATGGTGGAATTCGGCGGGTATGAGATGCCGGTTCAATATGCGGACCAAGGGATTGGAGAGAGCCATAAATATGTCCGCGAGCTTTGTGGATTGTTCGATGTATCGCACATGGTGGTACGTATCGAATTGCAACAGATTTAATCTGTTAAACCCACATTTTGGATAGTCAAATTAATGCCGATAATCAAAATAGCAACATCAGTTTACTGGAACTACGGCGACTAAATTTTTAGAGTCAATAACGCCGTCTGACCTCGAGGGACTGAATTCATTCAATTCTACACTATCAGTTTTGCTACTGCCGACGGGTGGTATAGTCGATGATACCATAATCACAAAACACACAACCGACGCTTACTATGTTGTCACCAACGCCGGCTGCCGTGATAAAGATCTCGCATTTATTGATGAAAAGCTTAAAGCCTGGAATGCCAATGTCAAGGAAAGTGAACAAATTCGACATGATGTTCTCGATCGTGGTCTCGTCGCGTTGCAAGGTCCCTCGTCAGAAAAAGTTCTGCAGAGTCTTCTAGTACCCGGTGGCGAGGCTCTCAGCGACCTCTACTTTGGACAATCGAGATTTGCCACCTTGTCCGTAGAAGGGGAGGAGATATCGGTACATATCGCCCGAGGAGGCTACACCGGTGAAGACGGATTTGAAATCTCGATTCCTAAAGACCGAACCGAAGCTGTAACGGAGGCGCTGCTCGATGCTGAAGATGGACTGACAGCACTCATCGGTCTTGGTGCAAGAGACTCGCTGAGACTTGAGGCCGGAATGTGTCTTTATGGGCACGATATCAATGAAGATACCACGCCAGTCGAAGCTGCTCTGACCTGGCTCGTCGCCAAGAACAGAAGGCAAAAGGCAAACTTTCCAGGAGCGAGCAAGATACTAGAGCAGATAAAGGAAAAGCCTGCGAGAAGGCGAGTGGGCTTAGTCGTAACAGGAGCACCAGCGAGAGAAGGCGCCATCATCAAGAATAAAGAAGGCGAAAAGATCGGAGTCGTCACCAGCGGATGTCCGAGCCCGACTCTGCAGAAGAATATCGCGATGGGATACGTTGAGGAGAAATACAAGAAAGTCGGAACAGAGGTTGGCGTGGAAGTAAGAGGCAAAATCAGGGAGGCTAGGATCGCGAAAATGCCATTCGTGGGGACCAAATACCATAAGCAAGGTGAAGGCGGCGGACAGGCTGAGCCGTCCCATTTTGGGGACGGCATAGCGATGGGGGTCGCCTTTGCTTTAATGCCTGAGTTTTAAATCTAGTTTATAATAACGTATCATAGCATCATAATTTCCGTTCCTTAGTGGATATTGAATATATTCGAATCTCAAAACCAAACGTATTAATCCAAATGTCGAACCATTCATCACAGTTTGCTCGTTTTGTAGATGAAAACTCTTTAAGAAACTTATATATCAAAATATGTACTGATATTTAATGTATATACAATCTTCGCCTATATTCTGCTGCAATATGTGATTAGAGGCATTGAGCATAATATGGGTTTATAGTCGAGCAAGTAGCAGCTGGAGGAGCACAAACGGTTGCGCCCTAGAAGTTTGAATTGTTAGTTTCGAGAGTTGTGAAAAGTACGATTGGATGTCAAACTTACTGTCCATCCGATACCACCACACTGGCCGTAGATTGTCTGAGTACCGCCATTTCCTGTAGCAGTAGTGGTAGCCTTTGTTGTAGTCGTTACCGTAGTCGTCGTTTTCGAAGTGGCAGTTACTGGGGTGGTCGTTTTCGAGGTAGTGGTAACCGGAGTAGTGGTCTTCGAAGTGGTGATGGCAGCAGTTGTAGTCTTCGAAGTGGTCGTGACGATACTTCCACCGCCGACTAGAGAATTGGCCCAGTCTTCAATATTTGTATAGCCATTACCATTCATGTCAAGCATCGAGTCAGCCTTGTTTGGATCGGTACCCATGGTTATTTCGACAAAGTCCGGGATACCGTCTCCGTCACTGTCAACCCATTTGGTACCGCCGTTCAGCGCGGATGGGTTGTAGCCCATTGATGCCACTGGGTCGCTGATGAGGGCTCCACCCTTGCCCCAAGTTTGGACCTGTTGAACGAGTTTTGTATCCGTAGCATCGCGAACTTTGGAGCATCCTACATTCGCGAGCACATATGTAACAGCGTTTGGTGCGGTCATAAGGCTCGCTGGGCCCGGGTAGTCGAATTTGTTGGTGACGATAATCATACCGCCATAGTTGGACGAAGAGGGTCCGAGAATGGTTCCGTCGAGGATACCATTTTGGTTTGAATCATAGTAGTTATCCTTGATGTATCCGAAGAAATTGGCGTTTCCTCTCGTAAATGCAGTAACAGAGGTACTAGGTCCGCTGATAAAGTAATTGTTGATAATGTTGACATATGAGAGACCGTCAGAATCGCCAGCGATGTATCCACCACCTCCCCCCCAGTTGTACACGACATTGTTCCTTTATAGCCCTAAGTTAGTTATGTTTAACGAATGCAATAGGAATTAGAGCCAGAGATAACTTACGTAAAGTCGTTTATTCCTTTGACTTTTGGGTTTCGAGTCTTGTTATCTATATAGAGATTGCGGAGTAGCGATACACCACCATCGGTCTGAATTAGACCACCGCAGGAGTGGGTCTCGAGACCCTGTCCGATGATGGTATTCTGGATGGTGATATTGTTTGCAGCACCGTTGATGGAGAATGTTTCGTCACGGCCCCAGGTGACACTGACATGGTCAAATATCATGGTATCGCCGTCGGCAATGGTAATAGCATCTTTACCAGAGTCACCGCCTGTACCCATACGGATACGGATATATCGGACAATGGCCTGGTGTGCATTCGAGAAGGACCATCCATTTCCGTAGGTAGCAATTCCGTCTCCGGGTGCGGTTTGTCCGAGAATTGTAACTCGGGCTGCGACAACGATACGAGCGTCGATATTAATCGTACCACCGACAGCGAAAGAGACGATTCGATTTGGCTGCGATACGGCGTCACGAAGCGATCCTGCTCCAGAATCGTTCAAGTTTGTAACGAGATAATGCGTACCAGCTCTGCCACCGGTTGCTTGGGCACCCATACCCTCCGCACCAGGGAAGGCAGGGATGGCTATAGTGGAGCCCGTAAGAGCCGCGAGGAAGATAGCAGTCTTCATTTTTGAATTTTAACTATCAAAGAATGTGAGCAGAGGCTTTCATAGAGGTATCGACGTGAATTAGACCTACTAATGGCGAGCCGGATTGCGAGAAAGGGCTGTTTATTTAAAATAGACGAGGGAACGGCCTCGTTATATTGTCTACAAACCCCAGTCCTTTTCATATTTAGATCAAGGTAACCGCACCAGATAATTCCTCGTTAAGTCGACTCGCCTGCTGTTTCGAAATATTGCTGGCCGAAGGCTTGTGTACCCGTGTTGGAGCATGGTAATTCGGTTGCGGCATGCCATTCGTGGAAATAACTGCAGACATGGCGAGCGTCTGGGAATCACGGACCGTGGCGTCCATAAGAGGAGACGAGATTCAGGGACCGGAAGGCAGGTTCCCCGGGTTTTCATCTGAACCTTGTCAATTTAGGCTGAAGGAGTTGAACCGTGGTTTCGCGGGTGGGTCTGGCGGAAACCGAACGATAGGATTCGAGAAGTTAAAATATATTCGATCGAGTATCGATCCATGGTTCACAAAACTGCGGGCCGGGATCTATAATAACTTCTCCAGAGCCATTTCCGAAGCTAGAATTCCTTCGTATCCAGATCTTTCTTTTAAACCGAGGAACTAATTCGATTTACCAGTGAATCTTGCACTTTGACGACATTTTCACATTTCAGGCTAAACATTCAGCTTTCAAATTAGCTAAGCAGGTCACCTCGTATTGTATCTCAGCAGAAAACTCTTTCGAGTGAGATCAGTCGAAAGCGAATGTCATCAGCAATGCATGATATTGAGATACATTATTATTATAATCAAACCAAATGTCGGAGCCAAGAAAATGTTTCTAGAAATCGGCAGCGCAGGGCCGCTAAGCTTTTGTAGTCGGATAAAGCGCACATGCTGCCGTAAATATACTTAAGTAATTACTGGCAAACTTGGTTTATCGTGAACTCCTGATGAAAGTCTCTGTTACACTGTGGTTTCTCGAAAAATGCTCATTTCATATAGTGAAGAGTACATGAAATGTAGTTGTTGGAATTTAGTTACTTTTTGTGTTATAGGCAGTTATGAGACGGGCCGCAGGCCATGAGACTGTTCAGCGATACAACAATGGAATTAGCCTTAATGATCGGCTTTACAATTTATCAGTTCTTCACCAAGCAACAATTGAACGCATATAATGTTTCTAAAGTCAAATCTTTGAGTTCAAGCTTTATCATGTTCTAGTAACGTTCTGATGCGCCAGTTTTATATTCAAAATGTAGCGCCCATTTTTGAGCATATTATTTAATCTTAATACTTAATGCCCAGCACAGCAGAATCCTCTCATAGCCTTTGCTTGATCTTAAGAGAATCCCGAATATTCAAGATTCAAAATTCACAAGATGTTCCAGTCTTACAATTACGGACTAGGCACTCCTCGAACCGCCGATATGAAGAGCATACAGCACACATACGATAAGATCAGCATCCTGGGTAAGCAAGAACTTAAACGATATTGTTTTAGTAATAGCGCAATGCTGAGGTATTAATGAATCGATAAACAGGGCTGTTCGAGCCAGCTCCCTGGACAGCACACAAATTCGGTGGTAAAAAGGAGGATGTCTTCCTCGACCACTTTCTCATAATACTCTTCTACTTCCTTCAAGCCGGTCTCACTGCTGCGCTCAACTACTTCCTTCTCAAGAATCAGTTGACGGCCACCGATTTCTTTGCATATTCCGGCAGTAGTTTATTCCTTCTTGAAACGATATCAACTTTCGGTAGACCTGCGACGTCGGAGTGGGCTTTGGGAGTAGCAAAGACGATGACTCTGCTGTCGATTCCTACTTTAGTTTGGAATGTTTATCACTACGGAAAGGTGTCTTGTATCGTAAAATTGATGGACAGAGCAAAACCGGATAAGGGGAAAGGGGTGTTCCTTGAACAAGACACGGGGTTGTCACCTTGACGTTTGGTCCTTGTTGGAATGTGTGTATCTAGTATTTTACATGATTGCAATTGCGCACAATTTGGGACCGCAATCGCGCAAGATGTCTTTATAAACATCCACATGGCCACCCCTTTCCAAACAGAGCGCACGAGGGTTAATTATCTAGACGCAGAGGAATTGAACAACCTATGAAATACGTAGCAACCCCTGTTTATCTCGCCCCTTAGTACTAGGCTCAAGCAACCAATCGCACAATGGCCAATCCGTACACAAGCACTGCGCTGAGAGCAATAACGTCCCTCATAGGATATCTCTGTCTGATTCGTCGCTCCAGGGACTGCTCCAAGGGTCCATGTTTCTCTCAACCCTCTACTCAAGTCAGTTTGTTGAATCAAGGATATGGCATTACACTATGGTTTAACTAACCCCGAGCCGGTGACCAATCCTCATAACACTCTCCTCGATCGTGTACATCTTTTCCTGCGTTCTACTGAGCTGAGTAAGTATGCTTGCCTGGCCTTCGATTATTTTAGTAGGAAACTTAGCATTGTTGGGTGGCTTTGTAGAGTTAGTAACGTATTTGGCCATTTACAGAGAGCCCCAAAGGATCTAAACCAACCGAGTGGGAGAGAAAACGTCGTTGGCACAACCTGCCGACAGAAACTTTAGGGCGCTAAGACGAAGCCCCAAGCCTACTATTGCCTTTTGTTGTATCGGTATATGTATTGCTGTGACTAATATATTTGAGAATCGTGCGGCTCGCGTCCGGATCATGTTTGCGTACGTATGTGGCTTCTGAAATAACTCACGAAACTATAGATTCCGTGCTACTGAAGGTGGATTTGGCCTGAAGGAAGGAATGACACTAGATGGCGATTGAAATAATATGATTTTGAAGGGTTGCAATTATGCCATTCCTGATGGTCTGATCAACAGCACCAGATTGTCACAAATTGACCGCCAACTTGGAGATCTTCGGTAGTGCAATGGCTCAAGCATCAGTAACAACCTCAAACTTAACATTTCCCAATTTCCCAATATACATACGATCTGTTTCGTTGGTATTTATAATTTGTGGGAATAGCTATGCTGAAGCCGACTTGTTCATAAACAATAACCCGCTTTCAAATTCAAGAATGATAGAGGTGGGCAGGATACGCGATACTCGATATATGTGGCCACGTGGTAAGTCGTCTTGAATTCTACGATCGCACCGATCTTACGTTATTTTTGCAGTATGCGAAATATCCTCAAGTGGAATTCATATGGGAGTTTTAGCGACCTGCCAAGAATCGATGCTACATACATGTGTCATGCAGTTTGATCTTTAGCTGCAGGGCTGAGGATTTATGGGTTTACACGTAATTACAGCTGGACTTCAAATTTATGATATATGATGTGCGAAAACTGGAATAAAAGCCCTGCCACCCATTAAAAAGTAGATGCTTATCAATAAATTAAATTGGCCATCTGACGTCGATATGATATCCACCGTCCGTCGTATATTGGGTTGGACACCAGCTGTACCAGCTGTTCCAAGCACGTCACCAACGTTAACGAACCTCGAGACCACAGAACCTCTACCTCCCCCGAACCCTAAACCCCGCAGGAAATTCAAGAGCAACCGGCTGACGTCACTCCCAACCGAGCTACACATCGAAATTCTTTCATACCTGCCCTGGAAAGCTCATGTGGTGTGCATGCAAGTCTGTCCCGTATGGCGAGACATTCTCTTCACGCCTTCTCTCAATTTCCAACCCAAGCGGTTTGCCGAAACCGCAAACCCGCGGCTTCACCAACTCTTCGCATCGCAGGGACCGGCGCACGTAGCGCGAACGTTTAATTTTATTTACCAGGATGGGAAAATACTCTCAACAAAAGTGAAAATCTCGCTGGATATAATCCGCCGAAGCAAAATCAGCGATGAAGAGATCGCGATGTGGGAATCCAACCTATGGGAAACATCTGTTCTCGACGACCCGTTGTTTCTGCAGGTGCCACCACCACCCGATTCTAACACGGATATCGATACCGGTGTCCCGCTAGAGACAGCGATATCCGGTGAATTTATCGTTCCGCGATGCCATATCGTGAAAGGAATCTCGGTGAGCGCAAAATTATGCGAAACCAGCTACGATAATCTGCGGACGATAAGCGTTGTGGGGTGGACGTTTCAAGAACACCCGGAGCTTCTGACGATGTCTTTGAGGGAGTTCATCGAGGTTTTGGTAAAATTCGCCAGGGATAGTACTAGGATTCTCCGAGATTGTGACTGCCCGGTATCTATGGAATTGACGGCGGGGTTTGTCAAGAAACCCCAGAGTTCTGATTCTGTGGTGCGATTCGAGTTGATAGGAGAACTGAAGAAGGAAGGGATAAGCGATACTAAGAAGACCAACGGGTTTGAGGCGAATCAGAGGATGATGAGTGCGTGGAGGATGTATTCGAATCATCTGTATAATTAACTGATTACTTATACAAAATACTCTCTGGTTCTATGATAATTATGTCAATCCGTATATGATTTGTATATTATTATATTTACCGTCAATTTCATACCCAAATAATTCACGAGCCTGACTTCACAGAAACCCTCAAAATGTATAATTTGCGTTGCTGGAAGAAATACCACAGCAGGAAAATCTACCTCGATTCGGCCGCATGGGCAGCGACGACGACATAAAACAGACTTCTAACGTTAAACCTGCGGGAAAACTCGGACTCGGACTTCTCGATGGCTCACAGCTTCTAGTATATTTCCATGACGGCGCATTCGAAAGAAAACTACCATTCCAAAATGTCACCTCCTTCAAGCTACAAATACCCTACTTGAACCGTCGACTCGATATCCCATGCCGCCTCACTCGCTGCGAGAAGGCCCCTCCAATGGCCCCACCATGGCCGCCGCTCCAAGCAGCAGCCTAAACCTCACCAACAATCTCAAACACTTCTCATCCGGCCTCGCTGGTGGGATAGTATCAGCTATCGCCCTCCAGCCGGCAGACCTGCTCAAAACCCGCGTCCAGCAATCGCAGCATTCCACCCTCGTCGGCACGATCCGTACCATCCTCGCATCTCCTGCTCCAATATCGACATTATGGCGCGGTTCCGTACCCTCCGCTATTCGCACGGGATTAGGCAGCGGGTTATACTTCGCATCCCTCAACATCCTGCGTAAATCCGTCCAATCGTCGTCAGCACCGTCATCCAAACCGTCGACGCTTACAAATTTATTAACCGGCTCTGCGGCACGTATCTGGGCGGGCTTCGTGATGATGCCCATCACTATTATCAAGGTGCGCTACGAATCGTCGTTTTACGCGTACACTTCCATCTCCCACGCTTCTCGGGATATATTCGCCAAAGAAGGTCTTCGCGGTTTCTTCTCCGGTTTCGGTGCTACAGCGATACGAGACGGTCCCTACGCTGGTGTCTACGTGAGCTTCTACGAGGCTTCCAAGGGGATTTTTCAGAAATTGTACAATTCCACTGCTAGAGTCGGGGTAGTGGATCACGAGCAGTCTGCTACGCTGGTCAATCTCTCGTCCGGACTTACCGCTGGTGTATTGGCTACCGCTGTCACGAATCCGTTCGATGCATTGAAGACCAGGATACAGCTTTTCCCGGAGACGTATACGAATTTATGGGTTGCTGGGAGGAAAGTTATCGGCGAGGAAGGCTTTAGGGCGCTGTTTGATGGGTTGGGGTTGCGGATGGGGAGGAAGGCGCTTAGTAGTGCTGTCATGTGGACTGCTTATGAGGAAGGGATGAGGCGGTGGGCTTTGGCGGCGAGGAAGAAGGGTGGTGATGCGCAGATATAATTATTTACCTTTTGAAATTCTATGATATAGATATTAGCATGCTTGCCTTGGTAGAGAGGGCAATTGTACATATTTACTCGTATAGAGATGTATAAATATGGCCAGGGAAGGGGGCGTTCTGGGATGTGAACTCTTCTCAAAAGTTTTACCATTTCTTTTACAAAGGCAAGCTCAAGTAGAATCAAATTTGATTAGTAAGAGGTATGTTCTGCGGGTATAATAATTAGCCTCTAAGCCTAGTTATAGAATCCCATGATTATCAAGTAATACAATACTGTCTTCGCCCTCGGCTTGTGGTTCGCCGGATATCAAGCGAATTTCCATTGTCCCAATTCAACCTAGAATCTCTTGCAGCTTGGCTGCCAAATCCTCAACGGTAACTTTATGCTTCTGCCCAGTCCTCCTCTCTTGCACTTCAATCAACTTCTCCGTCATATAATGATTGCCAAGCACAACAATAGCACTGTAACCGACGAAATCTGCCTCCTTCATCTTCCTGGCCACTCCTTCTTCCCTGTCATCTAGAACGACGTCGTCCGCTAATCCGTTATCGCTGGAGACTATTGCATCGTAGATAGCAGCAGCCTCGATTTCAATCTCAGCACCCCCCTTCTTCCCGGCATATACCACAATAACGCTGTACGGCGCAACCGCTTTCGGCCAGCACAGACCCTTCTCGTCTCTCAACGCTTCGGCGATAGCAGCAATCAACCTGGTGACCCCGATTCCGTAGCACCCCATCTGCATATTCGTCTGGCTCTGTTTTTGGTTCGCATCTATAGTCGCCACTCTGGCTCCTAAGGGTTCCGAGTACCGTGTTCCCAAATAAAACGTGTGTCCGAGCTCTGTCGTTTTCGAGGCAGTTAACAGCCCCGTTTCGCATTTAGGACAGATATCCCCCGTGATCGGTTTACAGAGGAAAATAGGAAACGTGTCGCCTCCGCCGGGGATCTTTCCTTCCACGCTGGTCCTAATCGCCGTTGGGATTTTCTTATCCGCGTAGAATTGCTTAATGATACTCGGCGACTCGGCTCTGAAATCTTCTTCGTGACCGGAGAATGTAGAGAATTTGGACTCCCCGTCGCCTTCGAGGATGTATCCGTCATAAATCTTGATGATGCGGCTGTATGTTTCCTTAATCTGGCCAGTAGTATTATCCAGCGTGTCGATCCAGGGTGTAAAGTTCTCCTCCCAGTCGTTCAAGGCGCTCGCTTCTTCCATTCCTATTTCGATCCCTCCACCTTCGTCCCCGACAATACTTTGGATGACCCGAGGGTTGATTTCTCGTTTGAACCATTCGTTGGCATTCGGTGACATCGGCGAGGCGGGCTTGACGTATCCGGGATAGTAGGCCTTGACGAGAATCTTTCTATCCTTGCTGACACCGTACCATACTTTTGTCTCCTTTGTTTTCCATATCCCACGACGGACAGGCAGGTTTTCTAAGCATTCCACGTTGGCGGTATATCCGCATCCTTCTCCCCGAGGGTCCCTGCCGGAACACTTGATCACGGTGTCTTCGCCGGTATTGCAGGTGTAATGATATTCGTGGGATAAGTTGCCACCCATGTTGCCGCTATCGGCGTCGGCGACGAGGTAGGGGAGACCTAATTCGTCAAAGAAGGATTTATAGGCACCCACGACATCATTGTAGGTGTTTAAGGCAGCTTCTTTGGAGGAGTCAAAGCTGTATAGATCTTTCATAACGAATTCGCGGCCGCGGAGGAGGCCAGCTCTGGGACGGCGTTCATCTCTGTATTTTCGTGCTATTCAAAATAGCTGGTTAGTCATAAAATTCAAGGCTTGTAAAGTGGGGAATGAATCGTACTTATTTGGTAAACTCGGAGGGGTAATTGTTTGTAGGAATCAACGGTCGAAGAGACTAGAGTGGTGATTTCCTCTTCGTGAGTCGGTCCGAGTAGGTATTTTGTGTCCTGTCTATCTTTGAATTGAAATAGCTGTAAAGAATATTAATTTACTACAATGTGAGTTTCTTAGTTCTTATGAAATATATTGGATGGCAATCGAAGGTTAGGTGTACCTCTTTGCCCATTTTGTCTGCCCGTCCAGTCTTTGACCAGAGCGAATGAGCAGATATCGATGGTAAAGCAGTCTTCGAGGCACCTGATTTGGTGTCACAGATTGTTAGTTCATCGAGTCAAAAGATGTTGGAATTCGATGCATACCAATAACCTTCATGTTCTTATCGAGTAATTTCTCGATTTTCTCCTGCACCCTAAGGCCCAACGGCAGCATGTGGAAGATTCCCGGGTAGGCATTCCGAAGATATCCAGCTTTGAGCAGTAGGGAGTGAATATCAGGTTCATCGGTGGGATTCAGTTTTGACTTTGCAAATGGCACCCAAAGATTGGATATTCTGGTGCGCCCATCTGTCTGCAAACACCAGTTAGCTAGGTACTCCAATCAGAACTCGAACAACAATATAGCTTACTGTTAAACGTCTTGCCAGACCGTGGCGAAATGAGCACTGCAGGCAAACGGAGAGGACTTTGGTGCGACCGGGACGACCAATGAGGCTCCCGTGAACCATTGTTGCTGTTTGTGAGGTTGGTTGTGGAGAGGTGGTTGTGGTGTTGAGATTTAATTTCGAGCTAGCTCTCTTAACCGGCCAAGACCCGACGACACCATCATCTTCATCGATGCTCCGACATCTTCACCACCCACTAGCACAGACACTGAATGAACAACAGCCTCGCCAGGACATCGCAGCATCCCTCGGATATCACAGAACCGTCGGTTTTCGCCACTTCCAGTATACATTCCTACGTCCTTAACAGGAGTCCCGCCGTATGCCTCGATAGTCTCGACGCCGTACCCCGCGGACCCAACCCATCACCACCGCCTCGCCCCGCCTCTTCCTCTCCCATCTCCACGCCCGTATCCTGCGTCTCTTGCACATCCGCCGTCGCAGCAGAATGGCATCCTATTTTCTCATCTCGCTGCCGACTTCGATCGTCAAGTCGGGTGACAAAGACGATGCCTTTGACGCCATAAACTCCCACAAGTCCTCGACGGAGACACAGCTGGCGTTATTCAACATCCCGGACTTCAAGATCGGAACACTGGACTCGCTGGTGATCCAGGCCGACGAGCTAGCAAAGCTCGATTCCGCAGCAGAGACAGCAGTGAAAAAGGCAGTCGAGGTGCTATCTTCAATCTTTGACGGCAACGATGCCCGCGTATCAGAGAACAAGCTCGTCTACGATAGTTCGTCCAGACATCTCCATCCCTAACCTATACTGACAACTTTCTAATCTCATATCGATATTATTCATATAGAACCCTTCCAATCCTACCTCGAATCCTTCACCTGGAACAAAAGCAAATACCGCTCCGACCACCCCATCCCCAACATCGTCAACATGCTCAGATCCGAAATCCACTCTCTAGACGAGGACATCAAATCCAAATTCTCCTCCTACCAATCCGTAAAAACCAACCTTCAAACCCTCCAACGTCGCCAACAAGGGAACCTCTCAACCCGCTCCCTCGCATCAATCCTAAAACCCTCCCACTTCCTCTCCTCCGAATACCTAACCACAGCCCTCATCGCCGTCCCCAAACCCAGCGAGAAGGAATTCCTCGGCAGCTACGAAACCCTAAGTCCCATGATCGTCCCCCGCTCCGTGTTCAAAATCTCCGAAGACTCCGAATTCTCCCTCTTCGGCATCGTCGTCTTCAAAAAACACGCAGCAGAACTCTCCCACAAGGCCCGCGAACGACGCTACGTACCCCGCGACGTAACATACAGCGAAGACGCAAACTCCCAGGAAAAAGCCGAAACAAAATCAGCGGAAGAACAGGCGGATAAACTATGGGGGGAAACCCTCCGGCTCGCACGAACGGGGTACAGCGAACTCGCAGCCGCATGGCTACACGTCAAAACGCTCCGCGTATTCGTCGAAAGCGTGCTACGCTACGGCCTGCCCCTCGACTTTATTGCAGCCTGCTGGATCGGACGGGGCAAAGCAATCGCCAAGGTGAAGGAGAGTTTGGAGACCGAATACGCGCATCTAGGCGGTAACGCCTACGGCCGGGACAAAAAGGGCAAGATAGTACGGAAGGATGATGCCAATGTGGCAGAGTTGGCGGCGGGTACGATGGGCGGGAGCGAGTATACACCCTTCGTGGAGTATATGTTCGAGGTAGCCTAGGCGGTCTACCATTCTCGATCTTTACTCTCTCTTTTTTGGGTTATCTTATATCTCTTTCTCTCTTTTTTTTTTCTTTCCTTCTTCGTTCCTGTTTGGAGGCGAGCTGAAGTTTTTTTTAAAAATGGGCAATTGGAATTGGGGATGTAGCAAAAAACTACGATTCGAGTTCTTTTATATTTGTGGGCTTTTATTACGTCTTTTGCATGTCGTCATTATCACGGGGGATTCAAGCATGGGGAAACCCTTTCCTTTCTCTTCTTCTCTTATATTGTTCCTTTTTTGTAGGCCTGGTGTGCTTTGAGTGATCATGAACGGAATTATGACGCATAGAATCAATTTTCTCTCTCTTTTTATTTTCGCTATCTTGGACAATGAGCGATGTAAGCAAATACCAACAAAAAGAGAACAATCAAACCCATCGTGAGGAATATAAAATATTTATGTAAATACATATTTCCAAAGTGGATAAATTAAAAATCAACTACTGCTGCTTTTAATCTCTGACGACATCAAACGAAAAAAAAAGAGAAGAAAGCTGCACTACCAGCCATAATAATACAAACAAATAAGCAGAAAAGAAAAGAAAAAGAGAAAGATAATTTTAATTAAATCCGCTGATAATAAAAAAACGACCCGCATGATGCATGTTTAAAAAAAAAAAAGATTAACACTAAAGAAAAAATAAAGAAAAAATAAAGAAATAAAAGACAGATCAAAACCTCATCCCCGTTCGAATTAGATCTCTCTTGGCTTTTCCGGCCCCCTGGCAGGATTTACAAGACTTACAGTCATTCTACTGCTGTTGTCTGATCACCATCGGCCGTACGTTCCAAATCGCTACGTTCGCCTCCTGTCCGGGTTTGACAAACGTCGGTTCGAGAGAACTCCCCTTCGCGGCCTGTAGGCACATCAAGCTCACATTCGCCAACTCGTCCACATATTTCGCCATTCGTCCCGTGGCCACAAAGGTATCCGCGACCCCGCTACTAGGCTTCGCGACTAATACCGCAAGATCAAGACATTTGGAGTAATTGCTCTTGTTAAGATGGTGCCCCGCCGCGAGATGTACGCCGTGTAATGCCATTGTGATGTCCGGGACATATGTGTTTCGAATGTGCTTGACTTGTTCTGCATCAGCGTGGTATTTGCATTGAACCAACCAGCTATTAACCAATAGGCCTAGCTTTGACTCAGCAGACTGATAAGCAGCTTGCAAGTCGTCCTTCAACTTGGTCCGTCGGACGGCAGCACTGCCACCTTCACGCTTGACGGCGGTACTATATGACAGTCTCGTTAGTCTCAAAGTTTTACTTGATCGTATCTCAGGCAACTTACCCCTGTGCGAGTAGTTTGTTCCAGTTGTCGAGTGCATCAAGACCCTCGATGAGCAGCTCGTATTCAATATACACTGAGGCAATTTTATGCCCTTCATCGTCGAGATCTTCGTTATCCTCAAAATCCTCCGGGATCAAATGTTGACTCGGGATTCTCTCTACCAACGTCCTAGCAGCATCCAAACGCCCGGTAACTGCACTATCGTTAGTTTGGCTCGATATCTTGCAACAAAGGTAAAATACGTACGGTAGAATCGCTTGAACATCATCAAGCCAGCATGAAGCAGATCGTCCTTCATATCATCCACCACTATCATCCATTCGGCCGTTCTAATAAGCTTCTCGTCTTCAGTTTGCACTTTTCTACGATCCTGCCAGGACAGAGAAAACTCCGAGAGTACTTGTATCGGTAACTCCTCGTGCTTGTACAGAGGCTCCGTCTGAACAAAGGCATTCTCCATAGTTCGTCTCAACGTCGCTTTAACGTCAAGGCCGTATGAACGGAACGACCTCATCATATCGTCTCGAGTGTTCTCGTTGGTCACGTGTAATAACACCTCGCCCATAACCTCCACACATCGAGCATGACTGAGTCTCGCGGCGTACAAAGGAATGATCTTATATTTCTCAGCGGCCGCCAGCATACGAATATATCCTGCAATGACTTCTTGCGCGGCCTCAGCGTCACGACCACTCTCCGGCCATTGATCAAGATGCTGCAGAATAATGATGACGTGTGTGATGACTCGTAGCAGCTTCCAGTCCGTGCAGTCGACGGGTGTATTTGTATCCTTGTCGGGCTCGTATCCGGGGTCTCGTCTGAACTCTCTGAGTTGATTGGCAAAAATGTTGACCAGTTTCGGGATTCGGTCCGAGATGATCGCGCCTTGTACTGCTCGCAAGGCGGTGTTTTGAGCTGTGGCAGGAAACCTATTGTCTTCGGGCTTGGAGAGGCCATCTACAATCTTCGCCACAACACTGCGAGTGCCCAGCATCGCAACGGCA
The DNA here is from genome assembly GCA_036971405.1 of Orbilia quercus. NCBI lineage: Eukaryota > Fungi > Ascomycota > Orbiliomycetes > Orbiliales > Orbiliaceae > Orbilia > Orbilia quercus. Next base: position 1,604,345 of record JAJTUE010000003.1, read on the forward strand.
TCCGGAATGTGTAGTCTTATTGTCGCATCCGAGAGACGCCCGTGTTGATGTAGGTACCGTTCGTAGTGAGCTTCGATAAGTGCGTTGACCTGGGCGTAGACGTGGTCGTGCCAGTTCTCGCAGGCGGGGAGGGAGGTCTCAATGTCACCAGCTAGTAAACCGTAAGCAGCTTTCTCCCAGGTATCGCCAGGAAGCTTGCTAACACGTTTAGCCAACGCGTAGCAGGACCGTCTCCACAGCTGTCTTTTCCGATTTCCGCTAAGGCCTTGTTCCGATGATGCATCGTACATTTCGTCATCCGCTACCTCCTCGTCAATAACCCAGTCGATAGCATCCCGTCCGCCCAGCACTACTGGCGCTCTCCAGGCTTGATCGCATTTTCGACACCATTCAGCCGCAAGCTTAAATTCACCTTTACGGATATACCCCCATAGCACTCTGTAGAACGTCGAATCGTAATAATTGTCGCCGAGCGAGACATTTCTTTCCTGTCGTAGCGGGGCATCGGGATCCATTTCGGTAACAATGACCTGGGTTTTATCGTCTGGCGAAGGGATGCCTCTTTCGGGATATTCGAATCTCGCATTCGGTCCTTTTCGAACAAACTCGCTAGGGTCCATATGATCCTGCTTGTACTTCTTGAGGGCGTTCAAAGTGTACATGTGACCAGAGGCCATGGCTTCTTCGTCCTCGGCTTCTTCGTTCGGAATGAGGGGTTCGGGGGCTATCGACCTTAGCCAGTCTCTGATGACGTTGAGCTCACGGAATACGTAGGACTCTTTCAGCAGCTGTCGGCGTAGGATTTCGTTACTTTCGTACTGGGAGACTTCGCGAGCGGTACCAGCAAGATCCAGGTGTCGGCCGGGCACCAGCCTGGCAACCAGGTCCCATGTCTCGGCTTCCATCTTGTGAAATTCCGTCTCGTCCACAAGTTCCAGGATTACTTCTTCTTCATCTCCGAGGTAGGACTGTCTGCGTCTCTGCGCATCTTGGTAGTGATCGAATAAATCCTTGTGGAATGCGTTGATGAGGCCCAGGGCGGTTTCTTCGGGGTCGTCCCCTGGATTTCGACGGTACATGTCGACATGGCGTGCAAAGCTGTCAACCTCAGGGCCGAGTTGTTCGTCGTCGATAGCAACGTCTTCGTCAAATTCGTCGTCAGGTAGATACATAGAGTCGCCGTACATGGATTCTGTTTGTATTCATTAGCACTGCAAACCTTGTCGTAGAAGTTTTGTGGTAACAACCTCCAGCACCGTATGGGACCATTATCTTGGACCCTTCCGGGGAGAATATATCGCTGTCGGCTATCGAATCTCGCTGGTCCTAGGAGGGTGTTAATTCAAGATGGTTCGGGAGGATTCAAGCTGTCGCACGTACATAGTCTTCATCAGACATCAGCAGCGAGTTTTCTCTTGAGAATTGCTATTAAAAGTATCTATAGTCAGCCAGCTGTTTTAATGGTTGTATACATCGTGCGAGAGAGGTTTGCAGTTGAAGGGAGTTCCAATCAGTACCTGGGTTTTAACAGGTGCCTTAGTATATCGCGACCCTCTCGCCGGATACTTTGTAGGCGAAGCAAAGGCCGGTGCCATTTTGGGTGGTTGAGGGGCGTCGGCGTCGAATCGACGCGTGATTTCGAAGTTTGGAGATTAGGAGAGGTTTGGTCGCGAAGAGGTGAAACAGGCGTTCGATGGCGGCTGCTGGAGGATCAGGAAGGTCGACGGGAGAGAATTGGTGTATATATTGTGTCTGAAGATAAACTCTGATGCCAAGCGACGGCGAACAGAGTCAAGTTGAAGATGGCGATGAGGGTGAGATGATGGCGATGGCGATGGAGGAGGGATACTTTCTTGGATTGTGGGAAAGAATGTTTACATGACGACGTTTGGAAATTATTTCGACGAGGGCTGCGTTAGACCGTAAATGTGTTGGACAGGGAACAAGGGTCCGCCCAACAGCCAGGAAAAAATAATATAAATTTCTTCGTTCTCGTCTGTTCGGCTTCTCTCTTCTTCTTTTTCTTTTCTTCATCAATGTCATATAGGCACCCATTAGAGTCTCGGTTCAAACGACAAGTCTATCATCACCAACATGATCATACGCTTCAGTGTTTGTTCAAGCGAACAGAGCTTCGGCTCTGGCATCGTTTCCTTGCGTGCTCACGGTGAACCTTAGAATCACGTTATCATACACGCTTCCGCCATTCTGCTCGGCCTGACGATTTTCTCACGATTGTTCCTGGAGGTCGAGATCGGATACACGGTGGATGCGAAATACTTCATATATACTTGACTATATACTTACCTACTAGAGGTATATCCTTAACTGCGTATATCTATAATCAATCCGGGATTTGAGGGGGTTGGACTTTGTAGCTTTATATTATACAGCAGTCTATCGAGATCAATATTACAAGATCAGGACACAGGAATCTATCTCAACGATAGTATTATAGTCGATATCGTCCTACTTTCCTTCCTTCCTCTGCTTGATCTTCAGGTCCAGCAGGTTCGGTTTAGGGCAGGAAACCGATCTCGCATCCTTCCCCTTTTGACGGTAAAATTCGGCACAGCAAGCGTAGAGAGCATCGATCTTGTCCTGGCACTTCGACTCGTCGAATCCGTTTTTCTGGATGCAGTCCTGGATGGCGCACTGTAGAAACCATATCAGTGTCCGTAGACGTAGCGAGGTATGGTGTAACAGAAGATTCGGTATATTATCGACATACAGCTTTTGAGTGACATGGCGGGTCCTGTCTGATAGCGTCTTCTATCGATATACCCTATCGATACCGAACATTCTATTAGCCCTTTTCATTTTATTTAAAATCCCGTTGAAACTTACCATTTTAATGCTTTGTAATTACTATGCTGCCGGCAAAGATACAAGACTGGATCATGTCATTGTTGTTGTCGGTAAAGGTGGGTAGGGCAGCGATAAAACCCGTAGCGATGGGCAAACAAAACCTGCAGGAACCATACAAACCACACTATCGTCAAAGGCTGTTTCGCCCCTCTTCCATGGTAATTACGTAAGGATTCTTTTATATCCAGAGGCGGTATTATGTCCAGGTGTATTTTGCAGTGAGCTGATAATGGGCCAACTAACGCGGCTGGAGGCGGGTCATGTGACCACCGCCAAACCGCAAAGCACATTTGCACAGCGCTGCCCGAATATTAAACCCTCCCAGTACCGACAGCACCGACAGCTTCCACTCCACTCAACCTCACCCAGGAATCCCCCATTGCTCCCTAGAATACCCTGCGATAGCTCACCGTCTGGATCCTTCTTCCACATATATAGCTTGCCTCCTCCTCTCCTTCCTCCTTCCCCGCCAAACCTTCCTTCTCATCCATCACACCGCCGAAACCCAATCCAGCGGAAACGCGATTCTCCACCCCAGAAAAAAGAAAACCTCTGAAAATTTTGCAGCCTCGTGCGCACAGTGCCTGCTTGAACTCCAACTACTTGCCCGCAGACATCTACTCCAATAAAACCAACCAAACTAGCCCATCATGTCCGATTCGTCGCCTCAGCCTCCTCAGAAGAATGAAGGCGCGGGTGAAGGAGCCAGCGAGCACCTCAACATCAAGGTTACGGACAACAATAACGAGGTTTTCTTCAAGATCAAGAGGTCGACGCAGCTCAAGAAGTTGATGGACGCGTTCTGCGAACGCCAGGGAAAAGATCGGAGTACTGTCCGGTTCCTCTTTGATGGCTCCAGAGTTCAGCCTACTGACACGCCAGACACTGTAAGATCCCTTCTCCCCTCTGCTCTCCCTCTCTGTCGATCTGAAGTCTGTGCTCTCGTCGTTATTGTTCGTCTAGAATGCTGGTGGATCGTGCAGGCGACATTCTGGCGCGTGAAGCTATTTCCTTCGATGGCGCCAACATGCACGAGAAATCCAACACTTCAAGTGGAAGCTCAAGGCTAACAGCTTCAATCTCACCTCTAGTTGGACATGCAAGATGGCGATACCCTCGAAGTCCATCAAGAGCAGATCGGTGGCAGCTGGTAAACTGGAAACTTGTCTTCGATATCTTGATCTTTCGAACTTCTTCCAATCACCTACGCGAAAGTCACCCTACTACGTATTTTGAAACGCCCTATCAAACGCTCTAGAAACTCTCCTTTGGCATATCTTCGCGATATCCTAAAGAGACTAAAAAAGGAGAAGATCGAGATACAAAGAATAATTAAGAATCTATTTTGCTCTCTACTTGCTCTCACTCTAATTTCTGGTGTTTTGCGGAGTTTTCACCTTTCTGCTCTGTTGTTTTTTTTGAAAAAAAAAATCTTGGATTCTACATCCTCCTTGGAATAATGATACTCCTTCCTCACGCTCTACGATGAATCCGATCACTTCTTTTTTAATACACTATACTTTGCCCTTTTTCTTATCTCACTTTCCTTGATGGTAATATTAAAAAACACATGGTGGAATTCTACTATTTTTTGATTGCGTTTATGTACGTACCTATTCTAGCTAATTGCGACTGCTCCTGAACCGCCGAAGACGCTATGCAATAATAAAACGGTCTTCTAAGTTGTCTTGTGAACTAGCTTTCCTTTTGACTACGAGTGCGCAATCTCACAATCTCAATATCACCGTCGTATGGGTAGCTAAGATCGTGGGTATAGTTAACATGTTACCAGATCGTGCGCGTAGATCTATCTAGAGAGGTTGGCTTCTCATAGTTAGCCAGGCCCTGGCATCGAGACCAAGCTTTGGCCCATCTTTGTCTTTATATGACAGTTCCCGATAAGACAATTCTCGAGCCTCCTTCTGTTTTATCTGTCTTGGCTCACCAGCGCACCCGTCGGATGAGACAAACTGTACGCAGGTCGGAATATATTCTAGGATTTCTTCCGTAGCTCAGATCTTCTTGTAGGCTTGTAATAACTCAAGGTATCACTTGATACCAGTTCCCCAGTGTTTTTGTCTCGAAGTTCCGATCGATAGTGCCTGAAAATCCCAGATTAAAGACAAGAAATTCATCCACGTGCAGCTAGCTACGTAATCCAAGCCAAGCAGCATTTGATTCGGACCTCTTTTGAGTCAACGGTTTTGATATATCGAACGATATAGATGCGAACCCATGTCTGGCACATGACGAGCATCTAGATCTATCTAGTATACAAGGAGGTACCAAAAATCGCTGCAATCTAGCTACAGACATCTGCATTACAACGAAACATGAAACCCACATACTTCCTCGATCGATCTTAGAGCTGCTAAAGTCGTATTTGTCTCGTAAACGAAACGCCGAAGAAGCAGTATAACAAAACGAGCCACTGGTATATATATACACTTCAGCATATCACAGTTGTCTCGTATCCAGAACTTCCTATACCAATAAATATCATAGTCAAGACACGGATGTCCCCTAGCTCTTCTCCCAGCGAAAACGAGAGTCCAATCACGTTCCTGATCGATTGGTACAAATTCCAAAACTCTACCAGTACGAAATGACAGAAAACTCAGTCTTATATACGAAACGAAAACCCTTACAATCCAGCCTTGCGTAGACGGTTATTCGCCACATGCATAGCTCAGATCTTCCAAATAGCCAGGTACAATACCCGCCCCCCGGCACAATCTACGAGGCTAATTTCATCCTATGGCGTACAAGGAACCCTCCGGTTCCACAAATAAGGCCCTCTCTATCTTTCTTCCGATGCATGTAAGAAGCCTAGAATCGACATCGGAGTGTGTGTAGTCATTTATTCAATAGCGCGAGTATACATCTACTCTCATTTCGTACAAGTATTTTAGGGTTTGCATGATCTCGTATCGTATGGGAAAATGGGGGAGAAAATATTTTCATCTAATATATTCGGGTGAGGTATTAATAAACTCAGCTAAAACGGGGACGCTGGGTGGGCTTGTCGTAAGTGTTATTTTGTGGTAATTTTGGTAGGGCAAGCAAGGTAAGTGGTTAGATGACTAGTTGACATAAGTTTTACATAAAATTCTGTTGAGATCATATCATTTTTAAGTGGCAATATCTTGTCTTGACCCAGCCAAGCACGTCTGGTCCCCGAGACAAGGTAATATTTCAGGTCCATGATGGGAACTGACGGGAAAGGCTCCAATGATCAACAACTATCAAAGTGTAATAATATACCAGCCTCATATAAGGCTATCCGATCTCATACTCGGAGTCAAAGTAAAATCTAAAGATCACAATTATGATATTCTCCTCGACTTGAAAAATCTCAGTACTAGCGAAGGATTCGGAAAATATTTTCGTCACATCCGCAGCCTCGAATTTGGCGTAGACGAATATACCACTTCCCTCGTCTAAACATGCACGCCAACTCACCAGGGTGGTCCGGGCCTGTCTTCAACTTATAGTACCTAATTCGAGATATTTCCCATGTACAGGTGTGGCAGTATTAATCATTAGACAGGGGGTTTAGTAGACGGATTGAGAGAAGGCTTAGAAACCTAAGACGTAATCTTTAGTCTGCGTCACACAGGAATGTCGATTTACCGTCCCATGTGATTCTATTGGCGCTGAGATGAGCTGAGATGAGTAGTATTTTTTTTTTAAGCAGTGCAATGGGTAAAAATTATTGATTTAAAAAGTCTGCGTTTTTTGATTGATATCATATGGATGCATTTAATATTTCCCTCCATATCTTCTTGTGATTGGGTTCGTAAACGCAGTAGTGGTTATGATGTTAACCAGAATAAGAATGAAAGAAAAAAAACTTTTCTTAGGAACGAGAGAAGGTCTGTAAAGCGGAGATTTTTGGTTGCCGCGTATAAAATTTCAAGCGGGAAGAAACGGAATCAAATTCAATGGACGAGGGAAAAAGCCATTCTTAAGCTTGTGTAAGAAAGTATTATTTGTATAGGAATAAAATGAAAATGAAAAAAAAAAACACCTTAAAGACCCTGAAGGAAAAGCCTGTATAATTTATAATGGAAAAACCCTCACTATGGAAAAAGTAGAAAAGCCCTCCTACTAAGAAATCTGAAGACAGCTGTGTGCGAATCTTGGAAAAGGGGTATAATTTAACGAGCGACCGTGAAGTCATGAATGAGAATTTAGGAAAGAAAGCGTCGTAAAACGTAATTATAAAGCAACTCAGATAATGCGGGTATAAAGTTTGCAGCGCACAGGTATCATAGAGAAGAATAAGGAAATTGTAAAACGTTTAAAACCCGAAAAGCAAACATGCCATGCTGGAAACACAAAGCCAAACTGAATCCGAAAGAACCGCAAAAGAAAGAAATTGAAGAAAATGCTAAAGAGCAAAAGATAAACACAGGAATCAAAAGGGGAGAATGCAGGAAAGGAGAACGCGATATCTAAGGGGACGAAGCAATCGATCATCTAAGACCACTAGCCTGAAGCGAGGCTGCGAGATCCTCCCAGACTCTAGGGTCGACGGCTTCTTCTTCCTCATCGTAGACACGAAGATTGCCTCCGATTTTCTTGTTCTTGAAGGAAGCAAGTCTACGGACGGGGCAGTTACTCGAGCCGAGGATTTCTTCGACCTCGTGTTGCACACTGGCAAGATTCTCGAACTGGCGATGAAGCTATAAATGCCTATTAGCACAACAAGAATATAAGGGATTGATAAGCCAGAGTAAACTTACAGTTGTGTCCAAATCCCGCTTGAGGATACAATATCTCGTTCTTAGCCCTCGTTGCTGAACAGGAAATCCTCTTTGATTCATCTTTTTGGCGATGTCACTCCAGGAAGAGATGCCCTCGACATCCTTTAGATAGAGCAGGTACTGGTCATCTTGCGGAAGAGCCGAGACTTGACTGCTGTTTTCACTTGAAGCCAAGCTCTCCATTGATCGTTTCCTGCCAACGAGTTTATAGCAAGAAATATCCGAGGAGGCGGCGCTGGAGACGGAATCGGCAATATATTCAGGTGATAGAACTGGCGTGGTGCTCGTCGTCGTCGAACTCGATCTTGAGAGGTCTGGTGTGGATGAACCGCTGTACGCAGCCCTGTTTCTTCGTTCGTGTTTGACCGAAGGTAGTTTGGTCAACAGACGTCGGTTTTCTCTAGGCTCCGATTTGTAAACGGAATTGAAGGGCATCATTTTGTTTGTGATTACTGATGGTCGACAGGGCAGTGGGGTGAAACCGGAAGGGGTCGAAGAAGGAACGAACGGTCTGAGGGCAATAGTGTCAGGGTTCTCCAAGTTGAGACGTTCAAGACGTTCGGGTAGGAGTAAAGGTGAAGGTGACTCAAAGGTCTGTTGCTTGATTTGAATCGAAAGAGCCATTATAGAAAATTTAACAAGAAAAAGAATATCTTTTTCTTATTTATTATATCTTTTTTCGTTGGCGTGGTTCTACTTTAGAAGTGGCTGCTACAGGATATCTCTGACAGTATGGGTCTAGCGTAAGAATACCCCGTGACCTTGTCTGAGCGATTATTCGTAAAGGGCGTATGGGGCGATTGGATATAGCAGGATAAAAAATAGTTTTCCTTCCTAGGGGGAACAAGAAATATCCAAGCCGGTGATGTGTTGATAGTGTGGTACAGACGTCAGGTTTCAGAGGCAGGCCGAACCAAATTTAGACGAAGGAAAAGGTGATAGAATGTTCGAATAGAGCCGGAGGGCGGGAGCAAGCGAGAGGGTTTAGGACGAAAAAGAGATATTCCGAGATATCGAGTATGGTTCTCCGGATCCCTTAATATAGTTGTAGGAGCTCCTTTGGGAGGGCTTTTTAAGTCGACCGTCTTTGAGAAGAAAAAATTAAATGAGTAGTAGGGAGAGGAAAAAGTAGACTAAAATATTAAAATGTATTGGAATTTGATATAAAACTGTCTGGCAGCGCTAGCAGTGAGTTGCAGTCGTAAATCCGTGTCTTGTTCTTTTGCATTTACTGGATCCAGAAAAACATATACTTGTACTTGTACATGCAGCGAAAAGAAAATCCGTTCCGAATAGGTTGATTCTTCCTTTCCAAATGCCTCAATGCAATCTCGTAGCCAGACAATTTGCGAGCAGACTGCCTATGCAAACTGCGATTTTCCCAGGTTTGGTAATCCCTCTGCAGGGATTTTGCTGTTTCAGCTCCAGCCGAGGAGGTCCACCAAGTCCAGGTTAATTTCTGACGGGTGCAGGTCAGAATGAAAGACCAAAAAAAATTTCCTTATCGCGAAATAAAAGAAGAGAAAGAGAGAAAAAAGTAACAAAACTCCTCCTGGTAGTGGCAATTAATTCATGCGCAATGAAAACTCTGGTAGTCTGTTCCGGTTGATATGTCTCCGTTCAAAACACAGCTCAGGCAAGTTCGAGCCTTGTCAGTGAGGGCTTTTTGCGACCTTGCTTTTTGATTATATATAAGAGGGATATTGGAGAGTAAAAGTCTCTTTTCTTTCCAATCAAAGAAAAAATATTATGTATCTTGGAAAAAATAAAATTCGGTCGAATCGAATGTTTGAATAAATATCGACGGCGCTAGTTGTGGGGAAATATATATAAAATCCTTGAGAGGGCGATAACGAAGAGCAAATTATCTGGGGACGTTAAATAATGGGCATGGGATCTTCTTTTAAAGAACGATGATTCAACCGATTTCTGATGAGACCAAATCAAGATCCAACCGCCAACCGGTCCAGTTAGCCTTAACTTCTTTGGTTCACTCTTGTTCGTTCGTTCAGCAGGGTGCTGTCAAAATGTTGCTTTTGGCCTGTCGAACGAATGTGACCGCAGTGAGAAGTACGTGCTTTTATTTTATTTTGTTCACTGGAGAAAAAGGCCAAATGGCACTAACCTTCAATTGCTGCATGATGCGCTATCCGGACTTGGTTGCCCGTGAGGATATCTTGTACGCAGAATCTCCCTGTTGGATCCACGTTGGCACAAGGCTGTGCACGCGCCGACGCAATTGGCTTATTTTTTCTCCTAAATCATCATGTCGGTTTATACATATATTAGAAAGGCGAGACCGACACAGGTACCAGATGCTTCTCATAGTGTTCCCGCCTGCCCCTTGTCCTTGGACACAATCTTTGGCCCCAGTCGTAGCTGGATCCAACTGCAACCCACATGTCAGACTGACATCAGACATGCATGGCGAGCCATATTAACACGGTGCTTTCCCTTAGATCTACACGAAGTGTTAAGTACATATGTACATGTTGCCATCGATTCGATACGAGCGTAGTTTTAGTTTCGCTCTCATACAGCTGCGAGTTTTCAGACGTTTCCGGGATATCTTCAAGCTCGAGCATTCGAATGAATGCATTCCACCTTTTGATTCAAATGACTTGTTGCACAGACTCACTCGGCTTGGAATACGCTCCTTCGTTGGTTACCAATTGCCCGGGCTCACGCACTTCTCACTTCCGAACTTACGACTTACAAGCATCTTCTCCTTCCTAAAAGTCCCGCAACCTGAAGCTATGAATCCTAAAGAGGAAAGGCACATGCGAACATCTTCGCACCTGGCTTTTTGATTTTCGTTGTGTTGTTGCTTAGATACTCAGGCCGCCGTTCTTTTGAATTCTCCTACCAGGGACATCCACCTTCACGATGGCATAAGAATAAAAAAAGTTTTCTTGACTCCACCCTGGTTCGGAGCCGTATCAGCTTCCCATGAATACAGACGATCTTGGATATTTCCGTTCCCACCAGGTCATATTTTAGTTCCTTCGTTCTGGTTGAGGGATTTTTTTAAAAAGAAAAATACTTCAGAATCGTATCAATCTTCCAATGCGTCCACAGTACCCATCATCGTTCGGCTTTAATTGTGCTGTACGAAGAAAAACTTGACCATGGTTCGGGATCTAAATATGTGAAACTTCTCTCATCGTTTGATAGCTGCATTTGCCCTTTCGTCTATCGTTCCCGACCCTTCGCTCCATCGATGAGGCCCGGCATGACCCTTACCCTTGGCGAGATTACGAGTCCATTTACCCAAATACCCAGATGATCTTCGGTGCAACCACTGGGCAATTGATTGATAAGACCACAGCCTCAATTGTATCAATATTGATGCATTTGGTTTCGCGAATATCTTTTGTTGTCACGACATGCTCTCGTGCTCATCGTCCCCGCGATAGAATAAGTCTGCAGATAGTTCGTGATACGTGAGGCATATAGTTGAAGACGAGATATATTCGCCTTCACAGGAAAAAAAATGTTGAAAACATTAGCGTGCGATGGTATATTTGCCTGCAGAAAAAGTCTCCATGACATATAAAAAACGTAAAAATTACGTCGAAAATAGTTCATTCGTAACTTTTCCCCTGTATACCGTTTCGAAGAACTATCAGGTCAGCATCGTGACATGTTTTATTTCTGAACGATTCGACACTAACGATCCCGCCCGCCAGCCACGGGCCTTGGAATCCGAGAAGTTTTTCGAAAAGGAAAAAAAAACCTAAAAATGAAATTATGTAGTACGATCAGAAATCAGCTCAGCTAGCTCCTTCAAATAGTATAGACTGAGCAAGAATATATGCCCATACTCTTGGGTCGTTACCGCATGGGTCCATGTGCCGTGTCTTTTGGCCGTTTCGCTAGTGAGTTTTTTGGTTGGTGAATCGAATCGAATCGAATCGAGAAATTCTGTGCCATCGAAGTTGCATGCCAACTTGGTTTTCCGTTTGTCCCAAAGAGGATCGACGTCACTGGCGATTTTATCCGCTGGCAGCCTCGCTAGCCGAGAGACTTGATCTCCCTTTCACGTTGGTAGACTCGGCTGAGCGATATCATATCAATCCTTGCGTCTGCACGACAAACACTGACTTCTCTCGTCCGTAAGTGATTTGCAAATCTCAATCAACGATTATAATCCCGCTATCCGGCAAGTGAAATTTTCTTCCCTCCTGTCTTCTAGCCGTTCTCGATCTTCTTTCTTTTCCCTGACTCCCAAACTCGGAATAGCAAGATAGGACGAAAGGAGCGGGGGTACTGCATGCCCCGCATTTCGTTGATAGCAAACAAAACTCGAAAGAATTAACGAAAGGAGAGACAGAAAAAAAGGTTTCGGCAAATATGTGATAAATCCAAGTGCTACATGCAGCCGCAGGGTTCTGCAAGATGATGGCTGATATTCACACGTGCCGCTGCATGCGAACTGGTAACTTTTGGCCCAACTCGTGAGGCCAGCCGGAACCGATTTTAATCCACGTCCCTTCGTTCATGGTTAGTGAACATTCCTGTCATGGAAAACTTATCAGACAAACGCACCCCCAAAGGAGCCTCGTGACCCCGAAAAAAGGTTACAATCACAACAAAAAACAGTCTAGATTGTATTAAATCTTCTCAATTGCTTCTGCATATTTCGAGAAGGGGGAAAGGGAAAAGGTTATGGATGCAAACGGCTGCAGGCTGCAGGAGTGAACTCCTGAGTTCCTCTTTGCTTTCGAACGAATAAATCAGATGAAGAAGGAGTATGTCAATGGGGTGAAAATATTGGAATATTCTGGTGCCACGTTCGATTTTCACATTCTTGACCTGCATAAGACGCATTGGAAGCGAGGTGATATCTGAATGTACTTTCTTCGTTGGCGATTCGTCAAGTCTTCGTTTCAAGGGATTTGATCTCGTGTTTGCACTTTTTAGCTAAGCTCGGGAAACTCGGGTTGAGCTTCGAAATACAAGTTTTCGGTTTTATTGCCAATTGGACTAGAAATATTCTAATAATAATATCTTCAGCCAGCTTGGGGAGCTTAAGAATTTTGAGCCATGATCAACTCTCGACGATAAGATTGGAGTTCGAGGAAAGATCGACCGGGTAGTGGCTGAATCATTCGATTAGTCTCCAACTACCTGCAGCAACCGAATTCCGGCTTCAGTAGGTTGCGGCAAGGATCTTAGCTAGACTCTAGTGCACAGTGCAGAGGCTCTGTTCAACACAGTTGAAGCAACATTTTATGAATGTTATTCAACAGCTCAACAGCTCATGTCGATGTATAATATTCTTAGTTAAAGCCACTTTGCCAATTCGGCACGCCCCCCTGTAGCAGTAGCAAAAACAGCTGCCGAATGCAAATTTGCGAACAGCTTGTTGATGCAATTGATGTCCATAGGCTACCCAAGAACTCGAAGACATTAGTCTCGGGCGTGGACATCATGTTACACCGGGAATCAACTGATTGATATAACACTTGCATATCATTTTCATTTTCATTTTTCCTGTTTACGCATTCGCCACGCCTTTTGTGCAACCAACTTGGTCCCGCATGAGTCGACCGGTTCTTAGTGATCCCTCGTGCGACTTTACATAACCATGGACCTGAGAATTTCCTTCAGTGGTATATTAACATCAATGATCCAGTAAACCGTCCTTCTAGCTCAGTTGATCCGCCAGTAATGTCCCCTAGGTTATATATAGTCTGCTGAGCGTGAAGATGTCAGGCGAGATTTGTAGAATGGACCAAAATGTATTCAAGACTTATGAAAGAGGTCCACGCAGTGGATCGATCTATTCTTGAGTGTTCATCTGAGAACTTAAAATTATCAAATTTCTTAGAAGAATGGTCGGAGCTTCCAGTATGGATCGAAGACTGTACCGGTCTAAAGTTCTTGTCAAGCGTATTCGAATACGTATACTAGAAAACGATTCAACTGTATCTTAGATATCCACTCCCACACCCTCCTCAATGCCTCCATAAAATACACACCAACAGATATATACACATCATACACATACACCCCATGTCTCACTCCATCCGCATCGCTAAGCCCTAAAGCATGCAATATAACCACACTCGCCTTGAACAGCAGCCACTCGTGTGGCGACAGTGGACTTCATCTTATCGTGGCTAACACCCTATTATCACATTTCCGAAAGTTTAAGGTTCACGGCAGATACGCTTCCTAGTTTAAATCAATATCATAAAAGTCCAGTTATAATAATATATGACAGAATTTAAATAACTCTTCGTGATACTTTACTGATATGGTGTAACTTTTTCTCTCTCTTTCTCTTTCCGTCTGTGTTTATACCGTCGGTACCGCGGTTAAGAGGGGAAGAATAGATATAAGCCGAGAAAAATGGATAAGGAATAATGGCAGATGATCGGACTGTACCGTGCGAGAAACGATTAAGAAGATTGTTTCTGTCCGTGCTTGGGAGCTAAGTAACTGATGCGCCACTAGATGGAACAAATTTGACAAAATTCGCAAGTGAGAAGAAGAAGGAAGAAGAATAGATTGATGTTAGAATCACAACTTTTTGGAAACTCGAAGAGCAAAATGGCCATCTCGAACCGAGATAGGAGATATTTAAAAAAAAAAATTGAAAGATGAGTAAGCCGATACGCAAGAGCCAAGAAGCAAGAGAGAAGCAGGCACTTCCAGGCCCCATCCAGAACCTCGAAGGACCTGTCAAACAAATAGTGGCTAGTAAAAAATAGAATGCCTATTGATCTGAAACAATGAGTTTCCTTGCATAACCATGAAAAGGGAGCTGCCGAAAGGGGTTCTGCAAGAAAAGTTTCCTGAACAAGCAAACCACTTGAGCTAGCTTACTCCTATAAAAGAGGGCAAGTTTGCTATAAAATCAATATTAGATTACTAACAGAGTAAGTGCAAGTTATAACGTTAGTATAGAGCAGCGGTGAAACTCAAGCACGAAAAGGGAAATAATAGAGGAAAGTATAGACCGTCAAAAAAAGTGACATTCGTTATTACAACTAACATGAAAATTTTGTTAAGAGGAAGAAATAAAGTAAGTTCCAAAATATATCCCTGGGTATCTCTAGTATCCGAACAATAAAAAACAGAAAAAAGTAAAAAGGAAAAAAGGGGAGAGCATAAAAATGAAGCTCAAGAAGTAGAGAAACATGAAAAAGAGAAGCCGGAATGTATCCACATTCGTCCGTCCATCTTGGAAGACCCGAAAACTCACGGGGCCGGAAATACCCTCCCATTACCGATAACTTGAATGAATTTTTTGATTAAAAGAAGAAAGAAAGGGTACCGGTAGTAAATGATAATGCTAACGCGGGAAGAGAAAGAAAGGATGAAGTGGGAACGAGCAGACGAAATGGGAAGAAGGGGAGAAAAGAGTTTAACAACATTGTGGAGCAGAATGCTGATTAGTGCGGGATTCGTATTTAAAATTATAACGAGTCAACCGCCCAAAACACAAAAAGAGTTCACGAAGTAATAAAGAGAGATGACAGAAAAGGTAAGAAAAATAAAGAATGCGGGTGGATATTGCTTTAACCGCCCAGACCTTTCTGCCGAAGATTCTGCCAAGTGGGTGTCTATGTGTTGATATTATGTCGCCTTCTGATTCAAGCCACTCCAGTGGTGCTTATGTGAGCGAAAAGAGGTATGTCATGCCGTTGCATTGGCTTGTATCGTGGCTAGATCGGGTCGCGGTGACGGCGACTGTGCTCTGAGTTCGATCGATGTGCCAGTTGGTAGTCTCTCTTCCTCCATAACAGGGGAGACGCTTTCCGTAGCGATTGTATTAGTCTCTGTCAGGGACTCGCTGACCTGTTCAGCAGCAGTAGCCTGCATCTTCAGAGACTCTCTTTCTTGAATGGCAGCCTTAGTCGAACCCTTCGGTCTTCCTCGCTTTCGTTTGACTGGTGGTTCGCCCCCTATAAGGCCTTCCGAGTTGTCGTTTAGATGTCCGAGTTCTCCTAGTGATGCGTTTCGTTTCATGCTCAAGAGTTTGGATATCATGCCGTCCTTGTCCGCTTCCGACTTCCGTTTGAGTTTCCGCGCATTATTCGGTTTGTATTCTCGAGGTTCGAAGAGCTTTGGCGCGATTAGGACGCCGCCGGGTAACAGTCTGGGAATGGCACCGGATAGGCTCCTTCTCTGCGTGCTTGCTGGGGTCGGCAATCTTGACACTGATGAATGTGGAACAGGAGTCGACAGCTCCGTTGCGGTGACAGGAGTCATCCCATTTGATATCGACGATGATGGAGTGGTGGCACTTGTAGCGGACTGCAGCAGCATCAGTCGAGGGTCCAGAGCCCGGGCCTGTTTGTACATTTGTTTGGTGGCATCGTCGAGGAAGATGTCGCCAAGATGTGAAACAAGAGTTCCAGGCCCGGACTCAGGACGGTCGGACAGAGCGTCGAGTAGTTTTGTGACTATAGCCTCCAAAGAAGTAGCTTGGATGCTGCGAACGACCTTGTTCCACTCGACTGAACGCGAAGGGTCAATCGGTGGTGGCGTTCGGTCTTCTGGAAAGGGTCGGGCCGGGTTAAAATGTGTTGGTGGGACCAACTTCAAATTCGGCAACGAACGTCGAGCTTGCTACAATGCAAACGGTTTAGTGTGAGAGGAACCAAAAAAGGAGCAGGGAAAAACCGTACCTTGGCCTTACTGATACTGGGAATGGATTCTCTGATGGACGCAAGGACGGGTTTGGGAGCCAGAGGCTGCTGGCCGGCAGGAGCAGCGGCGTCTTTGAGATCGGTCCGCGGTTCAAGACCAGCATCCGAGCTCCTCTTAGCGCCCGGATCCTGTGTTCGGGACTGTTTGACAGAGTCTGTCGGCGCGGGAGAAGCGGCAACATTGACGGCAGAAGCAGCAGCAGAGGCAGTGGTAGGAGGAGGAGGCGTGGAATTGGACAGCGTATGGCCCGCAGACACTGAAATCGAAGAAGCCCTCCTGGGCGTCCCATCCTCCCTCCCGCCGTCCACGTGCTTGCTCTCGCGGACGAACTGTGTGATGCGGAATTTGGATTTCATGGCATTGGAGTAAGCATGCGTGCTGGTGGGCGAGGCAGCATTGTGGTCCTCCGACAGCGACGGCGGATTTGGTCGCGTAAAACCGGGGACCCTGAATCTGAACTCCGACATGGTGTCGAAGCAATAATGAATTGCGTCTCTTTTGCTTTCGGAATTGTTTTCTAATTTGCTTTAAATTTATTCAATGAGAAAGGTATTGTAAAATTGTATCTGTTTGATATCTGAAGCTGTGTGCTTTTGGCGGCGATGTGGTTTTCTTGCTGTCCTAGCGGCAGAAGCGGCTTAGTCGTAGTCCCTTCCTCTTCCTTCCTTCCTTCTTCCTTTCCTTGCGTCTGTTCTAGATTCCTTCTTTCCCGTCCTTCCCTCCTTCCTTTCGAGTGCGCAATGGCGGGAAGGGGTGACGTCCAGGGCGTCGAAAGAGGTTCCAGCCGCCGGCTTAAAATAATAATAATAATAATAACTTGTCGGGATAAACGATGCAGCTCACCTACACTTCTGGGTGAGGGTAGATGTCGATTTCGAGCGGGGGAATGTGATGTCGGACGTCGATGGAGGTTTCTGGCGGAGAGATTCCCAGCTCCGCGCCGAAAGAGGTTAATTGTTGGTCGTGGTGGTTGCGATGATTGTAGTTGCAAAGGTGGTGGTGGTGGTGGTGGTCTGGTCGTGTGGTTGTTGACTGTGTCGCACTCGCACTGGCTACTACAGCAGCGCCTACAACATTAACCAGCTGCGATCTTCGAATTTGGATTCGCTGCGGCCGCAAATTATACTCGTATCTGGGACCTCTCGGAGCTGTCAGGGAGGAGCTGGCGACCCGGCTTCCCATTATATTCGCAATCAATGAATTAAAAAAGTAAAGTAATGCCGGCTGCAAAGACTCTAATGAAAAAAGAAAATAATAGAATAGAATAAAAAAGCGAAACTGAATTAAAAAGAGAAAAAAAAAGAAAACGAATGGATGGTTTCCAACTGACAATCCCCAGTTTTTCCTTCCCTTTGGCCCTGGGTAATTCCTATTCTCTCTCTACCACCGATGAATCAATCGCACCGGCTGACTATTCTGAAACGGAAGAAGAGACGTGGAAAGAAAAGAAAGAAAAGAAAAATTGGATCGAGTGGCACAAGAAAGGAAGTTCAATTATATTTTAAAAGAAAAAAGGATGCCGCCGCAGCTCTTGTGCTCTCTTTCTATTCCTCTTCTTTCGCAACAAGTTCGTTCGGTCTTGGGATGCCTCTAACTAGAAATCGAGCTAAGGCAGGCAGGCAGGAGATCCGGTTTCGCGCCTGAATTGTTTTTTCTCTCTCACTCTCTCAATTAAAGTTAAGTGTTCTTATAATTCTTCAAAGGAAAATTTTCTTTTGCACTTTTCTTCATTTGCACAGCCTGATACGAGACGGGAAATCCACCGCGAAAGAGCAAGCAAAAGGGTAAGCCTCTTCGGTGAAGGTGCTGCAGCTAGTGTCAAAAGTAGACCGCTTACTGCGCTGCAGTGGGTTTAAACTGGAACAAAATGCCAACCGTTCGAACGTTCGTACACTCTTTTTCATTTCAAGATTGTTAGTTACCTAAACCTTTCTGTTCCTGACGCAAGAGCTATAGTCTCGGCAAAAGCAAGGAAAAGAAATCCAGGCTAAGGGAGAACGGGGGGGTAAAAAAAAAAGTGGGAGGACAGTTATACGGGCTCAAATCTTTCGATGCAAGATCGAAATTCGAAAGTCAAGGCGGGATCGCGACCTGAAACGAGTTAAAGCGGCGTCCATGACGGAGAAAACTTGCCAATTGTGGACTAAAATGTCCCCCAACTAGCAAAAAAAACCTTGCAAGCTTGACCTTGGTCAGAAATATATTTCTTCCCTCACTCTTTTCGTAGTTCGGGGTTTTCAGGGATAATTCGTGCTAACCGACAGCTTCTGAGAAAGAAAGAAAAAGCCATCCCCAAATGCTGCATATACATGTCCGCTAGGCTCGTTTTATGTAGACATATGCTGGCATTACCTGCATATGTAATTAGGCAGATTCCTGTTAAATGATTGGCGTAAGAGTAGCGTCAGCTTATCAACGAGAATACCCACGCAATGTTGCTGAATGTTTGAAGCAAAAAACGAGTAAGCTTTGTATCTGTTTAGAGGGGGTTTCATTCTTTTCCTACAGCTTTTCTCCATTCTCTTACTCTTCCACCGATGTTCTTTTTGATTTCAATTTATTTTCAGTTTTTTAATTTTCCTCGGGTGCATTCTGCATATTGGAGCCGACGTAATGTCGTCGCACTACTAAATCAACTAAGTTGGCCAAGCAGAGTAGCGCGATGCCCCTATAAGCTACATCTCGAGAGAACGGGGCATATACAACCGGCAGGTCGTTAAGTGTAAGATGTGGATATTCATTTTTGCCCTTCTCCTTGCTGCCTCAAAACTCTCTACTCTAGCTTCTTCTCTTTTCTTTTTCAATGCTTCTTAATTTTCTTGTAAACCGATCTAAATTATCAAAAATGTTATTCGATGCCGAGGCCCGACATTCCTAGAAATGCAGGTGGAGATCTCCTTTGTGTTACCGCCAAAAGTTCCAGGCCAACCATTATTACCAGTCTTGTGCTTGTCGCGCTGACGTGACTCTGTGGGGTCTGTCGGAAAGAAAAAAGCATCGACCAGTCAGCATGCTGCCCAGTTGGCCAATCTAGCTGGTTCCAAGCGACACGAAAAACATGGCTTGAAGAAAAATTTTCTTCATTTTCTCGCGCTTCCGGGGGCGAGAATAGAATATAGAAAGAAGAACAATAAAGTGGGTTTTGTCTCTCGATAAGCAGAATCGAATCACGCCAGGTCGCCATGTGGCACGGAGATTGCAAGTATTGTTCAGTATCGTGTTCCCCATAATTTATCTAACATATAATAATAGCCCATATAGTAGTTCGCCTGCCAATTAGAGTATCGAGTTCGCGAACGGACATTACGCCCTTTCTCTTCTCTTATTTCTCCCTCGAATTGTATTCCAGGGCATATTAAGAACTAAACATTTTTTTGATATCCGTGGTATTTACAATGGCTTGTATGTAGGGCATATTGGGGGGGGGGGGCAACTGCTGGAAGGAAAACATTTGAGATTGCGAAAGGAATGCAGTAAGAGTTTACAATTCCCCAAACAGACAACGAACGCTGACTCACTTTGACAAGAAACAATAAAGCGAAGAAAGACAAGTAATAAGAGACGTAATAATGAGAAGGAAAAGCGAGGAAATCCATGGGCTATGATATCATTTGAATGTTTCGAATGGTGCGCCAACAACATGCATCTTTTCTTTACGTGTGATTGTTTCTCCTCGCTGATGCAATTGAATTGTGGACATCCTGTATGCGCGCAACCAAAAGGGCAATTGGCAGTGTAATTTTATTTTATTTTATTTTTATTATTTTTCTTTCTTCTCAAAAGCTTGTTGAGAAGAGAAAGTTGAAAGACTCTACCTGGGGAACAACCCCTGATTGGCATCGTCTCGATCAAAGCTCTCCACGCTCCGGTACCCTAAATCACCACCCTGGAAGTTCTGCCGATTGTAAGATGTATCCTGCTCATCGAGGCTGCCGCGATCTTGCATATACGGCGGCACACCCTGAGTACCAGCTTGCGGTCCGAAACCCATCGACGCAGCGGTCTGCGACATGGGAGCTTGTTCGTCCACACTACCTCGCGGGATCATAACCTCAGCAGCAGCAGTACCTTTCTTAGCACCGAAGGGATTCTTGAACGCCCCGAAGACCCTTCGGTTCCCACCGAAGAACCCACCGGATCCAGCGCCCGCAGCACCGACTGCCCCGCCACCCATGACATCTGGTGCGGCTGGCACGGCTCTCTTCTTACCCTTCCTCTTGGGGTGACGGATGCCAATGATCGCTCTCCACAGGACCAGACCGACGATGACAGCTCCGGTTATACCCGCAAAGACGATACCGACGATAGCTCCGCTGGAGATACCCATCGGGGTGTATTGAGTTCCCGCTGCGGGAGCACCAGTTGATGTTGCAGCAGCGTCTGCAGCGTTAGTAGCTGTGCCGGTCTGGGTTCCCGTGTCTGTGCCTGTGCTGGAGGCACCAGAGGATACCGGAGCCGACTCGGTCGTTGCAGCTGTGGTTTCAGGCGCACTTGTCTCCGTGGTGCTCGGAGGTGCGTCTGTAGATGAATCTGTGGAGCTTGGAGGGGGTGCATTTGTGGTGGTTGGTGGAGGGGGCTCAGTTGTGGCTTCGGCTTCGGTGCTTGGTTCTGGCGCTGATGTTGGAGTAGCAGACGACGCCGGTGGGTCACTTGGTCGGTCGGTGACAGGATTCGAGGGAGCGGAATTGGGATCGCTTCCAGGAAGCTGAGCCGGACAATTGATCGTAGCGCATCTCTATTTGGTGGAAATAGTAGTTAGCAATAATTCCTTTATATCTGCGTATTGTGCCTGGAGACGTATATAAGGAAGATATCGACATACTCGACCGTTCGCACAGCACCCACCACCGAAATACACTGCACACTGAAAAAACCCGGGCTGGCACGGTCCCTGACGCTTGAACAGCAACAGAGCTTCGTGTCGTCCCGCCAGTTTCTTGCCCAGCTTTATATCGTATGTATAGTCCGGAACGGCAGCGGCGAGATCGAGTAGACAGAGCAGCTGAAGAGCTGCCGCCGAAGACAGCCAACGCATCCTCAATATATATATTTTATCACCGAGTCGGAAAAATTAACCCCGGAATACGATAGATCGAATTGGATTGTCAAAAACAAAGGAAATTCGTAGCAGGGCCCTGTTTGTCGTCTACAATATATTCTATTCCTTCTCTTTCCCTTGTATCGATCGATATAAGTCCACCAAAAAGCTTTAGAAAAGTCTTTTCTTTGTCGCGAGTCGGTAACAGGGGGGCAAGCGAGGTCCCCCTCAATGGATCCCGAGGTACAGTGTCGACAAAGCGTACCGTCGGTAGAATACGCAGAAAAAGCGAAAATACCAAGAAATGATTCTCTGCCCTATGCGCAGAAAACCTGTCGTCCCGTTGCGGAAGTATAACAAAAATTACCAGGCAAAAGTGAGGGAAAACAAAGGGAACTGGAAAGCTTGGGAAGGGAAGAAGCTTTTTATCAAGCTGGCGAGAGCTGAGCTTTCTTTAGATGGGGCAAAAAAGAAAAAGGTAAGAGAAATGGATATGGATATAGCCTTGCAGCTGCAGCTGAGGCTGAGGTGGGACACCTTTTTTCAGAATATACTATCCTCAACATGGGTATTCCCGCCCAGCATACTCAAATATTCTTAGTACCCACCGACAGCTGCCCTGCTGTCTTGCCCGCAAGTGGTGTTACCTGAAGTACCTACATACCAAGCTTTTCGTGCTCACCTTTATGGGACCGGGAAGTCCTGGCACTCGCCTGACAGCGAAAAGTTATATATAAACCGACAGAACGAGCAAGATCAGTCGAGATGCCGATACTTGATATATTTATTTGCATTTTTTCCCGTATGTCCCCCACGAGGAATTGAACAAAGAATGAACGAGTTTTAAAAAAGGAACACGGCTTCGGGTTTTCTCCCTGCTGGCCGTACGTATCTGCAGAGCTTTACTGCGGTGAGCCAAAGACCTGTAAACGGCGGAATACATACTATTCAGTGGTGAGTGTACGTGAAATACATACATTAGAACATACATATGCGCAAACAAGCATGAAAAAAGAAGAAGAAAATACCAGCGATATGCGAGACTGCTACTGAAAACTCCTCAGAAACTCGAAGGATCATACGATGGTTCAGTCTAACGGGGGTCCATGGATCTAATCCTCCATTACAGCCATAATTTCCCAGCCTGCCACTACAGCACTGTCCACATATCATAAGAAAAAAAAAAGAAAAATAGTAAAGAAACAAACTCTCCGCCGATTTGAGATTCTAAGACTTTTTTCCCTATCAAAACTGGAAACCTTATGTGTCTTGCAGCTGTTTCCAAGAGATCTTCAGCCTCAACGTTATTGGGCTGGCAGCGGCTAAGAAGGGTGGAGTTGGCTGGGCATGTGGGTGGGTTTAAAAATGGAAACTTCTTCGCTGGGCTGCGCGCTGCCTTTGTGTCGGCACGAACTCTACCGAACATATTTATTCTACTGGACTGTAGCTCTGACGGATTAACATTATTACCAGCCTGGTTCCGGTTCCGGTTCGTAAATCCGCGAATTCCAGATTCCCGATCGAAACAATAAATATAATGTAAGCGGTCATCACCGGTGGATGTCTACGTACCGAACCCTGTACCCAAATTGATCATAATACTAGGCATCCTCACTCAAAGAAACCCAAATCACCGATTTGAATTTTTTACTTTCGTCAATTCGGTTCGAATCTTTGTGCCTGGGGCTAAAGACTTTTTGCTTTGCTAGCTAAATCGGGTGTGGTGGTGATTTCAGCTTGGCGCAAGTCATCAACTCCCAGTTGCCGGTCCAAATGTATCCCATATTCCAAATTATATTTAAAATCGGAAACCGAACGAACAGGTTATTATCAGGTCATCCTTCCTGTACCCAATACTCAACGTGACAAATAAATAACGTGTGGGAAATAAATAAATAAAAATCCCACCGGAGATCTGCTAACAAGGCTGTGCTCACTCACACTCACGACTCTCCGCGATCGAATCCTCGGAACCGAGCATGCACCGTGGGAACTAAATAATATCCCATTCTCGAAATTTTAGGCTTCTGGTCGAGCCCCGTATCCACATCGCATTCTTAATTTGTACCCATTTCTTACGAACACGCTGTGTTACCTGACGGGCCCGGTCATGGTAATATATACGGGTCTGTGGATAGTACACTTCGCATCCAGACCACAGGAATACGAATACAAAACCTCGCTAAACGGATTATAATATCTACAAATTGGCAAAGCATAAGTAGTTCGTAAAATGAAGCCCTCTGTGAAATTTATTTGCTGCAGCAGTAGAGCTATTCCTTCAGCTGGTGCTGCTTCATCACTGAAGCTTCAGCCCATCGGCTGGGTTACGAAGCCTCAGCCCCAAACATCGGTTGCAACCAGCACAACACTCTCAACAGAGATGCTTACCGCGCTGTCAGTAACTAAGCTCGCCCGTACCAGTAGCTATTATGTCAGCCCAATCGAGGCCCACTTAATGTACAATCTACCGAGCAGCATTCTGTAAGAACCTCAACAGCTTGAGAAACTTCCAAGACGGAAATCTACGACGAACCAATAATCTACCCTCAAGTGGACCGGAACAAGTAAGGACAAAAAAGTCAGCACACATGGTGGCTTTAATTCAAGCTTTTCTGGGCTCTGGCCGGGTAACTCTAGCCTAGCCTATCTGATACCACTGACAACACTCCAATACCCAAGGCTGCAGCTACAAGAGTACATGC
This sequence comes from Orbilia quercus, assembly GCA_036971405.1. NCBI lineage: Eukaryota > Fungi > Ascomycota > Orbiliomycetes > Orbiliales > Orbiliaceae > Orbilia > Orbilia quercus. Next base: position 1,628,389 of record JAJTUE010000003.1, read on the forward strand.
GGTTGCACAGGGATATTCTGCGTGTAATTAGTACACCTTCATAGCCCCGACAACTTCCTCCCGCTCGATCCAGCTCTGGATCAGCCCTTCATGCGTAGTATCGTACTCCTTCAACACTACCTTGCTGCCTTTAATTTCCGTGTTTGCTTGAACAAACTGCTTCCTCGGCTGTTTCTTCGACATGACTACATCTCTGAATGCCACCATCGTGTCATTCACGCTCGTCATTTCGTCGTACAGCGCCACTCCGTTCTTCACGTCCGCGGATGCCTTGTAGACGTGTAGCTTTTGGAGGTATTTCTCTACCGCTTTGAGGCCGTGAGAACGGATCTTGGTCCGGTCGAGGTGGATTGTTAGATCCGAGTGGTCGGCTGCCGCGGAGTCTAGTTTTACAAAGTCGTCGCCAGCGGAGAGGAAGCATTGGAGGATAGAGTAGCGGGCGCGCATGTGTGCTTGACCCCATTTCTATTCAAAAAATTTAGTGAGGGTGTAAACGTTTAGATGCTCTAGAAGAAGGTATACCTTGGTCTTGGGGTCCCAGAACTCGAGTGCCAACAGACCGGCGCGGGCCATCTGCAGATAGGAAATGTAGAGCACATCCTCTGCAGCGGCTTCAGTGTCGTCTGTATGACCGAAGACCTCGAGGATCTCCCTATCCGGGCAAAGATACATCGCCACGCATTCCGCACGGCACCTTATCAAAGAATTAGCTTTACTCCTCGGAGCTGCAAATTGGGCTTCGGAGAACTTACTCTTCGTAGCTGGCAGCAGTGGGACCAAAGACAGATCCCCAAGTCTCTCCAACCTTGTAGTACGTCTCAACGGGCTTACCATCGAGCGGACTAACAGGCGGATTCTCCTTATCGAAATTGTACACACCCTTTTCGGTTTCCTGGAGAAGTTTGCCGCTATAGGTAAAAGAAATCTTCATGTTAGACAAGATGTAATTTCCGAAGGCGCAGTTTCCTATAACGGGATATACCTTCCGTGACCGAGCAGTTCGTGCAAACCGACTTGCAGTTCGAACGCGGGGCCTCTGAGGCGCTCGAAGAGTGGGAGGTCCTTTTCGTCGACGAATGTGACTTTCTCGGAGGGAGACTTGGCATTGAGGACGTTTCCTAGGGAGACGTTCTTGAAGCCCAAGGTCATGCGGATATCGTCGTACTACGTTTCGTTAGCTTGTGGGTCTGCGTTTCGCAACTGAGAGACATACGTTGGGGATATTGATGCCTATAATATCCTAATATTAGTATATACCTAGGTGTATTTTAAATTTTAGATAGAAATGAGATAACTTACCAGCAGGAATACCATCGCTGTTGAAAGTCAAAACTGTAAATTTTAGTTAGTATCGCAAATGCCGAAGGAATCAATTGTAGCACCGACCTTCCAAGCTGGTAAAGTCTGGCTTTTGGAACTTGTCCTTCTCAAACTCCTTCGACCATGGTAATCGTGGGATATACTCCCCAGCCTGCTCAACGAGCTTGCCAAAGACCTTTGTCCTCTCCTTGTTGACCACTGCGACCCATCCTTCAAAGTACGCCTTGGTCCCAGCAGGGTCTCGATACGTCTCGATGAACCCAATGTTCGTTTCAATCTAAGCAATAATCAGCGACCAATACTCAGAAAGATCGTCTTCAATACCCACCGTCGGCCCAATATCCTTAATCCAGAACCTCTGGCTCTCCTTATGCGCCTCCAAGCTACCCTCCTTGAAACTCTTCACGTACTCTTCCATCATACTCCTCTGCGTCCCATTCAGCGCATTCTCCTTTGCACCTCCCAGCTCCAACGCCATCCTCGCCATCTCCTTCTCATAATCTCCATAGACAGTCTTAATCTTCCTCCCATCCTCCAACTCGTACGTCTTGCCCTCACCAGTAGCCTCACTAGCGACCAACATTTCAAAATCACCGCCTGCCAATTGCCGTAACCGCGTATGCTCGACCAGCACGCCATTCTTCACAAATACCTCCCCACAAGCCTCGATATCCTTTTGCGTGATATTTGGCGAATCCGGATAATACGCGCTCATATGCTCAGGAGGGTATCCTAGTAATGTTATCCCCTCCGGTGAGATCTTGTACACTTGATCTTTAATCCCCTCCCAGATCTTGGCCGATTCGACGGATACCCCCGCGATTTTCGTGAACGTCTCGACGGGAATCCGCGGGACGAATTTCTGATCTCCGAAGGATTTGTAATTGCCCAAGTTGGCGAGCACCTGTGCTGCGAACTCTACATAGTGGGTTTTATCTTCCTCTGTGATACCGCGCAATTTCACGAGCTTGGAGTGGTCGTTGTCGACGTACTTTGCGATCGTGAGGATCAGGTCGAAGAGCGGTTCGGATTCCGGGGAGACTTGGCGGAGGACGACGCGAGTGCCCGCGAAGGATGCTTTGGAGATGTGGTGCGCGTACAGTTTTTCTTGGGAGTTTAGGGCTTCGAAGTGCGGTTTGATTTCGAGGCGGCAGACGGGCGCTTTTCGGTCCGCGAGCAGGTGAGTTGGAACTGTCATTGTGGAGTAATTGTATATATATCGTGGTCGAGGACGTATTGAAGTGGTGATATTGTGGGGTTGATATTGGCGGGGTGAATGTGAAAAGGTACTTTGCCTGGGCTTAAATAGCAGCCTGCCGGTTACACGCCGGGCGAAGACCTGCATAAAATTGGAAGACGGGTACACGAATGTACAGTACACCTTCTGTTACGAATTGCGTGGTGCGCTTATGCAGCTGTTCTGTCGACGGCCTCGTCCGATACAAACAGAATTTAATAATATATTTTGCGGTGTTGGTGGGGGCGGGGATGTGCCGCTGATAACCTTTGCGAACGGCCACCTTCTAACTGGGGAAACTCCCAACCACGAGATTTCTCGAATTGATGATAGATATCGCTCAATTGAATAACTTTGGCCACTAATATTGTATTTCTAATTCGAAGAATAGTCTCGTTTGGTCTAGTGAAGTGCGTGAAATTCTATGTATCCAAGTACAGACTCGATACATCTACCCTGGAACCCATATATCGCTACCTCACATCGATACAGTTTATATATTCGTCCAATAACTTACCTACCAAGTAGGTACTTATATAATGTTGCAATACTGCTACCCAAATATATCGATGTTCTCAACCTCAAGAATATCAGAATTCGAATGCGATTAATCCTCCCAAATTGCAGCTCTAGCCTTCTCCTGCTCCTGCTCCTGCCGTTTCTTCTCCTCCCGTTCCGCCTTATGCTTGGTCTTCAAACTAGCTTCATACTCCTTCTGCTCCTTCGTACTCCGACTCCTCACTCCCAAGGCACTGGCAATCATCCTCCTCGCCACCGCATCCGTCTTCGCCTGCCGTTGTCCTTCGAATCCCGCGTCTCCGAGCCCGCCGCTACCACCGCCGCCAGCTCGCGAGTGCGTATCCGGATCGTAGGCGTAATACGATGGCAAATCGCTGACGTCTGTGACGGCGGGTGTAGGTGCTGGCGGGTTCGGAGGCGCCGGTGAGGTGATAGGCGGAACTCGTAGGTCGGTGATTATATCGGTTGATTCTTCGATTGTTGCTTCATCTCCAGAGGATGCTTCGTCGTCCCACGAGTCGGCTACCACTTCCTTCTTTTTGTTCGTTGAGGGTTTTTTTGTGCCGTTGGCTGTGAAGTGATTCGCAAGGTGCAGTGAGTAAATTATAACCAGATAGTGATGATTTGGAATCAACTGACAAGTAGAAGGAATACATACCGTCTCCGATACCCCCAGGCATGTTTTGTTGAAGAACTATCGTTGTTGAATCTTGCTATACAATAGGAGCTTCAAGATTTGATTCCAGCTGCAGCTGCGGGTTCCGGATTATAACCGTAACGAAAACGTTAACCCTCTGAGCAAATGTCCCTTTGCAATCGATACGTTTGCTCAATGCACCTTTATAAGGCTATAAATCGCGTCTCTTTGTTGTCTCCTTGAGACCAGGTATAGAGTGTTACTTAACAACTTGGATATATTGATGTCACAAGAAAAGATGCTCCGTCTATCCGCAGCTATTTGTACCTTCGACCTGCACCCACGCACGTGACAGTCGGGTTGGGACGACGATCGTGTTTCGGACGGGCAACACTTTTGGGGTTACGTTGAGGTTGATCTACGGCCAGGCAGGGTGTGCAAATTCAGCCGATGATGCACAACCAAGTCATGTTCTAAACTTTGCTGCTGTGCCTGGTTATAGCTTGTTTTACGAGACATAATTATGCAATTGTCTTTACCAGATTGGCAATTGGTTTGTTGAGAATAAAGATGAAAGCAGGAATTCGAAATATCTGTTGGCGTAACTGGTCTCTTGATTATTTGAAGTATGTACGGACGAGTCTGTATTATTAAAGGAAGCTTGATATACAAGGCAGGTTATGAACAGGTAACAATATAACATGAGGTATCGTGTGTGCTAAATAGTACAGGAGAAAGAAATATCATAATTAGGCTATGGAAAACATGATGCGCCATGACAATCGTCTACAATAAACATGAAAATGCTAAAATACAGTTAGAAAAAGTTAATTAAATGGCATTGTGTAATTACAGCCAACCAACAACAGTCGTAAACACACCCAAACCAACAGCCCACATCCACAGCATCATCATGGACCCCTCTCCCATCATCGGGCTCACAAAACCAACCTTCATACTCCTCACGCCAGCATTCCCCGTAGGCTGGGACTGTATAAATGCCGGAAACTGCACGGTAACCGCGGTCGCGGTCGCAACTCCGTTAACAACCGTCTCTATCGTCGTAACGTATTGCCCGGCCTGATTTAAAAAGCTCGTATACTCTTGCCCGTATCTCGACGTAAAGCTTGTATACCACCCTCCCAGATCGCTGCGGAAATCAGCATACTGGCTGCTGATGGCATTGGGGTCAACAGAAACAGTGGGGATCGAGAAGCCCGTCAGACCAGTCGAAACACGGGTATACGCCGACCCGAACCATGATTGTGCTGCACCGGCCGGGTTGGCGATATAACTGGAGTAAACGGAGCCCGCGTCGCCGATGAGGGTGGTAACGACCGCACCGGCGGAATTTGTCACGGTTCTGTAGACTGCGATGCCGTTTCCGGCCGCTGAGGTGATGAGACCTGGAACTGCGCCGACGACAGAGGCGATAGCATCTGTCGAGCTGATGCAGCGGGCTTTGGCGCAGTATTCGTATCCGGAAAGACAGCAGCCGCCTTCGAAGAGGTTATCGGGGCAACTGTAATAGCCCGAATTGCACTTGTCGCCTTCCTGGGCGACGGTGCCGACGCAGAAGATGCCGTTCGGGCAGCAGGCGATGTGACCGGCGTTGTCGAGAGCGCAGCGAGCTGTGTTCACGCAGCAGAAGCCAGGATAAGAGATGGAAGCGCAGGAATGGGCGTTCGTGGGACAGTTTCCATTATTTGCGTTCTGGCGAGGTACGAGATGTGCTGGCACGCTGGCTGCTTGGAGAGCCGGGAAGAAAGGCGAGGCGTTTCTTTCGGAGATTTCTTCGGCTTTGACGAGAGCGGTCAGGGCGAGGATTGATGCAATCCGAGCGGCTCGTGAGAGTGAAGGCATGGCGATAGGATTTTTGATAGAATCGATTCTGGCAAACGAGGATGGTGATGGATTCCAAGAGCGACAGAGATAATGTCGGAGAATACGCTGGAAGAGTGAAAGAATAATAGTGTTTGGTGTATTTGGATTTCCCTTGGAGTGCCAATGGCTAACTGGTGGTAACTGCGCCGAGCTAATGCAATGTAACCAGCCTTAGACCAAAAGGAGCTGGTGGTGAAGGTTCAAGGTAACGAAAGTAGATGTAAATTCGACAAAAAGAATTTTGAGATGAGGCTGGAGAGACGGTGCGAAGAGAAGAAGAAGAAGAAGGCTTGAAGAATAGACAGAGCATCACAACAGGGAAATAAGACGGAAATGCGGGTTCTCATTTCTCATTCCTCTGCATCGCCGTGTCGCCGTGTCGCTGTCGCTGTCGTCATGAGCAGCTGTGCCCCGGTCAACGCTTTGCTGCTGCGTTGTCATGCCAATCAGATCAGTCGGGTGCCTGAAACTGAAAGACTTGGCAGGGCAAACGACCAGAAAGGTGCCCGCAACACATCTATGTTGTTGCATTCTATATCGTGGATAAGTTGCCCTGAGGTCAATTGATTAAGGAATTGAAATAATCTGTAATTATAGCAATAATCAAGTTGCTAAGTAACTCAGTGCTTAAGTACTGAAGCATTTTGATATTGATATCTAATTGCTGAGCTTTGGTGGATTGAAACTCAAGTGTCCTTTCAAAATAATATATTTAATTTTCTATATATAAGCTTTGTGAAGCTATCTTGTAACGTTCCCACGTATATTGCTTGAAATCATCTCGGTCGATCAGCGACAGCACTTGCAACATTTCATCATCCAAAGACTGGAGACCAATCTCCCACCTACTCGATTCAATGTCGTTTCCTTCGAACCAATCTCCAAACAGCCCTCCACCGCCTTATTACGATATCCAAGAATACAATCCTCTGTGCTTAGTAAAATGCCACCAAGGATTCTCCGCGAGTTTTTTTTTTAACATCGGGGTCCTGGGCATACCGTTTCTTGGACTCACAGCAATGACCCTTGGACGGTCTATCCACTCATGGTATCGTGAGAAATATCCCTACACCATATTACCTCGCTCGCACAACCTCGAAAAAACACCGCTTGTCGAAATCGGAGCCAACTTGAGGAAAGAGCTCGAAGAAACCAGATCGAGGCTTCGCCAAATATCATCTATCCCGGATTAGAACAACACGGAGTTGAAGAAATGGCTGGAAAGCGAGACAGCCTCATTGTTGCAGCGAACGTGAGCAGGAGGGCCTTCGTAAATACAACCAGGGCAAGGTTATGGCCTCGTACGAAATACCTGGCCAAGTGGAGGAGGGCGACGAGTCTCTGAGCTGGTTCAGCCAGAGGCTACCAGTGCCGCTAACTTCCAGTAATGAATACGCAAAATCGCATTTTCTGCGTGTTCTGGCGGATATGGGATTCGACAACTCGACTGTGAAATATCGGTTCAGTCAGGAAGAAACCGGACGGTTTGAAATCGAGATAAATTTTCCAAAATAACGACGAGTCGACATATCGCACGTGGGTTTTGATGACGTACGAGCTTGGATGTTATGGGGTGGTATCACGGAATACCTTCAATGCCCTCGGATTTTATGATTTCGTCTGTGCTGTATATACGCATAGACTTTGGTTGGTAATCAGAAAACTCTCAACTCCAAATGGTGGAATGGAAATCTCCACTTCACGCAGTAATAATGTATCCACTCTACTCAAAAAAATGTATCACGAGGCATAGAATTGTAGAAATTGAGATCGCAATAGTTACCTTGTTATAAACATTGAATTCTCAGACTAATCTCTTGGGAAATACTTCGTCTCAGTCGCCCACCCAGACTCATTCGCCGGCTCGAACACGAACGGCGAGTCCCCAAAATTAACGGTACACCGAGGGTACGGCATCTCCACGGTTACCACACCATAGTATCTCCCAGCTTCAACCCGACAGATTCGATCTATTATTCGCCCGTTAAGAGTGAAGAACGCTCGCCGCAAATCCATATTTGCGCATAATCCAATCGTCACAGTAGATGGCCAATTGGGAGATCCTCCCGGTTCAGTATTTAAGGTTATTTCGGAAGAGTTATCGCTCTGAGCATTGCTACCGTTGATAGAGGTCGCTAGCTGCGATTGTCTGGGTAGATAATCCGCCAAGGGGAAAATCTCGCTGTTAATATCCTCCCCAGCGCGCGTGTCGATAGTTAACGTAGAGTCTGCGGTAATCCGGGTAGAAGCCTGAAGACGTGGCCATGAGTACAAATCATGCAGCCCCGGACTTAGGCCGATATAATGGCTCTTATCGTGCTTGCTAATAAACGAGTCCCTATTTCGCCCAGTCAGTTCGTCGTAATACAATGTCCCGTTAAAGTGTAAGAGCCGCCTCTTTCGCAACTCTTAGAACCGAAGTCTAATGTATGGATAGTGCCAATACGTACTCGCTGCTCCAGTCGATGGTTTTCGATATATCGAACGTAGCTTCGAAATAGAAGTTATCACGTGACGGAATTGGGTGGTCAGTGAAACGGTGGGCAGGGTCTCTGCGAAATAATTCATTGTCTGGAGTATTGAAAGGATAGAGAGAGTGTTAGCATTTGTTTGCATATCGAGTTTTCTTGTGAAAAAAGAATCGTTTGGCTGAATTAACATAACGATAGTGTGCGAAGGGGTAATACCCAGTGTCAAAACTCGGCCGTCTTTGGAGAGCTTTGATTCTCGAAAATCCCGACCAGGATCAGGATGGTCGAACAGTGTCGTGGGAGCTAACTGTTTCGAGGTTTGAGCGGGGATTTTCTTCTCAGGTTGGTCGGGTATGCTGAGCTTCTCCTTGTTCGATAGAGAGCTGCCTGACTCGATGGATAGTGCCGCGAGAATTTCTACCAGAGACCAGTTATGTTCATCGAGTATACTGTCATCAAACAAGGCTAATATGTCGGGGTCGGTCACTCCGATATAACAATAGGTGTCGCGGTCTGTGTGTCTAGGTTTATTGAAGACCGAGAGGATTGTTGCTGGTGTCGCAGCGTAAGCCAATCGCTTGAATATTTTAGCGTACTCCGTGCTTTGGTTAAATATCTGGCGGAGGTTGCTGTATCGAAGAGAATCGACAAAGATGTATAAAGGCGCTTTTCCATTACCATCTAGATCCATAGCGCTCTCAGACCGTTTGTCAAGAATCCATGCTATAATCTGGCAGCAACTCTGTGGCCTCTTCGCTGCGACCATGAGTGGTGTCTCGTCATTTTTATTTTTCTGCGCAAGCGCTTCCCGAATCTCCGCTTCTGAGATGTATTTCTCAAGGATCCCCAATAGCTCTATTCTGTTACCCTCTCTTTGGCTCACAAAATGGAGCAAATTATCCCCATCGTGGGATTCCAATTGAGGAATGTTTTTGAATCCACCAGCTGTGTATTTCTCTAGAAACCATTCAATCAGTTGCAAATTGTAGGACCCAAGAGCGAGCATCACAGGTGTTGTCCCGTAGGCTCCCTTTTTCTTAAAGTCCAACCCGGCATCGAATAGTTGGTTGCATATTTGGATTATGTCAGTTGCGTATTTGGAGTTTGGGTCTCGAGGAGGTGGTGCCAATGCCAATTTGTGAAAACAGGTATACCCGCTGGAATCATCATCATGGACATCAACTCCAAGCTCAATCAACTTGGCTACACCTTCCGGAAATTTCCGCTCTACAGCTCCAACTAGAGCGCTTCGGCTTGTGGAGTCTTGCGCATTGACAAAACTCTCGATGCTGCCATCCTTCTGGCTCATTTTCACTAAAATATGGCAAATATCCATCACATCTTGAATTTTGCTTTCCTTATCTGGTGGCCTGTTGACGAATAGGTGGTGGAGAGGAGTTCTCAGTCTGGAATCCGTTTCTCTGACGTCCCAATCCCCAGAAAAACATATAAGTTTGAAGAAATCAAGATCTTGGATGGATGCTGCATAGTGTAATGGTGTTTTCCGATCTTCAGACTTGGTGTTAAATTTCGCACCGGACCGAACTAGAAGTCTGATGGACTCTAGGATGCTGCTTCTGTCGTTGAGGTAGAATTGCGGCCGCGTAGCTAGGTTTAAAACCGTGATTAGAACTGATTCTCCGGTAAAAGATATAGAGTTGACATCCGCTCCGTGTGCGATTAGGGCCTCCACCGTCCTCGGATATTTGCACGCGAGCACCAGCGGCGAACGCCCTCCCCATTCCGGCCGGTCGATTTCCGGAAAATTTCTGGCGAGTAGTTTCTCGCGGCATTGCGACAACAAGGGACCAATGCCGCCAATCCCAATTTTCTCTTGTGCAAATTGAAAGTTTTGCTCCCAGTTCGTATTATCGATCCCTCTGGTCTGCGGATGAAGCAGATAGTCAACCATGATGTTCAACCCTGAGTACGAAGCCACGTGAAGAGGTCCGCCACTGATGATACGTGTTAGTATCGTATTGGGGCTCACCCCGCCTGAACGAACTTCTTGACCGAAATCCGCCCCACTAGACTTGAAGTTACATCGGTACCAGTTTTCTCGTCGCACAAAGATAGAGAGCTGGTCGAGGAGTTCTGCCCACCAAGGATCGTGCACGCAATCTCGGTTCCACCATTTACCCAAGATTCTGAGATGGTCTCGCCAGCGTGAGATTTCATATCGTAATTTCTGGTCCAGTATTTCACGTTTGACGTCCCAATAGTCCGATTGGTACCATTCGATTTCCCAAGGCATATATTTTTCTTGGAAAGACTTGTTATTTAGAGTTCGTACTAAATATCAAGGTGAGGTCGCAGTTAGCACGGGGCGAAATCCAATGCAAGAGGGTTGGCTAACGGTTTTACGTACGTATGTTTAGAGTGATTGCTATTTGTGCTTCTTTTTCGTCGAATAATTCGGTCAAGGTGTCACCGTGCTGAACAAAAGAAGCTATTGCAAAGCTCCAGTTAGTTTATCAACCCATTTATCTTCTCTTTCGAGCGGAACAATTACACATTAAAAGGTAGCGGGATGTTACTTGAAGGCGAGAATAGACCTACGTGTTAGAGTGAACTTGAAAACAGTATAACCTCCCTCGTCTTTATATCTATTGAATCCTCTTTGCTTTTTCATTGCGGCCTTGGATGATCCTTTGTTTTCTTCTAGTATCCATTCTCTTATTGAAATGTCCACCGTGACCAAGCCCGTATGCTTTTCTAGGCGGAAAAAGTCTCTTCCGATTGTTTCTAAGTGATGAATAGTCTCCTTTACTTCTGGTTCGCTCATATCATCGTCTAGCTGAGGACGGATCGGCGGTTCGACCAAGGACGCTGCAGGGTTTGCGTCCGATTCTTTCGGGGGTCGGGCATTCCATGACTTATCTTCGTTATTTCGGTAGACTTCTCGGTACTGATCTGATATTTCGACTACAGAAAGCGAGGAAACTCCCCAAACGATCCACTTTAGTGCTATCACAACGAGCTCCTGCTCATCAGCCTTCATAGATTCCAAAGCTGACATGTAGATTTCCCCGATAGCAGCAGGTAAACGCTTTATTTTGTCGTCAAGGGATAATTTGGAGGGTTGTTGGAGGTTAGCGAGGATCATTCTGGCGAGAGCAAAATCGCCATTTGCTTTCTTGTGCATGGTATTCACTATTCTCTCCAACTCTTGCTGATAGTAGTCAGCGTAAGCCTTGCGATCAATCCTTCGCCCCAGCAAATCGCCTATGTCATGTAGAAGATATGAGATGAGATCTGATGCATTGTTTTCCTTAGTAATGACGATCCGATTGATCCAGGTTTCTAGAGTAAGATTTTCAGATGGGAAATTTGGCAAGGGCATGCTTAAATCCCCAAGCGCGAGTTCTGGCTTCAAGTTGACAGTATTCCGAACAGAGAGAATCAGACGAATCGTACTGGAGTCGGAACTGACAATTGACTTTAGTGAAGGAACCAGATTCTTTTCCTGTCGGTCTTGACACTCATCTAGAGCGTCGACTAGGATGTATAGGCGTGGGAGCTCTTCGCCAATTAGACGGATTATATCACATATAGAGTCGATGTCTGTAATACTGTAGTAGGTAAGTTTGCCGTCGGCTTCCAACTGCTTGACTTCTTCCCTCGATTTTCCGAATCCGGGATTCAAAACTTCAATGCATCTGCTGAGAGCTGAGACATTATTGCGGACTTCATCTTGTCCTAGAAGTTGATGCAGGATGGATTGTAATGCCGTTCTAGCACTTTGAACATCTTGGTCGCCTTTCTTGAAGAAGAAGTATAATACTATCGGTCTTCCACCTTTTTTTGGTTCTTTGAGTTTCCTTCTCAGACATAGCATTGCTGTACTTTTGCCATGTCCGCGAGGACTCTCTAACCATAGTAGCTTTGGAGTTTGCAGGGTCATATCTGTGGAAACCCAGCTTCGGTACGAATTGTCCTTGAAGAACCAATCGGCTACATGTCCTTTTCGTTGGTCGAGAATAACTTTTGCTCTGTCGTCCAGGCCTTCGAAGTGTAACTGGTGTGCTCTTGACTCCATAATTTTGCTTCTTTGAAGTTGTAACTCGCTTCGCAAAGTATCGAGCTGGAGGCCTTCAAGCATATCTGCCGCGAGAGATACCGATCCTTAAGCAAGAAAATTAGCAAAATTGAAATTTAAACATTAAAACCGCGAGATGCAGTTATCAGGGTGTCTATACTTGTTAGATCATCTTTAATCCGAAGAAGTTTGAGTTTGGTTTCTAATGGATGAATTTATAGTCAATACTTCATGCTTCTGTTTGAATCTGGAATTTCCCGTCTTGTGTGTCTCACCATTTTCGTTCTCCAATACAAGTTCTTCAAACTGCGAACGTGCTAATTTTACCAGTCTTTCATGAGTTTCCAACAGACTGTCAACTCTCTGCTGTAAGTCTTTAGTGAAAGCCTCCTTCACCGTCGATTTCAACCCTTGGTATCAGTGTTAGCTATGACCAACTGCCGAAAATTCTCTAACCTACTTTTAAGGCGACTCGGGTCGCGATGGGGTTGCGCATGCCAAAGAAAATCAAAAATACTACAGAGAAGGTCTGGTACATCGGCCTCCCATATATTTGTTTTGCCTCTGGTGTTTTTGTTGATATGGTCACCCGGATCCGTGGCATCGTCGATTGTGCTTGGTTCCCGGCTGAAAACTTCCCATCTGAGGCAATCCTCAACCATAGAAGCGATACTTTCACACGTATCGCATATCAAGAGCCGAATTTCGAGCTTGACAGTTGCAATCTAAATACCACTATGGAGTTAGATTGCAGTTTCGTCTCAAGATTATCAAGCACAAACTCTTGGACGGGATATATATAGCAATAGATACTTATTTGTGAAGGTCTAGACACATAAAGAGTCCGTCTAAATCCAATTATAAGATATACTTAGATTTCTTACCGTAAGAATGGAGGAAATCCCGAACCAAACGATCGAAACTGTCTCCGGCGCCATCGACAACACCCCATCTCCAATACTCTTAATATTTTGTAGGGTGGATAACAAGCGAACAGCTTTATCTCCACTTTGATTCTCTTTGTCGCCTTCTCTGGCCAGCCGCCTGCATCCATCTTCGAGCTCGGTAAACTCGCCGCCGTCAGCACCCTGGGGTTTCAGAAAATCCTGCAGGAGTTGAACTTGTCTCGTATCGTTATTGAGAGTCTTGATCGCTGACTCTCGAAATTTCTCGCGGGCTTTCGCATAAGATGCTCGGAATGGCCCATGGCCTTCGCTAGCAACACTCATGAGTATAAATTCTCAAGATGAGTTGAGGACGTGTTATTTTGCCCGGACTTTAAGGAGCCAATCAGGTCTAGGATACTTCTTTGCAGGAACTACTTCTCAGTAGCTTATTACTTGCTGCAATCCTTGTGATTGAAGGCTGAAAGGCTCGAGAGGGGTAAAAGTTCAGGGCGGCAACGAGGGGTCTCTAGTCTTTGGTTTCGAAGCTTCTCGAGTGCCTTCGTTAATTGACCCCGCTCCCGACGACATCCTTGCAATTTATCTGGCATGGAAGTGCATAAGTGTGCTAAAGAACCTGTGTTTTAGAGGGCTGATATTTTTCTCAGCTTTTCGTTTTGCAAGTGTCGGCTTATAGTCGTGGAGCGTCGCGTCGAGGCTAGGTCAAGATATATATCATTGCGTCCCTCAAGTACTTCTTCCTATATTGTAGCACCATGGAATGACTTTACTTTTGAGCAAACAAATCGCCAGAAACAAGAAAAGAACATTTTTATAATAAAGCTGTGCATAGGAATTGCTTCATTCGTCCGAGATATCACCAGCCAAACCATGTTTAGCTCCACATTACCTGCAAGAGACCCCCAACCTGCATGCATGTACCGACGATTTCGCTCGCAGAAAAGGATCCCTCGGCCGTACGTAAACCAAGTTTTCAGGTTGGCCAGCTGCAGGCTATTTAAAGATCCCGAGTACCGCTCAATAGCCCTAAATATTTTTCGAAGAACCAACGCTTTATTTATAACAAAATACACTGCGCGATCAAAAATACATCGTTCGGCCATATCTTCTTCGTACTATCTCTCCGATAATGGCCCCTCCGAAAGTTTTCTTCACGGGGCTTCCCTATAATCACCACACATTACCCGGATGGGGTTGGCCGCCCGAAAGAGTAAAGTCCGGCCTGGAAAACGCGGTGGGAATACTCCTACGCGAGGGATACGACGCCATTGGATATTTCATCGCACCGGAGCAAGGTATTAAAGTCTTCGAAGATAAATTGCTGGAAGAGAAGTGGGATTCGGTGATTATCGGGTGGGGTGTACGCGGGAACCCAAAGTTGACGGTCAGTTCCGCCATGCTCTTACTTTCAGATTTCAGTTTGAAAGAAATAGTTTTGCTAATTAATGTAATGGTACACGATAAATAGCACTGGTTGGAAGATATGGTGAATTGTATCCGCGAGAAGTCACCGGAGACGAAGATAATGTTCAATTGGGATCCTGAGAGTACGGTTGATACAGTGAGGAGGAATATCCCCATTGAGAATGAGTCGGATAAAGGGGCTATGAGAGAGGTTTTTGAAAAGTCTGGGATCGAAGGACGGATCACGTTTGGAAAATACGATGCACCGACATAGATTTGAATTCGAGTCTAGATGGATATATAAATGGACGACGTTGAAGATATACTCTCAAGGCATGTTGAACAAGGGTGATAGTAATAAATTATAAGAAATCAATAGAAATGATGCCCCGCATTCACTTAACGGTGTTAAGCAAGAGTAGGCTCATCCTTCTCCCACAAATTCCTCCCCCACTGGTGTTCCGATGTGCGTGCCGTGACATCAACTTCGTCATTAATGCCGACAACGCCGTCTATTCATCCAGTCAGTAATTGAAGCAAGCTCTCCCAGGTATATAGTATTAAATACCTTTCCCAAAAGCCACCATATGCATCCCCATACATCCCAAAAGAGGAGCGCCAGGATCAATATTACGGCGCGCACGAATAGTGATATCGGGTTCGTTCCGGTTCCGCTCGCCGGTATCCGGATCGTTGTTGGGAACTTTACATCTCGGAGTTCTCGAGATGACGTGATAATCTCCACTGCCGATTTTGACGGTCTTCCAGCCGTCCTCGTCGTAGGCGGGTGAACCGGCTACGATTATGTTAGGTCGAAACCGTAGAACCGATAGTTTTGGAATTTCGGATTTCACGAGCTCGTTGAATTCTCGGACGCTGGCTAGGCCTAGGATGTGGATTGGTGCCTTTGATTTTATTAGTTATTCAGGTTCCATTGGGTTTTTTGAGAACTTAACTCACGAAATCTGCGAATCCGATTTTACTCTCTCTGCCTAGAACTTCTACCGGCGGACCCATAAATTTGATACCCCTGTTTTTGCCGTCTACCACGGCGAATAATCCAATATCCTCTTTTGAGTGGCTCTTCGCAAAGATGACATCCTTGAGTTCCTGAGGAATGTGTACGCTCAGATCATATCCAGAAGAAGGTTGTTTCCAAATAATCACCGACTTGACAGGATATTTGGCCAACTCTTTCCCCGAAAGCAGATTAACATTCAACGGCACGGTGAACGATTTTCTGAATTTACTCCCATAGATGAGCGATGCCGGAAAGTGGGGTTTCGCCGGATAGGAAATTGTCAAGGTGTTCTTCGCGGGGTCGATAGAGGTGTGGATAAGTGCCATCTTGGGAAACCCTCGCTGTGAAGCAAACGACCAGGCTTCAGTTCCATCGCTGCAGCTGGCAAACATGAGCTGTCGGTCATACTGCAGGCTGCATGTTGTGTAACAAAGCATACATCAGTAAATGCTGACAATCAAACCAATTAAACCGCCATTCTCATCAAGACAGACATACCCTGTGTGACAGATTTTTGAAGATTCGACTTCTATCCCTCTACATCCTTTGACGGGATAGATCCATAGACTTTTAACTCTGAAAGTTTGACCAGGTTTTTGATCTTTGGAGTATTGAAATTCGTCGCTGATATTGCTCACTGTGGCGGGGAGGCCGAAGACTGGTTTTCGTCGGATCGGGATTGGCAGGTATTCTTTGCACAAGAACGCCACGGATGCTAAGACAATTGCGTATCCAAAAGCCGCATTGAATAAGAAAGCGTTGTTCTTGTAAACGTCGGAGAGTGCATCGAAATTGTCGAAATGAGGCAGATGGGATGCCATTTTCGCGAAATACTGTAAACCCAGTTATGAATTAGTTGACAACAGACGGTGCGAAGGAGCAATTGACAGGAATAAGTCTGTTTCCAGGTTAAATACCAATTGATCACAGCCAACCTTGATTAATAAGTCAGATAGCGCTCGAAAAGTTAAGGCATGAGACGAGATCCTTACACAAAACGTAAAAGCCCCACAATCTTCAAGTTCAAGGTGCTCCGCGGACTGGGAGGTTACATGCGTCTGCAGGCAAATTGATTGCACTTCTGAGTCAACTCTAGGCAGAGACGATTAAAGCTTTGCCGGTGTAGCCCGGCTACTACCTCGTTTTGCCGTTTCTCGTGGACTGCCAGGTAGATATCAGTCAATGCAGAAGCTAACAAACTTAAAGAATGAAAAAAGTAGAATCGCCAATTGAAGCTCGCATCGAGCTCCTGTTGACAAACGGAAAGATTTGGCGGGGCGAGAAGAGTGTGTTGGGTTGACGTTGGCAAGTGTTGCCGACCTTCGGACCAGCAACGTCAATCGGATTTCAAGAAACCTTCGACAACTCAATTCGACTCAACTCCTCATCCGCCTCGCCGTATATGCTCCACAACCGACGCGCGACATCACTTCTTCCGGCCACCACGAGCAGCTACCCGACCAGGCTGCTCTTTACCGTACCACCTATCCTCATCTCCGGACACCGATAACCTCACAATGCCGCCTCGAATACCCCTCCCCTTGCGTCGTTCTCCGCTCTCTTCCGCCAGCGCTTCTCTCATCCGAACCCCGAACCGTCTACCACGGTCAACAAGAAGCCTCGCATCAACATCTCACAGTCACGACGACCACGGCCATCACGAAGAACCGTACGATGAACCAAGTGGTTGGTTTCTGGGCGTTCCACCCGGCGAGACGAGACCGAACGAGGGATGGGAGAAGATCATGTGGTATGGATTTTTCGGAGCCTTTGCAGCGTTTAGTGTAGCGCTGGCGTATAAGCCCGATACGTCGTACGTTCTACTCTCTGGCAGAACCTGTATTCGAGGGGATGGCCGACTGACGTAAACCCGATATTGAAATAGAATCCAAACGTGGGCTCTCGAGGAAGCTCGTCGGAGGCTAGAGAAGGAAGGTATCTTGCCGCCGCCGTCCGGCCAGGCTGCGAACGCAATGTGGACGATTCAAAACGCCGTTTCGAAAGCTCAGGTCGGATTCGATCATAAGGGTCTCTCGGATGAGGAGTTGGATGCAAAGATCGTAGAGCAATTGAAGGTTGCTGTGACGGCACTGGAGAGCGAAGAGGATTCGGGAGATGCCAATTTGGAGCGGAGGAAGAAATGGGCGTTAATGGAGGGGAAGAAGATTATCGAGAGGGGAGGTATCTACGGGACGAGGCATTAGATTGTAGATTTTTCGAATATATACGGTGTGGTATTTGCTTTTGAAAGGAGATTCCGTTGTACAGAAAACAGGGCATGACTAGACGTCGAGCTGGAAGCGTTCTATTGTGATTTCTATTTTATTATTTATATTCTTTTGGCTTTTTTTTATCCGTTGCTTTCGAGTTTTCCGTTTCCTCTTGCTTTTCTTGTACTAAATAATGACTACTCATTCTTTCCTTGCTGGTTCTGTTTCACGGTCTGGAAGACAAAGATAGAAATAAAATTTAAGTCTAGAAATTTAAAGAATACCAGGACAATAAACATGAGCGTACGGTCCGTCAATGTCGTAGAAAACGACTGTTTTCTCGTCAAACGTATGCTCTGTCTTATTCACTTTGAATAAAAGACAAGCGCGCCCCCGAACATCCATTTCAGCCTCTGACATAAACTGTAAATCGTACGGAATCCTGTCATCCACTGGTGGAGCAAGCTTCGCAATATCGCTATGCGCAGTGCTATTAAACACAAACTCCAGCTTAGATAGTTTCTGTTTCTCCGTGCGTAAGAGTCTCGAAACGTTTTCTGTCTCAAAGGGCGACGACATATGCATGACAGCTCGGTTGATGTCATCGTATAGGTGAACCTGAAAGAATGCAACGGTCTTGAGACGAGGGAAATTATTAACGTCCAAGACTTTGGTTTCAAAAAATGGACTCAGATCTCGGACCCCGAGATAGGTAATGTGGTGCATGACAGTAGGGCTTTGCAGTAGCATATTCAAAGCATTATCATTACCCCAGGACGCGAAATCTATTATGAACCTGCTGTTTTGAACGATCTCTAAGAACTCCGGAGAGGGCTCCGTGGTGAACCTTTTATTCCATAGCATCCTTCGATTCGATCCCGTTTCCAGTGATTTATCGATTATTTGTCTGGTCTTGGCTCGGGTTTGCTCATTGATATATTTGATATCTTCGGATATGGTAGGATGGATGGCGAGTAGGTAGCTAGGAACAGGAGGTATCACGTATGAGAGGTGCATTTTGTAACTACTGCGACTTGACACACCCCCGTGGCCCGGGTTAGTGAGGCTAGGTGAGGAATTCGGCCTGGGCGCCTCTCTTCTGCGAAAGTAGAAGATGACTTTCTGGTGCAGTAGATGGCCGAGAATTCCTTCACGGAGTTCCTTGGGAAGGAGGAGAAGTCTCGACCTGCATCTCACTTGTCAGTACTGAGATTCGAAGATGCTTTGATTTGTGATGACCTACTGTGATGGCATATCGTAGATTGCGTATTATAACAGAAAGTAGGCGAGAAGGGTTAAATATTCAGAGAATAGAGTTTACATTCTACATACAGAGGAGTTGGTCAAGAGATGTCCTTTCACTTTCGGACGTGACCTCAAATATAAGTCCCGAATTTACGCGGCGACTTAACATACAAACTGTCCATCCATCGAGGCACCCAATTCGTATTCATGTTCAACACAAACTCCCACCTTTAATTCAGGAATACACTTTCCGATCCGTAGTCGGTATAGGATTTCATGTCGATTTTAATCAGAATCCCACGCTCTACGCGAGATTAATAAAATCCTGGAAAGCCCTAAACGGAGTCCATGATCTATTACTCTCTGGCTTCACGCTTCGACGTTCGCGACCAACTTCTTTTGCCCGATTTTCAATAGCACGGATAACACCTTCAAAAGTGCCCCGGCCTTGATAATAGCAATCATCCTCCTTCTTAAAAGTATTAAAAATGTACCTCCCTCGATCGTGCACTTCATCCGACGGCAGCAAGCAGATCCGCAACCCACGAACGTCACGAAACGACTTTGGAAAGTGAAATTCCGGCACGTCCTCAACCCGGCCCTCACTTCTACGACACGGCTGAAGATATTCAACCCGCGAGAGTTTCTTCCTCAGCAAAAGATCAATACTCCATATCGGCGGCTCGTTCGCATCCTTCAAGATCACACCCAGCGCCTTCACCGAGACCAGTATTGTTGCAAACCACATACTATCCGGCACCGTTTCCGGCGGGAGCACCAGTCTGCGAATGTTGCTGGAAATCGCGGTTCGCATGGTACTCACTGTCGCGAAGACGCTGATGTTCGAAGCGAAGATAAACCTGCATCTCTTACGGCATAAGGTAACCATCTCCTTCGACGGGGTTTCTACAAAATCCGTGTACCAGATCATCTTGTAGGATCCGCAGTGGCGATGATTGGTCTTGCCCTTGAGAACGATTTGGCTATCTAGCAGAGTTTTGAGATTCCGGCGGAGTCTTTGCCAAACACTCTGCACTGCTCGCTGGATATTCTTCGAGATACATAGCATATTGGTCGGGATCGGTGAGATCTGGTATACCATCGATAGAGCGAACGTGTGGGTTCCACCTGGGAGATTTTGTCTAGTTTGGTACCCTGCGTTGTTGCATTCGCGTCGGCGGTCGATGGAAGGGAGGGGACCCCGTTTGTGCTTTGGAGTGCAGATGCGAGGAGCGAACGGGTGAGGCGGGTTCTTCGGTAGGATGTTGAAATGATCTTCTTCGTCGAGGATGGATGCATCTCGGATGATAATGTTAACTCGAGGATACGAGCATAAGATGTATTCGAGGATTTGTTCTTGGAGCTCCAGAGGGAGAGTTTCAATGCTGGAATATCGTAATTAGCATTCAATTTTGCAATCATAGTTCTTAAGGTTTCTTAGCTTACCTTGGTTTCAGCGGCATTTTGAGGTTTGAGTTTTCTAATTCTCTGATTACTGGAGAACTGGAGAGAATGGTTTTTTGTGGTTCGATGTTATTTTGTTTATATATCAACGTCACCAACAGGGCTGAAGGAGTCACGGCAACACCGGCTTTACTGAGAACTAAGTCGGCTGCATTCGGATATAACCAACGGATTTTTGCTAATAATCTTTCGACTACTTTGCTGAAATATCAGGGCAAGGATGGAGAGCTTCGGTTGATATATGTCCCGAAGTAGGTATAGGAAAATTCCGTGCTATCGCGAGTGGGACAGGCAGGCAGTATTGTTGAAGTTTTGAAGGATCACAAAGTTCGATAGAGTCAATTTAAACTTAAGTTATAAATCTGAAATGCACGACACATCCAATTGGGCTGCTGCCGTTTTTCCAGGTTTAAAAAGAAGCTCTGCTCATACTCGTCCAGCTACTCGACCTTGCTTGGCATTTTGTTCTGTCCGCAAACAACGCGGCTCCAACCAGCTACTCCAATTGAGTTCGTAGACCCACGCGGCTCACCAGCTACCAGTTCGCCATGTTGTATACCATTCCACCTCGAACTCGTGACTGCCCCACACTCCAATTGCATCCGATCACCGGCCAAAAATAAGTAGCTATCATTTCGTCTGTTCAAGGATTCCTCGAAGTCAATTTAATTTCTCCAATTGCCATATCATAGCGGCATATCAACCCCGATATCACATCTGGTCCACAAAAATGCCACCAATCGAAACCACAGCTGCAAACCCCAATTCCAATCCGATAATTCGAATCGGACTGATCGGGTGCGGAGAAGTCGCACAAGTCGCACACATCCCAACGTTTAACTTCCTATCGTCAAAATTCAAAATCACATACCTATGTGATGTCTCACAGCAAAGTCTTGAATTTTGCGCGGAACGAGTTGCAGGTTCCCACCGGCCGAAATTAACACAAGATGCCGCCGAACTGTGCGGTTCTCCGGACGTCGATGCGGTTTTCGTGTGTAGTTCCGATGCGGTGCATACGGTTCACGGAGTCCTCGCTCTCCAAAACGACAAGAACGTGCTGATCGAGAAGCCGTTGGCGCTATGTCAGCGGGATATTAACGACCTGGCGGCCGCTGAGAAGAAATCGAGGGGGAGAATATTCGTCGGGTATATGAGGAGGTATGCTTCGGCTTTTGTTGATGCTGTTAAGGAGATTGGAGGGACGGATGGGATTCAATATGTGAAGGTTAGAGGTGTGTATATGGATAAATCTCGCTTTTGGAGGCGTGGTTCTGAAAGCTGATGTGGAGAATATAGATATAATATGCCAGAACAGCGTTTTCATCAATCAGTCTGCCACTTTTCCTCAAAAGTTCACTGATTATAGCCCGGAAGCGGCTAAGTATCTGTCAGAACGAGAGGAAAGTATGGTTTGGGAAGCGTTATCCATAGACATGGGATTGGAAATAACCGAAAATAGAAAGACAATGCTCAGGTTGCTTGGAGGGTAATCTAATCCTCTTGTATCCCACAATTGGCATGGTGATAAACTAATTGTTGATAGACTCGGTTCTCACGACCTATCAGCCATGAGAGAAATAATCGGAATGCCGAAAGGCGTAATAGGTGCCCGTGTGCAGCTCCCAATGTGGCAAGTCCTCTTCGATTATGACCACTTCACGGTGACATACGAGTCTGGATTTAACAGTATCCCGCTGTTTGATGCCTCAATTGAAGTGTTTACGGAGAACAAGGCGGTTGTTTTGAAATACGATACCCCGTACGTCAAGGGCTTACCCACAACTATGGTAGTGCGTGAGAGAGTGGGAGAGTCAAGTTATCAGGAGCGAACGGTACGGACAAGTTATGAGGATCCGTACACGAAGGAGATCTTGCTTTGGTACGAATGCATCACTGAAGGGAAGACTCCAAAGACTACGGTTGAAGATGCAAGGAACGAGCTAGAGATCTTTAAAATGATTCTGCAAGCGGCTGGTTAACTCTACAGATAGCATACTAGTCGGGTGATATAATACAGGGAACTTTGGTACTGTCACTCTTAATTGCTAATATTCCCGAAAGTGACTTCCGGATACTTCAGGCCATTATTAATATCACTCTCCTCCCCTTTACCCTTCATAGTGATATCGAAAAACCAACGATGGTACTCTGTATTGATCTTATGCATCCTCATTGGATCAATTGTCGCAATCCACGCCTGGAACGCCTTCGTATCCGCTTCCATTCCCGCATCCAACGCAGGAATACTCAACTGCGTCAAATCTGTAAACGAATAATGACTACTATTCGCAATTATAGGCTGCACTTTCGGCCCCGTTTGTGCTTCCATCGCATCGACTTCATTCTGAGGACCACCACCGGCATGAAGCAAAAAATCGGGAAGTATTATTGGGTCGATGCGTAAATTCATATACGGACGTCCTGCATCCGCATCAGAAGGATCAGTCAAGTTTGTAGCATTCGCACCGTTCCAAAACCAGCCGTCCATGTTCGTTCCAGCGATAATTTTCTCAGTTTGCAGCATAGCCACGAGTGACAACTGCCCACCGAGCGAATGGCCAAACATTCCCACACGGTCCGCGAGAGTGGATATATCATATCCCTCGATCTTAACTTTGCCGCATTTGATAGCATCCAGTGTGAAGAGGGTATCTGCAGCGCGTACTTCTACCGCGCGAGCCCCAGCAGGCGAATACCCAGGCGGTGAGTTTGCTAGTGCTGGCGCATATCCTACTACTCTTCCGTCTGGGAATTCGGTGTAACCGCTATCCCAGGGATGTTCCATCTGCGCAACGATATACCCGTGGCTGGCTATATCCTCAACCACCGCCTGGTTCAACTTTGCAGGAACCCCGAGCCCGTGACTGTGCAGTAGCAGGGAAGGTTTCCCGACAGATTCGGTGCATTCGAATGGTGCATTCGTTATCGCATGCGTTTTAAACTTTCCAATGTAAGATGCTGAAACATTACCGCCTATAAAGTTGCTCACCCAAGAAGCGTATCCTGGTGTCGCGTACGCTTCGCTAGGGCAGGATTGAGAATTCTTCGCGGTAGGGTAGTATACCCGCACGAGGAACTGGCGGTCTACCGAATTATCATTGTTGAAGATATCTTTGCGAGATGGATCGGTGAGAACTATTGGATCTGTCTTGCCGACACAATACGGCCCGGAAAGGTCTGGGAAGGAATAAGAGTTCGGATTTGTCTCTTCATCCAGAGTACTCGGATACTGATGATTGCCGCTGCATGACGGGATAGCGGCAATGATGCTGAAAATAGCAATGATGGTTGTCGATTTAAGTGAGGGCATCGTGATAGCTGGTGCGTATTCTGTCAACTCCCAACCTCCATTCTTCGAAGAAGGGTCGCTCGTGTGTCGTGAGATTTAACATCTCCGATGATTGTTAGTGAAGAAAGCTTGAAATTAAATACAGGGGTTTACAGTGAGACTAAGAAGGTATAAACTCAGCTAAAGGATTGATCTGCAAGATATACGATCCATTAGAGAACTAATGCCAACTACGGCAGTTGGTTGATGTCATACAAAATGTCAGCAACGCACGTACCCGGCTGATTAATTGTGCCTGTGTTCTCGTCCATTGGTATCATTTCTCAACCCGATTGCTTGGATTAAGATAGAAAGGCTCGCGGTACTTAAAATCCTAGATGGATAAAGTTTGGTCTCGGAAACCTTCAGATCAGACCTATCTTTAATTTTAAGCATATTCATCTATTGTATTGTTATTTAATTGAGAAATATGATGCATTTTGATTACGCTTCAAGCGCTCGAGCTCCGGGTATAGTGTACATTTTAACGGATCAAATACATCTCTTAAGTGCAAGCGACACCAAGTGGCACATTCAAACAATTCGTGCTCTTCTTTCCGCCGGTGAGGTTGACATTATTCCAACTAAAGTTCGTGCAGCTGCCCACACCGCATTGGATCTGGATTCTGACAGCGTCAGACGGCAACGCTCCGGAAATATTCTCGAGAACAAAATTGGTAATGTTCACACCGTTAGTAGGGACATTCTTGACACCGTTATATGTCTGGTCGACAATAATACCGTAGTCGACAACGTCCAACGCAGTCCCGCCGACAATCTTGATGTTTCGGTATGTAATGTCTGACACTGAAGCGACGGCACCAGAAACTGTCTTGATACGGATCGCTTGCTGCGAGTTCGCGACGATAATATTCTCGTACGTGACGTTGCGTACAACTGCACCGTTTGCGACGGATCCAATGGACAGCCCGTGACTGCCGTCACAGTAGCTGTTGGTCATCACGATGTTTTGACCAGTGTTGACGTTCATGCAGTCATCCTGGTTGTAAACTCTGATGTTTGTCATAAAGATACCATCTGAGCTATTGATATTGAAGCCGTCGGTGTTTTTGCCCAATGAGACACCGGGAACGGTACCGGCTCTGTCGTCGATAAAGATGTTCTTAACGGTCAAGTTGTAAACTTTGTTGAGACTGAACGAGTTCTTTGGTGCGTTGAGGATGTTGATCCCATCGAGGACCGAATCGTTCAAACTGTTGGCTTTGAAGAACTTTGGCTTGATTTTGCCACCGGACCCTCCGAGACCGTCCCAGTACAGTGCACCCTGCCCATCGAGAACGCTGTCCGGTTCACCCTTGACTGTGATCTTGTTTCCGCTAACTGAGAATAGAGATCCCTCCCACTCTGCATATCCGAACGTAGTGTGGCCTTGGAAGATAACCTATTGTCGATGCGCCCTTGCGTTAGAATGATCTAATATTTTAATTATAAATATACCTGATTGATTGTGGAATCAATTATGTTTCGTATAGTGGATGCAAGGTTTGTCCGAAGTATTGCGTGCCTTGCATGACAGTTCGACAATTGCAAGGGTAGAAATTGTCCTACCGTAGTTCCTTCCTTCAACTTCTCCAAATTCAATGTCACACCCGACGGAACAGAAAGTGCAGACAAATAAATAGTCGAACAAAGGGTTTTCGAAGCACTGGCGGACAAATACCCATCAGAACCGCTGAACGTGCAAGTCGTCGGAGCTCGTTTTTCAACTGCGGTGTTGAGGTCGGGAGCAGCCGTTGGTTCGGGCGCCGGTGCTGCAATTGCGGCCCCGCAAAGCAGCAGAGCCGCCAAGGACTTGGTAAGAATGGCCATTGTGACGAAGGAACGAGTGTGCTGTGGTACAAATTAAGTCTGCAGCTGAATCAAAAGGCTGGAAATGAAAAAAAAAAAACAAATCAAGCTTTTGCCAATCTTGCGTAAGAAGTCTCGTCGGTCTTTATAATGGACAGCCAATATTCTATTGCATCTACGTGCGACGACTTTAACAGCGGCGACGCTCTGTGTCCGACCGCGTTGCCCTTGGCAGCGGGTCTTGAATGTTTCTCCACGAATAGATGGGAAAACTTTGGGTTCCCCGGAAAATTATACATTTTTTCGTCGGAAAATCAATTGTGTTTTGCGTCCCTGCATTGTGGGGAAGACTTGAAAGAGACCGGGTTGTCCGGGCCGTCGTGGTTATATTCTCGCTAAGGAAGAACATTCCAATAGTAACTAAAGGCGAGCCCATGGATCTGGATCAGTTATGGATCTGCTAACCTGGTTTCTGATCCAATTGATTGATAAGGATAGCGACATGAAAGAAGCCGTATCGTGGGAAAGATAAGTCATTAAGTTATGAGAAATTCTAGAAAATTTATCGATCCGCTATTTATATTGAAAAGTTATATTTCTGTCACCAATTTTGGAATTATAACCGGAACGATAGTTCATTTTAATTCCTTGTGTTATGAATCGAGGCAGCGGTTAACTGGTAAATATTTTCTCATTTGAAACCACAACAATAATTGGAAAATAAAAGTAGAAATTGGAATATTGGATTGATTACAAGGACGAGATCCGGAGAAACAATTAGTCGTTGAAGATGTCAAATAGGACTTCAGAGCGTTAGAGCTCGAAATCATGAAGTTTGTGGCAGTATGGTTGGAAAACCGGTATTTTGTGTTGCCATAGACAGGATTAGTTTGAAATGCCCGTCGCATTGCTTCCACAAATGCAATTAAATGGAAGATATTTCTTATCAGTGATTCTTCGAATACCAAAGATTGTATCCTATTGAAAACTTTTCCGGATTTTAGGCAGGGATATGGCCGTAAGACTGATAAAGACGCATATTATTATCAATTATGCCAGAGCTGATCAAGACGGCTGGGTGTCTCAGACTTCAAAGTCCGAGTTTAATTCTCTCTATGATGTCAAGTTTATTTTCCATAGGTGGGAACTCCCAAGATCGAGATTATTCTATCATCATTTTGTTTAGATCGCGTTAAACTGCCAATTTCTCATAAAAGTGTCTGGTTCCAAGATCTTAAGACTGAGGTGGCCGGACTTGTCTCGTGAACCAAACACTGACCGTGAAGCCTGAACTCAAAATGCAACACTCAATTGTGTTGTATAAAGTTGGTTGTATCTACGAATACAGAATACAGACCCACTAGTAGCGCTATAACATTTTGTGATGAATGGATTGAGCATAACTGCCAGAATGTAATCCGCTTCGATCAAAAATTGTATATATTTTTTATGCATTATGCCTTACACTCTGATAGCTTTAGTTACTATCAGCTGACTGACAACCCTGCGGCTCGCGCCGATTCTATAACGTTTTACGGCGATCGCGAACAACCTCACCATGGTAGAACCCGAATCTTCTTAAGTTTATTTAAATCAAAATTACCTGGGTATTAACCACCAGACTACAGACGAAGACGATTGACTATCTGATACATTTAATGTAATAAGATCCCATAATGTATTGACTGACTTAAAAATCTTCTCACACTCCCTCTAGGCGATTGTATAAGTTCGCCCAAAAGTTTTTCCTCAAGCACCGCGTTCACATCGACATCATGGAAAACCGACCCTTCACGGACAAGGGAGGACTTGGAATCCAACCAAAGCGAAGGCGTCCCGCATCGAAGCCACGAGGAGGCATCACCTCAGCGAAGAGTCAGCATAATCTCCTCCTCCATGCACCGTGGGAAATACGAATGCCAATATTTGAATATCTCCTACTATCAGAAGCTCAACCAGAAATAATTTTCAAAGACCGCATACGCACCGCACTACTCGAAGACAACATCGTCGAACTGACAAGATCGCCAGGCTGCGACGGTGCCGAGCGTCTGAACGCCTGCGATAACTTTAATCGTAAAGACATGTGCACGATGCAGTTCAGATACCGATACCCACCAAGCCCACCGGACTACCTTTTGAATGTCTGTCCGGCGTTTTCGGCGGATATAATCGAAGCCCACGAGCGAATCAAGCGGTTTGACTTGGCGAAGCGGAAGCTCGATCTCGCGACTCCGATTACGAAGCTGCTGTCGCCGATAGATCCGGAGCATCGGTACCGGTTTGTGGTACAGCACGATCCTCAGGATGAACAGCTTACACGGGAACTAAGTCGTGCGGTGTATATATTTGAGACGAGGATGCGGTCTGTGGTTGCTACCATACTTTACCTGCCGTTTTGGTTTCGATGCGAAATGGGGGAGATTCGACTTGCGGACGTGACATTGGATTTGAGCGATTTCGGTGTTTTCTCCTGGCATATCTTGGGAGAGCCGTATTCGGAGATTTTCAAGGATTTTCCAGATCTATTTCGAAAGTACGTGTGGCCGAGCAAGATTTCGATTGATTTTGAGGGCCACCATCGGGGGATTTACACTCAGGCAAATAGAAAGCGTATGCATCATGGAATGTTCGTCATGCTTCTCGAGGGGGATATTAAATGCTTGGAGTTGGTGTACAAAAGAGGGGTTGTGCCGGTATGGTGGACGGAGGCAAGAGAATTTGATCATTGGGCGGATTTTGGATATCAAAAGGGGGTGTGTGAAGAAATTGCTTCGAGCTGCTGTTTCGAGTATGTGCCTTTGGGAAAGGAAAGGGATAATTTTATTGTGCGGATAAGAATGGCAGAGAGAAGGTCCTATTTTGAGAGTTCACGGCCCAACTTTCATATCCAGCGTCCGGCTCGCCAGGCGAGATTGGAACCGATATTCTTGCAACAAGGCGCTAAGTCGAATCTATGGGATAGTTGGTGGGAGGATGAGTGAGGATTTTGGCTGGGATCGAGGGGTAATGAGTGTCCTATTTTTGCGCATCATGTCACTGTAGTCGCCTATTCTGGAGCTTCCAGCTAGTGTAAAAGCTACTTCACAATGCAATCTTCTAAAGATCATTTAATTTCACTTCTGAGAGCCATTTTCTAAGAAAAGTCAGAATTTATGCAAAGTATGACTGCGCATACCATCAGGTTCCGGGAGAATCCATGAATTCTTGGTTCTATAAGGCAAATGGGACTATATACTGAGTGCGCCTTTTGCTGATGAGGTTGAAGGATATATAGGAAGAGGAGGGAGACGAGCGGGAGGGGGGAAGCTCGATATGAAAGATGATGCGTATCGTCGTATGAATAAACT
This sequence comes from Orbilia quercus, assembly GCA_036971405.1. NCBI lineage: Eukaryota > Fungi > Ascomycota > Orbiliomycetes > Orbiliales > Orbiliaceae > Orbilia > Orbilia quercus. The sequence continues at coordinate 1,657,235 of JAJTUE010000003.1, forward strand.
CCCCGGAAAAGTAAAAAAAAAGGGTAAAAAAAAAGAGGCGGAAGGGAGAAGAAGACCCGCATTAGAGATATCCATAGACCATACAGACAAAAGTATAAGAAACATAAGAAGATGCATCGTAAAAGGAATGCCGTCATAAAAAAAAACACCAATCCCAACCAACAGATGTTTAATCTTCAATGATGTTGCCCTTTTCCGAGACGTACAGACCGTCCAAGAACTTTCGGATATCCTTGTTTCTTACTCTACAGATCTGTTGGATGTCGGCGGCGGATTGGGAGACATTTTCGAGGGAGTTTCCGGTGAGGGTGAGCTCGTCCTTGACGTTCTTGGACTGCTCGACATCAACACCCTCGTGCATGACGACTCTTCGGACAATTTTCTCGCCAATGAAGTTACTAAAGTTGAGAGGAATTAGTATATTTCGGGACTTCTAAGCTGCAGTTGACTAATTCGAGGTGCTACTAGCGCATGGCAGTTTGTATGGAAAAGTTCTAGCAGTTAGGATATACTGGGATGTAGCTTCTCCAGCTAAACAGCCAGACTTCCAAGCGGAAACCAGAATCTTCATCTGCATCATCCAATATAGTCACCCCACGCCAGATTCGACAATTTTTCGTGTACTTGTTTTGCGGTCTTTAAAATTTCAATAAGGTTCCACCTACCGGATTTCAACCTCAAATAGGTCGGTCTCGTTGTTCTTGTTGATGGCAACGTTGATCGGGAAATGGGCGTAGACGTAACGCATCTTGTACTTGAATCCCTTGGTGACACCGGTGATCATGTTCTCGACAATGGACTTGACGGTTCTCAGGGCAGCGATATTCTTTCGGTTGCCGTGGTGCAGGGAGATGTCAATAACTGGCTTGCCCGGACGCTTGGAGAAGGAGATGTTGATGTGCTTGAAGTCTCGGACGAGCTTTCCGCGAGGACCGGTGACGGTAACGACACGGGCTTTGATGGAGACGGTGACTGGCAGAACAACCAATTCCGTTAGTTGACGTTCCTTTACCAACATTTCCTTCCAGCATGACATCTTCTATATATATGTCTGATATCCTCCACCGATGCTTGCCAACAGTGATGTCAAAAGTTGACGATTGAGAAATCACATACCGCCATCAGGGATCGTCAGGTCTTCGCTCGAGTAGATGTACTTCATTTTTTCGTGTAGGTATGTCGGATTTGTGGCGTCGAGGGGTTATCGGGACGGAGAAGGGTTGACGATTGAAATCGAGATATTGGAGCTGGCGGTGAGATATTTCGCTAGACACCAGAAACCCTCGAAATCGGCACACACCAAAAAATTTGTGATTGAAGGTCACGTGTCCTCTCATTTGGGCCAGGCCGCGAAAGAAGCCCTTACCCTAAGAGCATCTCTTGGCACCGACAACACAACTCAGCTTGTCTCAGAGATCAGATTGAGAGCTTAGAGATCTTCGAGATGACAACTTATTGGGCTTTATCATGGTAGAGGTAATATCTGCACACGTTTATCTGATCTAACTAATGTCAATGCGGCTCTTTTATACTTGGACCATTTAAACCTCTTCTTATACATATTTGAGTTATTTAGGTAAGCTCTTACTACAAGTATCTACCATTTCGATGAGAATTTCAAGATGGTCATGCACAAGAATTCGAATCTGACTGTTCTTAGAGTCTACAGCTTCGTCTACATCTTAATTTGTCGATTTTGCGCTATTGATCACGTGCTCTTGTATCTAAAATAACACACCCTCAACACAATACACTCATCAGCATGGTGATCTTCACCTTATCTCATGGTGATCATGGTAACCTCGGAGGGTTATATACTTTAATTAAATTTAAGTAAATATTATTGAAAACTGTAGACATCGCATCTCTCAGAATTGTCATTCATAAATACAGCCCGAAAGACTATATCAGTGCACAAGTGCCCTTGCCGTAACCATGAGCTTGTTCCGTCGCCCAGTCTCTCCTGGCCGGACTTCAGGACGAACAGATTCTCAAACCCGACATTCTACCTTTAGACCCGCGGACTTTATAAATCCTTCAATGTCTGTCCGCCGCCTTGCCACTATGTGGAATAACGGGCTGGCGGACTCCGCGCAAAAGAGAACAGAGAATATCCCTGAAAAGAGCACAATGAACCCGAACCAAGTCAACGACAACCGAAACCGCGATCCTTCGCTTTCTCGGTCTCGAAAGGCCACCCCTCTAACGCCTGGATCGTTTCCTCCGGATACCGACACGGAGGCCGAGACCTGTGGGCCAAAGGTAGCTTCATATGAAACCGAAGATGAATATGATGACGACGATGATTATCCATGGCCTCCTCCCGCTCTTTTAAAGCTAAAAGAACAGCATGACCGCGAAGAAGAACTAGAGAAGATGAGGTCGGTATCATCTCTTAGATCCAAACCGGCTTCAACAGATTTAAAATCAATGGCTGCCCAAGCTGAAGGCCGGAAATCTCCACCACCTGCACCACCACGATCTCGAAAGATCTCTACTAGCGATATGCATGACCGATCTCGGTCGGCTTCAGGGACTCCGGTAGGAGTGTCACCTTCGAAAATACCTCGCCCTATTGGCAATAGGCGCAATAGTCTCGCTCAGGTCCTTGCCGAGACACCTAATTCGGCTTCAAACTTCAATAGTTTGCCAGGTTATTCGCCACCTCGTGGTAATACTTCAGGCCCTTGGACATATCATGAATCGAATGTTTCTATGCCTACCACCCCTCAGAGAAATGTCAGCGACTATATAACTGAGAAGGAAGAGGCTGGGATAGAGGGAGAGACCGAGCCACCAAAACCTGAACCACCAAAACCTGAACCACCAAGACATGAGCCACACGTAACTCCGGTGGATGGATATTCGGAGTCAGAACAAAATGCACAATTCAAGACACCAGAACTAACAACCGCTCTCGAATACCAGCAGCCCACAGTCAATCCAAGTCGGCAGCCGATTAGGCTACCACGAATCAATACTAATGTTCCCCGAGGTCATTCTCATCCCTCATTTCCATCAGACCCATCCTCGGAGATCCGCGATTTAAAAGATGAGTTTAGAGAGACGACCAAGCGACTGGAGAGTAAGATCGACGTTATCGCTAAAGAGTCAACTCCAAAGTACTCATATCACACAAGTTTCGCTCGCCAAGCCCAAGAATACATCGTGCCACCCGTCGTTCCATCCCATCCAACCACTCAAAAGTCGTCACCAATGACGTTTTCCCCTTCTACCCGGGCTAAAAAACTTATACTCATTCTCGATGGTAAGATTTTTCCCCTGCAATTTTATTACCAACTGTGTTCTAATTTTATTTTAGCTACCTATCAATATGCAAAACCAGTTCCATCCGTTGGCGACAAACGGATGATTCCTCCCAAGACGAATTTGAAACGTCTGTCAGATTCACTGGCAGCAGACCACAAAGAAACCGGGATGCGTCAGTTGGTTTACTATCTCGGTGGACGTGGATCTGGTGACGGTATGTCTCTTTTATTCGCCAGCCGATTATGACTGTATACTTACAACATGCTAGAATTTGGGGTTGGCAGAAGTCTGCACACAACGATCCTCGACTCTTATACCTATATATCTGGTATGTTCATTTCTGTGGTAGGTTTTAATAAGTGCTGACAGAGTTTCTAGATAACTGGTCGCACGGTGATGAAATTTTCATTTTTGGTTTCTCGCATGGAGCGTTCGCGGCACGCGCAGTTGCCACACTTCTTGCAGACGTTGGACTTTTTAACAAAGCTGGGATGGAGAACTTTGAAACTTTATATGACACATACTTTGACCCCAAGTTTGGCAAGATTCGTCTTACTGATGATTTTGAAACTTGGCGAGAGGCTGTCGCGGAACTCGCGTTCGAGATGTCACAGGGTGATAGCATCACCTTGAACAAAGTTAACGTGAGATTCCTGGGATGCCTTGACACTATCGCCTGGTCGAACTTTGAAGAAGAGCCAAACGAAGCTAGTAATTTGAGACTTTGGAAACATGGCTACTTCAATCCTAGGCATTTGTTGCTTCACGAGGGTATGGAATTCTTTCTTTGAGTTAGCCATTCAAGGTGAGAGAAGCTAAAATGGAAATAGATATCGAACACGCTTTCCAGGCCTTAGCACTTGATGAAGACAGACCAACTCACGCGCCGTTGCTCATGTTCCGACCAAAGGACTCACTGAAGCCACTTACCCAAGTTTGGTTTACAGGATCGCATATCAACATTGGCGGCGGACAATTGTCACATGAATTGGCCGGCAAAGTTCCATTCGTGAAACCAAATCCGAATGAGTTATCAGATATTGTCTTCCTTTATATGATCACGCAGTGCCATCAATTTCTCACGTTCAGCAAGAAACACGTCCACCGAGCTGTTGCAGAATCCGTCAAAGATGCGGGATTTGAGAAAGATGCAGATAATGCTTATAAGCACCACTGGGTAGGTTCGAAGATTGACGAGCCGTGGGCGGATAGTGTGAACGGAGGCTTTTTCGCCCGGCTTCGAAACGCTACCGGGTTTCGAAAGAGGCACATCCGAACTCCGCTCCGATACCGCCCGCATTGGTTTGACGACGAACCGTGGAGCCAGTATGCCACCTATGAGACCGTTCACGCCTCTGTTCGTTATCGGGTCAAGTATTACCCGACCTATATTCCGAAAGCTCTCGTGGGTTACCGTAACGAGAAGGTATTCAAAGAAGTGGGACCACGACAACCAGCGCCTGGAGAGCAGAATGATCCTGTATATATGGGAGAGGAGAGATATTGCTGGGATGGGGTAGAAAACGAGACGGACAGGTTATTTACGGGAGAGAAAGCGATTGCTGTTACTGGTTTGACGGCCTTTGAAGTGTTGTCTGCGGGAGGAGACAGTCTCATTTTTGGCTACGGTCTATCTTATAACGACATATATCGAGAGGTACCGCCTGTGTTCAAATATAGCATCGGAGAGCTAAACGGTAGGGAGGAAAGATGGGTTTTGCAATTGTCGCCGCAGACGCCAAAGACACCATCAACCGGTCTTTCCACAAGCGACCGCCCGCCAGCATCGAGGAATGCACGAAGCCTGGAACCCAGCACGAAGCATAAAGGTTTAACGATTAAAAAGAGCAGTTTTTACCAACACGAGGATGATAGGAGAAAATCCAAAGATTCGGACAGGAAGAAGAAACTTAAAGGAGACGAAAACAAACATCCGAAGAAGGACGAGAATGGAAATACGATGGTGGAGGCAAGCTTGAAAACCGGATCCAGTAAGAAGATTGCTAAACCCGCAGACTTGTTGGTTGATGACCCTGTGGAATTTGCGGATCAGAGCAATCACGGGAAGGGGAAAGGTGTGCACAGTATACACAATGATCATTACAATTCGCAATGGAACCGAGGGTTCATTTCGACCGAGGGCGTTACTGATCCGCTTCGATTACAGATTTCGAATAGACTTAACCGCAAGAGAGCCGCAGAGATAAGGGAGAAGGAGAAGAAGGATTTAAAGGCGAAGTATATTGTTAGGGTTAGGGAGAAGGCGGATGCTGAAGCTGATGCGTGGATGGAGCAGCAGATGGCGCAGATATTGAAGGAGAAGGGGGTTACGAATTTTGAAAAGGAGTGGTGGAAGAATTCGCCACCTAAGCGTCCTGTGGAGCCGGTAGTGGGGAAACCAACTCCTGAAGAATTGATAAAGTTGAAGAGAGGGTGGGTGATCAAACCATTTGGATTTGCGGATTTGGAAAGTGTTCAATCGGCAGAGTTGCAAGAATTGGTGGATATACAAGGAAGAAAGGAACGGGAAAAGGAAGAAGCAGAGTTGATGGTGGAAGAGGAGGAGAAGGAGGAGGAAGAAGTGGAGGAGGCGGAGCCACCTGAGAGTCCTTGTGTGCCTGTATCTCATGTTCCGATGGAAGCGGACTGGGTGAGGCGGTTGAGGGAGAAGGGGATCGTTTATCCTTGCAAGTTTAAAGATGATTGAACGTGCATTTTTTTACTGGGCTATATATTATAATGGGTGTTCACTTGGTTGTCATAGTTTTGGGGAGTTTGGTTTTATGCTAATGACAGGTTCTGTTACTTCATTTTGGGAGGTTGGAGGTTTTGCATGTTCTCCTTCGCCGGTATTATGATTGGATAGTTAATTCGGCGATAGAAGGCTACAATGATTCATATGGTCTTTTACTTTGATATTCCCGAGAGTCATTGTTATAGTTTTTATTGATGTTATATTCCAATTAATTTGAATAATAGACTAGTCTAGATTTTAGACTTGATATCGTGACCGATATAACATTAATTAGATAAAAAAAGAAGTTCCCAAAATATTAGAAAAGATATCACATATAACTCCGTAGACTGATTAACAATTTCCAATCTGCCCTTCCTATGACTCAAAACTGCACTTCCCAACCTCTTTCATCTGTTTTTCAATGTAAAATAAATTTATGCACCGCCCTCCCGTTTAGCGTACTCATCCTCCATAGCCTCCAAGTACCTCCTATCGGCTTCCTCTTGGGACATGGTAGTATTGCCGTCTGTGATTCTTCCCTGGGAATTATCGCGGAGAGAGCCGGGGGAGTAGTGTTCGGTTCGGGAGGAAGATTGGCCGCCGGCTGGTTGGTTGGTTTCGGTGACGGTTGTGCCGGAAGGAGTGGTGTGGACTGATCGGGAGGCTGTGCCTGATGGGGTGGTTGTTGATTCGGAGGATTTGTAGGAGTAGGTGTATGAGACTGGCATTTTTTATCTATGCTCTTTCCGATACGTTTCTGTATCGTTATCGGGTAGGAGGGTATATATTAAGGTATTAAGTAAGTAGGTTTTAACCGTTTAAGGCTTGTTTGATTTATAGATTTTCTTGAGATTGTTTTGGTACTTTAAATGATATTTGGAGTGGATAGATAATCTGGTGGGAAGGGTAGTCTTGAGAGAGGGCGACTTTATAGACGCCAGCGGCAAAGAGCTGGAACGGCTGACGTCACCGCAACGCGCATTAAGTCGGATATGTTGGAGTTAAGTCTGGAAGTTTCCGAGCAATCCTTTTGAGAATCGATTATCTAGAATCAACGATTTGAAACTCTGCGAGACAATACCGTGCAATCGAGCGAATGGTGTTTCGAATTGGATTTTTTGTGGCTTGAAGTTTTTTAGATTGTGCGACATGAAAAAAGAGCCTTTTGTTTGGGGTTACACGGGACGCGACAGGGGTTTCTTTGTGGGAATTTTTATTGGTGCAATTGCAGGGGAAACGGTAGCGGCTGAATGTGAACGTGCTCGATAGCTGCAAGATTTGGGTTTTAAATTTTGTGAGACGGTATGGAAATTGCCATTTGTATGTGTGAAACGTTATGAGCGGAACCGTTGAGGTAGTTTTGAAAGTCAAGGTAGCCGAGCCGTGGGGACGGATAAAAGATAGGATTTTAACTTCCGATGGGATTTATTCATATGTACTCCATACTTCTTTATGCATGGGGAATATAGAGTTGGTTGACGTGGAAAGATAGCAGTATTGTGCAATTGATCATGCATGATTGTGGAAGTGCATATTCGAATCTAACGTTTGGCAAGGATCTAGACCTTCAAGTTCACCGGCACCATGCCGCAACATAGTTCAATTGAATTCAGGCGCAGGCTTGATCGTGGCAATGGATTCGAAGAAAGACTTGGTTGTGGCAAAAAGTCCAACGGCTGAACTACACTACATATTATAATATTCACAAGGTTGGACAGAGACTCTTCGCTCAATGCAATAGCTGACTCTTTATAAAATTTAGCTTGAGAATGACAATGATTTGATGGTTTCACGAATTGAACTGTTGCATTTTGAGCGCCGACAACACATTTGGTCGCAGTCATCGACAGAAACGTGGGCATATTTCTTTTTGTGGCAGGAAAAGGTATTCTGACACCGATTGGGACGAGATCCTAAGTTAGTGTGCGATATTATATGCGCGATTCGTGGGCATGCCTAGACCTACCAGGCCGCTGTGATGTGATTCATAGATAGAGCAGGATATGCGAGAGGAGTCCATTGAGTCTTTATCTGCAACTGCATATCTGCATCAGGTAGATACTATTGTGTATATTGTATGCAATGCTGCTGTACAACTTTTGGTTAACTCAGCAGATATGGCTCTAATCCCTTCCAGTGAATCGGAAAGCGGTCTGTGACAGGGAAGGGATGTCTATAAATGAGTTTTGTTTGGGTGGTGATCAGGTGGATCAATGGGATGTTCCCCGTCGATGGAACAGAAAGTCAAAGAGTGCTGCTACCTCAATATTTATTTATTTATATTTATTTATTTTGTGCCACTGCACACAACTTTGTCAACCGTCCTAGACGCCATCATCATCACCTGCTCCAATCGCTTCATCATATTGGTCCCCCTGTCGACACTCTATTTATCAGCTGGTAACTAACTGCAGTTGCACCGTCGACAACATGGATAAAGTCATTGCTACGGCTCTCACAGCAGAATTCCGCAGACGCCTCGCCGTGGATCCGTACTTCCAACTTTGCTCCTGCGATGACACCACCTGCCATGCCTATACCCAATCATCAGCGATGGCTTGTTCGTCCACCACCACCACCTCGTCAACCGAATCTTCGTCCCCCAGCAACAGCAGCGTTGTCCCAAAGCAACCAGAGGAGAAGAAGAAAGAGTTATCCTGGAGCTTCTACGAAGACTATGATCCCTATCTGCCCGTCCTGTCGTGGGACGACCACCCGCAGATACTCCTCGCTTTTGCCGAGCACATTCTCTCCAAAGCCATCGAATTAGACTTCCAAGGTGGCACAGCCAATGACCGACTTGTGCGTCCCTAGAATCCCTTTCCTAGCTTACAATTCAAAAAAAAAAAAAATATGGATGCTAATGGAATTTGCTGGACCAGGCTCTGATCGACCACTGTAACCCCCTCCCGCGCTCCATCCTGATCAAACTGGTCGGTAAATCCACCAAACCGTCTCCCAACCGCGACTCCATCATAGCAATGCTGGACACACCCTGGTACCCCGCCGCCGACGTCGCCGAAGCCCTCTTCACGAACAAAAGCCGCTTCACAGAGCTCGAATGGTACACCATCAGCGTCTACTGGTTTGAATCGTGGACCGGGTACTCCATGGCCGACGCGTGGAGGTTGGGAGTAGGGAGGAAAGAGTGGGAAGAGAAAGCGCACGATGAGATGGTTGCTTCCGAGTGGACTGTTTTCAAGGGTCCTAGGATCCGCAGACGTTTCAAGGCTTGGTCGTGGAGGAGGGAGGATGGGTATAAGCATTTTGGACCGGATGCCGATAAGAAGCAGGCGGATGCGAATGGTTATCTCGACAAGATTACGGATTGCGATTAGAGCTTTTTTCTTTTCCTTTTTTTTCGAGTTCTATTCGTATCTGGAGCTTGTTATCGGTTTATTTGGTGCTGGTTTATGCTTATTACGTCCCTTTTCTCTCTCTCGTTTGTTTGATTTTTCTGGTATTGCATAGATGCATGGATGCAGCTGGATAGACGATTCGATAATGACTGCACTTAATGATAATGTCTGTTTTTTTAAGTCGCCTTTCAAATCGCTTGTTATATCTCTTCTTCTTCGTTTCCTTTCCCGTTCAAGTATCATAGCCTTATTCTTGTTTACATCACACGACGTCTAGTTTTAATATCGGTTTTAACTTCAATGTATTTAAAATTTGAATGGAGGGTACGTATACCTGTTTAAAGCGTCTCGGTCATGCCCTATCTTATTCAGAAATTCAAAACCAGAACATGACAATTGTTCCTAGTTTTAACAAGAATACCATCTATGACTTCAGCTGCCATTTCTTAAAACTAAACCGTGAAACCAACAAAAAAAAGAATATACTGCTAAAGACACCAAGAAAGAAATTATGCAAAACCAACAATGCACATCCCACCCCATCCCCAAAAGAAGCGTCGACAGTACCTCCCACTACAAACCACCCAGGTGATGTTACCCCCCAAAAGCGTATCTCAAAAACTCCTGCACGGCCTTCAAACTCTGGTATTTAACCTCAGGATCACTATCCCCCATCAACTCCATCACCCTCGCCTTAACCAGTAACCCATCCCACACCCTCCTCTTCTCCGGCACCTCCTTAACCAACACGCCCACATCGTGCGCCGCGACCGCGAGCACGAGTTTATCATCGCTCTCTCTCAAAACTCTCGCCAGACAAGCCGGTAACTCCCCGCCGCCTTCCTCCATTATCCTTCTCGCGTTCTTCTTCCAGAAGTCCTGCGATTTATGCGGCGGGGTCCAACTCAGATGGCCCGAGCGGATTTCCGTGGCGTATTCGTCAAAGTTCGTTTGCGTCATCTGGAAGTTTTCCAGGGAGGTCAGACAGGTGTCTAGGTCCGCTGTCAGATCCGGATCAGTGAATTTGCGCGCTTGCAGGGTCGTCAGGAGCGGCAGGAGGCGGGCGAGGAGTAAAGATGGGAGGTTCGTGGCGGGGGCTTTGTTGATGAGGTTTGTAAAGATGGAGAGGCAGACGCGGAGGATTTTTTCTTTGAGAGCGCAGCGGAGGATGTGCACTAGTGGGGGGATTAAGTCGTATTTTCTATAACATTCGTTAGCATATATCCAGTATGTATCGTTTAACCCTCTAATGTAAGGTAGTATGGATTGGATGGGACGCACTCATCCAATTCCTCCGCTATAACCTCCTCGAAACTCAGCTGCCAGATAGCGACGAGCACATGGTACAATAGCTGCAGAGAAACGCCCCCTTGCTTAAGAGTCGCACTTGCAGCAGAAGCCCCCGAGCTCAGCAACGTCGTTGCCGCCGTCGCACCGCCGCTCGTCGAAGAAGATGAAGAAGCAGCGGCACCGCCCAATCCTACATCCGTCGTTCCTTTCCCTTTACTCCCCGCCGCGGCGGTTTCCACCACGTTTGTCAGAATCTTGATCGTTTCATCGCCCATATCCCAGAATGTGAGGCGCGAGTGCGAGTTTCTGAGTAATAGGACGTAACTCTGCACGGCCAGATCCTGGTTCGTAGCTTCGGAGGAGGATGCGATTGTTGCGAGGTATTTGAAGAGCGTGGGGAGGGCTTGTTCAGTCGGTTTGTCCAGTTTGGATTTGTATAGTGAGGAGGAGATGAGGGTTGTTAGCAGATTGGAGGTGATGATTGGGATCGGGGCGTCGCCGTGGTCGAGCAGGGTTATCAGGTGGGAGTACGGGTTTGGATGGGAGGTGAGGGCTGTGATGTATGACGGGACGTCTACTACCAGTTAGCCATTACATCCTCTTTCAATCACACCAACCTCCTGACCATTCCTGAATGTGGAAGAGACAGTCTCGAGGCCGGTGGGAGGGCTAAAGAGGAGAATATACCCTCGCAAAGCTCCACCCCCAGAGCAAGCAAATACTGCACAAACTCCGTCCGCTTCACACTCCGCTCCAGCAATCCTTTCTCCCCCGCATCCCCGACAAGTAACTTCGTATAGCCCGCCAAATCTCCCTCGACGACGGATACCCGTTTCTCCTTGGGTACTTTGTCCACCGCTTTAATCAGCTTCAGTTCCGCTTCGTTGATGACGTTGGTCCGCTGGTATTGATCCCAGAGTATAGGTCGGGCGCGAATGCTCTGCGTCAGCGAGACGACGATGGCGGGCGGGGGTAGCGACATCTTTTGAATGGTTTGATGGTGTCGATGTCAATGTCGATGGGGGAAGGTTGTGAGTGGTGGTAGGTGGTGTTCTCCGATGATGTCGTTGGTGAAAGAGGGCATTCCCCGAGACGAGACGGGCCCCCGGGAGCCCTTCCCGGGCTTATCTTATCGCGCCCCGACAACAGATCTACAATGCAATAATATATTCACGACTCCATGGCAACCACATGTGGCTACAACGCCCTCTCATGATATTCATGTTAATTCTTCATGTTATTGAAATACTTTTGAGAAATGGCCCGGTAACTCGCTACGCATAAATTTCACCATCTACAGAAAACTACAAGTGCAAGAAGCAAAAACCCCAAAATGGCAAGTTCGCTCAAAATGCTGCCAAAAACAATCCCAAACCAAAACCTCTATATAAATGTGCCAGCTCACTTCACAGTAAACTCTCATACGCGTCCAACCCCTTCTTCCCCGGATTTTTCGCTGGCTGCATCGATTTCATCGGTTGTAACGATTGCATGCCCATACCCATTCCCATTCCCATATTCATACCCATCCCCGTTGTACCTGTACTCGACGGTGGCGGAGGTAATCCAAATGCCGATCTTTGCTGCTGTTGCTGTTGCTGTGGCTGGCTTATAGGCGCACCTGGCGGCGGAGCAATCGACCATCCGGAAAATTCGGTCGGCTGGGCAGGCGGCGCCTGTTGTCGCGTCTGCCCGAACAATATCGTCGGATGAGATTCTTGTTTCTGCGGCACGACGCCCCATCCACTATTATTCACCATGTTTGAAGTATTCCTCGTGCTGGGAGCCGGATTACTAGGAAATGTCGGTTTTTTTAGCGCAGAACTCCAGTCGATTCCACCTGTGCTCTGCGATTGCTGCTGCACTGCTGGTCTGCTCGGTTGTATGGGCTGTGCTGACAATGCGGGAGTGTGGTGCTGCGCTGGCGGCGATCCAATTGCTAGGTTGCCCATTCCGAGTCCCAGTCCGCCCATAACAGCGTTCGAGCTATTCGAGTTCGCAATACCCGACCGAATTGGTTGTAACGGCTGCGATATCGGAGCGGCACCCAGTTTCGCAGGTTGTAATGCTCCAAAGCCAGTCAAACTCTGGTCCGGCGTGATGGAAGTCCGGCTAACCGCGGCTGACGACGGTGTAAGCGTAGATGTTGCCGGTGTAGACCACAAGAAAGCCGGAACGTCCTTTTTCTGCGCAAGGGCCGGCGACCTGGCAGGCGCGGCGCTTGAAGCAGCACTCCATGGATCCGGTGAATGGGATCGATCATTGTTCCCGCCTGTCTTGCCAAACACTAGCGCTTCGAAATCCTCGGGTTCGACATTTGGTTTCAGTGTACCGTGTTTAGCGGTTCCATTAGCACCGGCACCGAATTCCAGCGACGGCGATGTGACTTCTGTAGACGCGGTACCCGCCAGTTTTGACAGCTGTTCTTGCTCAACTTTATTAGATAGTTGTTTGATTGTTGTCATGAAAGTCTTGAACTGCTGGATATTAAGTAGCGGGCCGAGCGCCAATCCCCATAATGACGGGATGACTTCCAGTGCAAGTGTATTCGTGTCTACCAAAGAGCCAATTTGCATGTAGAGATCCAATGCTGCAATCTACCAAACATTAGCTGATATTCTACTAAAAGGGAGAGGAATCCTTACCATAACAGCCGGCTCTCGCGTTTTGATTCCTTTAATCAACGGCACCACCTTCTCCTGCACTGTAAACCTGTCAAGACAGACAGAACTCCCGTCCGTAGCCTTAATCTCGCCAGTTAATCCATCATCCGTAGCTATCCCACCACCGCAGAGTACCCTCAGCGACTCGAAACAAGCGATTTTAATACCCAAACTGGAGGTTTTAACAAACACCGTAGACACCACCGGGAAGATATCCGTTTTCACCGCATTAAATGTCATATTCGGTAGGACTTGGCCGAGAGACTTGAGCGCAAGACCTTGAAGATGGGATGTCGGAGATTCCAGAGCGAGAAGATAGAGGGGAAGGATATCTTCTCTAAACTCGCTCGTGGTACACTTATCGCGAAGGGTGGCGAGATGTTCCAGCATGACCGCCAACGCGGCATCACGGCCGTCACGTTCAGTGCCCGGCCGAGGAGCCGACGAAGATATTGGTTCCGCTGCCGGGTCCTTCTTCTTATGCACATCAAATGTCGTCCGGAAAGCCGGAAGTATCTTTTCCCCGATGAGACGAGAGCCGGCGGGGAGTCCTTCTACCAATGTCAAAACTGCTGCGAGGGTCCACGGCAGTAGTTCGCCTTTATCCTTTAGTTCCTCGACTAACATTGGCAGTATTTTCTTCTGGGCTACGCTGGTGGGGAACTGCGGGAGGACCTTGGGGAGACCTCGCATAAAGGCATTCTTCTCATTCGCGGATTTTGCGGGGAAATTGTCCAGAAAGCGGATCGTGCTGACGAGAATATTGTCGAAATAACCGGCTTCTTGAAATTCCTTCGCTGTCAGACGGTTTACAGGACGGCGGGTTATAAGACGGGGGAGAACGTCGTCGACCAGAGGTTGAGGGATAGCCTTGCTGCAGAGAAAGTTGTTAGATTGATTCGGAATCGCGGAGGACGTATTGAACAGGCGTCTGAAGTTTGTAGGTGAGTTATGAGCTTTAAGGGGTGATTCGTGAGGTGAATTATAGATGGCAATGATGAAGAGGCCGAGGGAGAACAGATCCAGGGCCGGTGTGATGGAAGAGTCGAGCAGTAGGTCCGGGGAGCAGTAGTCCAGGTTCAGCTGGACGATGGAGGGTAAACGCTGGTCGTGCTGGGAGGCGAGATTGACGAGGTCAACTGGGACTGGAGATGGAGACGGGGAGGTACCCGTGGATGAAGACTCGCCACGGTGGGATGCTGAGAACGCCAGACCGGCAATCTTCCAATCCGACTACATAGACGATATTAGCTTGATATAGCCAGGGATACCGAGGGACAAGGAGGGACAGCAAACCTTTGAGTTTACAAAGACGCTCTCGGGAGTCAGATTGCCGTGGACGAGGCCAGCGCTCTCGTGCAAGAACTCCAATCCCTTGGCCAGCTGAAGCAGACCCTTCTGAATCTCCAACTCGTCAATCTCGACATCTGCTCGTCTGCGCCGTCTGCTGTCACTGACGCCAGCTTTGTCGTCTAGCACGGACTGCAGCGACCCGACGACGACCTCGGTGACAAACATGAGACCACTCCTGGTTTCCTCAACGGGCTCCATCAGCTCTAGGATGTTTGGATGCCGCAGCCTGGCCAGCAGGCTGACCTCTTTCTTCAGGCGGTCGACGACCTCATCCTGGGCGGCTTTGAGGCCCTGGTTGGACCGCAGGGACTGTCCGGGAGCGTTGAGAGAGCTGCGTTCGAAGACGAAGACGGAGCAGGCCTGGCCGGTCGACTTCTTCTTGCCGTCGTAGATCTTCCAGGGACCGGAGTAAGAGGTTGGCTGCGGGGAGAGTGAGTACTGGGAGGAGAGGGAGGCGGTGGTGATGGACTTGATGGCGGCGTTGAAGAGGCCGGCCATGGCGCCTCTCTGCTCTGTATATCCTATTAATCGTATATTCTATCGATCGTGTAGTCTTATACGGAGAGCGATCGATCTATATAACGGCCTGATATCGGGAGATGGATTGAAGGTGATGATGTCGGGAGGGGTGGTCCGATTCAGGTTGAAAGCTTAAGGCCAGGCTGTGATGTTAACGTCTGTTGGCCGCCTCACCGCCGCAAACAACATCACCACTCGCCGCACCGCCATAGATCGATATAACATCTCACCGATCGTACGTATTCGAGGAACAAATATCTCACGGTAACGAACTCGTTCGAGAGTATCCTGCTTCTACACCGTCTACACGTGCGACCACGTTAGCCCGCATGCGCGACGGCATCGCATCGGTCAAACATCGAACCATCTACCACCCAAAAATACATCAAAGACCAATGTAGTACATTATATCGATGTGATTATCAGGATATAGACGGCTGCTGCAGCTCGCTCCGCAGATAAGCGACCTTTCTTGAACTCCGTCGATGCACTGAATTAGTAATTAATTGGCAGCTCCGTCACCGGCGACGCTTATCGAGAACAGGCCAATCAGCCGGGCGGCTTTAAAGCTTCTTTTGGCTGCGGTTAAGCTTAACGAGCTCAAAGTCAAGAGGACACCATCGGCCATCCTCCAAGCTACAGTGCACCACCATCACCATCTTGTCCTCGTCGACATCGCATTACCAACGACGACTTCAACCGGCAGTATCAGGGGCTTGCAATGTTAACTCGAAGACTCAGACCTGCTACCGTCCGATGGCCCTTCTCGCAATGGACTCCTCTCCTCGGTCGATGCTACAGCGCCCAGCCAAAGGGCACCCCGGACATCGACATCGCTGCTCTCACGGTCGAAAAGACCACCTCTCCGAAGCCGCTCCTTGAGGCCAAAGACCTCATCTTCGGCCGCAACTTCACCGGTACACCCTCTTCTCCACCAATTGACCCTCCTTCTCCACCGTGCTAAAGTCCTCCTCGTTCTCGTTCTATTTTTGAAAATGGCATAAAGACCACATGCTCTCCATCGAATGGACCGCCGAAGACGGCTGGCTCCCTCCCCGCATAACCCCCTACCAAAACCTCTCCCTCGACCCTGCAACCTGCGTCCTCCACTACGCCTTCACCTGCTTCGAGGGCATGAAGGCCTACAAGGACTCCAACAACCGTATCCGTCTGTTCCGTCCCGACCGGAACATGCGTCGTCTCAACCGCTCCTCCTCCCGAATCGCCCTCCCCACGTTCGACAGCAAAACTTTCATCGACCTGATTTCAAAGTTCGTAACACTGGAAGAGAGGTTCATACCCAAACAGAAGGGATACTCGCTCTACCTCCGACCCACCATGATCGGTACCCAAAAGACACTCGGCGTCGGACCCCCCGGTTCGGCGTTACTCTACCTCATCGCCAGTCCCGTGGGCCCTTACTACCCGACGGGTTTCAAAGCCGTCTCCCTCGAAGCCACCGAGTACGCCGTCAGAGCTTGGCCCGGCGGCGTCGGCGACCGCAAACTCGGCGCAAACTACGCACCCTGCATCGTCCCGCAAATCGATGCCGCGAAACGAGGCTTCCAGCAGAACCTCTGGTTGTTCGGCGAAGAAGGATACGTAACCGAAGTTGGCACGATGAACATGTTTGTCGCCTGGGTGAACGAGGAGGGTGTCAAAGAGCTCATTACCGCCCCGCTGGACGGTACCATCCTGGAAGGTGTCACGCGTGAGAGCGTGTTGGCCCTCGCTAGAGAGAACCTGGTGCCTGAAGGGTGGAAGGTCAGCGAGGAGAAGTTTACCATGGCGCAGGTCAAGAAGGCTTCCGATGAGGGTAGACTACTAGAAGCCTTTGGTGCTGGTACTGCGGCTGTTGTTTCGCCTGTGAAAGGGATTACGTGGAGAGATCAAGAGATCAAGATCCCGTTATCGCCAGGGAAGGAAACCGGACCGATTGCTGAAAGGGTTTGGAATTGGATGTCGGAAATTCAATACGGAGAGAAGGA
This sequence comes from Orbilia quercus, assembly GCA_036971405.1. Classification (NCBI taxonomy): domain Eukaryota; kingdom Fungi; phylum Ascomycota; class Orbiliomycetes; order Orbiliales; family Orbiliaceae; genus Orbilia; species Orbilia quercus. The sequence goes on from JAJTUE010000003.1 coordinate 1,674,414, forward strand.
TCATCCGTGGAGGTAAGTTGTGCTTATCCGATTTATGTCACCAAACGCTAACTTTTGTGTTATAGCTACGTCGTTCCGAAAACTTCCATCTGAGTGAGATCCTGTTTGTGTATTTATTTCAGCTAGTATAGATGTTTATATTTCGCCAGGTGATATTGTTCATAGACCGCATTATCTACTTTCGTACATTTCTTCATCCTCATAATGGCCGTTAGATTCGTTGTACACACATAACCCACCAAATACCGTAAAAAGGACCATAAAGTTAAATAGAAAAGAAATATATAAAAGAAACCAAATAGAAACAAGACCCTCCCCTTGAACTCCCTCGATCCATCAAATACGTTAAATGTATTTACAAACTCGTTATGTTACTCCTCAAAAATGGCAAAGTCTTTCACTCATGCGACCTCCCCGCAATGGCATCCCAATCCTCCACGATCCCCTCGACCGCATTGCTAACCTCAGGCCCTACATCCCACGACGCCATCTCATCAAACGTCGCCTGCACCCATCGCAAAAACCTCGTCTCGGCCCTCTCCATCGGCATCTCATCCGTCGCTGTAGGCAGGTGTATACAATCCATAATCTCCCCTATAAACATCTCACCGATGCTCGACCCCGTCCCGCCATTAATCCCCGGCAGCATCCCACTGCTACTCATACTCTTGCTCAACCCGATGAAACTCGCCGCACTCCTCGCAAACTCCCCGGATGGACCACTAACGGACCAATTCCGCCCACCGCTAGAATGATCCAAGCTTCCGACGATGACGTTCCCGCCAATCCCGGCTTCGATAACGGAATCGTTATCCCCGCCGCGGCCTTGAATCATGCCGCCCATGCTGAAAAAGTTGACGCGAACAATAATCTCCCAGATGACCATGCATGCTCTGAACGCCAGCGCAACGATAGCAGGGAACTCCGTCCGGCTCTCGTCGTACGTTCTGTTCTCCAGGAAGCGCATAATCGCCAACAAATGCGGGGATAACTTGCTGATCACCCCCTCGAGGGTTGATAGATCCATTTCCTCGTCGCGTTCTAACCGCGTGCGCGTCTCGCGGACAATCATGTTCAGGCAGCCTTGCATATCTATCGGCACGTCGCCGGATAGCACTAATCGATCGGGCACGACGAGGAAGACGTGGGATAAGTGCCAGAAGATGTAGAAGCATTTCGTGCATCCGCTGAGATTTGCCACGGAATTCGTCGGTTCGGAGATCGGTTGCGACCGGTTCGATTCCGGAGAGTAGGCGCTTATCGGCTGATACGGGGACGAAACACCGATATGCCGTTCGAAGAAATCGTCACGTTGCGTGGAGAGCGTGCGGAGCGTGGACATGGCTCTATCTAGACGTTCTACATCCTCTTGACGTTCAGGGGGCATGAAGACTATTATTCTCGGCCGGCCGTCATCGTAGACTTCGTCTTCTTCTACGGCTACCTTTTGTGAGATTTTGGTGATTTCGATGAGAACGGCGACGACGAGGATGTAGCAGCTGAAGTCGTTCAATTCTTGGTTTACGGCGTTGATGTTGCCCTTGAGAATCCCGCGGAGGGTTTTGAGGAACATTATCGGCACGGGTTCGTAGACGCGCACGCGGCGTGTGAAGTCCCATTCTTCGGGCGTGGAGGCATTGAAGATGTCTTCGTCGCAGGGGAGGGAGAGATTGCGCAGTTCGGTGGGGCGGAGGAGTGGAGGGATGTTGAAGAGGAGTGAGAGGTGGCAATCGAGGAGGTAGAGGCAGAATGCGGCGCTGTATTCATTAGTCGCGATGTTATATGAAGTTGAATTGGTGAACGTACCGTTTGCGGGATTCCTTTTCCACAAAAATTTCCCATTCCTGTCGGAGGTAGCCCTTTGGATCTTCCTGCTTGTTGATGGTTGGTACCATCGAGCCGTCGTCTTGAAAGTATCCGTATTCACGAGCAATCTGCATAAACGCCATTAGCACTATCCAACCAGTTCGTGAGCATGAGGAGATAGGTACCTCGACACATCTCGCATGTATCCTCCTCCCCTTCTTATGCCACTCCCTTTCCTTACTAAACACCCCAAAGCACTCGAACAGAATAAACGCCTGCATAACGCATAGCCGTCGCTCTCTGGTCTTCTTACTCGCCATCTTTTTCGATTCAGCTTCCACGGTCAGCGTTCCACCCATCTCGGCTTCCTCTCTCATCCGCTCGTTCTCTTGGTCTTCCCGTTTGATTTTTGGGAAGCCATTGTCCGAATCATCTTCCTCGGTGTCTTCGTCGTCACCGACGCCCCATTCTACCCAGCGCTCCATGACCTTCCAGCCAGATTCCCAGAGTTGCCGGCCGAGGGTCTGGTCTGTGGGGTCGTAGAGGCCGCCGATGCAACATATTGCGCGGAGGAAGGAGGCGAGCACGGTGTCGGTTTTGAAGGTGGATTTGTGCAGCAGCGGGAGGTGGGAGTGGAAGGATGTGGAGGGGGGGTTGAAGTAGTAGTCTGCATAGTGGGAGAGGAGTTCTTGCGGGAGACTACAAAACAGGATCATCAGTATTAGCTCATATGAGAAGTAGAATGGTAACGTACATTGGATAGTCCGTATAATATTTCTTAAGTCCTTTGACTTGTTGGCGTGGAAGCTATCGAAGTATTAGTACCAAAGTCGTATAATGTCGCAGGTGGTTAAGACGACTGATATCGAACTTACATCCTCGGCCACATAAACCTTCCTCAATTCGGACGTCAAATTCATAACATCCCCGTCACTTCCCTTCCTCTGTCTCCCGCTCTCATCAACATCCGAATCGGTGTCCGTTTCCTCCTCGCTCGACGGCTCCTTCACCTGCTTCTTGGGAGGTTTCGGGTGTTCTTGCACCTGCATGAATTTGGGGTCTTGCCAGTTATACGGCTCAGACATCATACCACCTGCGAAACCGCCGTGCCAGGAGAACCGGTGGCTCATGCCTGAAGATCCACGCCGTTGGCGGGGCTGGTGGCTTATGATTGAGTGTTTCTGTTTTTTGTGTTTTACCACGTTGTCTCTATATTGAAAATTAGGTCCCGATATCTGGGGGTCGTGAGAGATAAGGAACGTACTCTCTTTTGCAGACTTTACCGCAGATATCGCATGCGAACCGTTTGTTATCGTGTTCTTGGTGCGGGTAGTGTCCTATTCGATATCAGTATCACGGCCTCATCTACGATAAAAGTTATAACTTGCGAAACATACTGGTCTTTATATGACGGTTCAGATTGGCCTATTATTTCATTAAAAGTCAGTCAATCATGTTCTTGGATATAAAAGCGGATCAGTAATTAAAATACGCACTCGACTGCTAACTCTATCCCCGCAAATTTCGCACGGGAACGGCTTCTTCTTCGCCCACTCGAGCTCATCTGCATCCGTCCACGTCCCCTCGCGACGATATTTCTCAACCTTATCCAGCTGGATGTTGTAATCGCGCCCGATGGAGCCCATGCCGCGGTTTCCCATTGACGACATATCGGGTGGCGGCATCATAGTAGCCGTTATCTGGCTCATCGTGATATTTCTTTAAACCTTTTTTTTTTTTTTTTTTTTTTTTCGAGCTCCGTTCGGGAGGAGGTCGTATGGGGTGAGTTCGGAGTGCTGTCCGTTACGGGCCGTTTGGGGAGGCGCTCACTCGACGGTCGAACTTGGATCGAGAGTTCCGACTCGCGAGGAAGTTTAATCTTTGGAAGAGAATTTAATATATATATAAAACGTTAAAGAAGCGCGCGGAAGTATCGCGCGAGTATGGTTACTCTTCCTCTTCGAGAAAAACTTTAACGGATCAGTTTTTTTGGCCACGCGGTTGACGTTGGATTGTCAGGAGTAGGTTTTTTCCGAAATAGAAGGTTTTTGGAAGTGTGAGAAATGAGCTCTCTCTGGTATAAGCCGCAAGACTGGGTATAGCCTTATTTTAGACCTGCGGAAATTTCCTTATAAGGGCCCCCGTCCAATGGCGGTCTCTGGAATTCTAGTATTTCCGCTGCGACGTCCAATATAGCCCTATACGATGGATTGTAATAGTAATCGGACGTTTAGAACGGAGACGACGACTAGCGATAGCACGAAAGGACACCAACAAGGTTTTAGTCGAGAGGCACGTTAAGTAAAACAAGGCGAAAAGATCTTGAGTAAAAAAAATAAATAAAAATATTCCGGAAAACGAAATAATGAATATACTATATGACGGTGCTACGACTTTTCTTGCTTACGGTGCTTCCAATCTGAAGTTCCACGGTGAAACTAGGAATCGAGTAGGCAGAGAAGAAAAGGAAGAAAGGAAGGCGGGGCAGATTGGGAAGAGGCAGGGAAGGGTTTCCCGTAAAAAACGTAGGATTTCCGACAGGCAGTAATACGAAAACTAGAAGGAGAAGGGGCAGACAAAAAAAGATGAGATGGATCAAGGTGCCGGCACTAAGGAAGGACTTGTCCTTAAACCACAAATTTGGCAGGAAATTGGGGATTTCTGATAATCTGGTTTAAGGTTGCGGTAGTGTCTTTCGATGATGTTGTTGATGCGGTTCTGAAAGGGCGGAGCTCCTCCCTCTCAGCTTTATTTATCGATAAGCCGTTTTAGCTTGTCTAGAGGGCAACATATCTGTTAAAAAGGGACTGTGCACGGTCGTACCAATGAATGATTGATACAAGGTCAATTCACAATGCCTGCAGCAACAGATTCGAAGAACTCTTTGCCGAGGGGGATCAGTTGAAGAGCTCGAGGGATCTCAAGGTCTGGCAGTGCGTAGACTCTGTAATGCTCGCCGCCGGATAGCTGGATGCCTTATTTAAGCAGTGGGAAATCCCCTGCGTCTGCGAGATAGCGGTCGTATTGTAAAAATAATTCATTTATTTTATATATAACGTGCAGCTGGCAGCTTGTCTTGTCTCTGGTTCTTTTTTTCCTCCGCCTGCAAAGCAGTTATACGTCGTTTACGCCCCGATCCATTTCAGTAATCAGAGAGCGAAAAGCGTAGACGTTTTAACTCACACAAGGATTCTCTGCTTATTTTCTGTTCTATTTATTATTATTATTATTATTATCGTCTGTCCCCCGCGTTTTTCCCTAAATATACATTTATACATTTTCAATATGGCTCGTGGTTCTTTTTCCCTCGCTTCGTCGTCATCGAAAAGGGGAAGATTCGGAAGCCGAAATGAGGAGAAATAGGAAACGGGATGCGTGCTCGCTCGTCTCTTTTTTCTTTTCGTCCTTCTCCGCAGTTAGCCTCGATCGTTAATGCGGGAGGGGAACAGGCCCATTCGCATCCTATTTGCTCGAACGACTCTGATGCCTGGACCCAGCTTGATGCCTTGCATGGGGACGACTACTCGAGTCTATGTTTGAGTCCAGGCAGGCGATATTCACCAGCTAGCGTTTGCATTCCTCGGGTCGAGAGTCGGGGAGAAAGATTTCTGCAGGGTACCTCCGCACGACGTGAAGATCTTGAAAAAAATAAAAATAAAAAAGAAGTCGGATTTTATTTTAATTTTAATTACCGCTTTATCGCAATCGCTTCGATCAATATCGTTCAGATGACCCCATCCGCATTATTCACATCCAATACATCATCCATCCCTTTGGGTACAAACTAGGAAACCGTCCCTTCTGACCTGGTACAAGCTCCTAGTTCTAGCTGAAGCTGAAAAGATAAGTAATAGCTTCGCAGCTTAGCAGAATGCCTGTAGAAAGCCGTATGTACTCGCCGGAAACGGGTAGCCACAGACATGAGCAGAGGAGAAAAAACCACGCCCCCCAAAGCCTCATGCTCAGATGCCACCACCCACCACGGTCGAATAAGGTCCTTGCTTCTCGGTTTCATGCGGTCTCATGCGATCCATCAATCAAGAATGTCAAACCGACAACCACCCTCTTTTTTTCCCCATTCTATCATTATTTTATTTTTTGCCATATCAGAAAATCAGGTTATCAAGGGTTGATCTTGTGGATAAGTGGTGAGGGAGTAAGAGAAAATGGATGGGCATGTGGGGCGACCGGATTACGACAGGAGATGGCGAAAGGAGACCACGGTCCCTTTCGTACCGCCTCATATCGAAGCTATCACTAATACGTTGTCGATCTAGTATTCGAAGTCCACGGGAGTACCCAAAGGTAGAACTCGTAACATTGGTGTTTGTCAATGTTTCGCCGCTCTGAGTTGAGGCTCTCCAACCCGACATATCATTATCTCTGTCGGGTACAAATAAGATACGTTGAAATGAATTGAAGGGAAAAAACCAGACCAGTCACAGGTCTTCGAAATCACACCTCAAACCTCGGAGTATAACACGGAGTCTTCGCAAATCAGCGTTATGCGCCTACCAGGGGTTATCTCGGTATCCAGTTTTGGGGGTCTCGACCTCTCTTTTTCTTCTGATTAGCTGAACCTGTACAGGCAAAATATCGAAAAACCCTTCCAGCGAAAAAGCTCAAGCCAGTTCGGCCGGCCCACAATTTCCGGCAAATATACTCGCTAATTCTGCCGGATAAACTTTTTCGTTGCAGGACGCCAGAGCGATGGGACCCCATATCTTGCTACACAAAGTAAAAAAAAAAAACTCTACATAGCATCCGCTGGGACTAGACCATACTCCCGTACAGACGCATTCCACTCATTCGTTTGTTCGCAAGGGCTAAGGGCTTTCCGTGGGCACGGTCTCTCAGATTGCATGCTAAACGAGGACTAGACGTCCCTTTTTCATGTATCAGGAGCCAGTCCGCCCGCTGGAAATCGAAAAATCTCAAAGGAGACCTTGTCGGATGGGATGACGAATAAGACAGGAGCAGAAGGCGATGGGTAAAGTTTCGGGTATCTGATCGGGCCGTGGGCTGGAGAAACGAAAAAGAAGAAAAAAAGTGTCGTAGGTTGTCTGACCTTTTTCGACGACAAGTGCAAAGGCAATGACAGAACGAACGATATGAGAAACGGAAAGGACAAAAGCCACAGCGATCAATCAGATAATATGAAGTAACATTTGTGTTCCGATCCGCTTTTCGCGAAAGGGAATTAAGAGCCAAACTCAAAGTGAGGGGGAAACGTATTTCGGTACCCTTTGCGAAGGGGAGCTGCGGATTTGGTAAGTGCGTTTACTATATCCCGACTTATCACGATCGCATACCCTGCCCGTAGAACTCGAAATTCGGCTTTCTTGATCGGAAATCTGGAGAGGGCGACCTCCTTCAAAGGGTTTAAGATAACTAACCGCTTTGAAACGTGCCCGCCCAGATGGCTCAAGACCCGATATCTCTTTTTTAAGTTTTTTCCCTTTCTCCCCGAGTATTCCGTATCGAATGAATTCATTATGCTATCACACAAAATTATTTGCCAAACCACCCTTCACGTGGCCAGGAAACGCCATGACTTTTTGATCCCTCGTTTCCCCCTCTTGTGAGCGCAGCCTTTTTGTGGGGTTTTGGCTTTTTGTCTCGAATCAATTGCAATTGCCAGATGCAAGCTAGCTATTATCGTTCACGCTCGCGGTTCCACTCAAGATCGGTACCTTTTGCTGCGCCTTTGGTAAATATGCACGAAGGGAAACATTTGTCTGGGAGCGAGATGTCTTGGAGATTTTTATTTTTTTTTTTATTTTTTGATTTTTCGTGTGTGGGCCCCGCAGGCAAAGTCCCAGAAGAGGGATAGGATAGTGGAGGCCGAATCATCGGATTGGACAATTGACGAAGTAGGGCGTTCGACCACCTTAACCTGCTCGACGACCCATGTCGACGTCTGGATGGCGGTCTAATATAATGTTCCTGTTTCTTTCTTGTCTTTGAATTATATCCCTCTGATACATTTTGCTTTTCCCTAGTTCTTTGGGCAATGGCATTGCATCCCCCTGGCCGGGGGATACGGTACGTATACTTTTTTGCCTCGCTCCCGCTGGTATTTTCGCATCCGCGTCTGTCTGGTGGACGGCGTCGTGGAGATAGCAGCAGCGCATGCGCAAGATATCGAATCATAGGATACGCCATTAGCTCGACAGGCCTTGGCCGGGCTAAGCTAGTTCAGCTCCACTTTCTGAGACCGCAACACACCCTCCTCAGGAACTAAGCTTCTGAGCGAGCAAGTGTCACTTGCTTGACAAGACCTACTCGTATAGAGATTATTGTTATTATTGCCAGCCGCCTCTACTTCTCCTCTTTTGAACTTTTAGAACGAATTCCAGAGTGTTCTTTTTTTTTGTTCGTTTCGTTGTTGATAATTGTTTTCCCGCCTCCCCTTTCGAGTTGGCTATCGATACAAAATACCGTAGTTCGAATTCTCAAATCGAATCTCCCTCTAGGAAATTAATTTGACTATTTCCAAAATCGATAGTTTATCGGAGCCGTCTTTACCCCAACAAGGAAAGCCAAACTAACCATCCAACAGCGGCAGTCCCGATACCTGTTGGATCTCCCTTTCGATCGGACTCACCCACGAATAATATTTTTCTCTCCTCTCTCCCTCTCCTTCTGTAACTTGCAGCTATTATATTCTCCTCTGTGCTATTATTATTATAATATTTCCTGTGAAGAGAGACAAAAAATCCCAAAAACATTTCCTTGATCGAACGCCCCCCGACAAGCTGTTGCAGAGACAGACAACTATCATATCAGGTACAAGGACTCGACTGGCTGGATCTTTTTATACAATTATATACCCCCTTCTGCTGCCCTTTTGCACAGGTCCCATTTTGCATATTTGCGAACCCCGACTTCTGATTCGGCGAAACCGGCGATAGTCGCCCCACTTTTTTGCCCAAGCAGCGACGCCTTTTTCCCCCATTTCTATTTCCCCCATATCTTGAGATAAATTTCGGCACACACAAGGTTGCTCCATTTTATAATCACCGCTGATAATAATTTCGGATAACTTGATTTTGTTCTCCGTTTTTCTCCTCTGCGATAAAACTCGAGTCAACATTTGATAAACAACGAGGGGAAACCAACACCGTCGACGGGGCAAACAATATCAAATTTTTTATTGAAGAAAAAATATTCTGGATATTGAAGAAAATCAGCTCGGTATCTTTTTTTCTACATCCGCAAAGAGGCAATTCTAGCGAGAATCCAAAGAGAGAACAGGCCACACCACATCCTCGGGCAAAAAACTGCGAGAAACCGAACCGACACTTGATCGTTTGCTAGACGACCCTGAATAAGAGCAGGGTTGAAAATCGAAAGAAAAAAAAAGAGAAACAAAAAAAAAAAAAAAAAAAAAAAAACAAGCAGGGAGAGAAAAAAAAAAACTGCCAAATATTCTGCATCTACAGAGCACATCCTCACCCTCGTATTCGAAGAATTGCATCGGGCGGCAGTCACCTCCCGAGACACCGTCTTATATTATAATATCGCCCTCTTCATAAATACTTACATACGCTGTTCTGCTCCGTACAGACGTTTTGTTCGTTTCTGCTCGTTCCCCTTTCGAACCGCTTCGCATTTTCGAGCTATTCCCTCCGTCTGCCCACGCTGTCGCTTGAATTGCGCACCCCTCTTCTCCTCGAACGCAGGTGAAACTGAAACCCAACCTGTAGTTTTCCGCCGCAGCAGACAGCAGCAGCAGCAACAGGACCAGCAGAGCACCAAGATAAAACAGAACAGAAAAAGGTCATAATCATTATTATCTGCCTTACAGCGTTTTCTGGCTTAGGTCGTATTTCCCCTGGTTCGTGTTTCTAAATTTCTCTTTCGTACATACGCACGCCTGAGATTTTCCCCTACTACCGGCCTTTAACTCTTTTTCCACTACTTCTACGCCCCTTCTTCTTCCCCCTCGCCGGCCCCCTCCTTCAGCCAGTAACATTGCGAGCAATTATTTTTATCTTTTATTCTATTTTTTTTGTTTTATTCTCTCCTGGATACAATCATCCTTACCGGGACGGACGTACGGATCCAGAAGAAGACTGAAGCAGAGGTCGCACAGCTTGACCTGACTTTCGCACAACCTCTTCTCGCACCTGTCTGCTTCGACCCTTTTTTTTTTTGAACGTCATCATTCGACGAGAGCCACAACAGCACCAACAGACGGCCATAGCTTGAAATAAGGCGGTTCGGTGTCTCCGCCTCTTTTTGACTAGGTAGAGAGAAGAGGGATATATACTGCGACATTGTACACATTTCCATTATCTATTTTTTGCGACGGAGAAATAATTTACACGTTACTCACTCGACACTAAAACTTGGAGATCCGACAATTTTCATCGACAAAATTTTATACCGAACACGCTATATATCGACATTTTTAGAAAGCTTCCGGCGACAGGATCACCAGCGGCATTTTTTTCCTTCCCTTCTTCCCCTTTTCTCTTTTCTTTCTTTCTTCTTCCTTTTAGCACGACATTCACGAATAAATTCTCCGACATGATGGCGACAAATCCCAACGTGATGCGAGCGAGCAGTCAGGGCTCGACGGGGTCGAATACAGCTCAGAGCCTGAGCGGGATGCAGCAACGGCGGTACTCGAGGTATTCGAAAAAGACGGAGCGGCCGTATCCCAAAGGCGACATCACGGTCGACATACAGAAACGGGCGCAAGAGTTATTGTAGGTGGTTTGCTTTATCTTTCAGCCGTCTTTATCTTTTTTGAGGGGTGGACAAAAGTGTTTGATGCCGAAAAACCGCTCATACAAACAGCCGACATTTTCTTATAAAATTTATACGAGGAACCCCACAGCTAACCTTTTTATGCAGACGGGAAGCAGCACAGAAATACGAGGGCTTCAATGCCGATAATCTCAAGATAATAGCCGTCTCCTTCGAGCACAAGACGTTCCTGGAATCCGCAAATAGCACCGACTACGTCAAGAAGATCCGGGACAAGCTCACCGAATGGCACTACCAGGACGCGGCCAACCCACCCCCCGCGCCGCTGAAAGACACCAAATCCTCCCCGAGCGCCCAGAAGAAAGGCTCCGATTCCTCCAGCGGACCGGTCAAAGTCACAAACCAACGACCGCCGTCGCGGGATAAAACGAAACAAGGCGTTGCCGGCGGCGGGCAGCAGCAATCTGTGCTCAACTCCGCGTTCAAATCCGCCGGCGGGTCCCCGAATATCCCCAATGCGACGCAGCCTACCGGCGGATCCCCGAATTTCAACTTCGCGCCCGCCAGTCCCGGCGGCGGGAACAACCAACCTACCACGCCTCCCTTCGCCCCGTTCTCCCCGACAATCAACCCAACAGCCGAGTTCGTCGGTTTGACGCACCCAACGCTGCTCGACTCGCTGGATCTCAACGACCCCAATATCCGGACGCAGTGGATCAACGCTTTGCGGGAGAGTATAATCAGTGACCTGCGGGATACCATCTACGCCGAGGTATACGGTTCCCTCGGCTCGAATGCTGGGGCCGGAATGTCCGGACTGATGGGCAGTCCGACGAGAAACGGTCCACCCATGGACTTTTCCATGATGGAGGTCGACCACAGCCAGCAGCAGCACCATCAGCAGCAGCACCAACAAAACCAGCAGAACGGGGCGCAGCAGCAACAGCAGCAGGCGAACGGTGGGGCCAATGGCGGGTACGGAATGGACGGGCATAGCTGGTACGCGAGCTACAACCCTGCGGCGGCAGCAGCTACGGCAGCAGCTATGGCGAACCCGTCCGCGGGAGGCGGATTGTACCAACCGATCGGCACGGATGCGCAATCGTTCAACCAGCATATGGTTGGGAACTGGTACAACCACCAGTAATATCTTTATTTTGGGAACCGAGAAGGGCTTGATTTGCTGATCTTTTTTACCTTGGGCAATTCACCTCTATAGGTAAAAAAAACATCTGCAAGCTCGACCAACGATATTTATATCCTGGTGTCTTTGATTCAAGCCTAGTGCCTCTCTTATCGCACGCATGCGCATACATTATACGCACGCACACCTCCACGCCATACTTCCCTTTTCTCCCTTTTCTTTCTCTTCTTTGATTCGTCTGCCCTCGCTCTCTCTCTCTCCCTTTTTTTTTTTTTTCAAAACAAAAAATACCATTTCGTATAATTCGAACCCCGACTCTCGTTGCCAAGGGTTTAGGCGTGTGTGTGTGAAGAAGAGGTAGCAGTATACTCCTCTCTCTACGACCACCATCCGGGAATTTTTGTCTCATTATAATCATCGACTATAAACAAACAATATATCGAACAGCCATCTACGTGCAGCGGTCCGAGGCGCGCGTGTACATACTTCCAACTTCCGTTTCATTTCATTTCGTTATCACTTTCCATTTGGGCGTTGGAGGAATTTTGATATCTTTTTTTTTACTACTATTTCATTGTTCTCTCTCAATTTAATATTCTTTATGTTTTGCGAGATTAACGATTTATTATTTCTTTTTCTTTTTATGGTGAAACTTTTTTTAATTGCGGAACTCTTTACGTTGTTTATGTCTTATCTTCCTATCATTTGGAATATTAGCTGATCCTGGCTTTTAACTATTTTTTTATCTTTTGTTTGCGATCCAATCTTCTCATGTAATAGGTTGCGATGAATCGGGGGAGAAACAATATCAATCGTCATGAGAGAGAGTTATGGTTTTGCAAGTGCAATGGACGGTGAAAGATCTCACGGGTTGTACAATTGTGGAGTTTATATTCTATTTTATCATTTCTTTTCGATTGCTATCTTTTAGTCTTAAGTTGGGACTATCTTGCGATGAGCTTTGTAGGCTACTGGATCGATTGTGCTATCTCTGATCCTTTCCTAGCTTAAATTTCCTCAAAGTTTTCCTTGGAACCTCCTTTGGTATTATTGGTACTCTTATTATTCTTCTGGTGCAATGCAGGATGGGTGGATGGCGTATTGCGGGTTTGCTCCATAGTTACTCGATAAGCATGATCGAGCTATATCTCAGCTCCCCAGGATTCAAATATGATGTTCCAAAAAAGCGTAAAATAAATACGAAAGACCGAGCTAATGCAGTTTCAAAATATGTAAAAATGTGTATACTAGTGGAGTTAATTTCCGTTCCGTTGCCGCTGAACCAGCTACGTGTACCGTCTCCCCGCAGATGCCGATTCGATGGACCGACCGGACTGGACTGGACTCCTGTGGATGTTTGAGGAATGATTGGCTGGGCTGGAAAGGAGGAGGTTGGTCCAGTGAAAGCGAACGACAACAATCAAACCAAACACCAGTTCAACTGAGTTAGCTCCTCCCTTTCTTTACTCTGATTCTGATTCTGATTTTCATTGATGTTATTCTTCTTGCCATTCCTCTTCCATCCAGCAATTCTGCCCGATCGAGCCCGACCTGACTGTCTTTTCCGGCTCTTCGTCTAGCTCCGCTCTTTCCTTTTCGCATAGCGTGTTTTTTTTTGGCTTTGCTGTCGACTTTTTGTTTACGCGACTTTAGTGTGTACCGAACGGGAACGGCAGTAAGGAGTATCCGTCGACGTCGACATTTATAATATCTAGAAAAATATAATAATATCTTCAAAGAATTCGAGAAGAAGAAGACAATTGTTTCTTTTGTGCTACGTTTGGGGTCCGTAGCACCACAAAGATAAACCAACCACCATGTCGCTCCAGGCCTACCACTCTCGCATGCCCTCCTACGCCTCGTAAGTATATTCATACTCCACTATACCGTCGTTTTGATAGTATTATTCTATTATATGTTAATAAAAACGAATGCGTATATTGATCTAACAGCACCTCTGCATTCCTTAGCATCCTCAACTCCGATGTCTTCAATTTCCTCATCGGTCCCTCGCGCACCCGTTTTGGTATCCACAAATGTCTTCTCGCAGCGCACTCCGACGTCCTCAAGCGAATTCTCGATGGCCACATGCGCGAAGCCACCCAGAATGAAATGGTCCTCGAGGACGTCGAGGAAGACTGTTTCGCCTGCTTCTCGGAGTACCTGTACACCGGCAAATATCCGGTTCCACGACCTCGGGAACTCTACCCAGGCAATCTAGGCAAGGGACTGGCCGGCCTCGTCGGCGGGATCAGCGGCGACATGAGCGATACCGAATCCTACCGTAAGAAATCCGCAGCAACCTCAGCCGTAGCAGCAGCAGCGGTCGCCGCATCCGCAGCTACAAAGAAAAAACCCAGTCGCGGATTCGCGGGATTCGGCGGGGGCGGTGAACTATCTCCCCCGCGTCCTGGAAGTCCAGCGGGCGGGCCGGGAGGGAACCCGTTCAAATCCACTACTCACGATTTCACCAACGTCTTTATCACCCTCGCCGGCTTGTACGTTCTCGCGGAGAAATACAACATCCAGTACCTCAAACACCTCGCGCTCAGCGATCTGAGTAACCAGCTCAAGTACAGTTTCGAACTGATCCCCTCCCGACGCGGCGATATCGTCGAGCTGATCCGCTACACGTATAATAACACGTACGAACCGAAGCAAGACCATCGTTCGCGGGAGGTCAAAGAGGAAGGTTTACGCAGTCTAGTGAGCAATTATGCGGCGTTGAATCTGAACGGATTACGCGCCCGTCGCGGGTTGGGCCTCGGTAGTACAAACGGCGGTGCACCACCCGCGGACGAGGAAGGAGATTACGGCGGTTTTGACGAATTAATCGCTGACGGTGGGGACTTTATTAAAGACCTTGTCAGGAAGGTAGCGATCGACGAGGATGAGAATAGACGGTATGGGAACAGTTTGCTCGATATACCCGCTTACTTTGAGGGGTCGTACAGCGGTGGAGGGGGGTACGATAGGGGGATGATGTATGGTGGGTTCGTGACGAGGGGGATGGACGACAAAGGAGGGAGTGATAGCGGATGGCCGTTCTGACAATTAAGGAGCTCGGCTATCGCTGAGTATAGCCGATATCTTGGCAGCGGGGAGTCAAGCGGCAGAGATGAAGAGGATGAGTTTGTGATTGAAGATGGAGCGTAGTCACTTTTTTTTGATTTTGGTGGTTTTGGTGATTTTGGTGATTTTGGGGAGGGCTGTTTTGAGCGAAGTGCGGGCGTTTCCTTTCCGCGAACTTTTGAATTGGAAATATAGATTGACGGTATTATTTCCATGGTTTATTACTTGTAGTTATTTCTGATCTTGATGGTAAGGATATCGTATGCCCTCTTCTCTCATGATTTTCCTTTTTATATTGGCATTTTCTTACCAAGTATATACATACACCAGCGAGGTTTCGCATCGATCTCTTTCATAGCTTCTATATATGTTAATGTCTGTATATGCTTTCTATATCACGTTTTGGTATATCTTCTTGGTATCTACTATTTCATCTTGTCATCTTGACACTCCACTTTAAGTCCAATAGAGTTGATAAATCTCTGGATCGAGCGGTGAATAAGCTTCCCCACGCGAAGATCAATTCCAGAATTCGAACGAGCCGCGTGTCTCGGGTATGTTACACAGACTCTATACGGCATCCATGAATGGATATATACAGTCTCGGGTGTCTAAATCCAGCCGTTGATTAATAACATTAACTTGCAGCGTCCCACGATATCGCACCGGTCGTGCACTGCACTGAAGTTTAGGATAATGAGGATAACATGGCGACAATGCTACATAGCGACGGATAACCGCAGTTCGGCTTACGACGCCCCGTAGCCTTCTATCTAGATAGACACCGATCCTAAGGCTGTGAATTCACCATCTATCTGCCGACCGAGGCGGGAGTTATATACTCTACCCGTCTACCTTCCGTTCAATTAGGATACCGCCAATCAATAGCGCTATAGCAGAGCTGTTGGATTTTAGTATGCTAATGCAGTGTTTGCCCGCTTGTGCTCTCCGTTCAAGGCACCCTTGCTGGCGAACTCCCAACTCCGCAGAACCTCGAAAGAGGCTGAGCGCAGGTGCTACTTGCTTGCCGTTATGGCGGGCTGTGTGAAGGACTTCAATCGAACCGGTTTAAAACTTCAGATGGATCCTTCTTTTCCAAACATCCTTTTTCGCTTTTTCGCTTTTACCTCCTCCCCTCCTATCGATGATAGTTATTAGTCGAGGAAAATATAGTAAAGTGAAGAATAAAAATGAAAGGATTGCGATAGCCAGAAGCGCAATTTTGTAAAAAAAAAAAAAGACTGACCAATGCAACAATGGACCCTCTCTCCATCGCCGCTTCCGTCGCGGGCATCGTCTCCCTCTGCATCCAAATCGGACAGACGGTGAGTACTCTGGCGGACGCCCTCGAAAATGTCGATAACACAATCAGTTCCTTCCGCGGTGAGATCACAGCGCTCTCCGGCGTCCTGCAATCCATATCTTCCGCGCTCAGCGATCCGCGACGGCACCATATTCTCGAGCAAGCAAGTCATGGCACTGGCCACATCGGGCAGTACTGGAAGGGCGTAGTAGTCACGTTGGACCACTGCGAGGCCACGTTGAGGAAGATGGGTGCCGTGCTGGACGGCGTGGGGACCAGCCGGCGCACGAGGATATTTAGGAGCTTCGGGAAGCATCTGAAACTGTCTTCTGAGGAAGGCGTCCTGACGCTGTATCGCCAGGAAGTGCAGTCGCATACCGCCAATTTGCAGATATCATTGCAAATGATTAGCGTGTAAGTATCATAATTTTTTAAATTAAGTACTTACTTAATTAATCATTATCTCACTTTATGACCTTGTAAGGCTGATATAATGCATGCAAGCTGTCTGTCGCTCGCTTCGGATGACATGAATGCGGATGTTTCGGTCCGTCTCGACGAGCTAAGCGACGATGTACGGAATATATACCGTCTGCTCGATCGGACCAAATCCGACCTTCCCGAACCTCGAGCTGGCGATACCGCCGCCCTCGCACTGATATCCTCCTCTCGCACCGTCGTCGACGATCTCAAAACATGTCTCGGTGCTGCGGAACTCTTAATATCAGACGCCTCCACGCTCGCAGAAAAACAATCCGTTCGCGAGTCCGCTATCGCCGCATCGGAATACTTTTCTCCTGCGAAAAGAAAGCGTGTGCAGGAATGGATTAACGCTCCTACGGCGGACGTCATCAGCGAAGCCTCTTCCTCGGATAATAGTAGGAAAGCTGCATCACTCGGCGCGAGGAGTACCACGGGTACACACGCCACCTCACCGATAGTCGATAGATTCAAGCCCGAACTCTCAGTTCACAACGAAGTCGCCGTCGAATCGGACGACGACGATACATTTTCCGAATCATCCGACATCGACAGCGATTTCAAAACACACCTCTTTCACGCCGGACTAGAATATTTCAAAAAGAGAGACTTCACCCGCGCCGAACGATTCTTCACCAAAGCCGTTCAAGCGGCTGGAGACGGTAGCAAACCTGCCGACACGAACATACTACAAGTAAAATTCTACCTTGCGCAAACGCTATGCAAGCAGCGCAGATGGGACGACGCGCTGGCTTTACTAATCGATTTACAGTCGCTTACTCCCGCAAACGAGGCGTTGAAACAAATGGAGGCCGGGATAATGCACGAATTGGCGGTGGTATACCTCGGCAAAGGGTATATCGCCAAAGCGAAGGCGCATGCGAAGAACGCCGCGTCGAGAAGACGGAAGCTGCACGGGAAGAAAGATGCGAGATTTTTCGCATCGATTGGGTTGTTGGCGGATATCTGTCAGAGTCAGGGTGATCCCGAAGATGCCGAGGCTTATCGTGCATTCATCCCGAAAAGTTCTTCACATTTATACACGCATATTCATCAGAGTGTACCCGTCCAGAATATAGACGAGAAGGAGGTCGTTACTGTCGTAGATAATGCTGCTTATACGTACCCCGAAGACGAGGAGGAAGAATCGTTAGCTCCCCTCGGAGTTGCTCCACTCTCACCTTCCGGGAGCCACTCGCAACCTTCAACCTCCGTTTCTCGTTCTACGAGCTTTGCTTCTCGGGTGGCGAGTTCCCCGCTGACCCAGTACTCGGACTTCACCTTATTTCGCACCGAATCCCGTCCAAAGATTGACTCGTACACCCCTCCTCGCGTTGACACTTTCGAATTAGAGACTCGCGAGGTAGGTTCGTCTCTCAAACCGGACACCGAAAGCGAAGAGCCGGTCTCCGAACAAAGTATCACAAATAGTAGCAAACAGGATAGCAGCAAAGACACTAGCAACGACAAACAAATGAGAGCATTCGTCAAGGTCTTCGGCGAAGTCTGGCAATCCCAAATGATTGGAAAGAAAGACAGAGCCGTCAAAATCGCCCTAGATTACTATAAATCGTTCACCGAGAACGGTCAATACAAACTAGTAAGCAGGTACATGGATGATATCGCCTGGCGCTCTCTGGAACGAAACATCACAGAAGGCTTCTTCAGCCTCTCTTCTACGGGCCACGGGTTTTCCGCACTCCACTTCTTCGCATTCCTCGGTATTCCCAGCATCGTCGGGTTTCTCCTCGACAGAAAAGCAGATGTGAACGCCAAAGCAGGGCAGATATTCGGGTACACCCAATCCGCCAGCGAGCGACGCCGCGGCAAACTCAGCGGCCTTGCTAGATCCTTATCTCGGAGTTCGATCGGTCCGATCAACATACAAGCTAAAATCGAGTGGTCGCCGCTTCACTTCGCTGCAGCCTACTCCGGTGATCCGGAAACGATTAAGATTCTCGTTGAGAGAGGCGGTGAGTTGGAGGAGAAGGCTGGGAAGGGGTATACCACTTTATTACTAGCGACGAGGAAAGCTGCATTGGACATGGAGAGAAATTTGGATCATTCGATGGACTTGGCGGCGGTGAAGATGATCGTTGGGGCTGGAGCGAAGCTGGACGTCGTTGATGATGATGGGTTGGGGATTAATGCGCATGCACATTGTATAAAGAATGATGAATTGGCGAAATATTTGCTTGGATTGTCGACGAGTTAGCGGGTATTCTTTTCTTTCTTTCTTCGAACTGGGGTGCAGGTGTACGGATGACTGGGTCCACTCGTTCTCAATGACTAATGGGCTACTGTTTTTATACGGCGTCTATATTTCTTTAATGCTTATAATAATGACGGGGGCGGTTGCTCTCCGCTTTCGTTTGTACTTTATTTACTGTATTTGTTAGCCATCTGACATGGCTGCTTGCACTTCTGCACAGCAAATTATTATTCGAATAGAAATATAAGTATTTCCTACCACGACAATAATACAAAATATCAAGTTACAAATCTTATTATCTAGCAATTAGAACAGCCGGCACTCTTACATACCATCAAAAAGCACATCTATTGTCTCGTAAATCAGACCGCGGTTTAGATTTATAACAGCAAACGATAATTCGTCCGCGTTAATCGCCCCCTCCAGACAATGATTTGCATGTATTCCACCCTCCAAACCATACTCTGTATTTGTTCCCCCCCAGATCACAATATATCGAATGCAACCCCCCAGCCCACCGGAAAGAGAAAAATCAGACTTCAGAGACACAATGTCGCGACGAAGTTGGGGGTCCCCCCCAACACAACATAGGATCCTTGGGTTCGGCTTTTGGAGGAGGATGATCTGATGGGGTTTTTCACCCAAAAGAATGACATAGGTTGGTGAAAGTAATTCCAGCCCCCCACGATTTCGGACCACATCCTTCCATTCTGCGCTGGGCCAACAACTAGAATATAGTTGTGATATTAGGTCGCATCGGTTAAAATCCACGGAGGGATTAATAGGGAAGGACGAGAACTTCGTGAGGAAGAGATTTGACTCAAGAGATGAGAACGCAGACATTTTTGGGCATTGCAAATATATCGCTAGCATCGAGACCCCAGACACAGCACCCGACATGTCAGGATTTTAGCTTTGGTCTCGGATAGGCCAAAGTAGTAGATTAAAGACCGGATACATTTTTTCTGACAGCGAGCTTCGATATGATCTTTTTTTGAGAAACCACATATCTCTAGAGCTTTTGAGCCCGGATGAGGAAGTGGCAAATCGACATCAATGTGATTGCCGATAAAAATATTCGATGCCCACACACCTTCCGCGTCTTCGATCACGGAGCTGAAAGAAATATTCCCGTGGCCGGAGAAAAAGAATCTAGATAGATTTGAAAACTGGATTCTCTGTACCGGTCTGTTAAGAATGCGCCAGTTTTTGCGATGCGGCTACCTCTTTAGATTATTTTCGAATACGGCGGAAACCATATACCAGTCCGGATAATTCAGATGTGGAGGTCAGATACCAAAACTCGCGAGAATAGCTTTGAACTGAGTTAGGATTTTCGTGAGAATGTTTTGACAGTGTAGAGTTCTTTCGGATAAGATCATGATTACTGCCGAGAGTACTTGTGAAATGGCGAAGGATTGCTTAACTCGAGACCGGACCAGACAATATATTTGTGCCGAGTACCATTTCGTCCGAGTGAGTTGAAAGTTGATTCGTGGCGCGAGAAAGAGTAACTCTAAATTCTTAACTCGAGAGCAGACTGTTTCTTGGTCGTGGATCGAGAGGCCGTGAAGAATTTGGAAGAGATGATATGGCATCGTTGATTTCTTGATTCGTTGGATGATGAGTCGATGGTATTTGGACCGGATGCGTTTGAGATCTGAGCCCAGCCCAAATCAGATCAGACCGGACAATATGACGAGGAACAAGAAATCTTCCGTTGAAATGGTGAGAAATTTTCAAAACAGATATTGTTTTGTTGCGTCGGGATCTTTTCTGCAGTATTTCCTGGGGAGATTGTGTGCGAGAGAGAGAATAGGAGTGAGTTGTATCCCAAGCAGGCAGATAGTTGAAAACTTCAAATATCCTGGTGTCCACGGACCGGACCAGACACCCAAAGAATAGGCTGTTGGCATGTCGAGTTTGATTTTCCACAGCTTGGGCCCTGAGAATAATCTTCAGATCTTGATCTTTTTCCCTCTTATTTTTTAAGAACCAAGATAGGGAATATATCTGACTCTATGACCGATAGAATATTATAGTGTGACTGAACTGATGTACGACTGAGTATATTGAGGGGTATTGGCTTCAGACACGATAGTTCTGTGAAATGCTCCCATCGATTTCCGGACCGTATTTTTTTTATTATGAAATAGGTAATTTGTCTAGAATCCGAGAAAGTGTGATGAGTTACCACAAATCTTTAAACCAGAGTGCGTCCACTTTAGATAAGTCTTTCAAGTTTTCCCACAGGCTAAATATCTTGAGGTAGCGGCTTTCCATAACATATCGTGCTCGGTTAAAGCTAGGTAATTGATACTATGCTGGCTTTCCACGCATCTGGCAAAGAATACTATTGTTGTCATTCTGATTTGGAGAATATGCTGATTTGTATGACCAAGCGACCAAAAGGCAGATATGTAGAGGATCTGTTCCGCTAAAACAGTCCACAATATATACGAGTCGAGTGAGAGAGATAGAGATGTCTAGGAAGTAGGTCGAGACTCGGATCAATTTCGCTTATGATGTATTCTTTCCACGGGGGTTTGACATTTTCATCGAGGCAGAAGAGGTTCATGGATTCAAGTCACCTGGAACTGGCAGAATGCTTCGTTCGATTTTGAGCTTTGCCGGAATCCTCCAGATGAGCTTTCTGCGTACTGATATTGTGCGATATAGTAGAATCTTTCCCGGAACTGACGACTGGAAAGCTTGGCGAATCGAGTTCGTTTTGGCGGGAAATTCGGAATTAGGGAATAAGCTCTTCGATATGTTTGAGTTTTACCATCAAAGTATAATAGTTTTTAGGTTTGAGTTTCCGAGCCATAGACTTGTCTCGTAAACCAAACGCTGGCCGCGAAGCTATGGATCAATGAATCCCTTTGTTCGAGGCATAATTTGGTCGTTCCAGCAATCAAAAGAAAAATAAATCCCATGTCATTTCGAGAAAAGGTCCGCAGATTATTTTCATATAGTATTACTGTTCGGTGACAAGAGACTTGGTACGTGATGCGGTTTCGAATTTCGGGAAAATCAGTTTTTGAACTATCTCCAGTTGAGTCGAGATGATATCTTTCGTAAAAGAGGAGGAGATTTCCAAAAGAAAATCTCTTCGATACAGGAATCACAGTGAAGGTCAGAAACTTCAATGTACTTTATTTCGACTCCAGGCTGTGTTTTGGCGCTTTCCGGGAGACTTTGGTCGACTTCGATTGGCGAAGTGACGTGACCGCACAAGTTGTATTTTATGAAAGTGAGAAATTTGACAGTCGACATTTTTTTTGGACGGAAATGTGAACTTTCTTGATGTTTTTTCTTGCTGAAATTATATATATATATATATTTTCTGAATATATATATGTCAACTCTCTTTTTCTCAACTCTTTTGAAGTTTTGAAGTTTTTTTAGACGATTTTGTAGAGTATAGTGGGAAGCTTTGATGGCTAGTCAAGCCACCAAAGTTTTTATAGATGACAGTCCATATTGCGAGTTTGCTAGTGGACGATTTTAGGTTGGGAGATTCGATTTGTATCAGTTTGAGCTTATCGCGAGGAAGAGATTCGAGGTAGTGACTTGTATAGATCGCAAGGTTTGTATGCATGTACAAAATCTTGAGTTCTCGACGTGTTCGAGATCGATCAACTTATTTGTCTGCGAGTTCTAGATGTCTGTAATTCTCAAGTTAGCATTTGATCCATTGGTGATTTATTAAAGTTATTTGCAATTTGCTTAAAAATAGAAAGGTGGCTTAGGATCATAGGAATGTTGGGAAAAACTTACAAGTTCAAACACTTCTTACGTTGTGCCAACCATTTTGTCAACTAGATTGCGAGAAGAAATCTCGAATCCGTTAAAATTTGGTTATAGTTTCCGAAGAGAATCCTGGTGGCGAAATTTTTGTCGAATATTTCATTCTGTTCGATAGAATTGAGAAATCTGTGCTTTTGGGTTTGGCTAGATTTCGGGATTTTCCTTGAAAGTTGTCTCGTAAACCAGACTGCGCGAGTTCAAAGATTCAGAAAGATGGTGACATCTTTTGATAGACAACATTGAAGAGAATTTGAGATAGGTATGGCAAAAGTAAGGGCATGATGAAAATATTTGATGAGAATATTCCAGGCAGCTCGTGAGAGCGCATATGATTGTTTGACTAGAAGATGAGAATGGTCTAGGGAAGTCTGGATATAGAAATCCAAGATTATGTCGTGAGAATATTGATTCCGAAGAGGAATCTGGCCGCCTTTTATGCTCGGATTCGGAGCCTTCGTTCCTCTAGACGATTGTTTTATTTCGATTGTAATATCCGAGATCGCGCTCTCGAGTCGATTTGATCTGGCGGAAATATTCACAGGCACAGCGATCGATCTATGTCTAGGCACACGAAACCAACCGAATCAATCCAAAATGAAAGAATGATTCCCAACTTCTAGCTTTAGGAGCCCGCTAGCATACCGATACAAATAAAATAAAAATATAATCTAATTTTATTCATTGTCCTGAAGCATTTTCGACGATTTTCTAATCCATTGTGTCTTCCCCTGTTGTCTCCGATCCTTGTCGATGTAACGATGAATGACTTCGATCTGAAAGCCCTTTGGCCAGTCGACCCTTGCAAGTATCTCCGCTATACTCGCGCTTCTGTGGCGACCGAGTTGGCAGAAACAATTAACGGTGACTGATACCGGTACCTCGCTTTCATCTCCACAGTCTGCATCAGTTTCTCCGGTTGAAACGTTGGATTCTGCATTTATGTTCGAGCTTTCTTTGGCAATCGGGATTATTTCGGTTTCCTCGGATCCTTGCCAAGGTTGTTGGATATGTTGTGTTCCGTCTCCGATCTCACGTTCATTGTCCGTGCCGCCGCTGCCATGTGCCGCGTTGGATTGTGATGCGGCGATGTCAGCAGATTTCTGCGACCTTTCAACTTCGACTTGTCGCAAGATATCGCTCTTGATCGTTTCCAACAAACCAACAAAATCGGGCTCGCTTATCAGGTGATCTCTGAGCTTCTTTGATCTCCCATCGGTTATGGCTCTTAAATGTTTTGGAGGGTTGGTGATATTGCGCAGATCGTACCGCAAGGCTGCAGGGGGTTTCAGAGGGCCGTAGTTAGCCCCTGAAGTGTATATTGTGATAAGTACCATTTGGAAAGATTGTGCCACGAGAAATAGAGTCGATGTATTAAAAGATGAAGTTTTGATATCATGGATCTATCTTGCAATTGATATTTTCTCTTTGTTCGCGACATACGGTCGCGAGTCGCTAACTGTTAGTGTCACACGTTTGGTACTGACTCACCTAACTTGCAAGACGCATGGAATCTCAATCACGTCGAGCTGGTTCTAAAGGGAATAATTGTGAAAGAATAGACGAAAAACGTGGGTTTGTGGCTTGGACGCAAGTATGTAAGGATGAGAAACTCGAGAAAACATGTGCTGTGCTGTATCAGACCTTTGTTCTTACAGTTTTTATGACATGAATCCTGTCAATGCTAGCGCGCCTCACACTTGGAATATGTTTGATAGCTAGTGCTAGTTCTTTATGATCCGGCGAGGTACCAAGTGCTTCAGCTGCTCTGGCTCAAACATTTGGTAGCCAAATTTAAACATCTAGTTTCTAATATTGAATTATTTAGAAAGACCATTATAAGGCTGGATGGCATTACGAGGTTGGAGATTTGTGGTATGACGTTGCCTTAGGCTGTGCTTCTCGCGGGGTTACATTTAATATTTCTTTCACACGCTTTTATTAGGTATATGGCAGTTCTCCACACTAACAACCCAGCTTCCAGAATCAATGAATTCTGCAGCAAAAGGATCCGCCCATTAAAGTTCCCCGGATTCTTTGAAGTTTCGTGTAACCGGAACCCTGCAGAGACGTCCTATATTTGACCCTGTGCGTGTTTCACTAACACCTACCCGATTGGTCTTACCAGCTCGGCTGTTATGTTGTGCGGCAAGACGATATCGCTTACAATATACCATTTCGAGGAGGTCAAAGGAATTTCCAAGCCTCAAGGGAAGGGCTCCAGCTTGCAAATATGGGTTTTCAGGCTGTCAGAACAATAGTTAATTGAGCAATGGTTAGCGAATTAATCGCCTAATTATCTGGAACATGATAGTCCCTCTGCAGTAGACTGACGCAACATGTTAACATGAATTAGATCACTCCGCCACCAGATTTTCTTTGATAGTCATGTAAACAGAGAATACACATGCAGACAATAAACCTTAGATCATGAAAGATCCATCAATGCACCCCAGTAATTTTCCGGGTCCCAGGTTTTCTTGATCGCCATGAGCTTGTCGATTCTCTCTTGCTCACCAAAGATGCTCCCGAGAGGCTCCTTTAAGCCAGCAAATGCACCATAAGATTTGACTTTGCCGGGAAGACAGCACTTCTGGGCCCATAATTCCCGAACGCTAGCAGTGAACGAGTTTGCTCTGATGTCGAGCTTTTCGTCATCGTACCAGGGGACACAAATCCTGTCAAGTAGAGTTAGCATGAGCACAGAAAATTTAAAAGCAAGTACTAGTTTCGGGTTCGACCAATAAGATCAGCACATACACTTCGTAGTTGATATCCCTGTTTGCGAAGACTGTAGCATCTCTGGCGATCTCCATTGCCTTTCTCTTGGGGTAGCATTCTGCTAGGATCACTGATCTTCCTGCATCTGGGTTCTGCTTGACAAAGTTCACATACAAGTTCCAAACCTCTTTGTATGCGGCAGGATCGAGCTTCTCGAGGCCGAGTCCGACACCGGGCTTCCTGCCACCAACTTCGCCGAACGGATCGTTGCCGCCGTTAAGTTTATTTGCGGGCAGCATGGCTGTGTCCTCGAAAGTCGGTTCGAGGTCGAATAGGACTTTCCAGACCTTTCTCGCTTCATCTTCGGGACCGTAATACCAGGGAACAACTAGAATTACCGGAGCCAAAGTTGGTGGTGGACATGCGAAGAGAACGTGAACGGACATGTTTTCATCTAGTTCGGTTTCAGCAACAGCTGTGATGATTTGCTCAAGCTTGGAAGTATCGCCGTATAAAAGAGTGCCTGTCCATGACATCCCACCGTTCGACACAGGATATGCTTTCAGGGTAGCTTCCGTGACGATTCCAAGTGAAGAACCAGCACCCTGGATTGCCCACCAGAGGTCTTCATCTGTCTCCTTTGTAACATTGTGGTGCAGAGTACCGGTGGCGTCGACGCAGTTGATCGATAGCAAGTTATCGCATGCGAGGCCGTATTTGCCGATATATCGTCCAATGCCACCGTACAACAAGGATCCGAGGACGCCGACCGAGTTACAAACGCCAGTAGCTTCATCTTATTTTAGCATTGGTTTTCGTAGATGGACACGAACGTAAATAGACTGTTATACTCACCAACCTCTAGTCCTTTCTCGGTAACTCCGTCAATGAGCTCACCGACAATGGTACCGCCTCCAACGGTCACCGTTTGCCCTTTCTCATCGACTTTGACATAGTTCAGCTCTCTCATTGAGATAACGACATCGACTTCCTTATTATGTCTAACACGCCATCCGTGACCACCACTCTGTGCGAAGCATTTGATCCTCTTTTCACGGCAGTATTTAACCTATTGTATAGATTGAATTAGCTCAGACCATTCACATTCGCATGAAATTGTCGTTGCATTTTTCGTACAGTTTCCGCGACATCCTCCTCGGTACGAGGGAATACCGTCAAAATCGGGGATGGAGCGCAGGATTCGTCCCACCGAGTGATGGTATCTTCTTTTCCAACGATTCTGGCATCTGCGGAAAGTCGTTGTTTAAGCTCGGTGGAGAGAACACTGTAGTCCGCCATTTGGGCAATAGATCGATAGTGATTTCGAACACGGATCGAACGGTCTTAAACGACGGGCAGTTATTGAGATGTCTGAGGCTGTAGAACACGAACTGATCGCAGCGGAATGTAGAGTTCACAGGGAGGTTGTCTTCCTGGCCGGTTACCACCTGGCAGCTGAATTGATTAATTACTCGATCGATCGACATATGTTGCAATTAATTGATGCTCGAATACCACAGCCCCGCTTTTACATCCAAGCTGCTAGCTGGATTGAACCTGCATCCGCAAGTCACATTCCAACTCCAGCCGCGTCTGCTCTTTCTGGTAACGTTAGTTCGAGGCTTAATTTGAGCCAATTGGCCAGTCCGCAACCCAAAATCTAAAAAAATCCCCCAATATTTTTACGTGGAATCGCGGGGGCGGCTTTGCGACCGATCTCTTGCTTAAGCTTCTTGCAGGGTCTGCTTGATCTTCTCTGCTCTATGCATTGCTGTGCACTTGTGGTGTGGAGCTGGTTCGGCAATTGTTTGGCACTTCATGCAGTATTGTTGTTTTGGACCGTCGACAAAGAGCGAACCGACGTTTTCCCCTTTTGAGGCTCCACACGTCATAAAAATTTAAACACCATGTCCTGGCTCGATTGATGATCTATGATACTATAATGACGACTCAATTTTTTCCATATACATCGGTATCCCGACACCGAGATCTTTGAACATCCGACGAGTCTCCGGAGTTAAAGGTTTCCGATCCGCATATCCTGCTTCCTCAATTGATGTTCGAGAGTTCGTCTGAAAAAAAGTTCTCCGTCGAAGCGACAGTTTCTGTCCAGTCGATGCGCATATGCGACATTGCACATGTTGAGGCATCAACCGCGGCGCCGGAGCTGACCCTCGAGTTAGGAAATTCAATATGGCTCCAGGGCGTCGAAACCGGGTACCTGAGTAGTATTAGTTGATAATGATGATTTTTTTCCCAGGTCTGCAAAGCTGTTCGACGTTCATTCTAGGTAATTCGTACCTTTTGGATGTTGTTCTTGTTGACCGCCAGTAACCGAGTGGTTCAGAGACCGGACAGAATTATAAGATTGCAAGGAGACCAAGCCCAAGATTGAAGTTGCGTCAAAGCCCCAAAATACCCATGAACTGTGGCTGACCTCGAAATGTTTCGAAGTCTCAAAAATCATGGCTGTCAAATTGCCTGATGCTTCGAGCTGCTTCATTTCGATATCAGATTGAAAAAGTCTCAATATAATTTCTTAGCGATCGATTCTAAGGTCTGAAATGTTCTGATCAGCTTCTGCCTCTGCAAATCGGGGAGAACTTGAATCTCATGAATCAGACTCTCGCCGCTCAAAAAAGAACAGTGTGGCCCCTGTCACATACGAAGCATTTTCGAAAGTTCGACGAATATTCGAATGGAATAATGCCATTGTCTTGGTCACACGTGGGTGACCCTATCCTCACGCCTACGCCGGTGCCGTGCACCTCGGGTTAAGGAATATTTTTTTTTTCCGATGGCAAAATTTTCACTGTTCCTTGCAGAAAATCCACCACCGCCAGTGTCACAACCAATCTAGAGTAGCCGTACGTACTTACCTGGGTCTCGGATTTAGACGACATGGCCCGAGAGGTGTACTGTCGGGGCTCTTTCAGTCAAAAACGGCAGCTGCGGCATCCGCACCTCGTCAATTTGATCCCAACACAAAGCTCTTCCCATTCGTCAAGATTCGGCTCCCGCATAAACTTCTGTTCGAATATGGGCAGGTCCAAAGTCTTCCGATAATTCGGGACTGCTGTCCGAGTCTAGGCCTCGCCGTGAGAAAGCCCTATCGTAATGTGCAAGGAACATCGCCAAATGATGAGCCAAAAATACGCCCTGGAGAAAAAAAATGCCTGGCCAACCCTGTCCCTGCTGGTAACATCGTGCTCGGTCGTCATGCATCGGCCATGACGGTCTCTCGATTGCGGATCTCATGCTACCACTGGTCTGAAAATTCTTGGCTTCTGAAAGAATAGCCGGCATGTGTAAGAGACGAGTCTAAGGAAAGACATTCAACTTTTGTACGGTCATACAAGGTAATTAGATCTGATCTATGTCAAGATCTATCGTATAAAGATGTCGAGATTCGCTCCTGTTGTCGAGATCTTTCTTTCACTATCATCAGCATCACAGTTCAGCATTGCATTGCATTCCCTTTTCATTCTCGATATATTTCCGATTATATATATCTCCTTACATATTTATCAATCATTTGAGCTTTCTATCAGATACTACAATATAAACTCTCGTTATTCCACAAATCATCAGATACAAATATCTTTTTCAATCCATCATAAAAATTATTATCGTCAGCACCAGTATACATATAAATTCTTAACGAAGCTTCATAAATCCAAATGGCTGTCTGGTCTTCTCTCAAATACGCCTTTGTGGCATCCTGTGCGCTCAGCCTCAGCCAGGTTGAAGCTCTCCCAGCTGTTTCCAGCGAAGGTGTTACAGAATGGATATCCAACCCTGTTAGCCTTCTTCCTCGTCAACAGGCCCCTATCGTGGTCTCCGGTATCAAGGATGGTGTGGCTCAAGGACAGGTCCCTGTTCGTAAAGAAATCAGGGAAATGATGAAGAACCGCACAGAGTTCGAGCTCTTCGTCCTTGCCCTGCAAAGATTCTACAGCCTGCCCCAGAGCAGCGACCTTTCCTATTACGGTGTTTCTGGTATCCATGGTAGACCTTATAAAGCCTGGTAAGCTGATACAGTAAAAATCTCTTATCCATTGGAGAACCCCTTTGTTAAAATATTTATTATAGGAACAACGTTCAGAACGCCAGGGGTGCCGACGCTAACACTGGATACTGCACACACGGTGATCTTTTGTTCATGCCATGGCACCGCCCGTACCTTGCAGTTTACGAGCAGTTCGTCTGGGACAATGCCCGTGAAGTCGTCAACCAGTTCCCAGACTCGGATCCAAGAAAGGCAGCTTTCAAGACCGTCCTCCCCACTCTTCGTATCCCATACTGGGACTGGGCTACCGATGCAGGAATCCCCGTCGAAGTCCGCCAGCTGAAGACAATCGAAGTCGCCAACCCCAAGGGTGGAAGACAAAACATCGCCAACCCCCTCTATTCTTACAAGTTCACAAGCTTGACTGAGCTTCCTAGCAGGCCTTTCAACGTTATGAGGGAAACATTCCGTTGGCCCAAGCAAGTTAACGGAGGATACGAGTCTCAGCCGGACGCTCTCCAGGCTGCTATGCAAGGCCAGGCTGGTAGCTTGAGGAGCAGAGTATACCAATTGCTCACAGCTCGTGCCTACAAGGATTTCAGCCTCGTTGGTACCACAGCTACCAATCACCCTGACCAGAACTTCGATGACTCCATTGAGAGTGTTCACGATACCGTCCACGGTACAGTTGGAGGCGGTGGTCACATGGGATCTGTTCCATATGCCGCATTTGACCCTGTAAGAACCCATTATCATATAATTAATTCATTATATTGTTTAAATCGATTTACTAATATACCTTCTCTACCAGATCTTCTGGCTTCACCACGCAAACATTGACCGCCTGTTCGCCATCTGGCAGGGAATCAACCCGCAGTCCTACTCTTTCTCCGGTGTCACAGGTGGTACCTTTGCCATCGCTCGGGGTTCCACCGAGAACCAAAACACCCCTCTTCCTCCATTCCGACAAACCACCAACGCCTTCTACGCCAGCACCGGTGTCGCCAGAACCAGTGTCTTCGGCTACGCTTACCCTGAGACAGTAGCCTTCGAGGCCGGCAGGGCTTCATCTTCGGACGTTATTGCCACCGTCAACACCATATATGGTGTCAAGACCCCCGCCGGTGTCCTCAAGGCCGCTACTGAAATCTCTCGTCGCAAGCGTTCTGTCGGAAGCAAGGCCAAGCGCGCCGATGGACAGCCCAGCGACAAACTGAACACCCCACCAACCGCTGAGAACCTCGTTCCAGTCGAGCAAAATGTTGTTGACCGAGCCACCGATATCTACAACGAATGGATCACCAACATCAGAGTGAATAGCGGTGCATTCAACGGCTCCTTTAACATCAACGTTTTCATGGGTGACGCCGCTTCCGCCGATCCAACCCAATGGCCCACCGACAAGAACTATATTGGTACCCACGCCGTTTTCGCCAACCCAGAAGGCGGTCACCACTCTCTTGTTTCCGGCGCCGTTCCATTGACCTCCGCTCTGCTCAACAAGGTTGTCGCCAAGGACATTGAGAACCTTCACCCTGATATCGTTGTTCCTTACCTCACCAAAAACCTCAGATGCAAGGTCTCACTCTCCGACTCTCAGCAACCGGTTGACCTGAAAGATGTCAAGGACCTTACCATCCAGATCTCCACCGCTGAGGTTGCCCTGCCCAAGACCGTGAGCGAGGCTCCTGAATGGGGTAGCTTTGAGATTAAGATCCACTTTGTTGATGTCCCAGCCGGAAGATTGGAGCCGACTCCAAGCAGCAACTCCACAGCTGCCGCCAAGTTTTAAATATTGAAGCTCTAGCTATAAATATTTAGTTGCTAGGCGAGAACATATCTGCATACCATCTGGTTCGATTTCACAGCATTTGCAAGGAGTTTCATTTTTCATTTTGTTTGAATTTGTGGGATGATTATAATGTATAAAAGACGCGATATGTACACACCGCCAACTGGCGACATTGCATTGCATTGCCATGGAGTTTACAAAAAAAGCTACGATGTATTTTTAAACATTTGTGTTGTGCTGTATTTGTATTGGTTTCTGCGTTGATTTTGTTGGTTTTTGCTTATAGATTGCTTGCTTTGAGATTGTAATATAACATAGATAAATAATATATCGTTAAAACCAAGATTGATCTCTTCTGAAGTACCAACCAACCATTCAATCGAATTCACATATGGTTTCCTATTCAGCTCTGATCATGGGACACTGGGTTTTGGTGCGCCAACCCCATGGCCCTAGACGCCAAGCGAACACTGATCAGAAGCGCAAAACAACATTGGTGATGCGTGTGCACGCCATGCCTGCAACGCCTGGCTGCCATGCAATAATGCACCTTTGTCGATATCATCGCCTTGTAGCCAATACGCATATTTTTCTGCTTCGCTCAGCCCAGTCCCCGGGATCGTCAAATTCAAAGCCTCACGAAAATTCGAAAAGGGGTTCGTTGGCCCAAACCAATCCGTCGCGATACTGCGATAGTAACCTCTCAATGCACAACGAGTTTGAAGAACGCGACCTAAAAGCTGGAGGATGTCGTTCCAAAAATTACACTGGTACACCCCAACGCTGATGCTAGGGTCTCTCACAGGAGGTATCGCTATCGCAGTTGGACACCACTACTTTTACCTTCACCACAACGGAAAGCCCATTGGCTCTCCTGCAGACCAAGAATGGACGCTTCGTATCGGTACCGGGTTCACGTTCCTAGTCCGATCGCTTTTTTCGATTTCACTCGGGACGGCGCTCGTGCAATCGTTTTGGAATCAGTTGCAGACTGTATTCGGACCGATGATGGGAACGGCGGACAGGGCATTCGAAATTACAACCAGCCCATTAGCGCTTTTCGATTTGGGATTTTGGGGGTTCAGTCCTATTATGGCGTTCTTTGGGGTTGTCTACTGGTGAGGATCAAAATATAATACAGCGATAAATCTGATTTTGTGAAAGGGTTGATGTTGATACCAGATTTTGGAATAGGCTTCTTCCCTTAGCGCTTCTGATCGCTCCTCCTGCTCTCACGGTAAAGTTATCACAAGGTGCTAATCCAGAGATAATATACGAGTACAACAGCAGGAATCTCTTTCTCGCATACATTATCAGTGGCTGTTTCACACTCGCCGGTTGCCTTGCTAGTCTTCTCGCCATTTTGATCACAGGAAGATCATACTCTAGCAACTTATCGACAGTTATTCGCACGTCTCGGAATGGTAAACTGGACCAATTAGTCGATGTAACAGATACCGACGGCGCTATGCCCTTACCGGCGTACCTGTCCAGCACAAAAATTAGACTGGCTCCGATGTACGGCACGTCGGTGGCGCTAGATGGAGACGTATTTGCAATTGATGTTATAGAGCGAGGAGGTCCACGTGTAACCTCTAGTATACGTACGCAAAGATGGGAACGGGACACGGACCGATTGAACACATCACGGGGCGCGGATGGTGATAGCTCAAGGGGTGATTCGTCAACCTCTGATCGTCAAGAATATTCTCGAGGGAGCGCGCAGGCGAAGAATCGACCGATTGTTCTGGACGAAGGTAGAAGTTTGTAGAATCTGGTTTACGTCTTTTATCCGAATTTGCTCTTGGGTTGCGCTGTTATTGAAGCATATTGTATTTGGTTATTGGTACCTGAATCAACATTAGACAAGCTATGACCAATGCTTACTACATTTGACTTTTGGACGATTTGCCACCCTGGCAATAGTTGAACCACAAGTTTGAGGCTGTGTTTGATCTGTCGCATATTTAAACTATTGTGCTCGCTTGCTATGGGCCTATGGGATATCGACACTGCGAGAGAGCAATATTTGTACCGCAGGATTTGTGAGTCTACGTGTGTAACAGAGCCAAGTTGCTTAGTAGTCTTCCGTGGAAATGTCTAGGCGCGGTTCGGTTGTATCATACGTGGTATCTAAACCCAGTCGAAGGAATCTTCTGATGCAAGCTAGTTCGGATTGTCGACGGTATCTGCCGTGAGAATTAAAGGATTCCGACTTTTTCAGCCGTAAATACCATTTTAAGCATTTTTAGTCGCATAGAAATAGCAACCTTGGGAACTAGTCTATTTATTCCCTGGGGAACATTACCCGAGAATTTTAATATGTGAGGTTTTTAAATTGTACCGTTGCGTCCCCGAGACTCCGGAATGCAAATGCAAAGTTTTCTCGTCCTTATCAGTTGATGTGAAGGTTATCCCTTGGGGAACAATCCAATTTACGACTGACTGCAACCTCAGGGAACAGAATCTCGCGTAAACGAGTGCTTTTCGCACTGTTTCGTTGGAAACCTAGGTTGGGGCTCCGCTTGATTACGTCAAACCTGCGTATCGCTCTGCAGGGGCTGGTATCTGAGCAGGTTGCTGCAGGCAGAAAAACGGAGAAGATTTCATAGTAATTGGGCGGGAAATCTGATATTGGTAAGCGAAAGGGACATCTCCCAGGCTGCTGATTCGGGGAGCCGTGTTCGTTTGCGTTCCCACCTGGCCGTTTTCCTTTGGTCGAGTGCGAAATGTTTTGTTCACAAGACAGTTTACCACGTTCGGTAGGAGCCGCCTTAACAAGGGAAGAAATTTTGAAAGGGTCTGCTTTTCGTTTGCTTAGCGCTTTCCTTGATGAGCTGACACATTCTGGGCTGCTTTCTGGCAGAGTAGATAAGACGACAGGCCCCCATCTTGCATCAGGCAATTATTTCGGACAGCCCCAAGGATTTTCCTTATTCTCTCTTTTTATTCTTCCCGCAAACCGAATCAATTCGAGAAAGCAGTCAAGATGTGCAGACAAGATTTCACACGATACCAGTGCGGATGCGAAACGAAGGACAGTCTGAGAGTATGTGGCGAGTTCCAATGTAGTTACACTAAGGACGTTGCAAAGTCAGTAGTGTATTTCTGCGACTGTAAGCGCTAACCTATTTTTTATTCCATTTTGCCAAATACCTAAGTAGGTACTCAAGATCGCTAATATGTACAATTAATATGACACAGCTTGCCAATATAAACATGACCATGGCATTCCGCTACCTCAACGGAAGACAAGCATTATCAAGAGATTTACGCGAAGTCTTAGCATGAAGATCCAGACGAGGGGTCATGCCCGGCGCAACAGCAGCCTCGAATCCACACCCGAAGAGGCGAAATGGGTCAACCCTTTCAACGATCCGCTATAAAACCCTACCGCCCTTTTAGTCCCATTTCGTATCCCGGATTTCTTGGTTTCTTTCGGTCGTGGAAGGAGAAAGTGTTTCTTTATCATAATTTCATGATTGTATTCTATTTGGGAAGGCGTCAGGTCGGAATTTCGGCACTGTTATTTTTTGCGAAAATATTTGCTAGCACCATGCAGACGAATCCATGGAAAGATACATCAGAGCCAGGATCTTTGTCGCATACGCGCAGGGATCGCAGGTCGACTCCAACTGAACCACCAGATATAATTTCGTCTGAGCTGGGGTTTCTTCCATAATATAGCTTTTGCTTGCTATCGCCTTCTGTATATCAAAAAAGTTTGTCCTAGGGTTTAGTCAAGGTATCTCGATTACGAGACCTCATGGTCGAATTCCAAAAATCATGTAGCATGGTTCGTAGAAGATTTCTACGTCATATTTGTCTCGTCGCCGTCCTGAATTATGAGATTCTAGAATGATCCCAGTCGCGCGGCGCCTTAGCAGATCGTATACGTATTGTATTGTAAGCTTATGTCGTTCATGTGGCTTTAGGGTTTCTACACTATACGATATGATGAACGATGATTAGAAAATTTCGGACCCATAAACTTCATCCAAGGCACTAAAGTAGGTCGCCACGTAAAAAATGCTCCAAGAGCTTACCTATTGACGAAAACATTCCCTTCCCACAACATTCTTGTCCTTGTGAAGTCATATCAACTTATATTCCACAACGCCCTTTAGTTCCACGTCTGCCGCTTGCCTGTGCACGCCGAATATAGACAAGTGCACGGTAAACACCCACAACAGCAAAACGCCCATCCGGTAGTCTGGAAACAATGCGATATTGAGCTCATCGAGTGTTTGAATCTCGACGCGAATGTTGAATTCGATAGTTCGACTTTTTCGACATTTGGTTCCTCTTTGTTGTCGTTGAATGAGGCAGCGTATTCCATGCTCGGTGAGATGGACGGCTGGGGAGTTTCGTGGAAACTAAAATCCGTTTCCGCGGTGGTAACTGATATCATGTCCATATCCATTTTTTTGATATCTTATTTTCAACTGCCACGCTGGTAAAATGTCGTGGGTATTCAATTGCTGATCGAATCCGGAGGGATCCGAGTAAGCCAGTTTGCGCGGCACCTTTCGAAGCGCAATTCGTGAATTCAGCATCAAGAAATCCACCACTAAAAAGATGAGAGCAGATTACAAAAAGACAGGAATTAACATGGAGATAAAAAATGTCAAGAAATCTTCAGGAAGGATTAGATTCCTGGAACGAATATTCAAACCAAGTATATATTGAAAGACTATTATCTGCCGAAAAGGGATCTGCGCCGCTCCTTCGCGTAAGATAACTAACATTCCGTTCGCGAAAGCCCCAGCCATGGGGTTATTTGACGTTTGTTGTAAAGCAAAAAAGTTGGGGTAAGCTAAGACTATGACGGGCGCGGCGTAAGACCGGTGTGCCGGGATTTGCTTGATTGCTGACGCTGGCCAAGCCAAGCTCGAGACAAAGCGGCTAAACAGAGGGCAAACATTAACCATATTCGCGGGGTATTTTATCTTTGGAAGGTAAAAAAAAAAGATTCTGTGGGTTGGCTTTGGTGGTACTGGCGAAAACGACCGTAACTAGATTTGGAATGCGAATATATAGAATGTAACAATTGAGGATATACCTCGTTTGGGTTTCAAGTACTTTGTTAATGCGATTATTCGAACCATAATACCAACAAAGCGCGAGGTTGCAGGTTGCAACTTAGAGTCAAGTTACACCTAGAAAAAATGTAACACAGTCAACGCAATTTTAGTCGCGCGTCGTGAACGAAACACTGGCGATGAACAGTCTAGCCATGCGAATTATTTCCCGTGCTTTACAGTATTTTCACAGTAAAAGGTAATACCACTCCTGGGAACCTTTCAACTTAGGTATCCTAAAAAAGGGGTTTCCGAAACATTACAGCTACGACTGAGCTACTCGCATCAGGCATCCAGCAGCCAGGACACAAATGGTCAAAACATCCGCCGTAGTCTAATCTAGGTTCTCTTTCATAGTCGCCGCCGCTAGGGAATAATGATTCGGATCTCTCATAAGTTATATGGCCGCAAAAGCATTCTTTGAAGATCATTCTTGGCCACAAGACCGGCCGTCGTATATGCGCTTGAAAAATACCTCGTAGCTAGGCTTTTTTTTTTTTTGCGACTGTTGAGCACGAGATCTAGAATTAAACTCTTGATGACTAATCTATATGAATAAAGATGTTCGTAAATTAAGTGATCTAACTTGCATATATACTCCAGAAAATATCGACAATCAGAGCATCCTTATATATTAATAACTCCCCACTCCAAGATAACCTAACCGCAAGATACCAAATCTTCGGATGCGAATTAAATACCTCTAGTATACTAAAGCATAGCAAAAAACTTTCGTTTTCCCAAAAGCCTAATCGGAACAGCCGTGTACGAACTTCGAATACACCGATCGCACTCATGTGACGCTTGCTGGTGCGCGTCACGTATTTTCGCACACACGGCATCGTGGATTCTAGCCAGTCGACACCGATAGATCATGTTGTCAGTAGAATGGTGCCAGCATGTGTGGCGGCGAACGTTCCGGTGACACATGGCTTTTGCTTTCTTGTGTTTCAGGTAATAATACAGGGGTAAAATGGGGCGAGTGAACGTGAGACGATTTTATATTGTATCGGACTGAGATTTTGCGAGATTATAAATTTGTAAGATTTCTCTATCTAGGCACGAGATTTAGGAGATAATCGTGTACATATGTTTGGTGTTGATGGGTATGTATTTAAAAGAGAATTCTGCCCAATAAGAGCGTGTGAAAAGTCTCTTGTTTATAATTTATAGATTGTATTGTATCCAGAATAATAATCATTGTGCGTTTTGACGCTTCGTTTCATTTCCAAAATCCATAAACGATGAGATCTGCTGTATGATCTTAACTTATATAAGAACGCCCCGATCATAGTTTCGTATCGTTTTATATCGCCAAAGGAAAAGGTAAAATGATTCGACAAGAGATGCAAGGTTGTTTTACTGTCCGTTCGAAGCACAAGTAAACACGCCAGACAGAGCGTCGAGTTTGAAATCCGAGATAATGTTCTCCACGACGGACTATGCAAGGATGTTAGATATTGACACTAAGAAAGAACTAGAAGGGTTTTACATACGTATGTACCGGCTGTTAAGAAGAACAAGCCTACTACGATCAAAAAGAGGTTGAGGACAAGCCCAAGCTTTTCTTTGAAGGTAAGCTTGCCGATCCAGCCTTCGCCGTAGTCTTGCTGTCGTAGATTAACCCACGCCATACCCCAGAAAATAAATCCGAAGAAACTGAAACATTCGGAAAAATGGTTAGTCTCTTATATTTTGGCGATGCTGAGATCTAGGAATATAAACCCACCTATCGAAAACACTACTCATCAAACCCAGCAAATCGCCAAAAAACGGAATAACCTCCGCAATGATGAACGCCAAAACCCACGTGACAAACAGGATCCCTGCCCAAGTTGCCCATCCCACGACGGTATGCTCGCTCTTATGTCTTGAGTTGTGGAAAATTCTGAAAAATACGAAACGGGCGGATAACGATGCGTATAGGATACCAAGGAAGATAATTGTCGGAACAGCGAAAGAGTATGCTACTTTCTTGTAGGTTGTGGATAAACTGCCGAATGCGGGGGCGGTGTAGTACTCGTTCCCGACGTAGACGTAGACGATCGAACCCGCAAGACTGAAGACGATGATTTCGGCAATGGTGATGGCCCAGAGGGCTTTGGGGAAGTCTTTGGGGTTCTAAAAGCCGCGTGTTAGCGTTTCCCTTTTCAGTGGCAGTTTAGACCGCGGCTTGATATACCTCCATCTCTGCGATAAAGCTTGGTAGGGCGATTTGTCCAATAAATGTGTAGCTGATATTCAGGAAGGCACCCATTGCGGATACGAAGGTTGTTCCCTTGGCTGGGAACGCGGACCAGGTGGGTTCCACTCCTGGGACGTACTTGTTCGGGTGCTCTTGGATTCCGGCAAAGATGATACAGAGCAAGACGGCGACAAATGTGAAAAATGCACTACCGGTGGCCAGGTGACTGAGACTGGAGAAGGTTCGTGGCATGCTGAGTACGAAACAAATGACGGCAGTGATTACTGCGAACGTGATCGTGCACTCCGAGTGGTCTGTTATTGTGTTTAGATATTTGGCTCCGACAAGCACGTGCAGAGCTTGGATAAAGGTATTGTTCAGGATGAAAGCTGCTGCGGTAAGCCACCAGGCAATTTCGGAGCCCCAGAAGAGCTTCTGACCGATATCACAGACATCACGGAGCTGTGGATTACGGAGACAGAATTGCCATAGGACGAGAGAGGTGTAGAGGACGCTGGCGGCGACGGCAATAGTGAGAATTAGACCGGGTACCAAGCCGAGGATAGCATACGAGTAAGGGAATGAGAGAATGGCGAGGCAGATGTATTCTGAGAAGAGAAGAGCAGCAGTCTATATAACTCATATTTAGCTTCGAGGCGCAAATAGATTAACATGGAAATAATATTGCTCACCTTCTGCCATGAGCAGGACCGGTATTTGATAGCTGAATTCTGCTCATCTTTTATCTGCAAGGCGACCAGATCGGATGCCGAATCACCATCTGAACCTGCATGTTCGAGGTCTTTGTCCGCGTTAACATCGTAGGATTTCTTCCGTTCGTCGCCGGGCGTGAGGGAGGCGGTTACAACCATTTTCGAAGCCGCACAAAGAGAACTCTAAGCTGGGGAAACAGCTGCAGCATCAAGTGCAAATATCAAGAACGTTAAAGCCCACAACTTTTGGAAAAGCGGGTGAGACGTCAAATTGAGTTTTTCAGGTCCCCTACTTTTCCTCCTCTTATCGATTATTTGAGATTTCAAGCTCGAGAATTCGCGCTTGCTTTATAGCTTGATTGAGATCTGATCGTCATCCCAAATTTCGTTTGCCCAGGTTTGATTCGGGCAAGAGCATGGTTCCACCTGGACGTCGGACCCGATATCCAAATGCAACATTCCATGGCAGATTGACGTGAGTAACAGGGAATGGCTCTCATTGGCGAACGCGCTAGCTTTGACCCCAGATACAACCATGCAGATACAGATTTCCAGCCCGCTTAGGTCGGTCGCGAACATTTAAACTTTGCCATGAGCTCAAACCTAATTCGTTTGTTTTTTCTCCTGGAGGAATACTTCTTCGATACCTGGGTAGACTTGGGTTTGCTAGGTATGGATTCAGGATGTACGATTGATAGATGGGCACGAAAATAACTTAGCAGTGTGGTTATGGATGCTGATTTTTCTCCAAATCAGGTTCTGGATCTGCAGGGAACCCTCGTCGACGGAGACCAAGGTGTGGCAGACGTCTTGTTTAAAGCAAGCTCACTTGGCCGATATCTTATCTTTGGGTGGGGGCGCCTGCCGCCTAGCGTGGCGTCCCGGTTACCGAAGAATACAGCTGGGTCCGTATTACGTACTGCGTAGAACGGGCTCGCTAGACCTCGAATCCTTCTAAAAGGCGTGATTCTAGGTTTTGATGGTGAAATGCGACAAACTCGCTAGCAGATTCATTAGATCTGAATCCGTTTCCAGGGATTGGGCTTCGGACGCACCGAGAGTTCGGGTGCCTGGTGCATTTTGAGATTCAGATTCAGATTCGCTCGGGAACTGCGCATATTTGAAAATTTTCTCTGCATCTTGGTGATATATAATACAGGAGGATTAGTTAGTACAAAACATTAGAGAGATATCATCTCATGGTCATGTGGGTTTTGAGGCTGGATCCAATGCATGTTTCGGGGTTGGCCTCCGACGAAGCATCGGACGCACCTTGGTCTTGGTCCTTGAAAAGCAGGTATAACGTTATGTACTAGGGTTGCAGTTGCAAATATCGATGTATCAGGCCGTTGAGAAAAGGACCTCTGTAATGGGGAATGCAGCGCTCTGCAAGACAGAAATTTAGCATGGCGGAGTCATGTCTTTGAATCTTGAAAGGATAAGACTCGCGATGGTTTAAATTTGCTGCTGAATGTTCTTTCCCGCGTTGCGTGCACAATGTCGTCGAGGATCAACAACACCCAGAGCAACACCACGCGATCTTTATATCACCTATATCTCATAATTTATAGAAAAATGTGATACATAAGGGCTACTGTCCACACAAGTAATTGAGGACTTGTATCGATTACGTGAATGGTAGCCTTGGGCTTGAAGCTACGTGAATAGTGATTGAGTACTGTGAATATCAAAGGTGTGAGCCGTCATTGAGTCCTGACATGTACTTAAGTATCTAGGTATGTACTGATCAAATCTTTTCCGATCAATAGCTTTAATACTCTGGCTTCTCGATCACAAAATCAATTCTGCATAATTTTCTCTTCTAATTTAGGGCTGGAAACGAGTTACCAGGAGACCTCTGAGATTTACTCTTAGATTATATCGGTTTTGCGACTGGATTCGACAGGCAAGAGATGCACGAAATTAGATGGCTGCATTGAAACTTGATTGCTTAGCAGATATCGTTGACTGGATCGAGTCGGTCATGAGGCCGACTAGTTTTGCATGACACGGTTCGTTTAAATTATGATACAAATTGACTGAAGAGTTTGCAGAAAGATTCGCAAAATTTAAGACAATAACAGAATTTTCCAGCCAGTTGCTCTCTATAGTTTCCCTACAGTCTCGTTACCAAGCTTTCTCTATTTCGGCAGATTGTCTGTCATTCGGTGCGTGGATTGGCTAAAGAGACTGCTGTCTACGTAGCTATTATCAGTCTCGTAACCAGGTATTATTATCTGTAGTAGCGAGTGGACAACGCAAAAATTGGGGGACTGATTGTTGGATTTTGCGAGCCTGGAAACAACAAAGGCTTGGCTGATTCCGATTGAGCTCTTGGTGCGAAAGGATGCGAATCTGCCTGTGTATTCGAAACGAGGTTTCTATTTTTTCGATTATTGAGGCTTAAAACCTTTGATAATTGTTTCCTACACAGGTTGAATTCAACAAGTAGGTGTGAATATTGGAATTTCCATTTGTATCGACGTTGGAATTGGAATCGGCAGGTGTCAGATCGGGCGGCGGGGGCTTGCCTTTATGTAGAAAGGTCTCGTATGCAAAGGAATAGTTTGGGTTCCATCGGCGGGAATTCGAAAGATGTCGCCAAGCCGATTTGAGCAAGGGTAGATGTGCCAGCGCAGTCCTCATCGAATTCGAAAATTTAAAAATTTCAACGATGTAAACATGCAAAATGTCTGCGAGACAAAAATATCGCTCTGTGCCGTCATCAAGCGAAATTAATCCGCGTGGTGAAACAAAAATGTCATTTGAATGTCATGAAGCGCAGTCGCTGCTGCCCAAAGTGAAGCGGTGATTGGAAGTGTTGCCCGCCCAACCACCTGGATTTCGGCTGTAAACACGGGCGCAACACGGCATAGCAACGCATGCTGGTAACGCCCAGCTGCGAACTCCGCTTTCGAGCTTCTTAGCTCTGCTGGCAACCGCCTTTTCTCGTGTGACGACTGCGCTGCCGGGCTTGTTGACACGCCGCTGAATCCGATTAATTGCCTGCCATCGCCGCCAGACGTCGCAGCATTCCTCGTCCCATCTCCATTCGCATTCCGTCTAGCCTCCTCCATCGCATCACATCGCATCATCTCACAACCTCTCTCTTTTCCTCTCACTCCTCTATCACCTCGTCTACCAACCACGGTACGTACGGTGTTCACTTCTGGCTTCTCCAACCTCACTCGCTGTATCACGTCCTTCGTCGATACCCGAAAACGTCGGTAGACACTCTTTCCGTCACATTCTCTCTCTGGCGATTCGCTTCGCTCTTCCTCTCTCTGTCGTTTACTCGATCAGAGGATCTCAAACCGAATCGAGGATACAACAATAATTATCCCTCGAAAATCTCTCTGACGAGAAAGACATCGCTAAGAGTCGCTTTCAGCTTCCGGGTGTCTTCACAGAACCGGCTATTCAATACATAATTTCATATTTCACATCTTCACGATGAGAATATCAACAACTCTCCCTCTCCTCCTTATCGTGTCCTTCACCGTCGCACGTCCACTGGTGGACCTGACGAAGAGACAATTTTGCGCTGCAACATCGACTGTCTGCGCAAATTTTTGCTGTCTCCAAGGTGAATCATGTGTGTATGATACCAGCACGCAGTCTGGTTACAACTGCAGACCCGCCGGGGATCCAAACTATCAGGTTGTGACTGCTGCCGTATTCACCTACACTGTTAATCCCACCCCAACTGTGATCGTGGTGTCCATCGGAGGAGGTGGTGGTAGTATTACTGCGAATCCGACTGTGGCTGG
This sequence comes from Orbilia quercus, assembly GCA_036971405.1. Lineage (NCBI taxonomy): Eukaryota > Fungi > Ascomycota > Orbiliomycetes > Orbiliales > Orbiliaceae > Orbilia > Orbilia quercus. Next base: position 1,717,227 of record JAJTUE010000003.1, read on the forward strand.
AACGCCTGGAATTACGCCCGGAAATACTCCCGGAATCACGCCTGGTAACACGCCGGGTTATACACCAGGAAATACACCGGGTAATTCCCCCACCGGTACCCTTCTACCCCCCACCCAGCCCACTGGTACCATCACCCAGATTCCTGGCACCACTACTGGATCTTTTATCACTGCTATACCCACCGGAACTGGCGCTGTCCCCATTCCGCTCCCTGTTGCTAGCAATAACGGTGGTTTGACAGCTGGTCAGATTGGTGGTATCATTGGTGGCGTGATTGGAGGCCTTGGTCTTTTGGGTCTCCTCCTTCTTTGGTGCTGTCTCTACGGATTGTGCGCTGCCTTCAGAAAGAAGGGCTCCGACTCTTCCAGCTCCGTCGAAGAACGCAAAACTTGGAGAAGCTATGTTCCTTTGGCTGTCGCCGGTGGTGCCTTCGCTGCCAACCGTCACCGCCACAGCCACACCGCAACAACCACAGTCACAACAGAGAAGAAGCACGAAGGCGGTGGTATCGGAAAGGCTCTTCTTGGTGGCCTCGGCGCTGCTTGGTTGATGAGCAGATTCACCAAGGACAAGAAACCAGAATACCATCGACCAAAATATCAGGGTGTCGTCGCAGGACATCACAGCGCTTATGGTAGCAGCTCCTACACCGGTAGCAGTTCTACTTCGAGTACAAGCAGGGCACACTCTGATACTAGCAGCAGCTACTTCAGTCACTCATCGAGCAGTAGTGGGTTCGCGAGTAATGACTCGAGAACGCCGCCGCCAGCCAGAGTTCCACCACCGAGAAGATACAGATAGAAATTTCCAGCGGGCATATCTAAGGCGAAGATTCAATTGTAAAAAAGTGGCGAAGATTCCTTTTTCTCTCTCTTAGCTCTCCATTATCATTAAATTTGCGAATTTGGTTTGCATGGTATTTCATTCTACCCTCCCTTTTTACTCGCTTCAATATAGATAGAACCCACAGGTTCTATCTTTGTTACTGCTGATGTTTTAAATTCCACACTTTGCTTCTTTAGTCTTCCATCGATTTACAGCGGGTTATTTTCAATCACTGCCAGCATGGTATCTCGCGCATTTGTCACATCTTTTCTAGCAAGTTTTTCACGATCTAGCTTTCCGAGATGCCGATGTACCCGACTCTACGATTCTGGATTTTCATTTCGCAATGGACATCAACCTCTAGCGAGTCTAGCAAAGCAAACGACGTTTCTAACGACATTAGCTTTTTTACGGAACATCTCTCACGGCATCCTTTGTTTGGAGTAACCTCTCCTACAAGGTTTACGGAACGGAATACCACAAACAACTCCCACCCATATCCACAATTCTTTCATTTGTACTCATCACGATCTTCACCATGAAGCACTGATGATAAAGTCTTTATGTATATAAATTTGGAGATTATGACCCTTTATTTTCTCCAAGAGTCAACCACACAGAAAACCGAACACGCAAAAAATTCCAACAAAACACAATGCGCCTTTTTTTCTTGCCTACATTTCCATTCTGCTGGAGTTCAATGGCGTTTTTTCGGCGTTTACCACATATTTTAGTACCCACCGCGCAAAGTTTTCTGACTCTTTAATGAACCTTCCCATAACAAACCTTTAGTAACGTTACCACTGCGAATTCATGTATAGTAAAGAATTAAATATTTGTCTCTGTCTATAAAAGATTAGTAAATTGTGTCCCGTGTACCTAGAAGGGAAATCGTGATCTTTTACGTTGATATCATGATACTACTATATATGATTATATGAACCTCAGTAGCTGTTTGGTAGTTAGTATAGTATCGTCATCAGAAACTTCTGCATGTGGAGATCGCTGGCGTGACTAGAATCAGATCTAATATGTATGAGTCTGAAAACAAGAAGATATTATCCAGTGCTAATCAAAGATCTCCTAGAGTGCCTCTGTGTCTCGAGACCACTTACTAGACTATTATGCGAAAAGTGAGCGTTTACCCCAATAAGTACCTGTCTAAAGTCTAGACTATGGTCACCCTAGGAATTCCTTCCGGATAACAATTTCAGACTTCGCAATATGAGAAGAAACCACAGCTTCCTCGCCATCCCTAATCCACCAACTCCTATAATCCTCCTTTATCTTAATTTTCACATTCCCCGCTTTCTTATTCCCCAATATCTGCCAAATAACAAAACTCATATCCCTATTCTTATCCAACGGCGACAACCTATTCCTTGATCTCGGGACTAACCTGAACCGCGCTATCCGCTGTCGGTGCTCCTTTACGTGTAAATCGTCAAAATGGACGTTAAACCGCTGGTTTGACAGCATTAGTCCGCCGGAGCCGGTGTATTGTTCCGTCAGGTCTTCTTCACCGTGACCGAGGGGTATATCAATTCTTATGCAGAAGAGCTGTAGATCATATGTTTCGGCGAGGATTGTTGGTGCTCCGGTTAATTTTATGACGAGGTCAGTATGTAGGTCTGCGGTGTGGTTAATGGGGAACGTCGGGTGCGGGGTTGTGGTTGACGGGGCGTGTCCGAGTGGAAAGATCACGGCGCTGTATTGGGAATCGATCTTTGGACCTAGTTGTTTGGTATTCGAGGATAGGACTCTTGGGTTTCCGTGCCATTTTGGTTGATGGTTCTTTTTGATGGGGGCGCATTGGGTGGAGAAGATCATGTGGGTTTTCAGGTTGTATTCTAGTGGCGGTATGGGATCTTCGGTTTTGGATAAAAAGAATGCTGGTTTCGTTGAGGCGATCACGACAGCGCCGGCGGCTTCTGATGGTTCGCTGTCGGGGGCGGCTTTTGAGACTGTCAACTCGGGAACTCGGATTTTTCGCGGTACTGTGGTTGTATCGGGGTATTTTACGGATGCGTTGGGATTCGTTATGAGTGGTAGGTTGATGTTCATTTCCATGATGGTGGAATTAAGCTGTGTCGCCATGATAACGGGTGTTATATCCGTTCCCTCGAAGTATTTCTTATCGCCAAAGACGTTCATTCGTTTCCCAAGCACTGTGAGACACGCTTGTCCGTACGCATTCACATCGAGCAGTCTTCGATCAAAATTGTATAAGAATTTTGGCAGGTCGGACTTGTCTACGTCAGAAGACTCTTTGATTCCGTTCACAGGCTCGTAGGTTGCCTTGGCTAGTGTTCTCCATCTGCCTTCCACCGCCGGATCCTTTGGCATATCCCCTGTTTCTTCATAGGGTAACTTTTCGTTTGAGGTGTAAGCCGGTCTGAATGCTAATTCTAGCTTATCCTTGGTGAGTTCCTCTCCGAGCATGAAGCATTGCTGGTGAGCTGGCTGGGTGAAAGATATCGTTTGAAGAGACTTTCCGGGCATTTTGTCGAGTAGACATAGTTTAATATCTCCGTCAAGGCGGTCGTTCCGTAACAGATCCATCCTTTTCGTAGCTCTATCTTTGAGAAATTGAGCTTTGACCACTAAATCTGGAAGAGCAGTGACTACAATACTGCGAAGGAAGAAGCCGAAGCATGGGATTTGGGGGAAGAATTTTAACATGGGGTTATAAATGGTGTACGGAGTCTTGAAATAATTATTTAAACGCCGTTTTATGGACTGTCGGACCATGTCATCCTGTAATTCGGCGTGGTTTCCGATGCTTAACGCTCCATCGATGAATGCGTCGAACCAGTTTGGGTCAATGTAGAAAAATTTGATGGTTTCCGGTGGGAGGTGGTTCGCATCGGGGACGAGGTAGTGAGATGGTATCTTGTTGAGGAATAACTTATCTAAGATGAAATTTTGGATGATATACCAGTTTGTCGATACCATATTGTCCGCATTGAGTTCGTTTAAAGGTTCAGTATAATTATAAATACGTACATCAGCGATCTTGGTCAGCACGGCTTCAACGTTTTTTGCAAGTTCAACTTGTAAGTCCTCTTGACTTGATTGCGACGAAATTTTGGTGGAATTTATGGCAGTTGCGCCTCCGAAAGCCATATTTACTAGGCTACCTTCGGATGATAAAATACCCCTGAGGGCATTGACACTGTTATGCATGGTTGGCAATGGATCTGTAGATGTGCCGTAAGTCATTTCTTTCGCTTTTCTAAGCACTTCGCCGCGAATATTAACTAATGCAATCGAAAATGATCGATCCCCGATACCCATCGTCTTGCCAAGCTCCCACGCTGCTGAGTATGTTAGATCCATTATACCAAGTTCTTTGTCTAGAACCTGGTATGCCGCGGAAAAGTTGGCCTGGGACGGTAGCCATGTATCATCAAGAGGGAGCGGCGCTGTATACCGAGGTGTCAATGGACCCCGAAGGAATGCCACGGTTTCTTCTCCTGTCTGAGTTATGTATCGGATAAGGGTATATCCATCCTTCATACGATTGGCCAATCGCTCCGTCAAAGCGGGATTTTTACCATTACTGACCAAATTTTGGATTACCCTTGAAGGACTTCGAAACCAGTGATCGCCATCGGGCGTAATTTTTGACCCAATGGTCTTCATTGCTTCCTCGAAGTTTAACTTTTCCCGGGAGCACATATACGTCCAGCTATATAGGGATACCAGGGCGACTCGATCCGAGGTAATTTGGGGATTGATGTCCTCTAATCCTTCCAAGGAAACTAGATGAACCACTACAGACTTTGACTGTCTGGCCGAGAGATCTGTAGGACCGGTTCTGTGGCCAACCACAACGGAATACCTCTCTGGTTTATCCTGTATTTTTCGGATGTGTGCGAGACTTTTGTATCTTGTCAGGTCGATCGGGGAAGCTGGATCTACTTTCCCTTCGGAATCGAACCGGCAAGTGAACGACTTGAAGAGGTCGGGCTTGAGAAATATCAGACTAACCCCTCCGTTCTCAATATCCTCTTTTTCCAACTTTCCCTCTTTATATGGTAGGGTGACCTTTTGAGAATTAAGGCTTAGTGTTTCGTCCACTTTCAGGTTGACATTAAATGTCGAGATAGTCTGCTCTTTCTTCGGTGTGCCTGAAAACATTTCCATCTCGCCCGCACTCAATTGCAGCTCTTCTTCATCAAAACTTAGCAAAGCTAACCATGGTGTCAAGGCGAGAGGACGAGGTTGCGCATGATGCGGCGGGTCGTGACTCGAACCGGTACGTTCCCAAGGTAATGTTGAATCATTGAAGACTATGTGAGGTAGAACATTGGCTTGCTCCGAGGCTCCGGACGGAGGATATATTTGAGTAATTTGGACACTGGGTGGAAGACTGAATCTAGGCGATGTGATTTTGAAAGATTGTCTCGAGATCAAGTCCAGTGGTGCTGGAGAATTGTTGGTTGGGTCTGCTAAATGGTGGTTGACCTGGATTGTATAGTTTCCGGCTGTAAGTGTTGGAGCTGTTGCCAAGTTAAATAATCTCCTTTGTCAGTCTTGATCGGCTGAGATTGAGTGTCGATATCTTTATCACCACAAACTAGACCAATAGGAGTTTTATATTTTCCGGGTCAGAGGGTATTACCATGATAAGAGGATAACTCAAGTTTCTCGATCGGTTCAGAAACTTCGGCTGGAGGTAGCCCGATTCCGAAATCTGGGGGGACTATATTTACGTCTCTCTTTTAGCGTTCAACACAAAGACTCTGGCCGCACTCACAAAATTGCTAGATTAGTAAAACCTTGCTAGGATACCTGGTATACATACCTTCGGTTAGTTTCTTGAGGTAGTCGATGACTTTTTTACGAGGGTCCATAACGGCTAGTGGAATAAGACTGCTGTATCAATTGTGGGGTGAGAAAGATAGATATCCGAACGGAGTGGAAAACTCTTCGATTGTTCAAACATAAATTATTATCTGGCAGAAGTAAAACAATATCGTATTTATCCCGAACTGCGAAGTGGGGTCTGTTTGAACCTTGGTGTTCTTGGAAGACTGCATAAAGGGTGTTATGGCGCGCGGTGACAACCCCGCTCTTTTGGTAGCCTATTCTTTCGGAAATACCATTATTGATACCCGTGGGATAAATTTGCTATCTTGCTGAATCTGTAAATTTATCTATAAAATCTTCCCTTTATAGAGGCAATTGGCACTTTGAACAAACATAATTCGAGTATCTAACATCTCAAGGGCATATATCACTTGCTATTTCATCGGTCATGGCACAATCCGTTGTTTGCGTACCGATCATACTCTCTGCTTTTACTCTTGATAGCACCTCCTGGTAAGTGAAATACCACGACTTGAATTTTCGAAAACGTACACTAAATTATCATAATTGATATTTTTACAGTCATGGGTTTCCTAAATCCAATATCGCTCCACTAGGAAGACCGAATTATACCTTTCTGCGACCAGATTCCGCGCTCGTGGAAGACGATGTTTTACCCTATCATGATTTGCATAGCGCCTATCCAGCGAGCACTAATCCCCGGCTGACGAATCTTGCGACTGGCGAGCCTCGGACGAACCGATATGGTGTTTATTTGCATTTTCCTGTACCCCGATTTTATCGAATAGGCGTGGCAAAAGAAAGACAAGGGGAGGAAACCGATCCCTCCGCTCCTCAGTATCGGCAAACTATTGATAGATGGATTGTTATCCGAAGAATACACCCGGATAGTGTAGAGCCTGCATCAGTGGGCACCCCGCACCTAACAGGCTGGGTCGTTGAGTCGAATCGTATTTTAAACATTGAAGAAATACCTCCGAACGTCGATGTCGAAGTTGAATGTTCCCCCTATATATCTCCAGAAAATGCGGACGTGGATATTGACGGTGTGGCGGAAACGTTCATCGGAAAGAAAGAGCCTCTGTCAAACTGGCATGACCGCATCCTCGAGTATCCACATGAATATAGCTCCCTAACAGTCTCCGACACTTCAAATCCTTTTTTCGCAGACTACGTTCCACACAATTCTAATGTATTCAGCATACTGGATAATTTTGAGTACGAGGAAGGAAAATACTTGACCAAAGCCACAGCGAGCTATTATGTACTCGGTTGGCACTCACGAGACAAGCTGGATCCGTTCTTCAACCCCGGTGGCAAAAATTATGACAGCAATCAGGAAATATTGGACGAATGTCTCTTATATTTCCGTGACAAGGCCGATGCGGATATTGACTCGTGGTGCAAAGGCAAAGATCCAGCCAATATCTTGTGCCACGGCGCCTTATATTCAGTTAGATACTGTTCATCGGGTCTTCAAGACGTTGCCGTTCCAGCTGATGATGCAGCCAAAAACTTGTCAAACCCGGCTTCTTTACCTCTGACCGTCGGTACTACTGACCTAGACGCAATCCTAGCATATGTTCGAGTGCATAAGGCACAGTCAGCAGGTTCTGATAACAAAGATATCGTCCAACTGGAAGATGACATCCTAAATTTATCAACACTATTGAAACAGAATCAAGAAAAAGGAGAGTTCCAAAAGCCGGTCCCTGGTATTTCAAACCACGACTTCTGGATTCCAAGCGTAGATGATGCATTCATGTGGGTATTTTCTGGTGCCGAAAACCCCACTGATCAAAAAGACGCACCTTCTACAGACCTGCCAAACGCTAAGAAAAAGCTTTTTATTCCAACATCTGATCAGATTCATGATTTAAGGCAGCTAAATCTGGCACAAAAAGCATTCGATCAGACATCACGGGAGATCAAGGCTGCTCGGTGGGAGTTGTTCGCAGGCTGGTGGAGATATGTTTCCGACCCAAATTCAAGAGGGAATGAGCCTGTATTTCGTGGTGACTGTGATCGAATAGCACGTCATATTGAGAGTCTTTTGGATAGGTCTAATTCTATTTCAAAGCTACTTAAAACTATGACTGACGCTTTTCTCGTTGTCAAAAGCGATGGTTCGACGGATTATTTGGTGCAAAAAACGATACAGCCGCGGTTCTTCGAGCACCGTGAGCCGTCAATACTCGTTCCGGGTCTCGAGAATCCCTGGCCTAACGATTTCTTGGAGAAACTTGCCGTTCGGTTGTCAACTATGCTGAAGTTAGAACCTTTGCCTGAGGAACTCCCTGCTGGATGGGAAAACCTGCTAGAAGTTCTCCAAAACGATATAACACCAGCACTTCCAAGTGAGCATTTAAAAACAGCAGCAAAGTATTTGATAACAGAGTTTTTTAACTTACATCCGCCGGACACTGGTACCGATACATGGACCGAGAAGACAACCAATATCCTGCCCCTTTACCATGACTACATTGGCACATCGGATCAAGTGGTTCCTGGTATGGACCCAGCCGGAAGGGCACCAGCTCGAGATCGTTGGAATAATAGACAAGCTTGGTTCCCTCTTTTCGTTGAGTTCGAACTTAGCTACTTCCATATAGAGTGGGACCAATGGGAGATGCGGAGCGTGCTTTCCTCGGATGGAAAAAAAAGGCTACAATACGTTATTAAGAAGGATGCGGAAGAGACTTCGATCAAAATGAACCTCAAAGACGAAAGAGTCGTTCGAGGCCGAATCTTGATTTTACCACAGCCTGGATTCTCACTAAAAGTAGCACTCGGCCAGCTTTTCGCGAACACGAATCCAAACAACCTACCTGAATATTGTAGAACATCAGAAAGTAAGCAAAAGATTCTCGATGCGGCTGAGCAATTGCCTCTGCTAGCTGCACCTTTGGTAGGGTTTCGGGACCACTTAGCTACTGTTTTGAATGGTACCCATTTGAAACCTACGTTCCGAAGACCAGGGTTTCCAATAACCCCCCTTCATGCCGCCGTACAAGCCGGTTTTGATGCTGGATATAGCGAAAGAGAAATCATGCTCATGGACACCGAGACCGATAAAACGCCTTACGCCAATACTGTTAGATTTCCGGATCCTCACGTGTCAGCACTTAAGCCTGTGACACACGGCCTCTTCAGGTTTTCTCGATTTGATATATTTGGCAAGTTTGGACAAGTCATCAGTACTATCAATCCTAATCCGATGGATCAAGGCGCTGGCCGACAGCTGTTACCCGTCCTGCCCGTCTTGAGCGATTTTTTCCAAACCAAAGTTGTTGACACTGGGATCGGAGCCACTACTATTCCTAGTGAATCAAAATTTGCGCAGTTTTCGCCTGTGATCAACCAAGATGCTCGGTTGAACGCTTCATTCCTGACACTCGATACGGCAATAAACGAGTGGATTCCTTCGAGTGTCTGGCAGAACCCGGTATGGGGATGGGTCATTGTCAATTACGCAGAGCACGGAATTCAGCTATTCACACCGGCTGGGCAGTTCTATCGTGAGGTGCGTCTTGGAGGGCCGACGGGAGCCACGCCGTCTGCGAAATGGCAACCCTTCAAACCACCAGAGCGGCGCCCCAAGTTAAATTCGCAATCTGAGCTTCTCGATGAGTTTGTCGAAAGGTTAAGTGATGAGCGGTACTTAAGATCATTTATGGCCATGGTAAACGCATCTATGGAGGCTTTGCCTCCTACACCTGATAGGTATTCGGAGTACCTGGCCGCAGTTGTTGGGCGACCTCTTGCACTGGTGAACGTTGGACTTTCGTTAGAATTAGCTCGGCCACCAATCAAAAACCAATCTAACAGATCATCTGGGATACCGAAGCCTCAACTTACCGAGTATAAGTTTCCAGTCAAAATCGGAAATGCTAATCGAGGTATCGATGGCCTGGTGGGATATTTCCCTCCAACTAAAGAACTCTCGAGAACTCTCAATTTCAAAAAGATCTTCACGTATTACTCTTCTGGAGAGTTTCCTACGAAGGAGATTAAGCCAGAGACTTTTCCCACTCTCACACCGCACTTCAATCCCATAATTCTTCAGAATATTCACAGCCCTCTGAAGATTGTGGAAAGACTCGAAAGGGCGCATTTGAATCAAACTTTCATGTTTGGTGCAATTATGGATCCATACTCCCCAATCCAGTTCTATACCGGTATTTTGCCGTTGAAAGCACTACAGCTTTCAGGTTGGATTCTACAAGAAGCATTAAGAAACATGACTGCCTTTTTCAGACTTGGTCCACTACTTATCACAAAGCCAGACTTAAAATATGTCAAATCGCAAGAGATTAAGGGCGAGTATAATTTGCATGAGAAAATGATGGACCTAATTACCAAAAGAAAGTGGGAAGAGGAAGATGCAGTCCAGAAAAAGGAACAGACAATCTGCATACCTTCATTCAAAAATTCCGAGTGGAGCTGGCTACAGCCTTTTGTTGTATCGAAAGACGCAGTACTAGAACAAAAAGAGACGAGATGGAATGCTATCAACGTCGATACGGTGACTTTAGATTCTGTAATGGGGTTTGAAAGAGGACCTTACACTGTGGTAGAGGGTTTCTTGCAACTAAAGACGCCTTTGCATAAAAAAGCCGAACAGGGAGAGGATATTATCAAAAAATAGACCAGAAGATGGTAAATACTCACGACCAGCTGTCCATATAATTTGAACAATTTGTTAGATCGAAATGGGAGTTCCATTAGTAGATGAACGAACTCACGAAGTACGAAGTAAACAAAGATATCTTATAAACGATATGACCTTATAATGAGCTTTTGCACGATCAATTCAATATTATAATCCACTTAAGCTTAATGAGATAAGAATCTATGAAAACACTCGGTCTTTCGACCGGGTCTCTAAGTCACTCCCTACTGTGAAGGCATATCGACCCTGTCTTGCTGGAAAAAGATAATGTCAATCCTGCGATGTATACTTGCTTAAAGCATCTAGGGACATCGTAAGTCAAACGCGCATATGCGCAACACTTGGTTCCCGAATGCAAGATTGGTATTATATGCAATGTTTGTGAATTCACCCTGCATAGATGTTTCAGCCGGAACAGGAGAGGTTCGTCGCGGGGTCGTGCTGCTTTCCTATTACCCGACCCATCCACTACGTAGACAGTAGAGTTCAAGGCTTGGCCACACTGATAGGCCTGAGACTACGAAGCGGAGAGACGGCAACCAAATTCAAACCACTGTGTCAATTGCCTTTCATACTACTCGAGTACTCTCAAGCTCGCTCGTCTATGACGCGAAGGCACAATTAGTTCGTTGAAATTAAAATCGATTCGCCGTTTCCTCATACCATACTTACATGAGCATGTCGTTTTAGTTGCAATTCGCGAGGTAAGCCCTCACGCGCGGTCTTCTCCCCCTCTTTCTTCTTTTCCTCGTCGACGTCGTTAGTAAGCTATCATGTCGTATCATGAAGGGCGGAGGGCTACAGGAACACAGGAACAAACCCCACAAATTGGATCCTGATTATATATATCAGGGCCAGAACACGGCTATGCCGGGTGCCAAGCTGTTACATGTATACAACCGGAGACCTTTTCTCGAATGTTGAAGCATCATAGTTTCGAACTACAGGATATATTTGACGATAATACCGATTAAATTCCCACATGCAGAAATTTGGAAGGGGCAAAGCAAAAGCTTGCATGCTTTTATGCAGACTAATTTGATACTGTTTCTAGATATCCACTTATATCCCGTAAAAGACGTCTGTTTCTCATTCCTACTCACTCTCCGGCCCGACACGCACGACTATTAGGAAGAACCAGCAAGAAAATGGAGGCAGAGGATTTGTCCGACGCTGATCTGTATAACGGTAAACGCAGTTTAAGCGTTGATGCGTGGCATATCAATGTCAGAATCGGCGACTGCACCATCTACTACCTCATTGAACAACCAAACAGCAAGAGCGATCATTTACCTTACATACACCGGGCGGTACTTATCGATGGGGGTAAACCCGAAGGGGCCTCGGATATCGAAAAGTTTCTTCGATCTGTCTGTCTCAAATACAGATTCAAAAACAAGAAAGACAGGGTCGAGAGAGGCAAGGATCTGGAAGCCGGTGTTACAGGCATCTGGGGATACTTTCCTCCTTTTGACTCTGTCGTTGTTACCCATTGGGATATAGGTAATTTTTTTCTTTACACACCATTAGCGGCATAAGATATTATAACTTATGTTGATACATATGAGTCGTGCGCTTAGATCATTACGGTGGTAAGCACTTTTTGGATATTTAGGAGACGCTGGCGGACTACATATTTCATGGCACACCTTAGCATTCGTGAGACTTGTCCTGAGATACTGCATTAAGTAACTCTTATTGAACAGGGGTCTTTCAATTACTGAAGAGAAATGTTAACGAAACAACCAAACGGTCTCCTTATATCAAATACGACGAAACGGCGCAACAAGCAAAGCCATTGACGGTCTTCTACGCTCCTTACTGGCTCGATCTTCCAGAGAACTTTAAGAGTAGATACAGTTTCCCCCATGCTGTATTCGATGAAGACTTTAACGTTGATATTGTGGGCCAAACAAAATTGCTTCAGCTGGTATTACCTGGAGGCCAAAACCCCCGCACGAAAGTAGTGTTAGGAAGTATTGTCACCTCTGGAGGTGTAGCCCCGGGGGTTGATAAGAGTTCTGATCTAATTGGCACCAACCTTTTCACACATTTTCGAGCAGAGAGTTGCTGGAATGTGGAGGATAAGAAAGACTTTCTTGACCCAAAGGAGCTGGCTCAGCGGTTGCTAGAAGGCAGGTACACACCACCTAATAGTATTCCTGCCCCTTGCCTAGCTATTGTTGCAGCCCTGCACTCTTGCGTAGGTTGGCACGATAAGAATAAGGCGGAGGCTCAGGAAGGTCTGGCTGCACTTAAGGCAGAATACGCTAATGTTTGTCCGGATTTCGATGCGACGGATTTGGATGATATAAAAGCTGAGCTGGATTCGGGAGATAAAATCGAAACTGAAGAAGACGAAGCCGAAGACTCCGATAGTTTATCAGACTCCGATGACATTTTCCTCGAGGAAGACTCTGAGAGCGATTCTAAAACCAAGATTGAAGAAGAAAAGAAAATTATCAGAACCTTAGTGATCGACTCAACGATATCAATTTCAGACAAAGCCCAACAAACCAACGCTGTTAGTATAACTACGCTTGTGGTCTGGAGTGATGGGCATATTTCACATTATGCAGCTGGTGACGCTCAGTGGGAGGAAGAAATTAAGGGTAAATATACCAAGCTTCGATAGGTGGCTTTAAATTAGTCTCGAAAATCAGACAACATGCAACAACCTCTCTGCGAAGCTGAGGTTGCACCGCAAACTGTTAGAGACTGATACCATAGAACGACTTTAAATCCCACATTTCAACCACATATTACTTGATTAATTTCTGACTTTTTGATGGGTTTTAGTGGTTGAATGGATCCAAAGGTATCCGGAAATCAGAGATCCTGCATTCAACGACGTTCGAGCAATAAAACTATCACATCACGGTGCTGCAAACTCGACACCAGTAGAGCTGATTAGGGCTTTCCGACCTCGCTCGATCGTGGTTTCCGCCTTTGATATGCATGGGCATCCACGTACGTTAAGAGAAGCCTTACTTCTTGGTTCTTCAGAGAATTCAAGTTAATTAACATCGCTTTGCATTTTAAAGGGCCGGAGCTTCTCTTGTGGCTATACGAGTGGGCAAAGCTCAACGAGAAACTTTTTTTTGTCCCCAAAGATGACCACGCTCTTGGATCTATCGGGTTGTTGTATCCCCTGTGTTATCCTTATCATCTTGCCGAAGATAGTGATACAGGCGTTTTGATAGGCGAAAACAATAGAATCAGCTTAAGTGCTTTGCAGGATCAGACAAATACGGGCCCCGTTGGAGTTTATCAGAAACTTATGACAAAATATGGGGTGGAAAATGGGGACGAAAAGTTGGGGAATTATCTTAAAGGTATTCACGACTTCGCGACTGAAGATGAAGGACGCAAATATCTGTTTAGGGCAACAAAAGCAGCGTTTGAATTTTTAGGTGATGCTCGCCAATTCCAACTAGAAAAAGGTGAGTACCGCACCTCATGCTCTTCGTATTTTCTCCTTTCCATTAGGCGATATGACCTTGGTTAGGTTCACCGCTCCTTGTTACCTCGTAGCTATATTATAAACAACGCGGCTTTCATGCTTGAGCTGATATCGTATATCCGAATAGATGAACTGCAGGCGTCGACAAACCCCAGCAATGGACTATTCATGAAAAGGATAGAATCTGTCAAAATACATTGCAGATCTCGAAGCGCCTCTCAAAGAGCTCTGGATGATGGTTTTGTTGATGGTTACGCATATTGTTCTCGTAAAAATGTGGGGCAAGCTGAAACAGATGAAGAGAAGAGGAAAGTTGCAGAGGGTGCATTAAAAATTAGAATGACTCCAGAAAAGTTAAAGAAGGAAGCCATAGATGCCGCCAAGAACAAGTTAAAAATCTTGGAGGGCCTCGTAGGTACTCCTGGGTTCCGGAAAGCAAAGCTTGTGACAGCACAAGCAAACCTTGCCAAGTTAGAGGCCAACTATGACACCAAAAAGGATCCTAAACCTTCAAAAGTTAAAAAAAATAGAAAGGCAAAGCCATCTGTTGCAAATCCTGATTCAAATTATTCAAGATCAAATGATATGGGTGGAGTGATCAAAAAAATCGAAAAAATACCAAAGAAGAAAGCCGACGAACTCCAAAAAAAAAAGCTAAAGGAAAAGAAAGAGCGATGGAATTCCAAGAAGAAGAAGAAAGATGGGTTCGGAACTCAGACTCTCATGCGGAGTGCTAATATAGATGACGGCACTGCTCACCAGGAACCCAACACTGAACCTCCGGAGAAGACAAAACCAGAATATGTTATCCGGAAGGTCACAATCAATAAACCTAAGGAAAGCAGTCCTGGTGTGGATGATGGGTAAGCGGCCACACTCCATTTTAATCAGTTATATAAAAGAAAACGGCTCCAAGCTTAACCCTCTTTAGCTCATATCATCTGTTCTCTTCAAAATATTCAGTCGCCAAAAACGATTCCTGTCGAAAATATTATAATACCCAAAAAGACACCCCCTTTGATATATTTCTTCGCAGCACTTCGCTACTTAGTATTCAACTTACAAAAGAAAATAAACTGGCCGTTGGCGACTCTCTCAAATATTGGTTCCATGCTTCGCTGTCCGCTAAGGATGTCTCCTTTTCGCTTTTGGAGCCGGTGAAAGACAGCCAACCAATTACAATCAATGGAGTGCGGATGACAGTTCAACCACCAAGAAAAGAAATGAAAATATCTTTCACTACTAAGCATCTCAAAAGCCCGTCAAACGATGGCACTGGAAGCTTTGATTGGGATACCAAAGATCCAAGATATCAAAACTTCAAATTGCCCGACGAAGGGTTTTTCACTGGTTACCGGATGCTCTTGCTAGGACTGAATGAGGCAGATTCTACTATTTCTGACTGGAACTTCATTGATATACTTTCCTTGGCCTTCCCGACCTCAAAAAAACAAAACGAAGGCCTTGGAGGAGTTTTAAGCACTCTGTATTCCAAGTTTGAGAAGCACGTTCGATTTACACTAGAGAAAGGTGCAATCTGGTTCTATCCAGCTCAGTCATATCGAACCATTCAAAGGCTGCAATGGCGACTGAATGATGACTGTATACACTCAATTGATGATTTCATCCACGAGATGTTTCCAACCCTTTCTGTCACAGCTCCGAGAGTCATCATAAAACGGGAACGAAGACTTTATGAGACAAGCAAGAGTACATTAACAACTAGAGAATCAAAATTAATGGTGGAATTGGGTTTGAAATCACAAAAGGCCCACGGAGATATCAAAGAATTGAAGACCTTGATCGAGTTTGAAACTGGGAGACGGGCCCAAACCATCACATTTACCCTTGGACTAGACAAAGGGACTCTCGCCGATATACTTGGATGGCTTCTCGACTTAATGGGGTTAGAGAACGCAGGTGGCATTACCGAGGCGGTGAAGGTTATACCAGGAGAAAAGTCGATTGAACTCAGACAACTCCAGCTTCAGTTCAGTTTCAAGTCAGTCCAAAGCTTTCAACTGGTTTTCCAAGTAGCCCCAGGCTGGAAGAACAGTGAAAATCAGCTTGTAGTGTTTCTGGTATGTCATCCTAGTATTGAATGCATACTTCGAGGTTTAATCGATCCAATAGATGACGTATCTTTGGGATAAAACTGAAGCGAACCCCCACAGTTTCGTGGCGAAGACATGGCTAGATTCTCAGCCATCCAATGATCAAGATTTGCCTCTTAACTTCAAACATGATTATGAGCCGTTGCTAGTCGTTAAGCGACCCTCGAATGCTGCTTCCCGAATCAGTTTGGATAGTTTTATGCCCGGGGTGCAAGGGTTACCTAAAGAGTTGAATCTTTTAGCTATAACTGCTGCTAGCATAGAAATTCGAGATGGAAAGGTCACTTTATCTGGGCTCATTGAGAGTACCGAAGATTCCACTGAGCCTCAATCTCTAGGTTTAAAATTGGAAGAAGCATCTATTGTCGCGTCCTACACTTTTGCCGGAAACGATAAGGACGCCATGAGTCCAGCTCAATCATCTTATGATATCCACCTGGCGACAAGGTTTGATCTTGAATTATTTGAGCCTGAGGATGACGAGGAGCCGGCTATTCTATATGCTTCTATAGATTTTGTTTCTAAGAGCACCGGGAAGTCATGTGTACTACGTGGCCATCTCTCCAATTTGAAGTTATCCTGTCTACTTCGCTTCTTTCCCGACGACGATGCAGACTTGATTTCGGATACTCTTGAGGAGCTTAACTTGTCTCTATTTGATATCGAATACACCTATGACTCAACTGGTATTGCATCCAGCTTCAAAATCGGGGCAACTATAACAATGGGGTGTTTAGAGCTAATGCTCGACTTCAAACGGAACCCCAATTCTTGGGACTTCGTTGCCATGTTAAGTGCCGGATCGGATACGGACATGGTTCTTCAAGACGTTCTCAAATGCTTACTCCAGGATGCAGCCTTTGTAGACGATATTCCGGATTTTATCGGCCAGATCAATCTTGCCCCTGTCAAACTCAGCGCAGACAAGCTCTCGGGGCCTGGTATTATATTATCCATGAGTTCGAAAGCAGTGGCCAAACCTACTGATACAACTGGGGGTTCATCGAGTGGAACCGTGGCATCAAAAGTGTTTACACTATCATTAACTTTGAATCTGCCACCAAATGAAGGTACTCTAGGTTTGCAAATTGGCTTTGTACAAATGACCGAGACGATTGATGCCTCCACCACGGCACCTGGCCAAAAGCCCAACCGTGTCACAAAAAGGGTAATAGGCGCTACAATTGGGAATTTACCCTGGGATCGACTACCAAAGGCACCATTAATGAATCGAGTGGAGGCACTTTTCGATCAATTAACTTTTCTATGGGTGCAAGACACGTCCTCTGACGGGAAAACTTCGGGTGGGCTCCTAAAAGGTGATGTGGAGAGAGTTGCGAAAACCAGTATGAAGCTTGTATACAAAATGCCCAAAAATCCGGCTACCGACGTCTATCTTGCATCCGGTTGCCATTTCATAGTCTCAAATCTAGCCACCGGGGAAAGCTCTGTGCTTCTAGACTATTGCTTTGGGGGGTCAAAAGCAAAGAGTCCTCCTAACGAGAACACAGTACCGCCCAAAATCGAAGGAAGCTCTGGGTCTACGGGAGAGCTAGGTAAACCAAGCGGTTCATCCGCTGTCAGCGCAAGCAACAAAGGTGCTGCCGCCTCGGCGCCTCTCTCAAAGAAATCGGGTCCCCTAAGTATTTCGAACATCGGCATGAAGTTCGAAAATGGCACCTTGACCGTATTCTTTGATGCAATGGTTAAATTAGGGCCGATTTCTTTTGTTCTGATTGGATTTGGACTGACATTCAACTTAAAAGGAGGTACCGATCTATGGAAGCTGGTAGCCCAAGCTCCTGGACTGAGCTTGCAAGGACTCGGGGTAGAGTTTACCAGGCCTCCTCTAACAATCGCAGGGATTTTCATTAAAAGAGATGAGTTATTTATGGGAGGAATTGCGCTCACACTTGTGCCATATAGTTTCGTCGCTGTCGGAATGTATGGCGAAGTGCGACCCAATGACGACCTAACCAAGGACTCTTTCAAAACAGTCTTTATTTACGCCGAATTGAATGGGCCTCTGGTTGATCTCGGTTGGCTCTCCATTGGAGAGATTACTGTTGGATTTGGCTACAACTGCTCGATTCGACACCCTGCTGTTTCCGAAGTCACAGAGTTTCCATTTATCGCAAACACTGTGGCCGACAAAGACTCGACCCCTCTGCAAGTAATCAAAAATCTACTTTCAAGTGACCTGGCAAAAGGCTGGGTAACACCTGTGGATGGCTCTATGTGGATGGCGGCGGGGCTAGAGGCCAAAGCATTCCACCAGCTGGACATTACTGCTGTTATCCTGATAGAGTTCTCGCCTGTGCTCACGTTTAACATTTTCGGAAAGGCCGTTGCACAAATGCCACCAGAAATATCACAAGACTTGTGTTTTGCCTACGTGGAACTCGGATTTCTAGCGACTTTAAACCCAGACGGTGGCGAATTCCGCGTGGAGGCTGCTTTATCCGCAAATTCTTTCATCATGCACAAGTCTTGTAAACTGCAAGGTGGATTTGCGCTATGTTCCTGGTTCGGCTCCTCGCCTCACGCCGGCGACTTCGTTTTTTCAATTGGTGGTTATCATAGCGCCTACAGACCGCCACTACATTACCCCGTTCCTGCCAGACTGGGAATAAACTGGTGTATTCCTGGGGGGTTAACAATCGATGGAGAGGCTTATTTTGCAATTACACCTGTATGCTGCATGGGCGGCGGGCTTCTTATCGCCAATTACTCTCTCGTAAGTAGCTGTTATTCAACTATCTATTTTCGTTACTTTGGGGCGGATTATATTTAATGAAGGCGTTTTGTTCTCAACGTAGGGTCCTGTTAGCGCTTTCTTCCGGACCGAAGCTAATTTTTTGATGAACTTCTATCCACTTTTCTTTGTTGGGGAGATGGAAGTAAGCGTGGGAGTGCGTTATACCCAGGACCTCTGGCTTACGACGATCAGCGTCGGGCCTGTAACTATCGGTGCACGCCTATACGTACAAGGACCACCATTTGGAGGGACAGCTCACGTAAATTACTACGTTGGAACCCTCGTGATTAAGTTTGGGGATACTTCTTCACCGAAGCCGCCCGCGCAGCTTGAAGAGCTCCGAAGGATCGTTCTCGATTTACAAACAATTGCGGAAGCTCAGAATGCAAAGGGTAGCAAAAACATCGATCCAGTGCATGTGCTGGCGGTTGAAGCCGGTAGGAACACCGAAGGAAAGGGTAACGATAGAGTCGATAGCCCGGAGGAACAGCAGTGGAATATTAGATCAAACGATTTCAGGTTCCGAGTTGATTCAAAATTCCCGTTACAATCTATCAATCGCGGATCTTCTCTGTCACTTGAGAGCCCTAATAGATTTTACTCGAAACCGATGAAATTGAAGACCCAGCTCATTTCGACAATGACGTTAACAGTTACAAGTGATTCGACGGGCAAGACAGTTAAGCTGAATCCCAGTAGAGTTGACAAGCAGGTACCCCGTGGAGTCTGGGGTGAATGTAGGTGCCTTGCGAGTATACTCTTAGATATCTCAATTTATGCTTACAGTTGAATTCTTGGGTTAAACAGATAAGGAGGCGGAGGACCCAACCGCAAACGGCAACGGGAGCGTTGCAGCTTTCTTAAGTCCCGCACCTAATGATTCCGGCACCTTTCCGGTCCTCATGGGAGCCTCTTTCTCCGTCCCGCCAGCCGATAACCCTGAGGATAAAGTGAAGCCCTTTGATGTGAAAGCGGCCATGGTTGCACCAATATTCTCGTCCCAATTTGAACCGCAGGTCACCGCGCCCATTGATATGACAAAGGATGCCTGGAAAGGCAGAAAACCTGTGGAAGTAAAAGACTCAGACCGTACACTCCAGTGGAACGGCCTCAAGGACACTTGGATCGGACTGGTCAGTAATCCTCCTAAAGATACAACCGATGATGAAAGCACCGCACCCGAGAACAAAACAGACTCGAATAAGAGCCAACTCTTGGGTACGATAATCGAAGATTGGAGCAAGGCAATGGGTTGGGATGTCATGGACAAGGCGACGGGGAAGACCAATACCCTTGACTCCGAAATCCCAGACCTTCTTTTCAGACAATTCAATACTTTGTATATGGACTTGCCCTTGGTGTCAGTTTGATGGAGGAGCACCTTGGTCGAGGGCAGTCAATAGATATCAGGTCATCAATTGGTAAATTTAAATCATGTTTCAACCATCTCAAGAACGCAAATAAATAGTTTTTATGTACTGGCGGCTCGCCGAAGGGCGTCAGAAGCGAAATATATCACTTGTAAAACGTTGTGTCTGATTTGCCAAAAGCGCAGATAAAAACGTGCACTTTTGTGGTACTGTGCTGCCTATATGGGAGAACCCGGTGTGGCATTTCTAAAATTTGGAATAATTTTAAGCTTTCCATATTACGATTCATGAACATGCGCATGCGCCTGCGCCAGTGAAAATTTTAAGTTATTGGTGTCCACGGCCGTGCATGTTGCTGACATGTTTATGCGAGGAATCGAATCGGCGCCGTTGAATTAGCGGTATTATGCGAGCACGCGAAATCTGAGGGTTTGCGAATGCAAGGGCAAGGGCATATGTATCGATCTGATTGGTTTAAATTATTCGTCCTGATTACTTAGTACTTCCAGATAAGCAGTGCAGTTCAGGTAGATATAATTTGCAGAACGGGGGCCTTTCTTGTCATTACTGGCAGCAGTGCCCGAGCCGTGGGATTCTAGCATTTAGGATGTGGCATTTTCAATCCCAATCGGCGGTCAGTATTTAGCTTTGTTCTAATCTCGAGACTTCGCAAGTTGCGTTCGGTAGCAACACAAATGGCATATATATGTTGGAAATTGAGAGAGTCAGCGACGGTATTCTGAGATTGATATCAATTCCTTAACAACAAAACCTCGTTTACGCGTATGATATCTCTGCAGGTAATTCCTCGGGGAAGATTGGTATCAGTGCCGTGGTCCATAGCAACCGTCTAGATTCCAGACCACCAAAAGATATAAAACGTATGCCACAGAAATATTCAAGGCCAGCGCAAGGTTGACGTCTGTATCGCAGGCAGACGAAATGCGTACTTAGTATCGCCTCCAGCTCCGTTCTGTAGAATAATTAAACTAGCTGGAAGCACCCAATATGTTTTAACTATCGTGTAAGTTAAGGGTAGATCTATAGAGTAAACGGGACTTTAGTTGTGAATATACTATAGGCCCAGAGCTAGAGAAATGCTTCAACTACGCACGACTCTTGGAATTGACAAGAAAATTTCTAAAATCTCGGAGAATTTAGTACTGTCCATGTTACAACTTTGCTGGCATAAATTTAGTTCGATATTTAGTGATTTAGCGATGGGAGAATTCATATTTATCTCGTATAAATCAAGCACTAATGGAGAAGGAAAACATGCGACGAGTGTCGTCTGGATATTAGACGGCTGGTGGTAATAAGATAACTAAAACTCACTAGCAGAATGTAAGTCCTCACTGTAGAGTTTATTTACCTCAAAATCTGCATATCAGAAACCAGTAATACAATCCATCACACACGCACGGCGCAAGAGTTCAGATAAGCAGCCAAAGAAACCTGACCGTACCATTCTCTTTTGACAGACAATCAAACATTGTCAATGATGCAGGCTAAGCTTTTCCACAGTCTCGAATCCAAGCGGCCGAGAGCACCAAAGTCTGGTTACGAGATTGGCTCTTCCACACCACTGACTAGTTAAATTGCCATTATGGATACAAACTTACGGAAGGCGAATGAACTTCTGGAGTATTATTATTGCAGGTTACTCTAGCTAAATGACACATGGCTGCCTAAGTTAACCAACTGGTCAAATGACTGATATTCGAAACATTAGACATCCTCTCTCCCCGGTAATCTGGTCCTCGCAGCCGGCCCTGATAACAAGGAATGTGAATGTTTGCATTTAATTTTGGTACTGGGAGCAACGGGACCGGCACCGGGGCTTCACGCTGTTGGTATACATTAATTACCGGTGACATATATCACACTAACGGATTCAAAACAGATCCCTACAAAGTCGCCGGCAAATATAATATAACCATCGTGATTTTGAGCATGAGCTGCAGCAACCGATCATGAGAACAAAATAACTGAACATAATTTAAGTGGAGAGAAAGGCTCAAAAAACGTGACCTGATAAACAAACAAAATATATCTAGGCTAGCCAGCACCGATTATTCGTGCGAAAGCTTTCCTCCGACATAAAGCTGAACGATGTCTTATGGCCAAGATCACATTTTCTCAAAATTTCGAGAGAAAAAAGAATGTCGATATAGACAGCTCACGCCGAAAAACCGGTAGGGTTGTAATAGCGGTCCACTTTTAACAGCTTAGACTGCCAGGGTAGGGCTGTCCTCCTCCTCACCCACTTACGGCCAAGCCGCGAGAAACACTTAAACAACTCATCGACGTACATGACCTATCTGCCCCACATCGTCAGATAGCGACGCGGCGCTAAAGACCACTACTCTGACTGTGTCAGTGGATAAACACGCCAAGCTGAGGATTTTAAACTTTTCCTCGAGGCTATGTGATTAAGAGGCTGGATTAGTTTTTCCGTTTCCAATCAGTAGTGATGGCACATCAGGACCGATATCAAAATCTCTCCTATTTTGTTGTATGTACGTTGTGAGAATTCGGTGTTCGCCCAATCGAAATCTGTTGACGTGGATGGCCGGTTACATCCGCGTCCCCACACACGCAAAAAATAGAGTGAATTCGTGAATGTTCGAATGTAACGATAAGATGGCGTTACTTGGAGCTCGTAAGCTTAAAATATGATAGAGGTATTTGCTATCAGCGGTATCGATATTTCAGGGCTTACTATAGAGCTTGAAGTTAATATTGTAGCCAATCCAACATCCTGGGATACTGTATGCAACAGGTTGTTTCGTGGGATATTCTGTACAGCCATTCAAGTTTTATTCCAGCCATAACGGAGCAATTTCCTGTTCGCGACTAGGCCCTCCGAGAAGAAGCAGGGCGCAATCTCGAGCGAGGGCGGTTCTGCATCGTCAACTAATTATCTGCATACATATGCAGGTATGTCAAATTTTCGGTAGGCTTTTGACAATATATACGGAGGAACTGATGGGGGAATTCAAGGAGGGGTTCAAAAATAAATGAGAATTCGGAAAGGAAAAAAAGAAGGGGGAAGGAAGGGGGCAGCCAAGGATGTCAAGTTTGACAGGCCGACAGTTGTGAAACATAAAACACCAACATTTGACGTAGAACAACCCGACGGGTGGGAATGTGGGTGAAAATCGCGGGGGAAACGTCGTTTTTACATGTTAATTTGGACGTTAATTGCCTCTTATCGATCACGTCTTTATATTTCCCTCAGGAAAAAAGGGCTACCTGCAAATAGTTGTTGGATTTTGAGGGGAAACCTAGTAGCCAAGTAGGATAATTTCTGGAGTAGAGGAATACTTAGATAATCAAGTGACGAGATATCCTGCAGATCTGCGAGTCGAATAGGGTTGTTATACCGTTAGTACGTTAGTTGGGTTCTGTGAACCCCGTTTGAAAGATGTTGCACGAGCTGGGGGACCGTTTCACTATTGATTCCTTTCCTTTTCGTTGTAATACCTATACATTTCGTAGTTTATGCTTGTGGCTAGTGAGGTGATGTCTATGATACTATAGGGTATTCTAAGTTGTGAATTCGATAAGAAATCGAGTATATCATGGGATGGTTTCAGAATTGCGAAGGTGGCCTTCTCCAAGTTCCGATTTAAAATGACGGTTGCCTTGCAAGACCAATTCTGAGATGGTTTGTCGAGGCATGAAGTTTGCCGAAGCAAAGGAAGTCCATTCAGCGTTCGCTCCCGTATATTAAGGCTATTAAATACTGTTTAACATATGAAAGTCGGAGTATTACTGTGTATTACGAGTTTAGTTAAATCGCCTTATAGTTTGAGCTTTGCTATTTAAAGTAATCTTCTCTGATTTCCTCGGAAGTCTGTTCTTGCGCCACCGATAAGGTGGGTCGGCTGGCTGCAGCTAAGCTGTGCACATAGCTGAAAAAGATGGAGTGGATAGGTGAGGGTCCTGTAGATATCCATCCATGGTCGGAGTCGCCTTCCCAACCCAACCCTGTAGGCCGACAGGATCGGTCTTGGGATTGGTTGGACTTTTGTTTTATGAACTGGAGCAATCGTGCATGCGATCGTCTTGTCCGCAGTGTATGAGTGGGGAGGAGCGCATTGGACCCCTATCGTGGGGTCTGGACTTTTATTCCGGTATCGAAATCTCAGCAGATCGTGAGAGCGAACAGGCAGACGAGTCCTGTCAGTGAATGAGAAATAAATACATAATAAGAAATAAAAGTTTCCTGGGATTCGTACGAAATAGGAGGGTGACGAAAGGTCAGATCGAATTTGTGTGAGGTTTACAATTTGCCAATTAGAGGCCACGGCATCGTGGCAGTTCCGACAAGGCAAGGCTTATATAATTAAAGTACCGAGCGACAGCTGCACGGTGACTCGTATAGGCGTCAATTGCAGGTCACAGCACGGTTACGGCTTCCGCCACGCAAGAAATTGGCAGAATATAGAACAACCAAGCTTTTCGGGGACGAAAAGGGAACGTGTTGGGTTCGTAATATTTGATTAGTTGTGATGGGGACTTTTCGCGGTGGACGATCCAAGTTTTGGACTGATCGACCGGCTGTTGGGGCTGGGCGCCAAATGGGAAGCCCGGGTGTAAACAGACTTGGCCGACGGCTGCGTGGGGGCCAAGGCCGCAACACGCAAAATGCAACAGGACACAACATGCTGGCTCCCATCACGCAGATCCACCAACACACAACAAAGCGTGCCTTGCGCTTGTGGCCCTGAGCAGAGCCCCATGCAGAATTCAAAGACCCGTCGATAACTGCACGAAATTGCAGATACCCGTACGAAAAGTCGATTTCAACAATCCACTTTTTAGAACATAAGAAGCTCAATCGAAGTGGCGCATATATCCACTTGGGTTTCTTATCTTTCTTGCCGTGGATTGAAGACTCAGCTCACACTACTTAGCTTCACCATCCGGTCCCAACTCAAACACCCTTTCCTCCTCTCGATCAAGAAGCAGCCACTCCAAAAAAAAAAACCATCTAGCGTACAAGAAAGACCCTTCATTTTCTAATCCCAGAATCTGACATCCAGTTTCCCACTTTTCTGGCCACTCGACTGACAAAATCATCATTCATTGAGCCTGAATCTGCTGCACCTAGCGTGCTCGGTAAGTGAGCTGATCGACGAGCTGCAGGGCGGATCGATGGGGAACTCAAGATAAACCTCCATTGATCAACAAACCACTCGCTCATGCCTCGTATTCTGGATTCCCTGGTCTAGCTCCTCGAATCTGTTATGCTAACGCCCTTGGCTGTTGTTGTCATATAGCATCGATATTATCATTGTTTGTTCGTTCGTTCGTTCCCAGTGGGTCGAGTCCTGGGAACTGACACCAGGAAGGAAGGGCTGGCCACACAACCCTGTCATCGATCGTTCCTGTCCATCCGCCCGCTACGGATCGGCCGTACCTAACACACTATTTCCCTCTGGCATATTATTTTGTGAAAATAACATAATAATAAATATAAGCCATGGGGTCCTCTTCACCTCCCAGCCGGTCGTTGAGTCCTATCACCGATAATAATAATAATAACTACTCCAACCACGGAAGTCGAACTACCAGTCGCGCAGTCAGTCGTTCGGCTAGCATCCTCGGCCGTTTAACTCCCTCTGTAGATACCTTGAGACGTTTCGGTTCCGTTGTTCAAGGACGCCCTCAGATCAATTACTATTCGAACCCAAGATTCTCAAACGCCTCCGACAACCAAGCTTTGGTTCGAGAAGAGTCCGTCGAACTCGTTGATGACCTTATGCAGGACTATCAACATTCGTTCGCTTACGGAGAGCCTCCTCTTGTGTCTCCACCTTCGCCAATTTACGATCCCGGCGTGATACCTGTAGACCAGCTGTTACCGTTCAATCTTCAGATCAGAGAGCGACTCATGGCCGCACCTGGAGGCATCGAATCATGGACTGGAACTTTTCCTATTGGGGTTAGACCCGAAGAACTCACCGATTCGACGGAGACACTGATCAATCCTGCAGACCTGGACTTTGACGGTCCAGATGATAAGAGGAATGCAAAAAATTGGCACCTAGCAGAGAGATTATACGGGACGATGGTACCTGCTCTTGCCTGCTTCGTCGTGTAAGTTAATCTTGTTTTCGCTCCGTAAACTGGTAGTCTCTTACCTTGAGCCCTCTCAAAATTTCCCGTTACACAAAGTTATCAGTTATGAGAGAGGCGCAGCATGAAGCTCAGAAAATGGTTGAGTGATAAAAATGACTGGTTGCAAGACTAAAGGATACTGTAATAGTGGTAGAGAGATGAGGAGAGCCTGATATTGTTGCGTAAACTAATGCTAATAAATTACCGTTATTATAGGAGCTTTGGTGCCTCCGTTTACGCTCCAGCTGTCTTCTCCATTCAAGCTGAGTATGGAGTTTCGCTGACGGAAGCTTTGGCTGGTGTGACAATGTACGTTCTTGGCATGGCTTTTGGTAAGTTTTTTGAACTGTTTTACCCAGCCTTTGTCGTCCTCCTATCCATATGCTGACCACGATGCTCCCAAAGGTCCTTTGATCGCTGGTCCCGTTTCTGAAACGGTTGGCCGCCGTGCTGTCTACTTTCTCGCATTGCCCATTGCTGGTGCCTTCACTCTTGGAGTCGCCTATGCTCGCAATCTCGCCACCATCCTAGTATGCCGGTTTTTCTCCTCTATGTTTGGAGCTGCAGTCTTATCCGTTGGCGCTGGCACGGTTGCCGACATTTGGGACATCCAAGGTGATGGAGCAGCAGTGTACGCAAGTTGTCTTTTCTTGGCCATGGCATTCATGGGTCCAAGCTTTGGTCCTTTCGTTGGTTTCCACGTCATAGCAGATGGAAGACACTGGAGATGGACCATGCTTATCAGTAAGTATCATTAGAAAACCTGAACGTGGAGTGTTGTATACTAACTATGACGGTACTTGTTAGTGTGCATGCTCATCCTTCCAACTGCCGTTGCTGTTTTGTTCGCTCGGGAAACTTACAAGAAGGTTATTCTTTTGAAGGATGCTCACAAAGATGGAAAAGTAATTCACAAGCCACCACCGAAAGAAGGTTTGAAACTCTTGTTCACGGTCGCCCTTCTCCGACCGATCAAGATGATTTTTACAGAGCCAATCGTCTCTTCTGTGTCCCTGTAAGTGCAGCTAGTAACAATCTAAGGCCTGGTGAGATTGTGTTGTTAATATCTTTTGGTATGAAATAGCTATAACGGTTTCTGCTTTGCAGTGTTCTTCGCCTTCTTTGAGTCTATTCCTTATGTTTTACTTACAGAATTCAAATCGTCTCAACGAGGCATTGGAAATGCCTTCCTATCAATTTGGATCGGTGTCGTCCTCGCAGCTATTACTTGCGTCCTGTTCGAAAAATACATTTATCAACCCAAGCGATTGGCTCGAATAGAGAAAGGGCTTTCAGCTATCGCACCCGAGGAACGTTTGTACGCGGCATTGGTTGGATCAATACTGTTTCCCACTGGATTATTCATCTGGGCCTGGACCGCCAAACCAGAGAACAGCGTCGTCGTCCCTCTGATCGGTTGCGTTTTGTTCGGATGGGGAGCCGTTGCTACATTTGTAAGCAAAGCTGCTTCACCGCATTATCCTCCCGCTTACGTTCGGTCCGGTCGGGTTACCTAACGTGTAAAAATCACAGATTGTCACCGCAATCTATCTAGTACAAATCTATAATGACCTACTCGGTGCATCGGCGTTAGGCGCTAACAGTCTGGTCCGCTACGGGATGGGTTCCGTCTTCCCACTTTTCACCGTCCAGATGTACAAAAAGCTCGGAGTACCGCACGCGGGAACTCTGCTTGCTGGTATTGCGACCGCACTATTACCTATTCCGTGGATTATTTACATCTACGGAGCGCGGCTAAGGCAGAAAAGTATGTTCATTAACGAGGGCAGAGTGATTGAGAAGGGAGGTGAAGATAGCGATCGGAGTAGCGAGAGAGTCTGGTCCACCCGGATGTAAACTCCTCTTTCTCTCTCCACCTATTGACTTTTACGACGTTATGGGGCACGCAGTCATGATCTCCACTTTCGATTGTTCATATTTCGCCTTTCTTTCAGTGTCCATTGGCTTTCCCTTTTTCCCTTTTTCTTTAGCTCTTGCATTGCTTTCTTTCCCGGCGTAAAAATAGAAACACCGTTTCATCAGCAAATAAGTTCGCCGTACCTATTTCCTTATCGGAGTTTAAGCTTAGTCTTGCTCACATCTTGAACAAAAAGCCTTTTAGCCTTCATAGTACAGTTCAATGGCTGCCCAACTGTAATTTTTATTTC
The DNA here is from genome assembly GCA_036971405.1 of Orbilia quercus. Lineage (NCBI taxonomy): Eukaryota > Fungi > Ascomycota > Orbiliomycetes > Orbiliales > Orbiliaceae > Orbilia > Orbilia quercus. The sequence goes on from JAJTUE010000003.1 coordinate 1,745,563, forward strand.
ATGTTCTCTTTGAATTGAATATATTCATTAGATTCATCATCCAGAGCGGTCATTCCCTAATTATCGATATGATACACCACCTTTTCGATATTATATTTACGTATAGGTATCACCTGCACATCCGTTTACACCCGTTGGGGGATCAGCGGCACAGCGGCACCGCGGCAAAATTTCAAACGTATCGACATTGGCGACATCTTCATTTCGCAATTTATTAAGCTTTAGATTACTTAATCACGTTCTAGACTATGCTTATTAAGTGGTCTCAATATTACATTCCTAAAACTGTGACCTCCTGATGAACGATGGAGCAATTAAGCTCAAGTGAAACCATATAGCCAAGTCTCGCGGAAAATTATTAAGCGCATCGGTTATATATCGGTATCGCGAGACATACGTAGCCGTTTGAACCCAATATTCATGCCTGTTAAAACCCTGTAGATTCAAAATCGTGAATTTGAGTCGGTGATAAACGTGTTGTCTGCGTTATATTCTGCCCCATCGGAGATACCCCACCGCAGAACACCGGCCCAGCCGGACTTGCTGAGAAATAACCGAGTCGGTTGTCTAATAGCCGGGGCGTTATGGGCATCTCGTTTTGGTGCATGTATTGCGCTAGTATTTTTCTTTCGGTTCGTACGAAAGCTTGCGTCAAAAGAAGCTTAGCATTTCGAATAAGTCGACGGCTAGAAATTCGCTTCGCCATGGTATCGGGGAACTTTTTCATTCGTCGATGCATTGCGACTTTCTTCAAACTTGGTCAGTGCTCTATTTCTTTCGGCCTCCGAGCGAACGTTACAAGGATATCCTTTGGATTTATTGGTAAGCGATTCACGCATAGTTTCGGCATGTTCTTGGTTCAAAATCCATGAACTGACCACGTCCCGAAAAACGTCCCTGGTACCTGGTTACCGACGAATAGGACCAAATACCACCAAAACGTCAAGGATCATGGCTGTATCTATTGACTTAGTGGAATGAGGAACGCACGTATACTGCGGCAAGTACCATTTTCGAATCAGAATGGTCGACTCATTGAGATCCTGATACGGCATTTCGATTTCTGTTACCTTATGATATTCCAGCTGGCGCGATCGTAATTAGTCAATTAAACTACCTGGACGAGCTAGAAGATAGAAGAGAAGTCTGCGTGTGGATACCGGAGGAGCACCGCCGTTGCAGCTCGCATGCGGTTGGGAAGGAAGCCCACTCGCCTGTATATTTTTTATTTTATTTTTATTTTTTATTTTTTTAACCGAAAGCTTGAGCACGAGCGAGCTGCTTAATAAACAACCTTTTGATGGCATCTGTTATCCGGACTTCTGTATAAGATGACTCCCATCGTCACAATGGCCATCTATAGCTACAGATGTTCCGTTACATCTCAGTCAGAGCTCCTAAGATAAATTATTTTTTATTTTTTTTCAATCTTTCCTTTCTGGGGAAAAGGCCCGAGAAATTTGAGAATCTAGAAAACAGATTCGCGCTAGCATCTCATCTCGTTATTAACTTATTGTTAGTGTGATATCTCAAAGTTCAGACGGCAAATATTTTCGGCTACGGCTCCAACTTTTTTTAAGCTTCTTTGCCGCCAAACGTCATTTTTCGCAGTTTACATCGTCTCACACGGCGCAAGAAAAACTACGGAGAAGAACACTTACCAATTGATCTTTGAAAATATATCAATTGCCGTCCCTTTCATTCTTTTTCAGTTCAGCAACTGCAACCTTTTTTCTATTAATATTCCGCCATAATTTTATAACAACCGATTCTGCGGTGTCGCGTTTTTTTTTCGCAACCTGCGGTAGCCGAAGCTGCACACGTCGTTATATCTCGACAATCCGGCCGGAATATATCTGTACAACGGTTCCACAACAGCTGCCATCCGCATCTACAAGACTCGTTACTCATATCCGGTCATATAACGCTATTATCCTGTCGTGCAACGATCGAAAAAAATACATTGCGATATTTCGAAATCTTCAGCAGGAAGGTGCTACAAACCCTCGACTCTGGTGTTATCCTCAAATAGGAATTTTATCATTCCAGATCTGTTTAGGGAATAATAGTGGGAATAATAGTGGAGGATAATGGATACAAAGATAGTTTTGGAAAGACCGATGGCGGACGAGGAGAAACGGGCGGAAATGGAGTTTGAAGCTGGCGGAGATGCGTCTGTTACCACTGTGGCGAATAGTGAACGTTCGCAGGAGGTTGTTAGTAAGGAAGGCAGAGTCAGCGAGGAAGATGGGAGTGCGGATGTGGATGTGATTGAGGTTGCCGGGCAGGTGAAGGACGAGAGCGCGCCGCCTGATGGTGGATACGGTACGAGCGTTATTCTTTGAAATTTTGATACGATTAATATTGTTGATTGGTAGATGTGAAGCTAACGATTTTCGTTTGACGTTTAGGATGGGTTTGTGTCGGTTGCAATTTCTTTATGAACGCATGGTATGTTGTAGCTTCTTATAAATGCCTGAGATAGGTCTCTTTATCGTCAGGATGATGCTAACTGTCGTTATAGTACATGGGGCATCAACAGCAGTTATGGTGTATACCTGTCATACTATCTGACACACAAACCGCCACTGTTCGCGGAAGCGACCTCATTAGACTATGCTTTCGTAGGCGGTGTCACCGTCGGCTTCGGCATGCTTATCTCCCCAGTCGCCAACCTTCTTACCCGCCACTTCTCCAGCAGGGTAGCTCTTCTCGTGGGCTGCGTTCTCCAAGCGTCCAGCTTGATCGGTGCAAGCTTCGCTTATAAAATCTGGCATCTCTACCTCGCACAGGGTGTGCTCTTCGGTGTCGGTATGGGAATGATATTTGTCGCGTCGGTTGGTATTCTACCGCAATGGTTCGATAAGCGACGCAGTGTCGCCAACGGAATCGCTGCTGCGGGAAGCGGTATAGGAGGTCTTGCTTTCTCGCTAGGTACTAATGCTATGCTGCAGCGACTGGGCTTGGCGTGGACGTTCCGGATCACTGCTATCATTGCCTTTGTGGTCAACAGCACGTGCAGTATCCTTATCAAGGATCGGAATAAGAAGATCAATCCTGAGATCAAGATGTTTGATTTGAAGATTGTGAAGAGGCCGGAGTTTTTGTACATCGTCGGTTGGGGTGGGTTCAGCATGTTGGGTTATGTATGTTCTTTCCTCCCTATCCCCTCACCTCGCCTATCCCCGCACCGCACATGGCTAACAATGTATTCCAGGTCGTCATTCTATATTCTCTGCCAAACTACGCCATATCCGTCGGCTTGACTCAAAAGCAAGGAAGTATCATGGGCGCCATGCTCAACCTCGGAATGGCGATTGGTCGACCCCTTGTCGGCCTCTACTCCGACAGCTGGGGACGAATCAACATTGCGGGTTTCCTCACGTTCATATGCGCACTCACCGTATTCGTCATCTGGATCAACGCTCGCTCCTTCGGCGTTCTCATTTTCTTCGGTCTGATCAACGGGGCTATCTGTGGTACCTTCTGGACGACGGTCGCACCTGTCACAGCCGAGGTTATACCGCTCAAGCAGTTGCCCTCAGCGTTGAACCTCCTCTGGCTATTCATGATTGCGCCTTTGACATTTTCCGAACCAATCGGCCTGGCTTTGCGACAGACCAGTATCGTTAATGGGGTTGAGATGAGTAAGTACCTGCATCCGCAGGTGTTTGCTGGAATGATGTATGTTGGGGCTTCGGTTATGATGCTGCTCTTGAGAGGATGGAAGATTGGGTATGAGGATGAGAAGGCAGGGGAATCGGAATCGGATAAAACCTTTGGTAAAGGAAGGGGTAAGTGGATCAGGTGGGTTAAGGTGTGAAGTGGGACGCTCAGAACACAGCTTTTTGCCACTGTCATGTAAGACAGACAGGACGACACAGCGCGCTCAACTTTAGAGAAAATACTGTCATTCTCCGACAAGAATTCGGATAGAAGGTATCACGATATCAACGAAGTTTTTTTTCCTGCTTTGTATAGAAATCACTACTACATTGTATTATATCACATCTTGCATTTGGAAGGCGAAAGTTTGGCTTCTGGCATTAAAATCATTTGCATGGAGATCGATATCAACGGTGTCCAATTCATATCAATCGTATTTTAATTTACACTTGTCTTTCCTATGAAATATAATCCTTATAATATCAATACCGATCAAGGTGTTCAATCAAACTATCTCCGTATCTTCCAATATTGAGGTTATCTCCAGAAATTCCAGACCGCCGATCCGAATTCACAGTGCAGCTCCCCGTTTGTCTCCCCCCTTACCAATCTAGCATCACTGTAAGAGATTTATGTGTAGTTTGGAGGTCGAGGGATAGCCATGTTGACCAGATGCGGACCGGAGCCTCCTGTCATTTCGGCGTGGTGCACGTTTGAGAAAATGCGCGGTAACACAGCACCGGCTTTCTCGCGTGTAAAGCGGAAAAACTTTATTTGGTGCTACATTATAATTCTCCTGGTTAGCTAGTATTAAATCGCAAATGCAATTTTCCTGGTGCGAATCTAAATTATTCCCCTGCGTAGTGTCGACATATTTCTCAACGTACCGGGTTTAGTTTTCCGTATACCAACTGTACATGCATGTCGCATCATCAGTCGGTTCTTAGGCTCGCACGAAAAGCAGATTTGTTGGTATTCATATCTATATTTGAAAGCTACATTAGTTATACAGTTTTCCACTTTTCAGGAGTGGATAGGTGCATTTTACTCCTAAATTAATATATTCACAGCTGCATTTAATGCAGGAACCCTGTGGTACTATCGTACAGATTTCTTGCATATGCATCCGAGCTAGCCTTGGGTAATTTCGCCGGCCTAATACCTTGTAAATGGTGATATGTCGATTCAGTCCGACTCAATTGATCGAACGGCGACATCTAGATCTACAGAAAGCACTTAAGCATATATCTCCGAAAGCTGATACACAAAGCATTCTCATGAGATCATAGATGACAAGGACCCGTAAGGACTTACTTATACAAAAAGGTTTCCGGCTCGTAGATATAAATCCGGAAGTCTACCCCTTTCTAGTCTTCGATCTGAAAACGGATATCTAGATCTCGAATCTTCGCAAGATTGAGTTCCATTACATCGCATTGCAGGATGCTGTGAGAGTGCAACATACCGATACCATGTTGCATATATTTCGGAAGAGCCATCGATGAGATCGAAAGAACAATTGATGTGATGAGCGGTAGATTTTATGTGTACTTGCTAGGGTATTAAATTGAACTGAGCTTCGTCGAATGTGTGGTCAGTGATCTGATAGAAGGTAAGCAAGCTCCCCAGTGATTATTGCGTGCTCCTCAGAGCGTGCGGTATTGGGAAACAACATTTACCTCCCACCGCCACATCGACACCCTTCTCCTTCTTCCTCCGTCTCCTTCCTCCTCACCCTCATCCCATCACCACCTTGCTCTTCTATCAATCCCCCTAACAGAGCGTTCATCTTATCTTAAGTGAAGCTCCGTTTGGAATTCGATAGATTAACCGTTCTTTGAATTGATTCTCAGCTTGAGGCTTCTTATCTTCATTGCTCGACGCGTCGGTGAGTACTTCAAAAGATCTCCTTCTCTTCTACAGCTGTAAACATCTTCAGATGCATGTAGCAACTTCCCATCATCAAAGTGTTCAGAATGCTCCATAACCTTTCAATCATTACTCTCCAATCTTATAACCATTACTCTGTGATTTCATATATCGGACACGTCTAGCTATCTCCTTTTATCTACATACTTCTTCAATGTCGTCTCTCTTATTATGTAAACCAGTCATCTCATGTGCACGTTCACGTCTTCTTATTCTGTCTCTCTTCCTTGTAGTCCATCCTTTGCGTCCTGAGCTGCTTCATCAGACAAATCCCTGCTAATCATGTCAATGTTTCCTTTACGAGATATTCCTTTTCGTAACCTCTAATTTTTGCCTATTAGCATATTTTGCTTTCTCGCGTATATTGTCCCTTCATGATGCCTTGCTTACGGATCAATAGGCAAAACTATGGGCCGGAATCCCCTGCAATGGCTTCTTGCCATTTTCCTGTTCTGTTGGTGCTTGCCAACAGATGGGCTCCAGCTGTTCGATCGAAACCCCACTGGTTTGAACATCCTTGGCCGAAACCCTGTTACCCCGTCTATCTCCAAGCCTGAAGATGCTCCCCAAGAACGCTCTACCTGGTCTGAGAAACGTACTCCAGAGAAACGTTCTGCAGAGGCAATTCCCCAACCCCGTGACTACTACTATTACCCTCCTCCTTATTACCCACCATACTATCCACCACATCATGGCACTACCAGAACCTCTTCACGTAGTACCTCGGTTGAATCGACTTCTTCCATTGGGTCTAGTACTTCCTTTGAATCTTCCACCACTTTTCAGTCCTCCAGTTCCTCTTCCGGGTCTGTTACATCTTGGGATGTCAGCACGGTTACTACTACGTGGACCACCTCGGAAGCATCTTCAACTGGATCTATTACTTCTGGGGATATCAGCAACACTTCTACAGAAACCGGGACTACATCGGAATCAGGGTCTTCTTCTTTGTCTGTCACTACACAGGATTTCAGTAGCACCACAACTGTCATTACTACCGTTACGGTAACTGAGAGCAGCTCAAGGTATGTTATGATGTCCCAGATACATATAATAAAATTGAGAAATCTTGTTAACCTATGCATTGCAATTACAGCTCTTCAATCTTTTCGAATTCCTCTACTTCTGCCACGAGTCCTTTGGAAACAACGTCTACGGGCACGTCTTCAATTATCTCACTCCCTGAGACAGAGACGGTGACTTCGTCTGTCACAACAACCACTGTGGCCAGCACGGGAACCAGCACAGCTGTCTCTTCAACCTCGAGCAGTAGTCTCGTTACCTCTGTCAATGCCACCACCACTACAACGGTGACCAAGCCATCTTCCAGTTCCGCATCGAGCACTTCGACCGTGATATCCGACCCGGAAGTCAGTTCGACCTCATTGTCAACCGGTTCATCTAGTAGTCTTGTAACATCTGTCAATGGTACCACGACTACAACTGTCATTATCCCGTCCAGTAGTTCGAGCTTTAGTGTAACTTCTGAGCCTGAGACAACTCTTACCAGTAGCTTCTCTACAGTTACTTCCTTCAATGCTACTACGACTGTTACGGTTCCGATATCCAGCTCGGAATCGAGCAGCTCAAGCCTTATCTCAGAGCCTGAGTCGTCATCGACGTCATCCTCCTTAAGCTCAACCAGTTTGGTAACATCGATCAATGCTACTACTACTACCACGGTCACTATTCCGTCTACAAGCTCGTCTACAGGGTCTTTCAGTCTGATATCAGAGCCAGAGGTCACCTCGACTACCAGCTTTTCCACTTTGACGTCCTTCAATGTATCAAGCACCCAATCCAGCTCTTCTTCAATTACTACAGGTGTTGCTACTACCACGGTATTCAATTCGACTACCACTGTGACCGTTCCAAGTACCACCAGTAACGATAGCATCATTTCTGAACCTGAAACAACGGAGACTTCATCAACGAGCACGTTTTCGGCAATCATATCGTTAAATTCGACTACTAGTGTCCCCACAACCACAATTTCGTCGGCTTCTCAGACTACCGGTAACTCGAGCTCCGTGTCGGTCCCAGAGTCAATTAGCATTTCAACGGTAACATCACTTAACGCCACAACCGCTACTACTGTATCCTTGACTGGCAGCTCCAGTGTAATATCGGAGCCCGAGACAACTGTTACTTCGGAGAGCAGCTCAACATCCAGTTCCACTAGTGCGTCGTCTTTTTCTGGGAATTTGACAACTTCAACTTTTACTAGTTCATTCGGAAGTTCAACCGGCACTTTCACATCGACAATTTCGGACCCAGGCAATGCAACGACCACTTTCACTATCACTTCCGGAACCTCTACTTCTACTGGGACAACCACGATTTCGGATCCGGGAACATCCATCACAACGATCACTACAACGATTCCAAGTTCTATCACTACAGGCACTACGACATTCATTCTAAGCTCTTCTTCCTCCATCTTTGTTCCAGAGAACGAGACCACGACGTTTACTAGCTCCTTTGATTCATCAACTAGCACCGGAAAGTCAACCATAACAGTCTCTGGAAATACAACAACTGTGACATTCACAACCACGTCCGGCTCTTTCACTCTCACTGACACGGAAACACTCACTGAGCCAGAGACTACCGCAACCACAACATTCACCAGCACGGTTCCTTCTTCTGTAACAACTGGTACAAGCACTATTACTCGGAAGACTAAAAACCCATACTACCCATACTACCCCTACCCTTGGTATTACTCATATCCAAAACGCCCAGCTAGCAGCGGCACCTCTTCTGCAACTTCGTCATCCAGCGTTGTCTCTGACCCTGGTGCTACCTCAACTTCTTCCGCTAGTTCCACCTCTACCTCGATTTCCAGCTCCTCCATCGTAGATGCCAGTGAAGGTTCAAGCACCATCACCAGTGCTTCTGCTTCTACCAGCTCCCGAACTAGCTGGCAAAGTACTCCTCCTTTGAGCCCCAACGGTATCTGTGGTCCATCGAACGGCTTTGGCTGCTATGGAAGTTCATACGGTCCGTGTTGTTCACGATCTGGAACATGCGGACGTGATGCTCTCCATTGTATCGTCAACTGCCAGCGTGGATACGGTGAGTGTTCTAACTCTGAGTTGAGTCCCGATGGTACCTGCGGTGGTCGGAGCGGATATATATGTCACCCAGCTGCTGGTGGAAACTGCTGTTCTCAATTCGGATGGTGGTGAGTTCAATCCATGTCTATCCTCATCACTTTTTCAAAACTAATCCCTCATAATAGCGGCAACAGTGGACCATACTGCGGAGGCGGCTGTCAACCCGCCTTTTCAATAATTGGTGCTTGTTACGTCCGCCCTGAAGTCTCCGAGAATGGTCGATGCGGTGTAAGTTTCGGTACTACATGCAGTGGCGGTGATTACGATGGACAATGCTGTTCTCAATACGGTTATTGGTTAGTTTCAGCCCGCTTCCGTACTTACTACTCTTACGAAGGAAATTCTAATCCAATTAATGTTGCAGTGGTATCACAAATGCTCATTGTGGGCCTGGTTGTCAGTCGGGATGGGGCCGATGCGCTGCTCCCTAAACATGCAACTTCATTATTACCTATTGCATTCTCTTTGGATTTCTTTCTCTTTTAGTAGATGCTGTTATCATTTGCTTTTTACATGTTTGCTTTCATCGTTTTGGGAACCAGGCGAGAAGCTGTGTTTTTTGTTTCGGTTGACATTTGTGCAGCCTGATATTACCAGCTAGACCCTCGCGACTGCCCACTTGTTTTTTGATGCCCATAATTGCTCCATACTCATACCCGATATTCTAGAGACTTTTGACGTTTCTCTTTATGAGAACAGTCGTCCCATTATTATCGCACCTATACATAGGCCCGACCCCTAATAGCACCCAATGAATCATATGAAATCCTTTCCATTGCATAGTCATGTTAGCAAAGCAATTCCATGCCTAAGAGCATTTTAAAATCTAGAACAATAAGACCAAAAGACAATTTCAGAGTTGCCCTCCTGTGAAAAAATCGCCTAATTTCCGAGTTAGAAATTTAGGGAGTTCATACAACAGCATTTCGTGCCGAAGTTATGGGTCGATATCGACTCCAAAAGCACTTGTGTTAGTTAGTCTCGTATGCCTGTGTAACAACAACTATAAATGCAACATCTACAACACGTAAGCTTTCGGATCATCCGCGGGCACAGATCTCGTCTCGTATTAATGAGTAATTACCGAATGTTACACCGGTACCCCAGCAACGTACCTCTTTTACTCGTCTAGGATAGTCTGTTTTCACGTGGTACGATCTATCCGTGACTCGCTAACATGGTTCAACCCTCCACAGATCGATCGCCAACTTACCGGTGTCCCCCTGAAACGAAATGGTGTGATTTGTGCTCGATATTAGCTCTTCTAACCTCCTATAATCGAACCGAGATCACCTGGTTGGATAGTAGCACGGCCGCAGGAATATGCGAGCCAACATCGATGCCCGATCTGTTTTGTTTGTGTAGCAGCGCGCAGATATAAGCTTAAAATCGGAAGCGAAGCCAATATAGATAGGAGACTATATGGTTAAGAGTCCAGGCCCTCGGGACGAAACTCTCGACAGTTTCCGAAGTCTTGATCTCATATTGTGAGTCTTGAAATGCATGTGTATTACGCTTCATGCGGTACACGATGAATATGTTGTAGTACATCGTTGGCTAGAATATATTGAAAAAAAAGAGTAAGTTGGCATCTCACAAAGCTGCAATTGCATATTACCCCCATAATCGAAAAATTAATATCCGTGAGCTCGTGCTGAGGCTAGAGCCATAACGCCGCCCTCCATGTGAGCATCTAGTTGTTGACTCGATCGAGAGAGGAGCCAATATATACAAATCATTCCATAGATAGGTTTATAAGCTCAAAGATTCCGCGAAGATAAATTATTCTTCTTAATTAATTACCATATATCAACCCCTAAATCACACTACGAGGCGTCGCATTACATCCCTATTATAAGATAAAGACCGGATCTTTCAAAAATAATTTACAATGGTGCTTAACGGACAATACTATATCCAAGCTGTCGGGACCAACCTTCTACCTCGTTATGTCGGCCGCGCGGCAGTAGAGGACCGCAGTCCATTACCAAAGCAAATATGGGCACTTATCCCGGGTGGTGGACTCTTCCTTCCCAGAGTGAGTGGTTTTCAAAGGATGATGTTACTAAGTTGTCTGGAAACTCCGTGTATTCGCCTTTGCAGGATTGTAGCACTACGACACATGATTAACACTGACGTGCGACTTGAATATAAAGAAGTGGGAGATCACCTCGGCCGGAGAAAAGGGCGAAGTCACCCTTGCCACCGGCGGTGCGAGGACCGCCCCTTTCCAGCAGAATGTTGCAGCTTGGGTCGACGAAATACCTGATTTGGACGCCGACTGGTACCTGGAGCCAGCAGGGCCACCTGGCTCGTACAAGTTCTTGTATGTTGGCGAATCACCCTCCCTCCTTCTTTTCTTCTTTCTCCGTCCGATTAAGATAGGAACTATATAATAAATCACTACTATTAAAGAGAGTTGAAAAACTAAATACCGTCTGCTGTAGCATCCATACCAAGAACGGGGAATACTGGACCGTTGCTCCTGTGACCACAACTTCCGGATACCCTGTTGGTTTTCCTAGTTCTTCATACCGATATTAAATCCTTCTTATGGTACGCAGGTAAAGCTAATCGGTAGTATATTTTCCACAGATTTCGCTCCAATCATGGAGAGGCGACGTAACCCAAATCTTCCATGTGACGGCTGCTGATGGCTGGTTTGGAGAATTGTATGAGCATGAGTATACCAGTGGAGGAACCAAGAGCCATCATGCTGCCAACTCCGGGAAGGGTGTTTCCCGTGATCAAGACCGATTCGGGAGAGAAAAGAAGTTCTGTGCCTAAACGCGGTCACATACTTCAAAAATGACCTAATTGAAAAGCGAGGCAATCAAAATGCTATGTTACTCTCAAGATCTTATGAATTGCCTTCAATTTTGTGTGCGTGTCTTCGCAATCGGGATTGCATTTTGCTTTTCGAGTCGACTAGCCCAGGCTAGTTTTCTTCTTTAATCTGTGTTATCCAAAACTGAGCTCTGATCTGATTAATGAAAGAATCCAAATTCATAGGTGCAGCTGTGTCCTCCTACGTGCTGCAATTTGATTCACGACACAAGTGTTATTACTATTACTATACTCTAGGAAATGGAATACTTAATTCGTCTATTCTCTTCCTTGCCGTACCAACCTTTGGAGCAACTTTGTAAACTTCGAACGAAATTCTCCGCCTTGGCATTGCCTCGTGAATCTTTTTCTTGTCTGATCCTTACTTAGATATAGCCGCCGAGCCAGAGTTATGGGACAAGTTTTGTTACGCGCCGTGCTCCAAATCGGAGTTAAGTCTGTTTTGTTACATCCGAGAAAGAAAAATAAGTACAAAGATATCACCAAAAAAACATGCGAATATTTGTTTCAAATGGCTATGAAGATTAAGATCTCATCTTAATTGATTATCAACATCAAGATTCTTCTATATTGAAACAATGAATACGGAGGGGAAAAGAAAAGCGAATCCAAAATGAATAAAAATGTAAAAGCCCAAAACGTCCATGTCGCTATGTAAAGGAGTGTATCCGGTGAGTCTTTTTATAGTACAATAAAATAATCAAGTCCATTGAATGAGTGTATGAAGTGAAGATATCAAAAAATATCTTCCCGTCTATATGCAGGTCGTAGATATTAAGTTTTCTTGCCGCCCAGTTCTGCGCTGTATGGCAGAGGCAAGTAAATGAGAACGTATCATGCTTTGGTATGACAGATAAGGGAAAAAACAAGGTTTTTGCGTTTGATCAAACGATTAAAGGAAAGTGATTATTGATTATTTTGATTATTCAGGGTCGTTAAATGTGGGGAGGCTTAAGCCATGATGAGAGCGACAACACCGACAACACCAACCATGAAGCTGCTGAAGACCTTAATGGATGAGGCGGCGCCAGTGGCGACGGGTAGGTTTGGAGTGGTGGTGTTGCCGCTGGATGGTCCGGTTGGGTAGACTGGGACCGAGGCGAAGGTGGTTGGGACGTAGGCAGCTGGAGTGGTATACTGAGCTGGGACTGTAGCTGGCATGGTCGAGGGAGCTGGAACGTATGGTGGAGCGGTGACGGATCCAGGAACCAAGACTGGCTTGGCTGGTTCGGTGGTGACCAACTTGACCGGGCAGACTGTGACAGTGGTGGCGATGACCTGGGTGGTGTAGCTGGGGACATAACCTGGCTGGTTGGTGATGGAAGCCGGGAGAGTAGAGCATGGGACGACAACAGTGGTGGAGACAGTGATGGTGGTGGCACCGGTGCTGGCTGGTGGGAGAGTCACATAGGTAGGAACGCAGGTAACGATAGCTGGGTTCTGTGGGATCTCGTCGGCGCAGAGACCTTGAAGGTACTCGAGAGCCTTTGCGACTTCGTCATCATCGATACCCCAGGCTTCGACGCAAGAGGCGACGCTCTGGATATAGTCTGGGTTGGGGCAGAGACACTTGACATCACCGCTATCAATACACTGGGTGATCTTGGTCCATGTTTGCATACACTGTGGGAGAACTGGTGGGCAGCCGGTCTCAACTGGGACGCTTGGGGCAGTGGTGTAGACATCAGTTCCGGTGGGTGGGAGGGTCTCGTATGGGACGCTGGTGTTAACAGGTGGAACGTAGACGTTAGTAGGAGGAACATAGATATCGGTGGTTGGTGGGACATAGACGTCAGTTGGGACCGAGCTGGTGGTGGAGACGGCTTCAATGGTGGTGGTAGTGCCGGTGCTGCCAACTGCACCAGCAGTGCAGGTGTAGTCGTTGCAGACAGAGGAAGTGGTGGAAGCAGCGTCAACGGTGGTAGTGGTACCAGCCTCGGTAGTTCCAACAGCAGTGCAAGTATAGTCGTTACAAACAGTGCCAGTGGTGGATGCGGCCTCAACGGTGGTTGTGGTACCGGCCTCAGTGGTAGTCGAGGCAGCCTCGACAGTGGTAGTGCCAGCATTGCAATTGCCGTACTGATCGCAGACAGAGGTAGTAGTACCAGCGGCCTCGGTGGTCGAGGTAGTTCCAGCCTCAGTGGTTCCAGCATTACAGTTTTCATACTGGTCGCAGACAGAGGTAGTAGAAGCAGCATCGACTGTGGTAGCGGTGCCAAGGTCGGTAGTAACAGCGGTGCAAGTGTATTCGTTGCAAACGCTGGTGGTGGTGGTGGCCTGCGCAGCCTCAGTGGTAGTCGGTGGGACGGAGACAGAAGTGGTAGTGCTACCGTTGTCGCACTGGAACTTGATGTGATGAACGTTGAACTTGCACTTCTTCTGGTTGCTGGAGCTCTTGTGGAGTCGACACTTCACGCTCTTGGCACCACCGCACTGGGTATTCTTGATGGAAGTAATTCCAGTTCCGCAGCTGCTGACTTGCTTGCAGCTGGAGCCATCGGCCATACCGTAGACGAACTCAAGAACAGACTCGAATTCGAGGGAGATGTCAAACTCATCGACGGAAAACTTCTTGTCGCACTTGATTTCATTGTTGTAGTTACTGGGTTCGACGTGAGATGAGGCGCATTTGCTTCCGGAACCACGACCTGTTCTCCTCTGGAGTTTGCTCTGCTGGCAGATGTATCCGCTGAAGTTGAAGTCGTCGTATTGTGGAAGATCACCGTCTGGGGCATCGGAGAAGTCGTAGCCAGTGTATTGCTTGGGGGTACACTTTTCACTGGAGTAGGCTGGAGGATTGAACTGGTCACGTCCACTACATTGCTTGCCACCACAGTCGTAGCCATTGAATGGCTGAGTCCAGTCGATATAGGTGGCCGAGACTGCCTGAATGGCAGCAAAGGCACCGAGGATTTGAGCGGCTCCCTTCATTTTGATAGTTGTAAAAATTTGGGAAATAGTGTTTGGTTATATAACGATAGGCCTGAATGTAAAAATCGATAGATGTAGGTTAATAAAATATAGGAAACTGTCTGGCCAAAGCAGAAAACGAGAGTTATATTGGCACTGCCAGAAAGTTTGAAGTCACAGAATATCGACGAAAATGTGTTGAAACTGTTGGAATTCTGCTAAGAGCGAGTGTCACTGCTCGAGCAGGCAATATAATAAATAGAAAGGAAGAAAAATAAGAAAACTACGAAGAACAACGAAGGTCGGGATAGAGATGAAGAAGACGCTTAGGGAGGAGAAGGGAAAAGAGACATTCAGAAGGTTGGATCTCGACCTTCTTATGTACCAGATGCTGCGACATAATTTTTGATTTTATTCTTTTTTTTTTTTACCCTCCAACTAGCTGATAGTATAGACGCAGCACCGAAACAAGCAACAGTCAAGAGTTCCACTAACGGATAACCTGCTAGTGGTGCACTATAGTACCAGTGTGCTATTTTAGTGATAATAGCAGCGTACCCTGGCCGAAAAGCTTGCAGGGGAAGTTTCAACCTTTTTCGAAGAACAAAGCTCGCCCAGGTCCGTCCATCCAATCCGAGCGCCCAACCGCCAACCGCCCCACAGTGACCCTATCATTCTGTTCCTGCAGAGAATCCGTCCAGGCGGCATGCCCACTTTGGTGGTTTGAGAACCTTAGCATGTTTGAAGTTATCTCAGACACAGCTTGGCGTCGCCAAAGGGAAGCGTAGATTTTTGCGCTGTCGCCCCTGAGCCGTCTGATTTGCTGACAGCATCCGGCCAGTTGCTCAACGCGGTCATCAACAGGCGCTCCAAGGCTGTGCTGCGGCCACGGCCCTTGCTTCGAGTTTTCTGCAGACTTTGCAGAGGCCGGATGGTTCTGGTCAGCTAGAAGAAAATTTTGATTTCCAAAAGCAATCTCTCAACATGTTTTTCATATTCAATTTTGTGGTTGTTCATATGTTTGTGGGGCAAGGTCGGTGCCGGATGCCGCTATCCGGCACAATCTCGAGGCTTCAGCAATTAAAATCCAATATGATAACACGACCTTCCAAGATCTTAATAGCTTTCTTGCTATAACATTTTTCATTTCATTTCATTCAAAAGTTTCCTTCTGTTGGTTTCGTATTGTGACGCCTCATCGTGGCCTGTACAAATTTTCACAGATATAACTTGCAACAAGCAATTCCAAAGGCCTGCTAGAATGAGATTACCTAACCTTTCCAACTGCCCAATATCGATGGTTAACGCCGAATCCGAAATGGCCGCTCAGTAGTTCCAGCGCCAAGTTGGCGTCAACTAGATCAGCGCTGGCACACACTGGTACAAGCTCCCAAACCAATTGACGGCCAGGTTCAAAAGTTCCCCCCCGCCAAAAATAGGGCTTCGCGAAACTCAACCTCGGCCAACGTGAACGCTCCTTTCGTAATTTCCAGACTTCGCGTAGATATAAAATGCCTATTATTAAAAATAAATTCGCACCGGAAAACTTGTCGATAAAAAACAGTGCGCTCTGGAGTCGGTGACATATCGCATGTTTTGTTCCCTTCTCTCGTGTCCAAGATTGCCCTTGTTCGATATTCAGCAATGCCACCCGATTGATATCGCGAGGGGTGTTCATATTATCATGAGAAAAATACGCAACGGGCAAAACCTCTTCCGTTCGCGTTCCGTGGATCGAGAGCTTGACCCCTCCCTCATCCCTTGGCCGTAAACATCCATCCGACTCCTTTCTCTCTAGCCCAGATGAACAGCTGTTTCACCGAGCAGTCTTCCAGGTCAGATCCCCTCTGAGATGTTGTTTCTCGATCCGGAAGCTCGGGTTCGAAAATACCATCGCATGAATTCTCCCTATTTTTCGTCTGCTTCAGACAATATCACGTACATGGTACACGTACCTACTTATGTAAATCATCCTTCTAAGTCAGCTTCTCACCTCGAATGCAACGCAACTAAGAGGAAAATTCGACATTCCATACAAGAGCACCTGTACACTGATCCTGTTCGTGCAACCTGCAATCCCCCTATTTCCGATTGTGAAAAATGTGTGCTCTATCGAAATCGCAATTTTGATGCGAAATCGATATACTATCGGGTCATGGTCGGAACTTCGATCTTCTGCCGCTTTTTTCTTTTCCTCAATGACATATGACAGTGCGGTGACAACAATTCGATCGAATCATGAGGTTTAGCAAACCGCATCCTCCCCATTTTGCTTGTTTGCCGGTTCCTGGCTTCGTTCCTGACCTCTCATAAAAAACGGGTTGGCTAAATTGGCCAGGAAATTCCCAGGCCCCACCTTCACCTATTGTTTTGACCGGCCCAGTCTCGTTTAGGAAACCAGAGGCATCCCAGGGCAACACTTTTGCGATTTTCCCCTTCAACATCCAAGGGAACGAACCAACTTCACAACTCGAGACAGAGGGGGAGGCGCAGCTGCGATCCTGAACATAACTTCAACGGTCAACGGTGGGATTGCTCCATGGCATACCCGCATGCTTTGACAAGGGCACAGAATGTTCTCTTTCTTTCTTTCTTTTCTTTTCCCTCAACGGTTGCTGTCTTGTTTTTCCAAGTTTTAGACGGAATCTAAATCCGCGATATGTTTTGAGCTCGACGCAAGTCCAACCAACAGCAACGTTGAAATTCGTATGCCAGCGTGTTAATGTTACCTTGCAATTGTTGATTGACATCACATTGCATATAGAAATATACGTGGAGATCTTATTTCGTGTTATTTGGTTTAATCTTGATATATTAACTTGAATTGCCATCTCGTAAATAGTTGGCACGGAGCAGTCCGAGGCTCATCATAAATCAATATTAGAGTACAGAATATTAACACCCCTATTCAGATCCAGTCTATATAAACAAACGTGCTATAGATTTCCTATCGCTTCAACATACCTCCAACAACCGAATTAAAAGCAATCTACTCAATTATTGCTTTGCAATCAAGTTTAATATCGAGAAAATATCTAACCCCCCAAAAAAACGCCGATTAAATCAACAAGAGCGGTCGGACGTGCAAGACGGGTAAACGCTTGGCGGGTCGTTCCTGATATCTGTAAATTCCCCACACAAAGAGAAAAAGCGGCATCTACACAGCCTCATTATTCTGTTATATCTGTTACATCGGTTGTTACAGGCGCGTCTGTTTCAACTGGTTTTCTCTCCCGACCCATTCACTTGGTACAGCCCTGTAAAATCTAAACGAAAGACATGCATACAATCCAGATACTACACCGAGAATCGATCCATAAAATATCTTCTTCAAAAAAAGAAAGACAACTGAAAAGAAAAAGATTCGCTAACCCAGTGAAGAGGGCTGAGTCGACGAGTTGACCAATGCACCCACGGTTCGGATATGGTCTCAGCACGGATGCAAGATGCACTCCGAAAGGTTCATCTGGAACATGTTTCAGCGAAACCTCATGCGAAGCGTAATTTGATGCCAAACGAGGAATAGCGCCGACCGGGTTTCTCTGTGCAAAATTGTGACCTTACGACGAGACTAGATCGTTACCTTCCCAATGGGTTCTAAATTTTATACTCAGCCGACCGCATTTACAACACAAGCTTTTCCATCCTTACACACGGCTTGCCGGCCATGGCTCAAAGTTGGATTCGAGCAGTTTACTAGACTAGGTTGACGGGCTCGTGTTTCTGTTTGCCCATTTTGTGTGCTCCGCCACAAAGGTTTGTTCAACATTGACGGTAGAATTTAGTAGTCTTGTTGTGAATTCAGCAGGGAATATATAGCCTAACAGCGAAGATACTTCGGTGTCTATGATGTAAAGACAGAAACATTTGTAGCACGTTGACTAAATGATGCGTCCGAACACACGGGAGTATAAAGCCTTTTAACCCACTAGATTATCCATCATGGATTCGTACCATGAGATGTCCGGGGGTGGTAATGAAAATGTATTCTTTTTTCAAAAGAATGAATGAAAACCTATCTATGGTATGAAAGAATAAAGTTATTTACACCCAACCAATCCAATCAAAACAGCCTAGGCAAAAGAAAGGTCCGAGGGCATGTATAGGTGACGGATGGTGGTAAAACATGGATTGCCGCCATGTTATAAAAAAAGAGTGTTGAAGGACATCTATGTCCTTATCCCAACCCCAGTAAAGAAATGAATGTGGAAGAAAAAAGATTGTGGGAGAAACCGAATGTTGTTATTGCCGTTGGCCGGCATGGTGAACAACGACGGGTAAACACTCCTTCCCTGGCTGGCCGTTCGACAGAGCAATGGTTGTATGAGGGTTTAGCAGGTGAGGGCAAACTTTTTGTCCCCTCCGTACCAGGAGACACCGAAGCGGGTTTCTGCGACGCCGCCCGGCTTCCATTGCTCGTCAACGGCCTCGAACCAGAAGAATGGCTTTCTGGTTGAGCGCATCCAGCACGCGACGGCCCTGAAGTACTGGTTGGCCTTAGCGATACCAGGAATGGCCTGGCCGATGGTGTTACCCAAGGTCGGCCAGCCGGTTTCGCCCACAATAATGGGCTTACCGTTCATCCTGGCACCAAGGGTCCACCAATCGCGCTGGAATGCACCCAACGCCTGGTCGACTCGAACGCCTCCGTAGTCTAGCGAGAGTTTGTTAGCATGTTGTCGATAGAAGTTGAACGCAAGGGTCACTGTAGAGTTAGAGGTTTGGACTTGCATGGATAATCAGTAACCATCACTACATCGGAGGCGTCGAGGACCGCTTGATTGGCGCCATTCAAGAAGGGAGCAATCCCGTCGCTGGTCCCTACGGGAATGTTTATCTTCCCGTAGCTGTTCTGGACCATGCCTTTGACATCCTGGTGATAGTGTATCAAGATATGAGTAAAGGTTCTGTCGAAATAGAAAGAGGGCTCAAAAAGTGCTTGGTTCAAGGGTGGGGAGGATGATGATGATGGGGAAGAAGTCTTACCCAGATGTATCCGGCCAATGTGGAAGCAGATGTACCTCTGTACATTTCCTCGCTTCCAACGGCAACGCCAGCAATCAATGACGCCATGCTGCCCAGTATTTGTCGTCCCAATTCGTTCTTGTCTGACTGGAACTGTGTGACGCCGCGTTAATCCACGTTAGCAATATGCATTCTCCAACACGGTAGCACGAGCTAGGACAGGGTATGGAATATCAAGAAGCATGTTGCATCTTTTACAACAATCGTGTTGAATGTCGGATGAGCTTACAGTAGCTTGAGGACTGGCCCAAATTCCTGCCCAGACCTTGATTCCTCCAACCTCCTTTGCAGCTTGCAAAGCCAGAGACAGAGCAGAACATTGGCTGGTGGTGAAGATCTTGACAACAGTGAAGGAGAATTGCGAGTTCCTGAAAGCTTTAACCTTGTTCATCTCAGCCTTCCAGTCATTCAAGTTCTTGCAAGCACCAGAGCTCTATATCGAAGGGTATGTCAGTCCAATCAGTTCATATAGAATAAGAAACACAACCAACTAATATATTACTGAACACAAGCTTACCGTGTAAGTTCCTATATTGAACCCGGCAAAGTAAGGAACGGATGGCCGATAAATGGTGGCTCGAGCACGAATCTCTGGGTTGCTGAGCTCGTGGCGAGCTGATAAGATGGATCCATCATCAGAAAGAACAGTATTGTTCGAACCTGAACGCAGTATCGAAGAATATGAGCTCAGAATATCGAGAACGATTGGAACTCAGAGATCCTTACCTGGAGGCGGGAGAACGACAGGAACGGGAATGTCTGGGTTAAACGGGGGATCCTTATAAATCTTTGGATCGAAAGGAGCAGCGGGAGTATCCACTGGAACCGGAGCTGCACTAATGGCAGTCGGATGGAAGAGAAGGGCCTTGAGGGCAATGCAGATGAGTTTAGAAAGCAACATTGCTAATCGACGGATTTCAACACGGCCGGTGGATGTATTGCTGCGAGAGAAGACAGCGGACAAAGCACAACTTTTCTGGTACTTGAGTACCGGTATTCGAGTTCAATTGGTAAAAGAGAGTGGCTATCCTCGTGGCTAGACGGGAAGACTTGGATTGAGAAAAGACTGGTGATGGCGGTATGATCCGAGGAATGAGTGGAGGTCAACCGTATTCTAATTCTGGAACACGTTTATGACGACGAAGGAGTGGAAGGTTGCTGTAGGGAATCCCAAAGCTCACTAAATGGAGACTGTCGACCTAACAAGCACACGTCGGCAAAAGAAAATGAGAGACAAAAGGCAATATGATTCGAAAATAAAGCAAAGGAGTGTGACGTCGAGCTTTCGACAATAGCAGCAATAATACCAGAATACTTGTGCTTACTGAAAAGAGAGAGCCAAGAGCAAGATCAACGTGATCAACTACGGGACCCGGGTGATTTTATACTCTAACCATGGTTCCGGGCGTGCTCTATGGGGTCCCCTAGCTGCGAGGAAGACAGTACGGCTGACGAGGGTGCTTACGACTCGTTTAGAAACGTGCAAACGACGATAATTAATTATTCTCCGGACAAATATTACAATTGGCTCTCATTAGGACTACAGCGGGGGCGTTTCTGCAGGATGGACTGGTCCTTTGGGTATTGTGCTGCAAGGTACCAGAGCCCTATCAGACATCCTTCATCGTTCATTGATCCAGCGCAGCACCATGCAAGGGCCTGCATAATCAACGCATTGGCGATATTGAATCTGACAGACTCTCCAGGACGACTCGAAAACACCCGAACGAAGGTATATCTATGAGTGTTTTAACGAAATTCCCGGTTCTCGGATCCATCAAAATGATCCAGTCTGTACCTTCTCCGATTCTAAGAGGAGCTTGGAACGGTCCTTGGGGTGTCAAATCAGAATAGGAGTATGCTATCCCGAGACTCTTATTGGTCGTCGACAAACATTAAAGCTCGGGTGCGCCTCCGAGACAAAGTGGGAGGCGAGCTGAGGCCGAGCTAGCTGAGGCGATGGAATCTTCTCGCTCGAAAGAGCCGTAAGCGTATGAGCTGGCGGCGCAGGAGCTTGCAGGATTTTAAGGAGCCAAGCAGCCTCTAAGGCGGATGGCGAGCCTTTCACCCCACCCTCTTGCGACCCGAATTCGCCCTACGACGCCTGGCAACTGTTGGAGCTTTTGTGCGATCGTGATCTGATTGGTCGCTCTTTGATGAGCCTTCAAGGCCAGGCCGAACCTCATGCCAGGGGTGCGTGCTAAGCGAGAGATTCAGGAACCAGCGGCCGTCCGCTAATATTCAGGAACACCAATCAGCCCGCTCCACGAGACTAAGCATCAAGATCCTCAGAACCGGGCCGTAAAAAAGAATCCGCCGGTTCGGAGAGTGAGCCTTTCTTTTCTGCAAATGTTTGGTAAGGCGAGAAAATATATTCTCCATTAAGATTAAGTTGTTTATAACATAACCGGGATTCGCGGAAAACTCCTGTGCAGCCACTCTGTTGCAAATTGCAGCGTGGTGTTGTTGACACAGGGGTGGAACATCTAAAGGAAGCCAAACAGATTCGAAGAGGAAAGAAGAATAAAATAAAATATGAGAAAATATAAGAAATCAGGCTTGTTGGAAAGAAGAAATTTGGAGCGACGCTAGAAAACCCAGGTTTGCGCTGAATGGTATAGAGATGTTGATAAAGAAGAGAAAGAAATGCTAAATTGGTGCTGGGTTGTTAGCCTTCAGCAGGCAAACCAGAAGCAGATGAGTAACACTACCTTGTAAGTGGATTTAATATTCTATTTATTTTGAAGATATACCCCACAACGTATTGCTACCGACGTCCGCATTGTCTATAAGCTAAAATGATGAGTGCTAATTTACAAACAGGTGAAAAGTCAAGTATGTTAGACAAGCCTAAAACTCAAAGGTGCATGAAAAAGCGGGGTGCTTACCCGTATGCATAAATGCATATAAAAGTATTAAAACGAGTAGAGTCTTTCGTCGCCATCAGCAGACATGGCCTCATGGTCATAGCCAATGAAGCTCGGAGGGGATGAGTAAGGGCTCGGAGGGTTGACGGGTACTTGAACTTCGGCAGCGATATCCGAGACCGTCAAAGTAACCACAGGGTCGACATTGCTAGCAAGGATAGGCGCCGGTTGTTCCGGAGTGGTTCCTCTTCTTTGTCGCGGGGAATAGAACCCAGATTTCTCCTCAAACATAACCCTCTCCTTCTCGAAGGTGTTAGTGTCGTATCGCATAATTAAGCCGCGGTCTCCAGGATTATCAGCCATCTAAGCGATTGATGACACAGCAGTCAGTCTCATGGTCCTCCTACTTGGTCACGAATGAACTGTTCCAAGCGACTCGACTTACAAATAACCTTACTATCCAGAATCCATTATCGCCAGTCGCAATCTCTGCATTCAGCGGAAACCCACGGTTGTACTTGTGATATGTCTGGATAATGGCAGTCATAAATTGCAAGATAGACGAGTCGGAAACACACAACTAAAGATACCATCGTCAGTGTCGGTCGATCTTGCATGTGGCGGGTGGCCCCAGCCCGGGAACTGCTATTTTACATCGCCCAGTGCGAGCGCAAAATCGATAATTTGCTGTGTGCGGGATCACCAGGACGTCGGGGCGTGTACATCGATCACCCTCCATGCAGGTAGCGGAACGGCACTTACTCCATAGCAAAATAGGTTAAATGCTGTAAGAACGATCGAAGCATCTTGCAGGTACGGCCAAGTTTGTCTTAACCGATCTCTTAGCAAGCTTATGGCCCTCATGGCATGGTTGTGGGTCATATTAGTAAACACCGGCCAGTGGGGGCTCTGGGTCAATGCAGCGTCGCCTATCACCGCATTGGAACTATTGCTTTAGCTAATGATAACGACCCGGCTAAAAAGATGAAAGTTAGCTTACCGGCACTGAAGGCCATCACTGCATGATTCGTCATTTCGTCCTGCGAGAAGATGCATGTCAATGTAAGTCTATTCCTTTTCGCTTGGCTCCCATGGCACTGCGCATGGTATATCTTGCGAAATCCGGGAATCCCCACATCTCAGAACGCCATGCAAGAGCGGATGTAGCTTACCACGAGTGATATCTGTCGCGAATCGACATGGAAGAGTGTCGATATCATCCGGGCGAATTCAGGCGTGCACATGGAGTTGAAAGTCAGCTGGCTACCCCAGAAGTCGGCAAATCTCTCCATAAGCCGCGACGAATTGCTGTCAACGATCCGATAAACGGGAGGCTCCCGTATCATCGCCATTGGCGATCGTCTAGTAGGCATATTAAGCCTCCTTAGAAAAGGCAATTAAGGTTCAGTCCGGTATCCACAACACGAGCTCGAGGCTATGCGACTCACAAAACCTACATTGCATGTGCGCCGTTTCTCACAATACTAAGATCATCTTTTCCGGGCCTTCGGGGCGGCGGGGAACCCGAAGATGAGGCGGTGGTTGGTATGAAGTCTTCCTCTTCGAGAAACTGACTTATACTGTTGCGCATTAAAGGTATTTTTTAGCTGTTGCGTTCATTGTTCGAAAATTTTCCATTTTTAAATAAAGTGGCCGGCAAAGAGCACCTTCTACTCGACGAAGCGAGCCTGCTTTCTGGAAGAATAAGCTCCTCTTCCTTTGCTTCTCGCTCTATCTTCTCATTCCTAGCACTCAACGGCTGCGAACACTGATACCCATGCTCCTGGCACCTATTGCACTTCGTTCCAGGCCACGTTCTACCCTCCGGCAAGCACTAAAACACGAATTAGCCGAAGATTAGTCAACCAGAAACGTGCTCGATTGTTTCTCTGGCTTCGTCCCATTCTGGGATTGTACGAGCCAATTGCGCCAACGCCTTGTACAGATTGCACATACCTTTTGCTTGTCCAACCGACAACGAATGCATTTTAAGATCTCCTTGTGTTTTTTACCCTTTTCTTTCGGCATGGGGCCAGCGCGAGCGCCCATGCGATATGCACGGGCGTACGAAACGGTTTAACTTGCCTTTGCGACTTGGCCAGGTGAGTGGGTGTGAGTGCGGATGGGCGTGCGTGCGTGTGTGTGTCTTTCGATTAAAGCGAACCGGTGCCACTCGGACAGGGCTCAACGACCCGAATGTACCAAAACCATGCAGCAATCAACAGACGAGTTGCAGGTCTGGCTATTTGTATCTCGCAATTTTCAAAGATCTTTTCTTTCGATGGTTTGCTTTTGTGAAAACCGATCTACCGGATTTTATCCAAAAGCTTAGCCTGAGACAAAATACCACACTCTCGTTGAAGCAAACTTGGTTGGCGATTGGAAGCTGCTCCTTTTTAACTCTCCGTAGGTTGTTTCGATTCGGGAGACGCCTCTTTTGTCAGTTCCTGCCTTCGAAACGAATCTGGTTTAAAAGAACAGGAAGGAGCCACCAGCGGCGTGTACTAGCTCCGTAGGACTGTCGACTGCCCGCAAATATTTCGAAAAGGCTCTGCTGAAACCTATCGTCAGGTGTATTTAACAGCTTGGAGAGAATTAGCTTAGGGTCCGTCAAATGTCGTTCGCAATTTTGTCTTGGCGGTATGCAAGGGTGGGTTAAGGGCGACCAGGGTCTCCAAGCGGGATATCAGCCCTGAATATAAAGAAGTCGGGCAAGCCGGTCCACGAAAACAACTATCGAATCGATTGTTACTTATACATTTAGATACCGCATATTCATGAGATCTTCTCTTCCGTCTCAGGCTTCCCATTCTCGCGCTGCGAAGAAAATATCACATCAGCTTCGACCATTCCAGATAATGTGCGGAGCGAACCCCGTAGCCGACTAGGGCCCCACCCCGCATATCCCCGACTCGACTGAGAGCTCCGACCTGCACTTGCAGTATACGACGTATCAACACATACAATCTCGTCCCAATCGTCGACCAGTTGGGACATCAAAAAATCGTCATCTTACCGCGTCGCTATATTTCCAATACTTAAATCCCTCTTTTTCGTGGAATACCGCCTTCTCGCCGTCGTCATCCTCTGACAAAGCACCGTATTCATGCATGGGTCTCTTTTGTAAGCACGGCTCTACCGGGTTTAGTGCGGAGAATTCTGGATTCGGGGGGCTGTCTCCACGTTGTTATTTTGGCGATTTGATGTCATATCAGGATCGATTGTTTTCGAATTTCCCCTCCCTTTGCAGATGTCGGAATGTACAAGATGTCATCCGGCACCCGTTTTGACATGGTGTAGCTGCTTGGTCCTCGGAAATCCACGTTTTTCATGGGTTAGCGAGCTGCAGCCCTGGGTGAGTCGAGCGCATTGCGCATCATGCGTCGATTACAAAAGAGAGAGAGAGAGGAGGAAGATGAGGAGGAGGAAGCCACGTTGTTAACTTGCTCGGGGAACAATGTTTCAGCGAGATGACAAAATGCATGCATCTGTGGTCTGATTGACAGGAAATTCTTTGCCTCCCTCGCGGCCTCGACAGCCTGGATTCAAGGCTAGACTGGCCTGTATTTGTGATGTCCTCCGGTCAATCTAGGGAACTCTTCACGCGACTGTCGGCCGAATTGACGGGAAACTACCGGTGGAAAACTATGGAGGCGGAGTACGGCGATTCTCAAAAGGCCGTTCTACAATACGCAAGTGAGAATGAAAGAGAATGTGACATTTTCGTCGAAGAGAAGTGGCTGCTGAAGATAGGATTCGTATCATGCATGGTGCAGCCCATTCGTAAGGCGACACCCCACAGCTTTAACATTCTAGATATCCAAATTTCGATATTTGTACATATAGAAATAGCTGCTGCAAGCCAGCATGACAAATGCCCATAGTAGCCCGCCGCATAAAAATGACAGAACCAAAAACCCAGAATTGGGGGCGCCGGGCTGTCAGTACTCAGACGATCCTAAACCTTGACATAAGACATTCGACGGGACGGCTGTGTACCATAACGTTGGTTCCACGATACAGTAGCGAAAGTATAGGATTCCTAGTTCCGGGTGACACAAAAGTTGATTGAGACATTAACACTACTAATACAATATTTGAAAGGGCAACTGAAGCCGTTGGGTGGCTGAGAATAGACTCGTGAATACATTTGCCATCGTCTGCTGCAGCTATACGAGATACGAGAACCAGCAAAGAGCCCAAGATATCCTTGCCAAGTACTCCTAAATCAAAAGCGTGAATCCAAGAAACACCATCCTGCTATCATCATTTGTGTGTAGAAATTTCTGGAATACATGCTAGCTAGCTCCCTCTGTTGTCGTTAACTCCACCAAAGAAAGGTCTCCTGAAAGTGAAGGTCTGAACGTATCTCTCCGGATTCCATGGCTGAAGTTGAATAAGGAAGAATTCGCCTCTGGTCTGCCTCTGAACGCTCCAAAATTTATCGCCCTGCGTCGAAGTAATGCTACGAGAACATCAGCATATGTCCAATTGAGCTATTTACGATTTGGACGATTACTCACCTAAACTGATTCTCGCCACGGTCTACGAGATACCAGACGTCAGCCCCCCCACCTAAGACCAGCTTGGTAACAGCCAGGTGACTGTCTCTGTTGTATGCGGGACCTCCACAGCATAGAAACTTCCACAAGCCATTTCCTTTGCTATCCCTACCATCGTACAAAACGTTCCACTAGGAAATAGGATTCGTTAGCTGTGACAGTATGACATCGCATTGAATGAAAGAACTTTACTCACCACAGCACCTCGATCGCCTGGACCTCTTCCTATTGCACCGGTACGGACTCTTCTGTGTCCTACGGGTAGATCCAGTGGTCTCTCCTCGATTGGTAGGATGAGGGTGTTGGGCACCTCCGTTCGAACACCGTATATTCCGCCATTGAGAAAGAAGCTTGTTGTATTTGGCCAAGATATCGAGGTTAACGATGGCGCTAGGGTCCGCCCCAGAATTGCTATCACTCATAGTGCCGGATAAGACAATAAATTTTATAGGAAAAGATACACAGAAGAAGCGGGTCTTTATGTGGAAAATTGTAACGTCTTGTTGTATGTAAAGTTTTTTATATAAATGGAAACCTCTTCTTGTCAATGGGTTCGAGTATTATATTGGCGGCGAAGATATATTTGGAAACTTACACTCTTCTGCACGGTGCAGCAAGCCTCAGACAGGTCCGTATTTATATCCTCATGTTCTCTATAGCTTGAAAATGAAGCATATCGGCCCTGTAATATTTTTGATCAGGCATGCGGGCCCGTTCCATACCACATCGGATATAAAATATATGAATTCTTCTGCATTATTTTTAAAACCAAGAGACATCGACCGTCAGTCATAGAAATTCCAACGAACTGTTTGCTGCCCTGTAACAGCGAGGAACGATTAAACCCCCTTCAGAACTCGAGAAGCTAAGAGATAGGAATGCAGGTGGCCCTGCCTGAATAAACACTAGCTCTAGAAAGTTGTAATTAACGTGCACGTGCACCCGCAGAGCTTTAGACGATATGTACAGTCTCTGCCTCAAGCGCCTGAATTCGAGGCTGATGTACAGTTGGGTACAAATCAATATTATATTGAGTTTCTGCGGTAGATTGCGTTGCATTGGTGGGCTGTCGACATTCTTGAAGTAGGAATCGACCCCTGGGATAGTCTCGCTGTCCCGACGTCCCCTGGAGTGAGAAAGGAATCAACAGAACATGGGGCTTTGAAACTGCTTCTTCTGTCTACATTTACTCCGAGAGATTCCTTAGCTGACTGTTTCATATTTATGATGATCTCAATTTTTATTAATTTTCTCTCGACTAGCTTGATGCGAAAATCGTTTTGGCAACACACAATTGACAACAAAAAAACCCATGCGGAAAGGTAGATCGGTCTCATCCACAAGGGTATTTAAAAGGTTAACGAGCCAGGTGGTCTTGCATGCAGAGCTCACCCTGGCATGAGGCGAGCCATTAGCGCGCTAAAGTTCGCGGGAAGTTTATTATTTTAGACTGTCGCGTGTGGACAAAATTTGAATCTCGTCAACAAAGAAATCGAACGACACCTGCAAGAAACCAGCCAGCTCATCGATCTAGAGTGGAGATTCAATCAAACGAGAAGCCCAAAAAAAAAGTCACCACAAGGTCTCCAACCCATAAGAACTGCAGAAGCAGAACCTGCGACCTGTCGCCCACTTGATACAGGAAACAGGTATTAAGAGATCTTGATGAGAGTGGGATTCGAACCCACGCACGGTTACCCGTACCAGGATGTCGCTTGCTAAGGTGTGACCTTAACCTGGCGCCATAGACCAACTCGGCCATCTCACCGGAGGTTTGTGGTTTGATATGATCTATCGAGTTGAGATTGTGGTATATGACTTTTTTTAGCCTAGCGCAGCGCTTGATTTTGAGGCACTGGCGAAAGAAATGGTTATTTGAGGATTGAATCATATAAGGGAAAGATTAGTAGATCGTATTGAGTGGTTTTTGGCGTACTAAGTACCACCATTGACCGTTATAGTCTCTTTCCTATGAGGTTCTGTCGTGCCCCGTAATATCTTGAAATCACGAAGTTGAAAATTTTTACGTCAGGGTTTTGTGTTGTTCCCTGTCGTATTCTCGGAACGCCAAGCCGCTTTTAGAATAGCGTGACACAAGGCGACGCAGGTAATCGTCATCACAACTTCCGTCACTCCTTCATTGATCATCTCCAGCCAGCCCCCAGATCTCACCTGTATATAGTTCAGCGACACCCGTAGCAGCCATATACGGCAGCCGATTCTATTAAACCCCCACATTCAAGAAAGAAATCGTTTCTACTTCGCGTTTGCCCCACTATATCGGCAACCTCGGCACCATGGCAACTCCTCCGCTCCTGTAGTAAGTATTCCTATATCGCAACGCCACCAATGCTTAGAGGAACGCGTTTGCTCATCGTTCTCAAGTACTTGCATCGCCCATAATACAACAGTCTTAGCTGAATACACGCCATTCCCATCATCCTCGCGAAATTCTTCCTCGGTCGCTCAAATCGCCTCGGTTGTTCTCCCCAAAATCTCCCACGAGGAATCGCAAAAGCTCACGTACACATACGGCGACCACCTCATCAACTACGTTTCCACGCCTACATCTGCCTCATCACTCACATTTCTGCTCGTTACCGACAAGTCCGTAGCAAGAAAGACTTCCTTTGGTTTCCTACAGAAGATTCAGGACGAGTTTGCTCTCAAGTTCACACCGGCCACAATCGAAGATGCGCCACCTTACGGTTGCGCGGAGTTCAATAAGACTTTGAAAGAACAGGTTCATAGATATGCTTCCGGGAATGGAGAAGACCTTGGTGGCAACAATGCTCGTACTGTCCAGGCTGAAATCGATGCCGTTAGAGGCATTATGACAGAGAATATTGAGCGCGTGCTTGAGCGTGGAGAGCGCATTGACCTGCTGGTCGATAAGACAGAGAGACTCGGAGAAGGAGCTAGAGGCTTTAGAGTCGGTGCCAGAAGATTGAGGAGGCAGATGTGGTGGAAGAACATGAAGTTGATGGTGCTGTTGTGGGTTGTGGTGGTATTCTTGATATATCTGTTCGTGGGGTTCGGATGTGGATTACCTGGTGAGTCCAAGTTGAGACATATCCATTTCCAACCTTATTTGGCTTGTGGGCAGTATACTAACTACCTGTGATTTAGGTTGGCAACGATGTGTCGGGCACTCAGGCTAGACGACAGCGCCTTAACCTCAAGTCAAGTCGGTTTAAAAAAGGTCACGGCAATTGCATTGGGGAAATTCTTTGATATCATTCATTCTTTTGGTTTTCGATTGTTTAGGTGTCAGAGGTGGATATTGTGCTTTTATACTTCTTTGTTGGAACCAGGGCGTACAGCATTGCCGAGTTTTGTTTTTTGGCCGCCGTGTATTTTGTCTCAAGCTTTTGGGATTCCTCGGCATTATTTTCTACACCATTTGTTCTCACTAGCGGATATCGTTCATAGGCCACAGCTTCTTTGTATTACTGGTCTCATTTTTGGCATGATATCCTCCTCTCCTCTGGCTTAAGTCCTCAGGTTATATTTGATAGAACGTCGTACATCTGATCCGAAGCTACATTTGCAACTGTAGAAGCTAACCTACAAACTTTGCGCCTGTGATAGACCGAAAAAGCCAAATAATATATAACTTTACCTAAGTATCCAACAACACTTGATCGATACGCTCAAATCCATCTCGCGGTGCAATCCTCTGCATGCGTAAGGCAACCAACTTAATGCATGTTCTTTGCATCCCATATATGAGGAAGCCTTATGATAGTCCAAAAAAAAAAGACTAGCTTCTTTATCAGTGCATAAAAGTGCAAGAGAGAGTGGGGTAGCGGTTATACAATTATCGAACATGCTTATGCGCTTGTGCGCCTAAGTTGGAGTCGCGTTGTTTGCAAGATACAACATCGATATCTCGACGATGATGGCACCGCGGTCCTGTAATAAAAGGAGTAGAGATACAGGTTATCCAGATTATCATCGCCTTGCGCCTTGGCTGGTCTCGGCAACGGGAAAATTTCCGTACATCCTTTTGATTTTTACGACTTTCCTGCGGCTTTTTATTGAAGCTGACAAGACTCTTGCTTTGAGCTTCCCAGTCCCGGTTAAAGTGTCGGTTTTGAGGCCGAAAGAAAGTTTTAGCGAAGAAGGCGCAGCAATTATTTTTTCGTCCCGACCCCCGACATCGTTTTCTTTTGACTCTCGATTGGACGGTTGAAAGGATAATTCGAGCCTCGAGGCAGTGTAAAATAGTGATTTGCTGCCTATTGCCAGACCAAGCCTTAGCTTAATGGTGAATATCACGTTCTATCAAGTTTTAAACCGCTCACATGCGCGCCTGACCTTAAGCAAGGCGAGAGCTTAGCTAGTGTCGATACTCAAATTTATGTCATGGAATACTGGTCTGCAGGTTTAATCCAAGAGAACCTGGGACCTCAGGCGAGATCAATGCTAGCATGTTTGGGAAATTTAATATCTGGTTTAAATGAACGCGAATAGCCACAAATCAATTCACCGAACTTCTTTGCAACTCCTCACACCCTGCTGCCCGTCTATCGTCAAATATCTGTGGCATCGAGGAATTAATTCACAATAATAATGAACGCTTCATCTCCGTTTTCCTGACTCGAGCATATACATTCCGATTTCGAATTCACGATCGCTTGCATGCGCATGTAACATTGCGCTAAACTCAACCTAGCGACAACCCGCAGCGGAGAGATCTAGAGATCCATAACTCGTGCGAGGTCCGGAACGTTCGATATTGAGCCTTGCGGGATACATTCCCATAAAAAAAAAAAAAAAAAAAAACTTAAACCCTCTCAGATGGCCATTGAAGACAGCTGGTACGACTACTACCGGGGACCGTCCTCCCGGTCAAACTTTGCTGAGAAGCTTGCACCACACTTGCAATTGCCGACCATAAATGTCCCGCCTGCACCGTTGTCGCCTGCCCCGTCTACCGTCTTCGAAAATCAGATTGGAAGCGAGTTCGCGAATAGTTGGTGGAGAGAAAATGAACGGAGGGCCGAGATTAAAGCTAAGCATGTACGTTCTCTTAATCTTTCTGTTTCGGACGATGCAGGCTGGTCTTTTTCATACATATTCTAGTTTTGCCCATTTCCTGAAATCTTTACTGACCCAATGCGCAGGGACGAGAACGCCAATATGTGACTTTGATCCTTGAGCTGCTGTGTCAAATTGCGGGCTTCACATGCGCTATAGTCTTTGGCGTATGGGCGGTGAAAAGTTATAATGTCAGCGTCGTAGCATTGCAGGTACAGACCGTTGCAAATCAACTATCGCTACGATCTATGTGTCAAGGTGATCCGGTAAGTTTCTCCAATATATATCATCCCGCTCGACTGCATGTCTGAATGACCAAGACTTATATAAGCGTATCTACAAAAGGTGCTTGCTGGACATGAAAAATGCGTAAGGGCTCTCGCAGCGTCTGTCGACGACCTGTGGAATCCCAACTTCATACAAAATTCTCTCGAAGGCACGGAAATCGCGACGCCGAAACTGAGCCTCGGCGGGATTGTTGGAATCGTAATCGGCAGTGTCGCGGCAGTTCTGCTCTTCAACATTATCGTTGCGATCTGGCGAAGGAGGAGAATGTTGATGCAGTTGAACCGCCACGTGGGAACAGATCTATCGAATCTCGAATCGGGCCACGGATCTGGAACCGGGCCTCACGGTCTCAGCCAGTTATCTTCAAAGGTGAGCTCGAAGATGAAGGAGTGTCACAGGAGCGCTAGTCAGAGTACAGTATCGGTGTCAACAACAGCGTACTCTGGGAATCCGTTGACCCCGAACAATGCAACGATATATACGAAGAAACAGTGGAGGCAGCCATCACACGTGCTGCACGTTTATTGAATCTAGTCTTTATGTGTCGATAGTCCCTACACATGCGCATGTATTCCTCGTTCAGCGATCTGATATGTACTTAAATAGTTTCAGGCAAATCATGGCAGAATCGAGTAGCTTTGAATATTCCAGATCGCATCTCCGGCGCGCATGATCTAGATCGATAAGGCCATCTCGTGGTGTAATTCTAGATATAAACAGTGCTGTCCAAGCCCGAACCCAGCCGGAAGGTTCACGTATTTAGCGTACATGTTGAACGCCACGATACAATGCTACCCGAGGCGGCAATAATAATGAACAGGAATAAACGATGTGAGGAGTCAAGCCGGCTCCGTAAAACTATGGTAGACATGCACGCGCTATCGTTATCGGTCTCCACGAAGACCCTGCATAAGAACGGCGCAATAGTCTGCAGAAGCTCGAAGCTACGCGAATTTCCGGTTGCCGTGGAGTGTACATGTATGTACACCAAAAGAAAGCTAAGATACCACGCGCGCCGTTGAAGTACCTGGGAGATCCCTTTCCAACATGCAACGCAGGTTTTTCCAGATCACACCGCCCTAAAAAGCCACCAAACCCACGCAGTTATCTAAGCGTTCGTACTCGCTGTATACCGCGAGCGACGCTATCGGGGCTGGTTCCCTTTTCGGTCACCGCTGTCGGTCTTTGGAGATATTTTTCCTTGGAAAACCGTTGCTAAATGTCCAGACCATGTCGGTCGCGATCGCATATCTACGTAGCTACGCCAGTACATGTACCACCGCACCTATCGAATTTGGCATCTTCCCCGCTTGGAACCAGGTTTTCGTCGCTTGAAGTTTTTCGACGAACTTCAATTGTACTCCCCTCATCACGAAAACGAAAATCTTTGAAGGAGAAACGAAAACTAGAGAATTAAGGATTGATGAAGGAGATATGATAAATTAAAATGACCGGACGCTAGAAAAACTTTGTATCATTGAAATTATTCAACATGCGTACGACGTGTCGACGCACTGAAATCGACGATGCCGTCTTCCGGTCATACCTCGTATACATGATTACCATGCCGCACCAAACTTTTATTCCAGCTCGTACATGAGTGTCCTGCGACTGCGCTGGACAGTCTCAGTTCGGTCTAAGATTTGCCCCGCGGCGCCGCCGGAAGCTGGATTTAAGCATTTCGCAAGCACAAAACCTTCTCTCTCCGGGAATTTTACTAGTCGTCTATCCGCCGTTGAACCACGGAACTTGAAAAAAGGTATCACTCGCTAATATTACTTATTTGTTTGGTAACCTGGTTATGATTTCCTATCGATAGGTACTTGAATTGAGGTATAAAATACCTAATCTCAACGGGTATATGTAGTGTGCAGATTTTCGCTAAGTGGGTACAGGTAAATTTGGAAAGTAGAGGTTTGAAAGTAAAAGTAAAAGTAAAAGAAATAGATAATTGGTAAACAAATAACTCCCGCTTTCCCCGAATGGATATCAATATTCTTTTGTATATACATATATGCAAGCCAAAAAACACAATGTGGAACCCAGTAACCCAGCCTATTTCCCGAAAAACATGTTGACAAAGAAAATGTGAAAAGAGCAGACAATGAACTCCAAAAGGTAGTTGATGTTCGTTACAAATGAAATTCGTGCGTTTGTACAGATAATGATCGTTGATATTGTTTTTTTTGTGAAGTTTTCACGTTTTGAAAGTTTGTTTGTGTTTTTTTTTTTTTTTTCTATTTAATATTTACCAGACTTCGTCTTCATCGTATAGTCTGGTGATTGTATCTTCGTAATGATGGTCCCGATCGTGCATTGTCAGGAATGTAGCAGTAGAGATTTGTCGCTGATGTTGTGGTACTGTAGGCGACGGTGGAAGAACGCTGGGAAGAGGGGGTAGTGGATCGCTCGGGATCGGAATAGAAGCTGTGCGAGGTGAAGGTGGCGGCGAATCATCGTCGTTCCTTAAACTCAAGTTGAGTCTTTCGGCGACTGCTGGTGGTAATGCTACCATTGTCTTCTCGACTTCCCCGTCTGGTTGTGTGACAGAGTACATGTACCATCGTCTATCGGTAAGTTCGTAGACCTGGCTTTGTCGTTTGTTCTGGTAGGAGCTTCCGGAGTTACGACTCTTCATGCTCCTGATGCTTTTGCTGCTCTTGATGGAGAAGAGGGAGGGTCGTCTCGATGCTGTCTTCTCGACCTCTTGCTGTTTTGCAGAGCGTCTGAATATAGTTGGAATGCAA
Source organism: Orbilia quercus (assembly GCA_036971405.1). Classification (NCBI taxonomy): domain Eukaryota; kingdom Fungi; phylum Ascomycota; class Orbiliomycetes; order Orbiliales; family Orbiliaceae; genus Orbilia; species Orbilia quercus. Next base: position 1,780,566 of record JAJTUE010000003.1, read on the forward strand.
GACATGATCATTTTGAAGGATAAAAGAAGGTTTTCAATTCGATCTAGCAAAATGATAAAGGCTAGATCGAAGAATGAAAGGTGGAGTTTAAGAAAGATCTCCTGAGAAACTATATATTTAAATATAGAAAAGACTGTCTCGGAAAGGACGACGTGTTGGTGTTTTGATGTTTCTTCAAAGTCTGTGCGTAGATGCTCTCTCTTGTTTTTTCTCCTTCGAGGCAAGCTGCAAGAAAATGTTGTCCAAATATGTAGAGTTGTGATGCCGATCAAATATCTCTGACCTCTTTGACTGTCTTTGTTAGAGATATAAGTTTTTCTTCGAAAGCTAATGTCGTTTGGCTGTATCTGCTTGATATAAGAAATCGGATTTGGATATGGATGAGAGAGGGATAGGAGAATTTTGAGAACCCGAAGAAGCGTTTGTCTTGAGCTTTATGTATCGTTGTCTAGGAAGGAGGGAGAGATGGGCGACCTAAATAAACTCCTCAAGGGGTCGGCTCAGGGAGTGGGGATAGGAAAGCGGAAAGTTAGGAGAAGAACTGGGTCCTTTTGCTGGTTCCGAAAGTCTGGGACTGGATTATCGACACCCCTGGTACCCTCCAAAAGTCTAACTGACTTGGTCCCACGCCAGGCCGGAAAACCTTCACTAACAGAAAAAAATCTTCCCTGTATGATTTCGTTCCCCGTGAGGGGTCTCACGATCATGGTTTCTTCTCGCAAAAAGGGACCTAACTGAAAATGGGGGTCACTAAATTTCAGAGCCAGAGGACCGTTTCGATACGCCAAAACCGCCAGGAAACGGCTTCAGTGGAGTGGTGTGGGAGACCGGGGCAAGGGTCTACCAAATTGATGGCGCCTTGGCAAATATTTCCGCAGTGTGGTCATGAATTTCCGGTAACGCACGGGATAAGGGCGACTTGATCGCCGCTGAGGACGAGCTTGCAGGTTGTTATTTTGTTATTTTCACTATGGCATTGACTCTCCTTCAACCGAAGGGCCGAAATATTGTCGACATATTGGGATTTCTATTATTTCTTTTATTTTCCCTGTTGTTATGGTTGCGTTTTTATAGACGACGCGACGACGCGCCTAAGAAAAGTCTTCCGCAACATCGTGCTCTACTTAGGAGAGTCTGGATTGGCTTCGATTGTGATTGATAGCCCAGAGTACGCCGCCCCTGATTGCAATTGGGACCGTCCCATTCAAACAGGAGTCGTCCTTTCGGTAACCTTAACACTGCCCTGCTATAAGGAGCCACTCCTGGTGATATTTGGGTCTGAAGAGATGCATCTGCATCTGCACCCTCGCCTCTGGGATCGCAATTGCATTGTAATATTAAAGCGCTTAAGAAATAAAAAGTCTCGGTCTTGACCGTCGTGGGAAACCAGACGCGAGTAAAGAAGAGTCAAGCCAAGCCAAATCCTGCTAATAAATTCCCAGTTTCTGCTGAAGGGAGGGCAGCCACTGTCCCGAAGAACCAGGAGGTAGCCCCACTGAGGTCCTCGCCTCGCTCGCGAACCCATGTTCGGGGAACCGGACAAACCCCTTTGTTGGGTCTGTTTCGGCGAGCCAGTCGCGATCCACTCTAGTGGTCAAGGAGATAGGCATTCGCTAACAAACCGTCCGGCCCTCCCTCATGTCTCAGCGAGGCGGGCAGTTGACTCTTTGACGATTTGGCAATATTTAGGGTTATGAGGTTGAGGGTTTCGTATCAAGGCAACAGCAAATGACAGAGAAGTGGACCCACGGGATGCTGGTACTCAAACCCGAACCTTGACATCACGCTGGGATTCCTTGATAAACGGACCTGCGGAATCGGCTCGATTTGCTTCAATGGCACGATGTTGAAGGAAAGAGACGAGCTTATTTGTTCCCAGAAACGACAAACGAGAACCGACACAGAGGTTCGGGCCCCATGTGGGTCGATATCATATCGCGGGAAAACAAGAATAATGCATTGTATGTAGCACTCCAAGCTTTATTGCCTGCTGAAGCAATTGGGGTACGAAGGTTAAAGTGAATAAAGCAGTGAGAACAATGTTAACAATGCAATATCAATACAATGCTCAGATCATGCTCACAATGGGGATTGTTCGCGGTGCGTTGCCGAAATGCTAATCTAGACCACCACGCTGATCGCTGCCTGATGTGGGGGCCATCCGCAACGCAAGTGCAGCCGCCTGGTCAGAAGGACAAAACTTTGCGACAGCATGCAATTAAATTCGAGAACGTGGGCACAGCAATTGGTCAACTTGATCAGAATTCGCAAATATTCTGATTGACTTGACTGTCTTTTGATGAATCGGCAAGGCTCGCCGACGAATACATTATTGGGCCTAACCACCACCACCATACTAGTCTACCAGTCGTGGCGTGGTAGCCGAAGAAGCTTTCCTCGGGTTTAGTTTCGCGTCGAAGACTTCACGAGCCATTTGCATGGCTTTGCGACGGAGGGCATTTCATCATAGTTTCCACCTGCCAATATTGGCTTGGTGCCCAGCACCGACGGTCATAGCCTTGGAAATTTTCAAAAACATGTACGGTTCGGATGTCATCCTCTGGACATGGATTATTGACCAAAAGTCTGGTCCCGAGCTCGTCTAGATTCCAACACAAAGAGTAAGAAACTAAAAAATCCAAACACCAATGAGCCAATGAGCAAAATCCCCAAAAAGTCTGCGATATTGCCCATCCAAACCGTTGGGTCGGCTCATGTTTACAGTATGACCAAATCCAAGACCCTATTTGCAATTTTTGATCGCACCAATTTCCGGAGTCAATCCATAATTTCGCCTCCACTCAGTCTCTGATTGATCGATAACCACATATCCGGCCCCGTTTTCCGGATGAGCACGTCCCGCTTCCTTTTCTATTGGATGGGAAGTTAAATTCCCAGATCTTTGTCCCAGCTGTGGGTCCTCGTCATGAAATCTTGCTCTGAGTGGCCCCCTTACGCGAGAGGTGGGGTCTGAATACCCAGCTCTTCGGGTTGGTAGAGGTCTAGACCACAATCTGATTGCTGACGACGGTAGGTAGACCTATAGTTCACAATATATGCTTTAGACTGTGGGAGAATCTATAGATGCGCTTGGAGCCTACTTTCCCATACATATATTCTGTGGTTTGCCCATAGACTACCAGCATATGCTACACAACAATTAAGAGGTCTAGACTAGAAATCTAACAGTAAGAAGGTGATAGACAGAGACTCAACCTCTTGTTTCTGCATCTCTTTTCCTATCTTGGCCATTATAAGATATAAGTTATCTTTGTGATAACACAACATTCACAAGTGTCAAGTAAAGATATAGCCAACTCAACTAACACACATGACCATTCTCTTGGGTTCACCCCCAGACTATAGATTTAAGTGAAACTCCAAGACTTCATTCGTGTTTCTTGATGTTTATTTCCCTTTCTAAGACCACGGGATGAGCCGTGCCTCTCAGCCGGGCCGTCACTCACAACTAAGCCTCCAAGGGGGCTGTGCTCCGACATCGCCAGAGTCAAACGGTCCCGACAAATAATGAGCCATGATGTAATCCTTTCTTAACCTGATAGGTAGAACCCAAGCTGTCAAGCCCTAACGCAGCATGAAAATCTTCGTTTTCCACGTCGCATTAGCTTATCTGCGAGCCCGCCGCACAGTAACCTAAAATCCAATTCGGTTTCAAAAAGTGCCAGGATGAGCCTTGACTGATGGAAGAGTTTCCAACCACGGTTGAAAAAATCTTTTAAACGCAGCCAATCGTATAATTATCTGCTCTGCCGTGATCAAAAATTGCTTCGCCGTCCGTCTGGCTTTTGCGGCTGGAGTCTCCTTATTTTTTCTATCGTTTCCCACACGGTTGACTGCCCGCCACAGATGATCATCTTCGGAAGCGATATCCATTCCAAATTCTTTTTTACATTGACTATAGAATTTGGACATTACCGGATTTATCTTAGATTCTCCGCTGGCGATTTGACATGGACCACGATTACTGGGCCACAAGGTAATCGGCTGGCATGCATGTTCTCATAGCCCTTCTCCCCATTGCACACGGGTGGCCAATTTTGTAGGAACCTGTTGATACCCAAATAAGATGTATAATAGACTATCAGATAAAGGAGGGTTGATTACTTGTGGAAGAATTAGAGTCTCATGTAGTGTGATAAATTTAGTTGTGACCCAGGCTAATACATATAGTCTGTGAAGTCGCAAATGGTCTAGACCTTGGAATTGATCACGCAGACTGAAGAATAATGTGCCTTTTTAATTTTGTTCTCATTCAATAATGGACACGGCTGGATTTAAGCATACGAAACATAAACTCGGTTGTTTATGCTAAGATCTCAGCCACGGTTTTCGTGTGATTCTCGATCAGATCTATTGTTTGCTTGTACACTTCGACCTTTTGTCATTCCTGGGTATTTGTGTTGAATTTTACAGTATATTTTCGATCTAGATTTGAGAAACGACTGTTCGGATATCTAGCATAGCGTTTGATTTGCTAAGGCAAGATTTTAACATATTTATTTCTGAAGATGCCACACTTAAGCTTGGCATTGCGTTCGCATGATTGTCTTGGACTCATAAAATACTGTGCCTGGAGCGTCTAGACTCGAGGTAGCGAGCGTATAGGTAGATTACCGGTTCTGATGGGGTTTGTCCACTCTTCCCTTCCAACCGTCTCTAGATCTCTAGTGTTGTATGCTCCATGTGCAAAAGATATTTGGGCCTCAATTTTAGGATACGGAAAGAGTCAATAGTCTGATGGTTTTAGATCTCGCATGTTCTACTTTGAATTGCTGTTGGAGTTGCAAGCTTTGACAGTAGGAAAGAAAACGGAGAAATTTGAACTGATATCTCTTACTCGCCCGTAATGCGAGTAAAGAAGAGAATACAAATTTACTGGCCTCTATTAAGCTTCTAGTGACCATAGTGGGTCGTGGTATTCGAAAACCCTAGTCTCTCCTTTCACAGCAGGCGCCACAAACCTTGAGATACCTGTATTTCTCTCGTAGCTATCATAGGAGGATGTCAACCGTTTTCCTCCGCCAGCTGGAAGATCAACAACGAACTGAGGCATTAGGAATCCAGCGATAGATCCTCTGATATTTTGTTCTAGTATCAGACTCTGGTGCAAAGGAGTTCTTAGATCTTCCACTCCTCGAACCATATCTCCCTGGTAAACATAGTACTGTCACATAATCATGTTTATTAGCCAGTCGGTTCTTTTTCGGTAGAGTACGTATATACATATGTCTGCGAGGACTTAGAAACTTACTGGTTGTATATTAATATCAGCTAGACTGTGAATCAAGCTCTTCATAGTCGAACAGTCATCATTGACGCCTCTCAGGATCACCGCTTGGTTTCTGACCATTACACCATTCTCGTATAATCGCTGCGCAGCCAATTGAGTCACCCATGAGATTTCGTGAGGATGGTTGAAGTGCGTATGCAACGCTACCGCCTTTCCCTTCCTTCTGGCCAGAGCAGAGATTTCAATCAACGCTGTCGCCCAAGAATCGGTGCTGTCTATAATTCTGCTCGGGCAGACTGCTAATCCCTTGCTTGCGTAGCGGATACGGCGGATGTGAGGAATTGACAATAGCCGCTTCCCAATCTCGAATATCTGTTCCGGCTCAAGATAGTATGCGTCACCGCCGGAGATGACGATATCTTGTAATGCAGGCGTTTCTTCTATGTATCCAAATACTTTCTCCCAGCGTTTCCGGGTCGGGAGAAATCGCTTTTTAGCGACCGAGTCGGTTTCTGCACCTACTGAATAGGAGCGAGTGCAGAACCGACAGTAAACAGGACATACTGATGTTGCTATTAATATTCAAATAGATCAGTGTCAAGCCAGCTTCGCGAATCGAAGATTTTTATAGTACCTAAGAAAAGAGCTTTATTTGGATATCGATGAACGAGACCTGGGACGGGCGAGTCTTCGGTTTCGTTCAAAGAGTCTAGAGATAATTTTGGGTGATCTGGCACGATGGTAGACTTCATGGGAATAAACTGCTTTCTTAGAGGGTCTTGCAACGGATTATTGACCCAGTCGATACGGCTCAAGATTTGTGGCGTCAAGCGAGTTGACATTGGAGCCGACTTGATGCCGTCCATTACATCGACAATAAAATCCCCGCGCGAGAGAATACGCTGTTGAGATTGAACTTCGCTATTCTGAGGGATGCGTCCTGGTAGAACCTGTTCTAGAAATCTAAATAGACTCGGTGCCCCTTGCACAGTATTCGCCACCTGTAAAACTTCAGATGTTAATATTAGAATTGATGCAAAATGTCCAATTGATTATCTCCAAGTTATAATGATAGATACTACATACCTGCCAACGATAACTTAAGAAGTCTTCTTCTCTGACATCTTTCCACCGGTATATCCGCTGCCAATACGGATCTCTGTCGGAAGCTACGGGGTTAATATTACCAACAAGCACTGGCGTTAGTGTAGCTTGGACTTGGCTATGAGACCGACCCGAGTGGATACTCCGAAGAAGTCGCCCTGATCCTCTCATTTTTAACCTGGAAAACATCTCGAAAACATAAATTTAGCTAAAAATTTAAATTAGAAGCTGGGGGAGCTTCTACTTATTCAATCAATTGATCAGCACCCCAGCGAATTTCTTTGTAACGCCTACCTATTAAGTCATTCTAGTCAAAGGGAATGTTGGTGCTGCGGCATGCAGCATCTGTGCATGCAGAGCAACCCAATTAAATTTGCCAAGCGTAGCATCGTCATGGCCAATTCACAAACCTGGGACGACCAGCTCGGAATATTGAATGATCTGGCCTCCCTCAGTTGCAGGAATGATTGAAACCTGTGAACTGGGGAATCTCGTATCGCATATAGACTCTTGCATATACAACGAGGAACTTCCTCACTGGCGGCTGGTTTTAGTTAGCCGCTCAAGTAATTAAAGCTAGCAAAAATGCATCAAGTGGGTTTTTAAATTTAAGTTGGAGGTAACTCTTGGGAATATATCGGAAAAATCGAGATATTAGTATCTTGGATCTTAATGATGCATCCGATTCATCCGCTAGATTTTAAAAAATTTGGTTTAGCGTCAATTGTGCAATTGTGTATTCTGTACACTTATATATATTCAGGCTGCAACCGTGTTGGTGTGGATGGGTTGCAGAGCTTCGGGGAATGTCAACTCAGTTAAAGCGAGGAGTGGTTTCTATTTATTTCTCCAGAAAGGTACCCTATGAATGGCTTACCGATCAGGTATAGACTGTACCGTATATCTGAAGAGAGTTTCTAGCTTGACCCTAATACTTCTCGCGCCGCATGCTACTACTTGGCTATTTAGCGGGCATCTAAGATCGCCTACTTACAGTAAAGCATTTACTTATGCCACCGATCTAGTCCGAAATTCAGCACTAAATTTTATACAGAAATGGCGCTGGACTAAAATAGGAGATTTATGTGTCGTTGTGACGTTGTGGCACGCGAAAGTCTGTGTTTAAAGTTTGGGTTTGAGAACGTATTTTGAATTCGCTTAAATTCTGAAAGCAATATTTCCACCTATTGTTGGCTTATTGCAGCATGCGGTCTTCTATCTAGCCAGAAATGGGGCTAGTTTCGGTGATTGAACAATGACCGACGATCTACCATTATCGCCCGGGAAAGGTGTAGATGTGGGGTATGTCGAAAGATCTCTGGTTTCGTATCGGCATTCTAGTAATGGATCAGTGGCGTGGGACTTACATCGGGAATTCAGATAAGAGGAATTCAAGCCGAAGATTCAGCTACTATATAGATATGTATACGCGTATGAGACGACTTATGTCCGTGTTTCTGCGGCAGCCGCTAAAACATATGGATAACTAAACAAGACGACAGAGCCATGAAATGTGAGGCTCCATCCTACATAAATTAACGTTTACACCTCGTTTTAAGATTACGGTCATGCGCATCCCTGTGCTCAACAAGCCACAATCACGATACAGCTCGCCCAATATATACCAAAGCAATTCGTCGGCGCATAGATACAGTTCAAACAAGCAGTATTAATTTGCATCTAAGATATATACGGCAATACCTCTTGGCGTCTTTTATTTTTGCCCGAATCAGATATCAAAATTGGACCTCGTCTACACAACTAATACGAAGATAATTTACCAAAATCTATATAAAATAATCCACCAACAATCCAAGATGTGTCTCGAAAGTGGCTCCTATATTATCAAGTCTAGCTATTCCAGCGGGGCAATGGGTCGAAATACCCGGGGTGACGGGCAGCAAGTGTACAGTCTACCACCACTCGACGAGCCGCCGAGATGGGAAATCGAAAGTATCGGCGACGGTAGCTTCAGAATGAAGCTTGGGGGAAATAGTACCGCCGAGTTCAATGGTCGGGTGCACGCCCTTATGCGCAATAACGCGGTTGGAGCAGAAAATTGGGTTATTAGGCCTTATGAAAGGAAAGGTCCCAACGTTTACACGTGAGCAGTTCGGCTTCCTTCTGCACGGATTATCTTATTATTGAGATCACGTTCTTACTTTTGGCGCTATAATAGAATTGAAAAATCGAGTGGCTCGCAAGGTTGGGTAATGGTGGCGAGCGAGCCGTTTTCACCAGTAAGCTTCCCCGACAATATATTTCTGCCGATCTAAATATATATATCGATCACCTGCACCAATGCACTACGAGTACATTTCGATAGATATGAAATTGAATTTAGTTCTCTGACGGCTAAACAAAAATCTGTCTGATTAGATTTCGATTCAGCCTCTACCTGCGACAAAGAACACCCCTAGAAGCTACCTCTCGCCTTGTCTTTTTGAAATTATCAAGGCCGATTAATTAACCTGGAAGATCTTAAGATTGATGCCGAACATACAGTGACTCTCCCGACTACAAACTCCAAACCCCGGAATCAGACTGGTTAGATTACATAATTGGCATCTCTTTGACATTATATTTCAAATGTATGCACACAATCCGGCATGTACAGCGCTATAGTATCAAAATGGGCGCCAAATATTCATTTCCCTGTTCTCATAGAAAATAATTTAATAAGAACTATTTTATAATTTATTCGCAATCTCATGCTATCCTATATCCACCGCTAGTAGTAATCGCGCCAGCCACAGGATTTTAATGTGCTGTACCCGGCCGGGGTTTAAGAACCGTTCTGTCAGGGCCGCCAGGGCACGGTGTTTGTTACCAGCTGGTTCGAGACCCGGAGTCGACGCCATGGCGCCACAACCGCAAAAAGCAACACTATCCATTCGGATGGGTCTTGCAAATAACCCGCGCGTTGTCGGGCGGAGGAATCGTTGCTTTAGTCGCAAAAGCGGGTGCGAGGAGCGGACCAGCCGAAATTTGGAATTTTAGAAGATTCCAAAGAACAACTATTCCATAAGATATGATTTATACATAAGATAAACTCTATTTGATGATAATGGTCCACAATATTGACTTTTTGTTGCATGGAGTTGCATTGCGCGCATTGCGCACCCAGGTACCGCGCTGCAAGCCGGAACGCTAGGTAATTGCCATATCGAGAGTACCGCCCGATGGAATAAAAAACTCGTGGGTCTATAGTAGATCATCTATTGTTGATTCTGAGCCTTTTCTTCAACCACATCCACGGATTGTCCCGTTGGACCCTGGATGTTCCTGAAAGGTAAAATGAAAGTTGTCATCAGATGCCGGCTATTTATCGTTTTTCATAGAATATTATACTGGCGTCTCTACACGCGTACCTGCGTGAAGCCACCCGTATGTTGTCGCGCTATTTCGCATCGTCGATTGAGCCGGGCATCTGCGCGAATATTTATAATAATGCTATATTGAATACCAAGATTAATAGTTCATGACCGATGTATATTTTTCCACTCATCACCGGACTGGACTTTAATTTCGTGATTGCATTTGATAGATGATGGCGTAGTATCTACCTTTTTTTTATCTTTAAGAAAAAATAAAATAAAGATATAAAGAAATATGTTAAGAAGTTAATAAAAATACAAAGTCAAGATCGGGACGATGTTCCGTCGATATTCTAATTTCTCGTTGCTAAATTCAAAGTATTAAATCCATATGTATCTTGATATCTAAATTGGGTAAATTTGCGCCTACGACGCAAATATGAACCGAACGCTTAAAACATGCCATGTTAAAACTAGCGTCTGTAAATTCGCCTAAATATCAGGATATCGTGTGACACCAAATTCATAAAGTAAACGTCGACCAGTGTTCAACGCCGGCAGTTCACACTCGTCTCCCAAGAACTCTTTGCCTGGAATTGATTGACATATACCCACCGCCATTATTCAACTTTATCCAAATGTCAGATCATAGCATCGCACACCCCGGCACATCCTCAAAGCTGACAATATCGGACGAATTTTTCGCCTGCTTTTCTTACAACTGCTTGCGTAATATTTGCTGATATACCGTTACCTCGAGCTGAGGGATTAACGGTGCCCTGCCTCTTGGCTGTAACACTATAATATTATCCAACGCACCAAGATCAAGTACCGATACACGGTTCGAATCTACTGTTTGTACATGTATTCACCAAGAGAGTCTTGGAAGCTCCTATTTTCGTTCGTTACCGACGGGTTCCTGGACACCGGATCCGGATATAGAGGTTTGAAAATACCCCGGGTTCTCGAGACTTAACGTTAAAGTACACTAGTATTGCAGGCTCGGGTTATTGTATGACGCGATAAATATCGTTATTTGCGTTTTTGTGGTGCGTTTCTTTCTTGTTAGCGGCTGAATAGCTGGCCATGGAGGAAATGATTTTCGTGTGAATATAGGGTTCATTGTATTAAGGACGATCTGTGGTACTCGATGCTCACGCTCACGGTTAAATCTAACGATGGGTGGAACTATATAAGATAACTGGGATGACCACCTGCGAGCTAGAAGGTTCCCATTCTGCAGGGCAATTTTGAACACCGAATATCTTTTAAATTAGACAGAGTGACATATATTGGCTTCTTATCGATATCGAATTTCATTTCAATAAAACCTAAAAACTACAGGACCTAGCCACTCCAACTACGGAAATACACAGAAAATGTCGGAAATAACATCACCTTTACCGATTCTCGCACCTGGAGACTACTATATCACCAACGTTCAAACAGGCCGAAGAATCAGCAGAGCACCAATCGAAGATAAATCTCTTTTGCCAAAAAAAGTCGTCGCTCTACCCGTTGGCGTAAAAGGTGACGTTGTAAGAGCGCCTCTCGTTCTCGTCTCCTATCATTAGATCTTCTGGCTCTAGTGTGCAGCATAATATGAAAGATTAACCAGAATAGTGCGATATCATATAGTGGACGGTTGCTGCAAACCGTGACGGTACCTATAAGTTATCGGTTCGAGGTGCCCCGGCGTTTAACAGTGAAGGGAAGGTATTCGCTCAGCTCCAACCTGCGATTCCACCAAACGAACTGCGTTGGAAGGTCTCATCGGTAGCCTGGCAGGGAGCTAACCAGTACATGTTGGTGAAACTCCTTTCAAGATCCGAAAACTTTGGCGCCACCGCAGAATCTTACTGAAGACCGGCCGGCGTCCGGTACAAGACTTGAGGCTAACCTTCATGATATCGATAGTGTTATAGATCCTACTGGAGCTGGTGGATGGCAGTTGAAGGGAGTGGCAGTGGCAGAGAGTGCTCGTGCGCTTCGACAGGTAGGCCATACAAGATTGCTCCACCGTTTTCATTATATTTACAGCGGCAATCTATTTGGGGCCAAGATTGTAAATATTCAAGTTGTTTGTTAGATAATAACTAACGCAACATGCCTGCACGGCTATTAGGTTGATGTCGCACCGTTGATTGCAACTGCTTCGATCCCCGCGGTATATCCAGGATACGAAGTCTTTATTTTTGAGCCGGCCCAAAAGGCTTATCCAGCTTAAGGCCACCGCTGGAGCTCTTAATTATATAGGATTGTATATTGATGCATTTTATATCGCTGAGGAAGCACGCGTACTCGGAGAGCTGGCCCGCTTGATAGAACATTTTTAGTCATCGGGCACGCGGTTCGGAATATATATAACGTGATTGCCATGTATACGATCTGGACTTTACAACTACTTGCATATTTAATCTGTTATAAATTGAACTTGTTCAAAATTACATCTCTCGATATGTATTAGAAATCGTATTGCTGCTTGACTTGTGTTTGGCTCCGGACCTGTACTGATATCGATATATCAACAGGGACAGGTGCAGCGTATATTTTTTTGGTTATGAAATTGACGCCTGAAGTTAGATGCAAGCTAAAGAAGTACAGTACATTCAAATTATGAACTTAAGCTTCTGTAATGCATTAATGTCATAAGATCAAACACACTCAATGGATCTGGATTGATCGATCTAGGTTAGATTATTCGTCATATAGTTTCGATTACGCATTAATTGCATTGAGTCCATATATTCTTCGGGTCTGATTGCCGGAACTCACTTATCGTCATATCATCTCTTATCTTACAAACCATAATCTGTCATGTCAGCTCCAACTGAATAGCCATTTGGCCGACGAATATCTATATCCTATCCCCTGCCCTTCACGCCTGGACTCGAGGCTAAGAATGAGTTCCGATACCTTCCTTACGCAACACAAGTCGGCAGCACAAGTCTGCAACACCTTCCTAAAGGCGTAAGGCGGCATTCCTGATTGGACTGACCCAACCAATTATCTTGGCGCATCAACCACACGATATCAACCCAGGAAACATCAAAACACCAAGCCTTTCGCTTCCGCGACTGTTCTGCACCCTCCATCCGGCAGGACCCAGCATCCTCTTCGAAGAGCTGCCTAGACATAATCCTTTCCCAGCATATATCGTCTTCAGCCCAACAACTAATCAGATTCCAGAAGTCGCAGGTGTGTCCAAACATCATGATGCATTCGTCGCCCCCCAAATCAGCCTCGAGACTATCTAATTACCTACCCTTTTCGACGACAGAACAACCCGGCGAGCCACCTCTTGGCTCACCCACGAGGTCGAATCTTCTTGTCAGGAAACCGATGCAGGAACGCTTATACACACGGTTTTCTCGGAATTTGGCTCCAAGTTGCATATACCCGCCAAGGTCACAGAGCGTAATACTCTTCGCGCGATTCCGATATCGAATCTATTGCTCCCCTCTTCGTCTCTTTTTCGAACTGAAACAGCCGGCGATACCGAAAATGGCAGCTGTCAATGATCTTCTCGTGGGAGCCCATAATCTTGGAAGCTGATAATAAACCCAAACACGGTAACTGGTTACCTTACGACGAGTCGAGAGTGAAGAAGCAGATAGGAGAAACAGCTGTCTGGTGTCTACCAAGCGGAAGGCGGCGAAATCTGCCTGCTGGACCTGTTGTTTTCCCGGTATAACAAGTAGAAGAAGAAGGGATCATGGCATATGAACTTCTTGGCGGTGCTATTCGACAGGAAGCTTATATATCTGGCACCCCGTCCGCATGCCAGACCAAGAAGCAGTTCCATTGTTCACTTATCACTCAACCAGGCCATCCTATCTGATACCATATATCGATATCCCCTCACACCCACAATCATTCACAATGAAGACGACCGTTCTCGCACTTTCCGCTTCTATATTCGCCCGGGGAGCTTACTCCTGGGGTGCGATGGGTCACGCTACCGTCGCGTACATTGCCCAGAACTACCTGGATGGTGCCGGTCGTATCTTTACGAGCCATCTGCTCGGTAGCGAGACTCTTGCCAGCGTCTCTTCGTGGGCTGATAGTTATCGGTATACCGAGGCCGGCAAGTTCTCGGCTGGGTTGCATTATATCGATGCGCATGATGAGGTTCCTCGTAAATGTGGTGTCAAGCTGGAGAGAGATTGCGGGCCGGAAGGGTGTATCGTTACCGCTATCGCTAATTACGTACGTATAAACTTACACATCGGGGTTGCGAGGTCGTTATATGAGTAGGTTGCTAATGGAGATGTACGAGTAGACCAACAGAGCGCTCAACGATAACTTAACCCTCGCGGACCGTACGGAGGCGCTTAAATTCATCGTCCACTTCCTCGGTGATATCACGCAACCCTTGCACACCGAGAACCTCGACGTCGGCGGCAACGAAATCTCGATCCTCTGGGGTAACGGTACGGACGCCAAGACGAACCTGCACGCCATCTGGGATAAGGATATCCCGGAAACCCTCGCGGGTGGGTCCACCCTCGCCGTTGCCGAAAAATTCGCCCAAGGCATCATCACGGACCTCGAGACTGGTATCTATAAGGACCTGAAAGAGGATTGGACTTCGTGCGGCTCTATCAAGCGAGATATCGGGTGCCCGAAGGCGTGGGCGCAGGATGCTAATCAGTTCGTTTGTTCTGTGGTGCTGCCTGAGGGTCCGGAGGCCGTGACGGGGAAGGATCTCAGCGGGGAGTACTACACGAAGGCCGCGCCAATCGCAAGACAGCAGTTGGCTAAAGGTGGTTATCGGTTGGGATTGTGGTTGAACAAGATTGCAAAGGCGGAGCAGTTGAAGTGCGACGATTAGGCTGGTATTATTACTTTCTTTCATTTGAGACTAAGCTAGCCTCAGACGCGTGATTAGGCTGAGAGTTTATAGTAAGAGTTAGGTGTTTCTGTTTATAATGTTGGATTGTTGGAAGGATTTCGGATACCCCGCGACGACTTTTGTACGCGAAAGACTTTTTGTTTGGATTGGAAACGAGGATACCCATCAGAATACCCTGTGGCTATTAAAAGAGAAAAGAAAGGCTTGATACCATGGAATTTTAATGCACTTTTTATCTGTATCTACTGAACTTGGACGCTGTACATACTACAAAGAATCAATTGTCCACTTGAATGCATCGAATTGGAGACGAATGAATTTATATTATAATTGTTCTTTCGATTGAGCTATCTATGGGGAATACCACAGCTTTTCACCGTAAAAACTCCGTCTAGAATGCAGAGGGGAAAAACAGGGGAGGGGATATGGTATGTCTACTACAGTAATAACCACGAAAAAGCATTCCAGAAGATCGCGCACAATAAACCAATCCACCATCATTAAAAATAACAATCGATCTACTACTACTACTCCTTCCCCCAAGTCAAATTAAACCTCCCAGTAGCAGGTTTATACTCCCTGATCAACTTTGGAACCTCACCGACACTGTTCGCAACCTTGATGATCCCGCCGCAATCGCCCATGATGAAGTCCTCATCGACAGCCTTGTTCATCCACTCGACGATGCCGTCCCAGAATCCGTCCACGTTGAGCAGGATTATCGGACAATCGTGAATGCCGAGTTGGTTCCAGGTGACGACCTCGAAAAGTTCCTCGGCTGTACCGTAGCCACCGGGGAGAGCGATAAAGGCGTTGGCTTCTTGCGCCATCATGCGTTTGCGGGTGTGCATGTCCGGAACGGTGGTTTGCGCGCCGTACGCTGTGATGTCAGATTCTGAGAGGTTTTCTTGCTCTCTGGCGGAAAGTGGAGAGGGGATGACGCCGTGGACGGAGTTATGGCCGGAGAGGGAGACGAGGTCTCTGGAGACTTGACCCATGAGGCCGGCTGGTGGGACACAACGGTTAGCTGTTATCTTTGATATGACTTGGTTGAAGATATTTGAAGAGGGAGTGTAGACTTACTGGTTCCACCACCGTAGACGAGGTTCCAACTTTCTTTGTGGAAGACATGGGCGAGGTCCGTTGCTGCTTTGAGGTACGCAGGGTTCTTTCCGGACTTGCTGCCGCAGCTGTGAAGGCGTAAGAGATGGGTTAGTTGAAGCTATGATTTATGCTCACGTGACATTCGAAGATGGAAACTTACAAGACGGCAACTGTGAAGGCCTTTTTGGTATCGGTCATGATCTGGATTTTTGGCATTGCGGCGGTTAGATTATTTTTTGATAATGCTGAAGTCGCACAAAACAGACGGTGGAAGCAGAACAGAGCTGAACTGAGCAACAAGACACGCCGAGATTTGAACGTAACGTAAACTGGCTGAGTATCTTACGATTATTGAAATGGGAAGCGAGAGCAACTGAGGTATTTATATCTGATCCGGCTGGAATAGAGCGACGGCAGGGAGAGTGTTCTGGACCGGAGCGATGGTCGTGGAAGGGAGAGAATGTTGCACAGTGGACGGTGTGTGTGTGTGTGTGTGTGTCGGAGTTGAAGGTCGAATTGAGTCAGGCTTTTGGATTCCGCTTTCATCGGCCGGCCGCGGTTGTAACAGTTGGAAAATGTGCCCAATCGGCGATAACCAGACCTTTTCAACCATTCTCAACCCATCTCGACTCGTTCTTTTTCTGCATTAGCCACCGGAGGAGCTCGAAAGCGGAGTTCGGTCGAGGTCGGAGTCAGCGTGATAGTTGAATTCCTGTTACTCAATCGAACGCTGCCGATTGTGAAGACTTTCGAAAGGTTGCAGATTCCAGGCCAACAGAACCTAGATCACCTGGCCACTAACAAAGGGTATTAATTTCTTAAGCTTACTTCTTTACCGCTTATTACCGCCTAGCTTAATTGGTCGTTAGTGGTCAGTTAGTGTGGTGAGCGGTTAGTCTCGGGAGGTTTCCGAAGTTGCAGTTCGTCTTTAACAGCCAATTACAAAGCTAAAAAGCTAGTTACATTGGCGCCATTGGCATCCCGCCCGCTGTTAAATCACAACTTCACCGCGACAGCTTCACATTCAGCCTCACGATTCTTCCATTCGAGCTTCGACCTCGTGGCTTTATCATAAATCTCTTCTGCTACCGTGACGTCATACTGCAAAAAATACAACAGCTTCCAACGCAACTTTGCCCTTCGCCTCCCACATTCACGTTCTTGGCAACACACCAGCCAGCCGACTCAGGACATCCCTTTCAGAACACTCAAAACATAAAAAAATCATGCCATTCTACGAGGTTTTCCACTCGATAGACCTCTCTCCAGAACAGAAGGATGCTCTCGCAGCTGTCATCACAGACGCTCACTCCGGGGTCACCGGTGCGTTGAAACTGTTTGTCAACATTGAATTCCACCATAATACAAACCCCTGGCAGTATGTCGGCGGCCTGCGTCGGCCGAACAATAAAATCATTGGCACAGTTCGACCCCGTGGGGAACTTGGCCAACAATTAATGAACGATGTCTCGCAAGAGATCGCGGAAGGGTGGAATAAAATTGTTGGCAGCGAGGGCGAGAAGGAGCTTATGGCCTTGTGGATTAACGATTCCCGTCTAACCGGGATCGAATTCGGCTCCGGTTTGCCAAAGGTGAGAATTAACCAATTCATTCACAAAATCTAACGTTATATATAACATACTTAGCCGCGGCATTTAAACCGCCCGGACCTTAAATTATTCGCCTTTCGCTAACGTGAGATATTTAACAAAGGCTTTCGAGGACCAGCATTGGGTCGACTCGCACAAAGAAGATTTCGAAAGACGGGCAAAAGCTGGCGATCAGCTCTTTGTTAATGCTCTTAAAGAGAAAGTTATCCAGAGATACTGAGTCGCCGATTATGGTTATTAAGACTCTATTGATTTGGTAATGCATTATACTTTCTTTCAACAAATGAAATCTTTGCCAGCTAAACCTTTCTGTGTGAAAGCCTCCCTTCTAAGCGTGCCGAGCCAACATACGGCAGATCCAGCTCAACATAGTAAGGACACCGCTGTGCCTCATCATAAGAGTTACTCCCGTGTCCCACCACGGAAGCATTAACAAACACAGTCTGCTGCCCATCCACCAGCCTCCTCGCCACATCCGTTGCATCGTTATACAAACTCCCATCATCTCTACTCGTTTCCAGCACCTTCTCTTTCACACACTTTACCCCATCACCACCCTTCTTCCAATCCACAACCTTCACCCCACCGGCCTCATGAATGTGCCCACAAACACCCATCATCGGCTTTACCCGTCCTAGAAACTCTCTCAACCTTTTACACCCTACATGTCCCCCTCCTTCCCTGTTTGCAACCTCATCGGCAATCCCATACGGCGGGCCGTGTGTCACTGTGATGTGTACCCGCTCCTTCAACCCCTTCACAGGAAACTTTTCATCCCAAAAGTCCCGATCGGGTAAAGAATACCTAAAAGAACCCTTATGATGCGGCGACGGCCCTCTAGGCGTCCACGGCGATGCCAAAACCCTAAATTTCGTACCATTTCTCAATCCGAACTCGGCAATCTCGTCTTCGAGATAATATATTCCCTTTTCTTTCATTTCCGGACTGGTAAGGTAGCTTCTACACCGTTTCGATCTCTGCCTTCTCTCTTCTTTGTCGTCAAAGTCTGCGGCGCGGGAAACATAGTACGTACCGTCTAGTCGCAAATCGTGGTTTCCTGCGATAAGAATCTTGAGTTCTGCTGGGACGGCGGAAATCCAGGATATGGCCTCTTTTAGTTCCGACAGACTGCCGTGCTGGGTGATGTCGCCGGCGTGGATAAACACGTCCGTTTTGGTGAACGGTGTGCGGAAGGGGGTATGCTCTTGTGGTTCGACGCCGTGTGTATCTGATACGAGAAGAAACGTCGTTTTAACGGTTTTTCTTACGGGAGTTGGCAATCGAGTATGCTTTTTGCTCGTCGACCGATTCGAGCTCCGGTTTTCCTTTCTGACCACTGGCAACACGGGCATATTATCCCCCTCATCCTCATCCTCACTTCTTGCTACACTCTCATCCTCCGTTTCACTCTCCTTTTCATCCGAGTACTCCTTCGCAGTCTCATAGCAATCTTCCTCGTCTAGGGTCCCGTACGCACGCTCACTATCCAGCTCGTTAATGATTCTGTCCAGGTCATGATCATCCTCATACTCTGTCGTATCTAGATTCCATTCTGGTAACGAGACTGAACTACTCTTTCGAGAAGAAAGAATGTTAAATCTCCAACCTACTGTGCGTGAGTGTCTATTTGGTGGCATGCTTGTGTGTCCGAGTTGCGGTTACTTGTTTTTTCGTAGATTTTGTAAAAATATATAATGGCGTAGCGAGAAACTCGAGCCAGTGACTCAGCTTTAGGAATGATTAAGAGATCGCAAGTAGATAAAATATTGTGATCGAGACGCCCTCTCGGGTGGTTTTATGTCTTTGTCAAGGAAAAATAATATATAACATCGAAGGTTGCGAACTAGATATTAAATTGATAATAACCTAGATCTAGCTGCTTTGTTTAGCTTCTTTCTTTTGTAGATTGTCTGTAGTATCAAAATCGAACCTGCCAGAGCTACAGAATCTAGGCAAGGCACCATTTCTACGAATACCCACCATAATCTAGTACTACAATTATATCACCAGTATCATCAAAAATCAAAATCCATAACTCCCAATACGAATACTCAAGAAAAGCCTAATAATGAAAAACAAAAAAAAAAAGAATCGCCAGGGTAGGCATTATAAGCTCAAGACCCAACCCGCCCGTCATCATAATAAACAGTGTGTCCGAATCGATCACCACAAACTATCCACAGCATCCAACACCGATCGCTTCCTCTCCCACCGCTGCTGATCCTCCGTAGTCATCGATTCATAATCGATCCTAACCTCATGCTCAATCTTCACTTCAAAATCACTCTGATTATCCATCACCGAGTCCGAAATACTCTGAACCGTCCGGCGACTCAGCACGCTCGGTCGCCTCCACGTGCTCGCCCGATGCACGAACCCAAAAATATCTTGGTCAGGCCCTTCGGTTTTCTCCGCCAGGTTACCCGTCGAACTGCACGAGACAGAATACTCCCCGGCGAGTTTACTCAGTCTGTGTCCGCTGGCGGTGGAAAACTTTGGTGTTGGTGTTGGTGTCGGTGTGGGGCGGAAATGCGGCGTCGCTTGGATCTTTATATACCCCAGACTCCCATCTAGCTGTAAGCTCGGTGTGGACCCTTGCCGGCTGATCGTTACCGCCGACGCGGGTAACTGTACTGTCGAATCCGTGTTTGCGAATCCGTTATACGTAGGGCTGAATTCCAACGGTGGGGTATAATACGGCGTCCCGCCGGTGATTTTAATAACCCTGCTCTTCGGATTATCGATATCATGACTCGGCGACTCCGTCGACGAAGAACGTCCACGTTTTTCAAACATAGCTCTATTCCTCGCTATCCATGGGGTCATGTTACCGTTCCCCCCACCGTTCGCATTAGAACTAGAACTATCCGTCCCCGACGCATCTTCGCCATTGCTATGTCCGCGGGATCCGCGTCCTCGGTTCGGTAGCAAACGTGCGGAATCGTTGTGCTTGCCGTTATTCTGGTTGTCCAATTTAGACCCGAACGGCGTCGAGAATCTCTTGAAGAGCGGTTTGAGTGCCGGCGCGCAGGCACACATTATCGCGAGGTTGATTTCAATATGGGAGAACAGGAGGATAAAGATCGC
Organism: Orbilia quercus; assembly: GCA_036971405.1. Classification (NCBI taxonomy): domain Eukaryota; kingdom Fungi; phylum Ascomycota; class Orbiliomycetes; order Orbiliales; family Orbiliaceae; genus Orbilia; species Orbilia quercus. The sequence continues at coordinate 1,800,894 of JAJTUE010000003.1, forward strand.
ATCGTAGGAGACGTCCGTCGTGTTTTGGTACTGCCAGAGCGACCACAGGCGGGCACAGGAACCCGCGACGGCGATACCACCTACGGAAAAGATGGCGATCAGAGCGTCTACACACATATATATTATTAGTAATGGTCCTCCAGTCTCAACATCCTCGACTAATCGGAATGGGATGGGTGAGTTATAAATAGCAAATTTTTGTACATTTTCGTTGCCGATCAATTTGAAGCCGACGGAGCACCGGTATAGGTAGCAGTAGGATAGCTAGGTCCGAAGCGATATTGATCGATGCGGAACTGTAGTATAACGCTGGCAGGTTGACGCATCCCTTGGGGAATGTGAGCGACCAGGCTGTTGCGGGATTCGGACACTCGAATATCTTTTATAATCGCGAACAGTTAGCCCGAAACCCCCCACTACATACCGAGGTACGCAGGATGCTGCGGTAATAACGGCTAGATTTGAAAAAATAAAAAATAAAAAATATTGCAACTTGCATATGCGAAAATGAATGTAATCGTCCAAGCGATAACAAAGATGCCAAAGCCGTACACGGTATTCCGATACCACCGCTGAGGCGAGATACCGCGATAGAAGCTCAAAATCGAAAGCTTGATGAAGAGCAGTACCAACGGGTAAAGGATCTGGTAGGCGAACCAGTATTGTAAAGTCGGTATAAGTCCGTCGATAGTCTAAGATCGTTTAAAAAAGAACAAGTGAGAATTAATTAATTCCCCCCCCCCCCGGGACATTCAGGTTAGATTCCTCTGAGTTATATACGTATTTAAAACGTTGGTTGGGATGTCTGCCTGTCTGCTGCCTCCCCTCGTGCGTTTTGTTATATTAAAAGCAAGCAAGGGCGATGTTCGAAACGAGTTTAAGGCGAGCAGAGGCTGGAACCGTTCTCGGAACAACGGAGAGAGAAAAGGTACTACTTACGACCGTGAAGATATGTTTTCCCGTACCGTATTGGATATGGAAGTAATTCATAACAGCGAGCGCCCATTCAAATGACAAACCGCCGAGTATGAGTCCATCGTCCAGACCGAACCTATTCACAATAACCCATCGGCAGTAGACCCTGCAGTTTGTTTTCACGGTTAGAGCAATCAATATCCGCATGATATGATATCAGACGAATGGAAAGCTATCGTTAAGATGTCAGGTAAAAGTACGACATACCGTAAAATCACAAAAATGGTAGCCAAACCCAGCAAAACGAAGGTAACTGAAAGAAACACCGGATGTCTGGAATCACTGCTGTATCGCGGGTCGCCGCTCAACGTAGCCGTCGGAGTAGGCGACATTCTCGCATTAAACGAATCGAGTGGACAACGCAGGCGGGACGGTACATACGCTGCAGTCGGCCGGAATGTCGAGGCGCTTCGCAATTCGGATGGGATGGCGGGAAGCGAAAGAACAAACATGACTTTTGAGCGAAGGATCACTTTTTTGGTTCGAAGGTCTCATGGGTGTGTATACACAAGTGATTTCAATATTCGGAATGATTTTTGTCTGAAGTGTTTCTGGTTGGATATACGGGTTGAATATCTGGCCGCCGCGTCGTTATTACGCAGCAACACGCTTGTTTGGTCAAAATACCACACTTTAATGTTCTTCTGATTGCTTCATGAAAGTGGGGCTTCTCGTTAACTATTATACAGGACTTGAACCTGAAGGGGTGTTTCTATGTCTAAAATATGGTGCATGCTTAGAAGCATGCGGATGATTGAAGAAGAGCAATCAATAAAAGGGCTATGAGCTATGGTAAGTTGCATTTATCGTCAAGTCTATCTCTAGACTAATTCTATCATTCATGCATAGTTGTAACAGAGGATATCCCCTTGAAGGTTCATGATCTCACCAAGTTTCACAGTTGGAGCCAATTTTCCAAGGCCTATCTCAAAGCTCAGAGTAATGTTTGGCCCACTAAGATTCTGATAATCAAACGGCACAACTGGGCCCCCGACGTCAAAAAATCGTTCAGGGAGTTTCTTTTGTTGCCATTTCCAGAGCAACCTGTCAAGGCTGGCGTGATGAAGGTAGAAGATCGGATCTGTTCATTCCACAGTCAGTCAACAAACTCCCTTCAGTAGTAAATTCTTAGGAAAGAAGGTCTTCTTACCTCCCGGACTAGCATAAACATCACCCAGAGCACCTAGAGCGCCTCCAACACCGAAATGACCAGCGCCATGGACATTAGGAATGGTAAAGTCAGGCTTGTTCTCCAGTCGGTAAGCGAAATCCTCGTACTTCTTAACATCACCGACCCACTTGGCTAACGTAGGGGTAGCCCACTTCGCCATCGGCCGCGAAAAGTCTCTCGTCAGGCACCTTGGATTATAGGCGAGACTATCGCCCGGTCCTAGGCCGACGGTCCACTTGGGCCAAGCGAACGGTCCCTTGGGCACACACCCGCCGCCACTTCGCTCTGGGATATTAAACGGGTTGGCGCCGTCCACGTACGGTCCGTTACCGCCAAATCCGGTCGTGTTATCGAAGATTGGCCATTTAGCCATATCCTTGCCGCTGGCGACATCGACGGTCCAGTCCCAGAACGGTTGCGCGCCATCGTATCCGCAGTCTTTGCGCAGGGTCTTTTCGTACGTGGCGATGAAATACCGATGCCAGAGGATGAAATGGCCCTGTTATAAGAATAATTGTCAGCTTGATTCTGCCATGATATACGATTTTTGGCAACCAGAGAGAAAAACTTACGACCCAGTGAATATTAGGAGTCTGGATGGAATGGATGGCCTGGAAATCATCGTATCGGCTTTGAAGTCCGGCGATACCAGTTATCGACTTTGCCGTCTTCTTGTTTCCGATACACTGAACTGCCGCAATATACTTGAGCTTTTCCTTCGTCGTCAGATTTCTCCTAGTCACAAACGATGTCAATAAACTAAATCGATTGATATAGGGAGATGGAACCACACTTACCAGTCCTTGCGTAGGAGTGGTTTCTTGCATTTCAGCGATGCGTATGGACATGGAGGTGGGCCGTAAGATGGAGTAGAAGTCGGTGCAGCAGACAAGAGAGTGGCCAATGGCAGGACCAAGGAAAGAAGCGCACAAAACCTGATCATAACAGACATTAAAGCCATCTCGAACGATTTGAGTATTTTTCAACTTTCGATTATTCAAGCCGGGAGCCGGGACAGCTGGGCTGGGAGCATAAGGGGGGAAGGATAAGAAAAACCAGGATAAGAGAAATCCGACTCGACGCCGAATTTATAAGTTCTTCCGGGACTGCGCAGCTGTGCGCTTTCTTTGCGACCACCCGAAAGCTACGCCCCGGCGAGAACCATCCCTTCAATCTCCCTGACTATTCTCGAGGACGCAACCCTGCGAGCTTGTTCCCTGACTGCCAGTGGCAAGGATACCACGATTGAGATAGACATCTATACCCAAGGACTTGGAGCACAAAGGCATGTGTCCAATGAAGAACCTTGTGCGACCTCTCCGCGAACCGGGCGCAGACGCCTTTTTCTCTCTGCACATTCTCGACTCCAAGAACCAGCTGCTAACATGCAGCAACGTTGTGGCTTTCGAACCAGTATGAGGCTGTAGCACGACCGCGAAACAAAAATGCAAATATTCAAATGCCGAGACGAAAAGAACCGCTGTCGACAGCGCGTCGACAGCCGTTTCAAGCGAAAAAACGGTGCAGATGCTGCACAACTCATTCGGGCATCACGAATTATCATTGACCCATTATAGGCCCGTGCGTCCCAGCTGCGTCTCCAAAGTTACCCATCGTCTCGCTTCCATTCGCACCCCGATTTCTACCGCTAACGCGTCTCGATAGCTCCACCGAGGGGGCGAAAGAAACGATAGCGAAAGGACAAAGCGGCTGGGAAATAACGCTAATGCCACAAATGCATAACACGCGTTGATATACCCAACCTTGGGAATCTCTAGCGAAAAATCACTCTCGCAAGAACCGCCACTTGCCTTGGAAAATGCGATTCCCATTCGATAATACGATCTATCATATTTTTTTTAGTGATTGGACGGATAGGGCTTTGAATCCGCCCGGAAGACGGGTCCCGAGACAACAGACTATATGCTCGTCTTCGAAGACCATTCTCGCCCTCTTCTAATTTTTAATTTTTTTACTTTGATTAGTATTTGCTGCGGTTATAATATTATAATCTCTTGGAAATCAACACGAGAAAGAGAAGACGCAGATGGGGTCCTATAGGTATACCATAGCACAACCAACTCGCCTTTGTTCCCTTTGTATTCATCGTGTCGATGTCGGTCCAGAAAATCCTTGTTGCCATAATCAGATAATACCGGTCCTTTTTGTTCCCCCCCATCGATGGAATACAGAGAACATGGAGAGGCTCAGTTTCAAGTAAGGGTTCCAGGGGTCCATCGGTTATGGTGAAGCTGGTGTGCAAGCAAGGAGAGTAATAAATACCTAACCCATCAATTTAACAATTGGGCCAGCTGAGAGCAAGCTTTTTAAAAGAATCAGGATGACATGGCTATTCCGCGAAGTAAAGTGCTGGGTGCCTGAACCTAGTTTGGATACCGATTCTTCTGCCGAGACACACAATGATTTGAGTTACGAAGTTCTAGATTTTGCTCGAAACGTTCGATTCATGTCCAGCGTTTGGAACGTTTGGTTTTGTTTCGTCAACTGGTGGAAATTGGAAACTGGAGACGAAGGATCTAGATTTGATTCATATACCAAGCCTGAAAATTCTAGATTTAGGAAAACCGCAAGTAAAACATGACCGATTCACAGATGAGGTCTTTAAGTCATAGATCTTTTTTTATATTTACCATGGTATTCATCTTGGCGCCAATCTGCAACCCCCCTTATCTCGATTCGCATTGTATCTCGACACCTGCATGCTGTTACGCAAACGTTGCATGCGTATGCCAACACAGAAGAAAGGGTGAAACGGAAAAGTGTGTTCTCGAATCCAGACGCTCGAGAAGGAAAAGTATATCACACATAACATTAGTAGGAAGAGCGTGCTAGCTCATTCACAATCGACCGTCGAGTCTGCCTAAATAGCCGTTCTCCTCCGGCCTCCATATCTACAGATTTCAACCAGTAAAATTTGCCTCAATCTCCCCAGGCCTCTGCAGCATACGTAACTCGTGTCACACAATGTGCAACACAAATAGCGCCCAAGACTGCAAATAACGGTCTGCCAGAATGTCCATTTTAGCACGCATAACAAATGGGGTTGGTGTCTCCTCGGAAAATATTTCTGTTTTCTGACATCGAGGAGGGCATGACTCGACATTTCTTCCATGGGAGGTGTTGTAAGTGTGGTTGTCGCCTTGTGTAACCAGCGATGCGATGCAGGTGAGCCGAGGCCGGAGTTGCAGATTGGTTCGGGCTGGCCAAGCGTAAGCTTGATATCGTGAAGATATATATACGCTAGTAAATAGCAGTGTCGATGGTGTTGCGAGTAGGCATCCATTTTAGTCTGTTCTGTCTCAAGCCAATTATCAGGTCGTTGAGCTGATATTACTATACGGTGTAGTATCCACGACTTTCGGCGGTAAACAATTCAAATCAGCTGTAACATATTAACATCGAATTATATAACGTTAACCCGTCAACCTTCTCTTGTAAGCAGATGAGACGGAACAATGAACACGAATGCTAGCGTGTCTGTTGGTACATGAACGATTGCCAATTGTATGTCATTACATACATGTAGGTGAACTCATAGGTTTGTAGATAAACAGAAACTAGGAGGTACATAACCTTAAATATACTTGGCTATGAGATTACCCTAAAGGTAGTCCGGACCCCTCCGTGTCGCTAGAAATTATATCAGGAGTATGAGGCTACCAGCCGAGTAAACACGAGTATTTAACTTATCTGCCACACTGCTACCTGCCGTCCAATTCGGATATCGGATGATATGCTTTATAAACGGTACGAGTTTGGCAGCGAGGCCCTCCTAGGATATAATCGATATCTACATGTAAGTACTCATGAACTGTAATGTTAACCAGGTCTAGCTAGCGATGGCTAATATTTGCCGCATTTCTTTCCTTATTTTCTTGGTATCTTATCTATGACGGTACTGGACTTGGCCAATACGGTCTCCTAAAAACGCTGTGTGCTGTGCGGGCAGTAAATGTTGGAAATGCTCCGTTGGCATGTGTTGGGCTAGATCTAGTCGAAATACCACACTCGAGCACTCGAGCACAGCCCATATACTTTTTATGTTGTCCATTAATATTTTATTAATATTTCTACCCATGAGAGTAGCTCCTCCAATTTAATTGGACTGAGCTGCGTCAGCTTACATCAATGAAAGAAAATCTTTCGCAGAATGCGACCTTAAATTTCGGTTCTAAAGAATATTCTTTCCGACGCAGGAACTCCCGATCCTGGACCGGCTCTTCCATGATTATCCGCTTGGCTAAATATCTCTGCTCTGACGCTTGGACTTTGTCTGATTGCAGCGCTGTAACACTAGTGAACTTTCAGCACCAGCTGCGAGACTCCAGCTGCGTATTTGTGTCTGACAGGCGTAATTACTAAATCACCCCTCGCACAGGTATAGGTACTTGAGCAAGTTGTCACTACATTAAATTCATGATAAGACTACTGAATGAGAATTTAGGAAACCCGACCAGGCTTCGAGAAAAAATGCCTCACCGAGGAGAGCAAGGTCAGGCGAAACCAGCCCTATGGTACGCTTCATGTACGTAGCTGTCATCTTCGGATTCCCCGCAAATCTTGCTCTAATACAGCTCTTGTAGACAGTAAGGGAACACCCCGCGCTTTCCGACCAAGACTACTACACGCTGAAATTTTCAAATTGAGCCGCAGGCCGAAATCTTTTTGACCGCTTAGAGGATCCCTGGGAGCTCTTGGCCAAGCATGCTAGCATCAGCTGCCGAACATCGTACATCAGATGTCCCCTGGATATATCCAACATCTTGCAGCTGTGGGACAAAAACCACAGCCTAGTTGCGCATGTAACGTCTTGGTTGATCAAAAGAATAGCTGCCGAGACCAAGGCTTCCCGACGGCCGACAACAATGCCAGTTCATACATGGATTGACTTTAACAGTGAACCGAAGGAGTGGCTTGCGCTTCCAAATTACACACTATTTAACGGGACGGATATCCCGCACGAATATTGTAAATCTCTTCATCCATTAGGTTTCACTCGAACACAGATCGGAGCAAATCAATTGTACACCAGCGAGCTTAACTGCACCCTGCCTTCTTTAATTAGAAACTCCATAAGCTTCGAATTCAGCTACGTGTAACCAAAACACGACATATCCCAAAATGCAGCTTAAGCACCTTGTCCTAGCCTTTGCTTCCATTGCCTTCGTTAGTGCTGTTGCCCTCCCGCAACCTCAGGATCCCGCAATCACTCCGACATTCACATGCGGCTGCACAAACGCTTGTAAAATTGCCTGTGCTGGCAAGAGCGGCTGCTTCTGCCCAGAATATTGCGGTTAGTTCATCTCTGTGGATCGAACTGGCGTAATATTTCTTATGAAATTTAACCTCCAATAGATCCCGCATACGAGTGCCCCATTAGCACTACCCTCACCCCGATCAAACCCACGGCCACGTGTGGCTGTCTTAATGACTGCATCGTTGGCTGTCCAGATCTCAGACTCTGCAAATGCACTGACGTCTGCGGTATGTTCGATCAACATATTGCATATAGAGATATAAAATTTCACTAGAACTACATGCTAACTTTAACATACCTCTCCTAAACAGACCCCAAGTATGCTTGCCCGATTACCCTATCAGTGACCAAAACCAAGACTCCATCATCTACGACCACTTCAATCAAGCCAAAGCCCACCTGTGGATGCCTAAACGATTGTCAGTTGAACTGCCCACCGGGCAAAAGCTGTATCTGCCCAGCATACTGCGGTATGAATACCCCGCGCCTCCCCGTCTTCTCAAAAGAACGTGAATACCGTATATTTAGATATATGTTGGGCTTTCAAACTGACGGCACTTGAATCTTCTGTTTCACAAAAGACCCGAAATACCTCTGTCCAACAACAACGAGGACAACCACAACAGCGAAGCCAAATCCCACGTGCGGCTGCCTGAACGATTGCATTGTCGCCTGCACGGCACCACCTTGCGCTTGCCCAAAGAACTGTGGTCCGTTCTTATACCAATGCTAGCAGTTAATTAAATTTAAACGCATTGGAATAATACAGCTAATTTTTGCTTTAATGCGATACAGATCTTAAATACGCTTGCACCACCCTGTCTACTAAGATTATACCCACCGTGATCCCAACCATCACGAAGACAACAACTATCAAAAAGATTACGCTCACATTTGCCACAAGTAGCTTGATCTTTCCTACAACTCGCCCATGCGGTTGCTATAATGACTGCACTATCTCGTGCAAGGGCTGTGCTTGCCCACAATACTGCGGTATGTTTCTCGCTTGTATCAAACCTAATGATGTTGAGCAGACCAACTAATTTGAAACTGCTCCTTCAGACCCCAAGTACGCCTGCAATGCGTCTATTTAAGAAAACTAGAAGGGTCACATGCATACTCTCAAGTCTCGCCTTTCAAGCTACGAACATAAATAATTCCCAACCGCTTCCATTGAAACGATGGACAACTACTAAAAATTGTCTTACAATTATTCCCTGTACATACTTCCTATAATTTACCAGCTTATCTTTTTGCTATTTTCGGGATAAACTCGAATAAGTCTATCTAATGTCTGGAAAAGTTGATATCTATATTTTCTTATCTTGTCTGATTCCATTTAGCCGTCGTTTCTTTTCTCGTGAACAAATAAATAAAGAATGTGTTGATAACAAGGATGAAGTCGTTGGCAGTCGGAAGCCAAGTGGGCTCACGGCCTTGCTACCCGACACTGCCGATTTAAACGAGTACGATATCATGTGGGGATAAAGAGAGTTTCTTTCGTTTGGTCGGACGACCTTGGAGACGGGGAAATGTATCGTTTATTCCAGTTTTTGGCTAGCTTCGAATATAAGCTATGCCACGAACTAATTCAATCCAATGACATAAATCACGCGTTACTATCATGCATCATGATACCGGCCTGTTGGTTTGAGTTTTCTGGCTCTGATTCATGCCATTCACTCAGCTCTCGTTGAAAGATTTTTAGGAGACTTGATTCGAAACATATTTTGATATATGCCAATACACCGGCGGCAGTTTTATTTCTCGTAAACCAGACTCGTCTCCAGCAGTTGGTTAATTTATGACAAGGCAGCAACGACTAACAAATCTCAGTTAAGCTCATACTCGTGAAGCGTGCAAATCTGAATCATCAAGTTTTCCGAGCCAGAAAAAAAAATGGGATTGCGGGGAGACCCTGATGCATGGTATTTCTGCAACCTAAGAAAAGATACGCAAGGATACAAGGTGTTGACATGTACTCATATGCACTCGTTTTCTGCAGGATTTGAAGGTCCCAATTTGCGGTCTTGGGGAATACATTGCTCAATACCCCTGTGTGTGCTGCTCAAGCCACTCCCAGAATTTTAACGCACCCCCTTTATCACAATTCTCGATAATATCCTGTCGCATTGGACCAATTCTGCCCCATGGAATAATCATAGAGCCGTTCTTGGTCTGGTCGATTTCTGGCGAGAGTAGTGAGTATAGCTCAGTAAGAGCGCCGTATCTCGGGTGGTGGAGAAGAGGCAGCTGAGGACCAGATTTATCATCAATTTTACATCTTTTTGGCTCAGAATATACATTTAGTAACTTACAGATAGTAATCTAGAAATGGGGATGTGCCGAAGCAAGTTCGTGTTGAGGTTGCCAGGATTTGGGGCCTGTGTTCGAAAAGAGAAGATTAGTTCCACAATTAACGTTATATCAAGCGAAGAAGTATTTAACCGCGAAACCCGAGGAAAATCTTCAAGTTTTGCGGTCTTGGAATCCGGATACTCACCACTGCGATAACTCCAGTGTCTTTATATTTTCGGGCAAAACCTTTTGCCATTATCAGATTGGCGCATTTAGAGTGCGCGTACTTGAGTGCGGAATCGGGGCCTTCGAATCGTGAAAAAGGCGGGATACCCTTCCCCTCGATATTCTCGTAGTCGATTCCACCTGGGGGCGCAACATGCGATATTATTGAAGATAGGAATACGACACGAACAGTGTCTTTGGGCGCAAATTTGGCCGTTTCGACGAGGATATTTTGTAAATGGCGTTGTAGCACAAATGGTCCAATAACATTAGTGCCGAATTGAATGTCCCATCCCTAGTGTATTATCGAGCATGATTTTAGCTTCTCAATCTGCAAATTTTGAAATATTAAGAGTTTATCGGCTAGGTACCTGAGTAGTTCTCCAGCTGGTTGGAGCAGATGAGACGGCCGCGTTATGGACCAAGCCGTCGAGACGCCGTTCTTTCTCTAGAAAGGCATCAGCGGCAGGCTTGATACTGGCTAGATCACTCAAGTCTAGTTGAGAGAATAGAAGCCCGCCGTCTGACTTGGGGTATTCTTTCTTGATAGTATCAATGGCGGCCGCCCCATTCTCCGCAGACCTGCCTGCAATGTATACCTTGGCATTCTTGGAGTACAGGATCTAAAGCAATAGTCGTACGGAATGGAGTTAACTCTCCGCACACCAAAGCATTGACCAAATATATATCTGCAGCTACAGCGCCAGAGCAAGCATATGCGCTGCATTTTAATCGGGTGGTATATGATACTTGCCTTTGCGAGCTCCAAGCCAATACCTCCGGCAGCACCAGTAATGAAATATACCTATCAGAAAATGAAAATAGTCAAACTTGGAAAGTTCCTAAATGTCTTCCCGAAAGGTACATGGGAATAAGTTTGAAGAGCAACGTACCTTGCCAGACAAATCGGGGACGTCTTTCTCCTCAAACTGGGGTTTAGGAGGAAAGCCCTCGCCCCCTATTGTTAACTGCCAAAAGGCAGAGTATATGCCTTGTAACAGGCTCATGCTTGCTTGACGTAGTTCTGATTGAAGTACGGAGGTGGTCAGACGCCGCGCGGGTTAACGTTGTAACGTAACGCCCATGTCCGCAGGGTCAAGAGGCGTAGTGTCGCGTCGTCGATCTCGCTGACATATAGCGCAACACAACCCCTGTCGTTTAGCAAATAAATGCAACGTGTGCAACGCGCAACATGCTGCGTCTTTCTCTATTGACACCTACCCTAGGTATATATCCGGTCACAAGGCTGGATATATATCTTTTTAATTTCAATCTACTAGAAGCTCTGTCACATCTTATCATAATAGGGTGATTTGGGGAGCTCGACAATTAGTTGATTTATTAGAATTAATAGCTACACAATTAGATAAAAATCCACTTTGATTTTCGCTTTATAAAAATTCGAGTATATTTAAATATCGATACTGTTCTAAGAGTTTCTGCAAGATTGGGATTTTAACACTTTGATGCTAAATGATGTCTCCTATGTGTGCAAATTGCAACACCGATGAACACTCATCTCAACTTTGGGCATCCAAACAAAAGTCTCAATTCTGCTCAAATACCAGATGAGAAGTTAATCTAACCACGGCCGTAGACAGATTAAATCGATGAATGAATCGATGAAATTCAATCTGAACTACGATCTAGATACTCAACACCCTTTCCCGCGTTAGAAATGACGAGCAAGGTAGGCTGTCTCGTTATAATCCTCACATCTTTACCCTCATTAGCCACCAGCTTTTCCCTCGCCTTTGTCCGGCTGCCACCAGGCCCCGACCCAGGGATAAACTTCGTAACAAAACAGTCTCTTCCAAACGCAGAAGCTCTGGCGACATGCTTTTCTGTCCCGTTTCAATATTTCGACATCGCACAATTCATTCCGGATAATGTAACCCCGCAATACACCCGGAAATATAATATTCAAAAGGTATACGAACCACGAAAAGGTCTATTCTGGAATTCCTTCCCTGGAGTTACGGTCATCAAAGTCGAGTTTTATACTGGCTCGGACTGTAAGAATGCAGTGTACGAGCGGGATCAGGAGGCCTTTCTCAGGCAGTCGACTGTCAAAGAGCGAGATATCCGAGACAGTTTTCTCAATCAGCCGTTGATAAGAAAACGACCAAGCTTAGATCTCGCTAGTCGATTGGATGTTCCGATGGTAAAGCCACAGCCAGCGTCAATAAATCCAAGTGCTATGGAGGTAGAAGATGATAATTACTTCCAAGATTTCGATACAGATTTCCAAGAATCGGAGAATGAAGACATGGAGATGGAGGATGAATCAGATTTCAACACTATAGGTACGACAATGAAAGAGCGCATGGATATTGAACCGCCCGTTCAGGGTGAAACGAGAGGAGAGGAAATAGGCCGGCAAGAAAGGAATTTCTTACGGTTTTACGACGATGTGGAGAGCGACGGGGGTATCGCGTTGGACGACAGATTTACAACACTAAAATGGAAAGAGAACTGGAAGAGTTTTAAGTTTTCCTATGTGCAGTCCACCGGTTACACGGAGAAAAGATCTAGAGATATTTAGCCGTTTGGAAGGAATGAAGTCCGTATTTAAATTGCCTCTATACCATATAATACCAGCACCGTTGCCTAACTTGCTCCCATGAAAATAAAAATGATGCTAACGAAACTCCACCCATGCTACAAAAACATTTACAATGGATTCCTATGTGACTTCCAGTCAGTCCTAAAAATCAAGCACCAGAGTCCAACAACGCAAGTCTCGCTGGGTTTAGTTCCCACGCGTCTCTCCAAAGTTCGCACTGTTTATGGTATGTCTTGGTTCGATGCTCGCTGACCAGATCCAAAATCTCACTCTGGCGCTCAATAAACTGGAGAGAAAATCCAGCGCTAGAATGGAATGCAAGATGGCAATGCATGAGCCACACCTGACAATTTAAACGAAAATTTAAAACCATGTTAGCGGAAACAAGAAATTGATTTCTTTAAAATATGCACGCATGCAGATAAATGCCACTCACCCCTGGATTCTTTGTTTCAAACGCAACAACCAGAAACCCTCCACCTGGTAGAACAGCAGTATCCCGTCTTACCGGGTTATCCAAATTGAGCTTGACTTTTCCGGCGTTGAATTGTTCGTTCGTAACCTGTGCCAAGATGACAAAATCGTGGCCGTGGAGATGAATCGGGTGGTCGAGAGGGACGGAGACTCTTCCGGGATGGGTTACGGTGAAATTCGCGTTAATAACAAAGTATACCCATTTGTCTTTCGCATGGAGGAATATAGGCTGGTATGAAGTTGGGAAAGGTATGGCGTTACCCTCGGATTCCAAGCCGAGATATGTGTATGTTGGCAACGACCTGAGCGCATAGATTAGCTTGGGGAATTTCTCAAATTGATTGGGATATCTTTCGACAAACTCACCAATTGACCATGAAGGTTTCGTTTGCCATGTTCCACTTGTGTCCCGTGGACTCATTAATGGGGATCTCCTCGTTAGGGAACGAGAGATAGGCCGGAAATAGGTCTTTCAGAAGAGATTGGGGCGGTGCCAGGACTGTCTTTTTAACAATTGGTCTGAGGGATGCCAAAGATTCGTCTCGACAAACTTTGTTATTGGCACAGTTTGAGAGTGTAGGAGGATCGATTGTCGAGCTAGCGTCGTAGCGAACTATACCAGTTCGAGCATTCTCGGTAGAGCAATCTACTGGCGGAGTACCAGGTGGGATGAGACAATTCTTCATATTGATCCAGAAGTTTGTTTGTTTCGAGGTATCGGCGTTGGCTTCCACGATGATATCGTATCTTTGTCCTACTCGCCGGTTTGCAAAGTTAGTATTACTGACTTGAAAAATTATATATTGTAAAGAGACAACAAACCAATAGCAACATTAATAACATCCGTTTTGAAGGGCTCAATTGGAACAAAATCAGCTGCGGCAACTGTGAAGTTGTGACCATCAATCCAGAAAGTTTGCAAAAAGGTGGTAGACGTATTAATCAAACGAAGCTTGTATTTTTTCCCTGTCTTGAATACAATATCCGAGAATCCTCCCTCACCAGGTACACATCTTGGGTCTGTGGGACTACAAGGGAACTTCCACTTCCCGTTCAGCAACTTCGAATCGGGAATTGGTGGCGCGCCGAAAACTTCAGAGTAGAATAGAGTAAAGGCACTAGTATGAAACCAGTCGGACAGTACGATAGTATACTCTTCGTCATAATTGGCACTGCTAGGGCCGTGAATAATAATTGGTCCTAGAACACCATCGGTGTACTGGAGAGAGAAATGCGAATGATACCAGCTGGAACCGTACTGGTTGGCGCGCCATTTGTACGTCATGCTCTTGCCGGGAGGTATCGGACACTGCGTGATACCTGAGGCGCCATCCATGTTGTTCGTACCAAGTTGCTGGACTCCGTGGAAGTGTAGCGATGTTCCGTTCCCGTTGCTGAGATTGTTAATGACCGTGACCTCTACAGTTTGGAAGTATGATTAGTTACTCCATTTGGTGGACTATAGGAGGCTAAGAATGAGGGTATAGATTTACCAAAGTGGTCTCCCCAATCGCCCTCGATAGGTGGACCAGGATACTGCCCATTTACCAACATCTTGCTCACATTGTATCCATCCGGGGCAATATACTCATTGGTAATTGTGAATTCGAACTTTCGGATCACTCCACGAGGGATCTGTTTCACATCTTCATAGTCAGTCCAGAGATTACGCTTCCCGTCCCAGCATGCCCTGTGTTCAGGCGAGTGTTTGCAGGAGGATGACTGCTCGTAATTAGATGGGATCGCTCGTGGAAGCAGCTCAGCTACCAACGGCACTGGGGACCTCTCGTGGTTCTTAAAAGATAGCGCATCGACACCGATCGCTGTCGCAATTAGGCCCAATAAGGCACTGTGGAAGTGCATTCTAAAGACACTAGATTGATTTCAATCTTAAATCATGTATAGAAAACAGTATGAAAGGGTATGTAGTTATGTAGGAAAGAATAAAAAGTTACTTAGACTAGAATTCAAATTTTGCTAATCTATAGATCGAAGACACTGGACTGGAAGTTCTCCATGAAGGCTATATATACTCTCCGGCCATGGCTTAATGTTCATCTTCGTTTTAATATAGATATCACGTCGTGGCTATCGCACACCCTTGCTCCTCGGCATATTCAAACCAAAGGCATGTAGTGGCACTGTTGGATTACCTTACTACTTTCGCTATCCGGAATTTTCGCACGCTTGCGACCACGGCCACGGCCATGAGATAGTATACGAAAGAACACTGATTCCCATCTTGGCAGCACATGCACCAAAGAAGAAGCGAATCAATCAAACTCGCGTGGATGTAGAGTGGCAGGCGTGGATAGTAGTAAGACGTTGCTTTTTTTGCGTTGCGAGTTTTATTGGTTCTAGATCATATTTCAACCCCATATTTCAAGAAACATTTTTGACTGCATTCGGTTATGTTTTGCAAGAATTCATTAGCAACCAGTTAATAAGACGGCACACATCTCACAAAGGGTAAGCGGTGAAGCGAAAGAATGGGGTGATTGTCTCCAAGATTCGACAGGCACTAAAGGAAACCGATCTTTGTAAACTCTTGGCGCAATTGGCGCCGACAATCTGATGTAATACAAGGCCTTAATTGAATTTTTGGGTACAGCCATACTGTCATGGCGTACTCGTTCAGGTAAAGAGCTCCAATAATGTTAAGTTTATCCTGTCCGCCGAACGGCTCAAGTTGGTGCCCAAAGGATCTGAAGGTCTATACAGAGAAGCATTCTAAGAAGGCACTACGGTATCCGCGGTGCTGGAATATCAATCCTGCCGTCGGGATCCGTTTAATTTGAAAATAAGGTTAAGTTTCCGTGTCATGTCTGACAGCTCTAAGTGCGTACTATCATGAGCGTGGAGTCGAGGCACAGAGTCTATGTGTTATATCGTAGTTTCGCAAATTACGTCAGCTTTAGATGCAACTTAATCGGCTGAATCTTAGCAGCTTTCATATATCGTCGTCGGCGAGCGGTTGGGGTGTCGTTAGTGGTGAGACCGTCATATACGTATACGGACCTTAGAGCCCAGTGTCAACGTCGACGTCGTGGTACCGGTCACTCTTATCTACAAAATAAAAGTTTAATAAGTTTAGAACATCCTAATTATCGAATTGATAGGCAAAATATGTACTCCGAGGCGAAAATAAGGGTGGATGTTGGATCATGAAGAAATGCTTATGCGAGCAGAAGAAGTTTTCTTCATTAATTTGATACATATTCTATCGGCGGCAAAGTTAAGGACCCGTCAGTCTTGTCACCAGCCATGTTTGAAAACGCGGTATAATTACTTAAGTATAAGTTAAAGAGACAAGCGCAAGCTCAAGAGGGTCTGCTCGTATTCCCCAGTTTGGAGCAGACTCTTGGTTCCAGACTAGTGTCATTGGCTACTGTTGAGAATCTCTGCCAGCTGAGGTCAAACATTTTATTGTACGAAGTAGAGAACGACTATGGACCCTTGGCCTTGCAAAACGACTACGGAGGATTCTATCTAATTTGTGTGGTCAAGGGTGATAATAACTCATGTTGTTTCCTCGGACGTTCAATGATCCACGCCCGGCTGCATTCCGGTCTCTTCAATACCATAGATCTACATATACTCTGTATTCGAAGTTCCACCTGGACCTGGTCCCACCGCTAGCTGCTAACCCGTTATGGACTAGGCTTTCTGGGACGTAGGACCAAACGTGAGTTTTATTCTGACAGGGGAGCGGTGCGAAAGTTCCGTTCTAAAGCGGATGTTGAGATGCTGATATCATCCTCAGTCGGGAGTTTATATGATCGCGTTAAGCTCAAATAACAGAGAAAGAAGAGAGCTGGGTATGTAGGTAAGCGTTAATCGCTTGCAATCGGTCAAAGATACAAAAGCTGATGGGCTGTTGTTCGCTAGTTTCTATCTTTCGCTCTCAGCACGCGCGCGCAGTTGCTCTAGATGAGCTGTCGTAGAATCCGACAACATTGTTTTGCAGTGCGAATACCGATCCAGTTGTGGACTAACGGCATTTATATCATGTCTACGACATGCCAGTTGCATGCGGTTCGGTGATACAGCTAAGCTGAAGGAGAAGTTGCAGAGCCCAGTTACCACGAAACTGCTGAATATATTTCTCCACGGGTATATTTGCCAATATTTTTTCGCATCTGCCTTCCTGTTCAAGCTTCAAACCTCAGGCTTTAAGAATATCTGACCCATGCTAACTATATGTCATGAAGAGCGGGGCCCCGCGGGGTAGACCGATATTTGTCGAATAGCATATGGTTTGGAGAGCTGATATTCGCAATCAGAGCGAATGTTGGAAAACGCCCTGTTCTGTAATACGTATCGGGGTATAGTATAATAGGAGAAAGCTCGAGAGAAAGCGGGCCAGCTGAGTAGCTCATCCAGCTGATCAGTGCGATCCGTCAATATAAGGAGGGCAGATACCGCTGCTCCCAATTATCACGATCCTTGATAAGCCTCAAAAACATACATACTACTTCTAGTTTTAGTCCTAGCCCTTTTTTATTTCTACTCGAGTCCCTACATACTCGATAAAAGCTTTTTTGAGCACTGGCCGTCCCACACACTCAACTCCATGTACATGAGTGACTGCTTGTATGCATATGGCCTCTTTGTCATACATATAAAATTTATTCCCCCAGGCTAGCAGCTCTTATGCATTCGCAGTTTAGAAATTCTGCGGTTTCAACACCACGTGCACTGCTCAGCTTTCCTGGCAGCACCTAGCGCTAGCATGGTTCTCTCTCTCTCTCTCGCTCTCTCGCTTGCACCACCCAAAGCGAATGCGTGAATCAGTTTTGGCGCCCGTATATATTTATTCATAAATCCAGCAGTACTAGAAGATTACAATTACGATTAAATGCTAGAAAAATGAGTCTGTTCGTACTAGCCATGTTTGACAGGCCACTAGCATGCTTAATACCTAGGTGGGTGGTGTCGTTGGTTTTTGGGACCTAGGATTTGATTCAAGTGCCCCGCCAAATTCCGGACTAGTGCTGTCTGCGTCTGTCCACAGAACTTGGCTGACAAACAGCTAGCTCTGACGCCAACAACAAGACATTCAGGTAGCTCTGGGTTTGGCTACTAAGAATCTATCCGCAAAGACAGGGGACGACACTCCCATGTAAGGCCACTGGGCCGACTCCGGACTCAATGCCACGACAGAGCGGAGCTAATTACTTAGTTGAACACGAGACCCCGGCTAGGGCGCCGATCCTAGTCATAATATATGTAGAATATAGTCTGAGTGAGGTATTTAGCTGAACATCTGAGAAGCTAGCAATCAGCCAGAGGGTATAAAAGTAGAGTAAACTGCTGCGCTGATAGTCTTCATGATCAGTTTTCTTTAGAATAATATTTAGCAACAATTGATGTTTACCTAAGTAGTTCCTCCTTTTTGAATTTTGACATACGCCTGCCTCACTATTGTAACTTCAACTAATACGTTAATATAATAC
The DNA here is from genome assembly GCA_036971405.1 of Orbilia quercus. NCBI lineage: Eukaryota > Fungi > Ascomycota > Orbiliomycetes > Orbiliales > Orbiliaceae > Orbilia > Orbilia quercus. The sequence continues at coordinate 1,819,337 of JAJTUE010000003.1, forward strand.
GAGTACAATTTTAGTTGATCAACTATAGCTGATTCCGAGATTGCATCTTCATTACCCTGACCTTCCTCGCGTTAAATTCATCAACACAGTTACAAGTCTAGACTGCCACTTTGACGACATGGCGGACAAGGCGTATCCAATCCATAACACTACAGAATGGGATGCTGAAATAGGAAAAGACAAAATTGTCATGCTAATCGGTCTTGACCTAGATGGCAAGTACAATCGACTGTTGAATGACTATCAACATGCGGTTGCGAACCACCTTGGCAATGGGATCCAGTTTTACTACCTGGATATCGCAAAATATCCAGATGTGGTGAAATGTGGTGAGGGCATCTGTAAGTGATATGATATCTCAAGACTCATTGATCCGACTCACCCAGTAGCCCTATAATATATACTCATAATTATTTTATGGTTACTAGGCTACGTATCTATATATAGCAATAGCGTAGGTACTATAATCACGAACGAAAAACATCGGTACGAGGATTGGAGGATTCGTGAAGACGTCGAGGATGCTGTTCAACGTTTGAAGCAATAAGCATGCTTCTGAGCAAGTCCATATATGACTCTTGCATATATATGCATACGGCAATCGCTTTTTTTACACGTCGCAAATACCGAAGGGAGCACAGCTAACCCTTTTCCTTTTATTATTCTTTGTTTGGGATACTTAACATACACATGTACCACTGATCCTGTCAGCCGAAATTTCCGATCATGTACTTCGATAACATGACAGAAACCTGCGTCAGGTTTAAAACGATGGCAGTCAATTTTCATGACTCTGCAAAACATTGCATCCATAAAACAGAAGTACTAAATATGTGCACAAGAGCCATCCCATAATCTCCATGTGCATATAGGCATTGTTGGATTTAATTCGAAGCTCATGAAAGCATCCATATAGCCAATGAATACAGTTACATGCCGAGTAGCCAGCCACACCTGCATTTCATGGCAGAATAAGAACGTAGATTGTGTGATCAAATATGCATCCCGACCTTATCGCTGATAATTCAGGTACCAGTATTCCGTCGATCAGCAGCTGGAGATAATAATTCACATTAAATGTATCGTGTTCACTCGGACTTTGAACGGCTCATGCCCCACTTATTTACACGGCGGCAGCCTCTTACTTAGTACTTGGGCCGGTGTTTTATTCTACTCCAGTTCCATGAGATCTCTCCACATAGACTGTGCGTTGACCCTCCGGCCTCCTTTAGTCGCTAATTTGTTGTAGACTAAGCCTGCTAGGATAGCACACGAATTATTCAAACCCGAGTCCTGACAAAGGGAGCAAAACGAAAATTCCGTGCCAAAATGGGACTTGATATCCAAGGAATGGAACTGGGACGCCAGTATCATCCTTAATCGGAACCTGTATGATCGCGTTAACCTCCAATTACAGAAAAGGAGGGCTAGGCTAGTTGCCTAGTTGAATTAATTACAAAACTTGCAAGCCGGCGGATTGCTATCAATCAAGCAGTTTCTGGTTTTTGCTCTCAGTCTGAGCATCCGCATCTCCTTCTGGGCTGCTGTAAATTCAACAAGACTGTTTCAAAGTGTGGATACCTGTCAAATATATTAATAACCAGTTTGGTTCTAGACCAACGGCGTTTGCGTCTGTTGCATGTCAACGCTGGGCCACATGGACACTAACGCTTGCTAACTGGTGCAGCGGGTTCCAAACCTTCGATATTCTACTGAATTTTTTAGCTTAGTTGCCGCGCTTTGACGAGTGATTAAAGACGGTTTCTTCATGCGGGTACCGGTGGGGTAGGATAAATTCTATCCAAGTTCATACCTCAGTATTTAAGTACAGTCAGTACTCAGAGGTCTCGCGATTCTATATACTTCATGGTTCGATACACCGCTAAAGTAGAAAAGAAGAACGCCGAATGTCTCCACCTAATGTATATGTTTGCCAATCTATTTGCCGCATATGTCTTCCGAGGCCTGTTCAGGCTTCAAACCCCTGGCATTAGCATTCGACCAATACAAACAACTGAAGTTTCCATGTCATGAAGAGCGGGGTAGACTGAACTTTGTCGAATGACCTATGGTATGGAGAGCTGATCTCGAAATCAGGGCAGGTGTTGCCAAGCGCCATACCTTTAATGTAATAAATATACAGCTTTAATATGATTAATTGAATGGAGTTTAAGAGAAGACGGGGTCGGTAGCTCATTCAACGACGGTTTTTCGAAGATAAAAAGGGCGAAGAACTCTGCTCTCGATCCGACGTAGTCTTCAAAAAAATATTCATCTTTCCTCTCGGCTCTTTTTCCAAACCCCAATACTCATTTCGAGTACTGCTTGCCTACATATCACTTGCAAACTCACAACTTCCCAAGCACGACTAAAATCCCACGGCTTTGACAAGATGGTAGCAAATGAAATCCATAGCTCTGAAGAGCGGGGTTGGAAAACAGGGACCAAGAAGACAGTTGTCATGCTCGTTGGCGAACATCTAGAGAGGCGACCCGCAGCCAGCCGCGGGTCGCACGGTTTCTCCGCTGGATGAGTACAAACACCTCGCGGGATCCCTCGAAACAGGCGACATACAATTTTATTACACAGACGCCACTAAGATGGGAGACCAGCTGAGATACCCGATGGTGCAAGCTGTATGTTACACCCTGCAATCAGTCCGTTCAATAATGCTCAGTAGAGCTATAGAGTATACCGACATTTGTTGCCAGGGGCCATATACGCATGCAGAAATTCCGACTACACACTTATCCATCCCGATCCAACAAGCGAACGAGAACGCGAACACGATGAAATCGGCCACGAGACAAGCGCTACCACCAGAGTGACCACCGCGCCCAGAGCGACAGCAGCGCGACGCAGTTTATCACCATCATGAAGAGATCAGCCACTAGAGCAACCTGGGTCGCGCCCAGAACTTGACTCAACATTTGGAAAACATCGTCAAAAAGCCATCAAAGCTTTAGAGAAGTAAGCAAGGGATCCTCTTTCGCCCGCAAATTTAATTTTATTATTATTTATTTTCATTTTAAAAGAAAAGAGCCACAAGAGTTTATACATCATTACTGCATACAGATTCTATCTTTGCGAAAATGTTCTTCATTGTCTTATTGTTGGAGTGAGCTTAGCTGGGCAGCCAAGAGCAACAACTAGAAGCCATGGAATTATAGAATTTACGCATCTCTCCACGTGCCGTAGTCTAGAAGACAAAAGCCAGAAATATGATCCAAACTCACTCTGCGTACCACCTGCCCTTTGAAACTTAAACTTATGAACTCCTTGTACGTAATCGTGAGCGTGTGGCTTAAGCTGTATCATAGAAAATCATTTCGCTCAGTTTATGCTCAACCTACTGAGAACTTTCAACCCGTTTTGTTGCATATGAGCCCATCGACAGAGAGATAATAAATCCGCAAACACAAACTATCTCGCACACCTAACTCCGTATGTATGTTTGAATGGAACTTCTCTTCTACTCAATTGATCAATGCAGTCTAACTTTTAATCTATATGAATACGTATGCTGCAGCGAGATATTTCGACTTCACAATTACCCTAAATTCTCGGTCTCTACAATTTCTTCTACAATCTATAATATTGGATATTTCATGTTTGAGCGTCTGCAGAAGATTTTTGTTCCAGGCAGAATAGGTCTGATAGATTTCTCGGCCACGCCACAAGATGTGACCCCACCAGCGTGGACAAAACCCGATTCCTAGATCTTGAAGAAAAACCGGCTATAATATCTCTTGTATTCCAGCAAATCGGCACTTAGATCCTGAGGTAATAAATCTTTGGTGTTGCAACATTGTATATTGTAAGGTAAGGCCAAAATGACAAAAGCGCAGTAGCTCGTAGCTTGCGTCGACACAATCAACATCCGGGTTTGACAATCGAATCCTAAAACCCTTTGCTTGTAACGTGTACCCTCGAATCGCGAGATTGGAATATAAATAACACAGCCAACCACAATTCATCCACGATTCTCAAAGATCAATCAAATTTGATCGATATCGCACCATGTCTTCTTCCCCAATTGCAATTGATAACCAGAACCTGTCCGCAACCATGCGATCACAATGTCCTCGTTTTCCCAAGACTGAAGCTTATGCAGAAAACACTACAATGAACAACGCAGACTTCAACTCGGAAATAACCCCACGCCTCCCGCCAGAAATCTGGCTCTCGATATTCTTCTATCTGCCGAACGACTCCATTAAAAACTTCTCCTTGATCTCAAAGAACTGTCATGAATCGGCACTCTCACGTCTATTCTACAGCGTAGATTTCGAATTGGACCGTTTTCGCCAATTCGAAGAAGATGGAATATTATATCAATATCGGCACTGTGTTCGGTATGTATCAAATTCAACTTTTGTACAGTATCGATGAACAAATATTAACATACCTACAGTCAAATATACCTCCCTCTCTATCCAGGCCTGCCAGTCCACCTGGATCACTACCCCGAATTTTTCGCCTGGTTAGCAAAATTCCCCCACATCACGAGCCTGCAATTCGACTCCTACACAGCACCCGACGCGGAAGGCAAATTCCTCGCATCCCTCTTCACCTACCTCACAGCCTCATCTCACTACCCAACTCTCAAGAAACTCTCCTTAGTGTTCAGAGTAGGCTGGGACTTCACCGCGAAAGAGATGTTCACCGGCCGCGAGAAATTCCTGCACATCCCCCTCCCCTCAGGCGGGCTAACTGACATGATCGGTACCGAAATCCTGCCCCCGCCGCAATTAGAAGAAGCAAACCTCTACGTGGCCGGAACCTTCTCTAACCGTGATTTCTTCTATTTATATCTAATGTCCGCACCCCGATTACGCAAACTGCGAATCGACCCGCAGACCTTCCGCCACTTGCAGAGTCGGTTCGATCGCCAGAGTGCCGCGATAGCGGGTACCTTTCCCTCCGTGGCTGAATTATACATCGAAAGCATGATCTTCCCGTTCGGAAAACAACTAAAGTTCATCGCGAAGCATTTCCCGAATACTCAGGTACTATCTTACATTCTTGTCGATTCGTTCTTCTACTGCTCACGATTCACCACAACGGAGGAGTTATATCCGGAGTACCAACCGCTCGTCAGGTTAAGAAAACTAAAACGGGTATCGCTGCCGTGGCCGAAACTGTTGCGGCGGCCTGCGCTGAACCTCGTCGGCGGGTGGTGGGAAGGACGTCTGTCCGTACGGTACACGAAAAACATGGAAATCAAGGAAATGGACGACTGGGTCGGGCGGTGGCTCGATGCGGGTATACCGCTGGATAAAGTCGTTTTCGAAGGGAATTTGGTGCTCAAGTATGGTTTTCGGGGCTACACTACCGCTGCTTGTTCAATGGGTAGGGAAAAAGACGGAGATCGAGAACGGACCAGAAACTGGGAGAATAAGAAGAATAATCGGTACGGTGCTGAGTACGAGTATCCGGAACCCAAACCTGAAGATGACACGGAAGAGCAGGAGTCAGATGGTTGGGATATACCAGCCCACAGATAGAGACCATGATATTAACAATACCGGTAGTCTTTGAGGGGCTGATGAGCTTCCTTCGGGTATTGGATACAATTTCCATTATCTTCATTAATTCCTTTATACTACATACATGTACTCATTCATATAAGCGTTATACAGACAAAAGAAAAGGAAAGAATACTATGCTATGCTATATGCTATAGTGTAAAATGATGTCTGTTCCCAATTTGGATTGAAGACCAAACGAGGGACCTTTAGAAAAATCTCAATCTCCAAAAAAGAAAGAAAAAATCTCCCTAAAAATAATATATAAATGAATAGAAGAAACGCCAATTCCCAGTAACTTACTCCGCGCATGCATATATCGGTCTCGTATCAAGAACCAAAAAAAGTTTCCTTTAAATATTCAGGATATGCATCATCAAAAAAGAATCCCAAAATCAAACAAATATCCCAAACCACACCGAAAAGCAAATTACATCTTGATCAAATACAGACGAAAAGGAGGAAGAAGCAACTTGTCACCTAAACAAGCCACCCATCATTCCTCATCAGTCCCTTCTGTACCGAGTTTATATCCCTTGGAAGCGCAATCCCTCCCAAATCCTTCTTCCCAACCTCTTTGCACGACACCCAACTCCCGGTAACCTGATACTCCGGCATCCCGCTTGACGACAACCCGCTCTTCCGAACCTCGAGCATACACATCGACATCTCCTTCGGTCGCATTCTATTCGGCGATGTCGAGATCGTAAGCGTCTCCTGATCGAACCGAGATAACCATGACGGAGTAGTAATGCGGTTCGTCAAACCGATGATAGCGGGTTCCTCCGGCGCGATGACGAGCTCCAAGCCTCTTCGTTTGCAGAACTCGTGGTCGAGCCCGAGGAGGCAGCAGGTCATGCGGTATATAATCTTGTGGTGGTCGACTTCTTCAAGAGTTTCCCAGGGGAGTTGCGTTTCCTCGCCGAGATCTTGGGAGCACAGGTTGTCGAAAAAGTAGTATTCGGCCATCAAATCGGTTATGTTTTCTGTTTTTTTGGACTTCTTCTCGCCGTCGAGTTTGCTTCGGAGTTTTTGTTGTTTCTTTGGGGCGAGAAGTACGGCCATGCGGTCCTGGTATTCGTGCCATAGACCACCCAGTCGGGTTTGCGTGATCGCGTCAAAGTTTTTGACGATTTTGCTCATGGTCTCGCCGACTTTTGCCAGTGAAGAGTTGTCTTTGAATAAATCGCGGTAGACGAACGCGCGGCGACCGATGGCGTTATTTTCGAAGATCTGGAGAGGGACCTTGCCGTCCCGCATATAAACCGGTGCGTCGGCCTCTGAAAGGGTACTGTACAGATCCCGAACTTCCTTGATTTGTTTTTTGGCAAGGAATACTTCAGGCCTCCAGCAACCGCCGGGCGATTCCTTGAATAAACCAGCCGGTGCGTGCGTGCTAAGCGTGACATGGTGTATTGTTTCCATCTTGCGCGCAGCGTCATCCAATAACTCGGAGGCAGAGTAGAACTTCAATTCGGAAGGAAGTTTGTAACCGGGCATGTCGACCCACACGGAGAGAACAAGATCCTTGGGGTTTGTAGCCATGTGAGTTCCATACGCTAGACCTCGCATGTTGCGACAAAAGGTCTTGAGACTGTGCGTAAGAGCGTACATCGGATTCTCGTCGACATCTTTAACCCGTTCGAGAGGCAAACCCAACAGCAACTTGAAGAAAACGGGCAACTCTTTCCTATTCTCCTTCAAGCCGTCGCACTCCTTCCTCAAATCTCGGGCAAATTTATCCGTAGCATCACGAATCAACCAGTATCCATTCTTATCTCCCAAATCGAACCCTTCGTGTAGCTTTTGCATAAAGATGGCCGTAGCATAACCGGTGATCGCGGATATATCGGCCTTCCCGGAGATCAGGTCGTCGTACTGGAAGCAAACGGCAGATTTCTGGTTATTCCAAATCAAGCGTAGGTTTTGCGCGTATCTGAACTCCTGCCTTGCCCACATCCGATTCGTATAAGACGACAAACCGGCCTTGTTGTGACATTTCTCGTTTAGCCAATCCTCTACCACGGCCGCGGGATCCTTTCTGCCGCTTTTTACGGTCTCAATAACTTTTTCGAGACACTGGCATCTCTGTCCGGGCATCAAGACGGCCACATCCATGGTTCTGAAAATATCTGGGATTTTTGGTAGAATCTCGCGAACGTAGTCTTCCTGCTGCGGAACGCAGAGTTGGTCGATCCATATCGAACCCTTCACTTTAGTGAGCTCGACAAGTCGATCCAAAAGCTCAGAGATATCCCATTCGGTACCGAGATTCATAGCGATCGCACGGGTCGGATCATCGTGCCAGTGCCCAACGATCATTTGTTCCCGGTCGAAATCTCCCCAGGTATAGGAGATGGCCGTACCATTGACTTCATTTATGGGTTGTTTCGTCCAGCTGACGGCGATATGCTTCTGGATGGGCTTTTTCGCCCATTGGAGCAGCGGTTGACCCGGGTGCAGGCCAGAAATTTGCGGCTCCCGGATTACCACTTTGTGCTTGAACTGGTCGCATTGGCAATCTACAACATGCGCTACTCTGACTGTTGTTCTTCGGTCCTTTCGAAGGCTGATGGGTCCGGGTGTCGGCGCGGGTGTCGCTGGAGCGGAGAATAATAACGGTTCCGGGGTTCGTAGAGGGGTTCGAGGGTATGTTTTAGGAGAAGGTGTCAGAACCGCGCTGTAACCTCTACTATCAGATCTGGGAGGTGTTCTTTCGGGTGTATCTGGGAATAAACGGTGATCTAATTGTTGGTCATTTCGAACCAGGGGAGGTCTAACGGGTGTGGTCGGACGGTGGAAATCTGTGGAAATTTTGGGTTGGTTGGGGGAAGGCGTGCGAAGTGGCGAATAGATGCTCTGGCGTTCTATGAGTTTACTACGAGCCTGCGCCGGAGACCGGTACGGCGAGGCGAGAAGCTGTCTTTCGACCATTTTTGTAGAGCGAGGAGGAGAGGAAGGAGAGGAATTAGTGCCGGAGAGCTATAACAGACTGTTGCTGGCCATGATGTTGTGGTATTTTGTGCGTTGCCGCTGGTTTTCCAACCCGGGATGCCCCAGAACAGAGATTGATTTACTTAGCGAGAAACCCGGAGCTGTCGAACAATCAATAACCTTAAACAGTGTGGGAAGAGGCGAGGTCGAACGGATTGCTGAAGTGATAGGTGATAATGTCGTAATAAAGTAGAGAGCAATTGAGAGTTTGTCGCAAAAGAGCGCCGAAAACAAGACCAAGTTGCTGGGACGACAAAAGGGACTATTTAATGGAACAGGCTAGCTTGGGCAAATCGATAGTGTGAGAGGAATAGGACGAGAGAGAAAAAGGAAAACGAAGAGGTCAAATTAGTGTGAGGTGAGTGTGCAGAGAGATGTGAGGTGTCCAGGGCGAACAGTGCATGCATGCGACTGAGACGGCCAACTATGCATGCAGCGAGACGACTAATAGCAGGAAGTCCCAATGGTTCTTATTCATTCCGAAAGGAGGGATACCGGGTTCCACTTCGCTGTAGCTTACATTTGAATTCAGGCAGTGGGAAGGAATCGGAAAACTGTATGCATGTCGCAGACTTGATACATGGACCACATGGCACCGCTAATTGCAGAGCGCATTCTAAGAAAAATAAAGAATATAGATGGAAACGTACTTCTGAAGCGAAAAAGAATTTATACATGCGACCAGAGAGACTGACTAATATCAGAAATTAAAGGAATAAAAAGAAGTGGCTCTGAGATGAGGTCCTCGGCCCAAAATAGCTAACTAATGAGATTGGCCTGGCAATTGTTGAGGGCGCCGTTAATTGGGGAGGCGGCGACAACTGCGATGTGTTGTCGCCCCCCTGTCATCCTCAGACATTGATAGGCGGATGTGTTGTTGCACGCTTCCAGCTGGCGTTATTTACGTGGCAGGCCCCGCCAATCGAGCCAACGCACACCCGCAGCTCCTTTTTAGCCAGCGCAAAATTTTTTAATTTCGGCCGGCTTCAGGAACCGCTCGCTGCAGACTAAGTTATTGCTGTCTCGGAGCCCCTTTCCCACAAAATTAATTTTAGATCTCGTGATCAAATCACATCGCCCGCATTGGCATCAACCTAATAATGGCATCAGCAGCATCAACGTCGTCGTCTTCAGTTCTGAACATTCTCATGCTCCACGGCAAAACACAGTCCAGCCAACTGTTCTATGCCAAAACCCGAGCCCTCGAGAAACATCTCATCAAGGCCTGCGCCCCTGCCCGTCTCGCGTTCCACTACCCGACTGCACCTCACCGTCTATACCTCCGCGATGTCCCGGACGTCGATCCTGCCCTGTTGCAGTCCGACGAGGAGAGCGACGGCATGTACACCTGGTGGCGGAGAGACGATGTCACCGGCGAGTACAAGGGCATCAACGATACTTGGAAGTTCATCAGCGAGTACTTGGACGCAAATGTATTCTCCCTTTCTTCCCCGTTTCGTTCCCACATTCCAGCATATCACGCGACGTCTCATGCATCCGTATACTTCTTGTTTAAGTATATTCGTAAACCCATCGTATATTTTGAAGAAAACAAACAACCCAATAATGCTTCTATTGGCTCGTACTCATGACGAAAATATGTCTAATAGCCGTGACCTCTCCTCGCTTGTATCTTCCCTTATCTCCAGGGACCCTTCATAGGAGCAATCGGGTTTTCCCAGGGTGCCGGTCTTGCCGCCATTCTCGCATCAATCCTCGAATCCAATCGCCCGAAACCCCCATCCATCGTCGCAGACGGCTTCACCACGGGCCACCCGCCCTTAAAGTTCGCGGTCGCGTACTGCGGCTTCAAAGCGCCCAATAAGGAGTACGAGTGGATGTATGAACCGAAGATCCAGACGCCCGTGCTCAGCGTGCTCGGAAGCTTGGACACCGTGGTTGACGAGAAGTTGATGAAGGGTCTCGTGGACGTGTGTGAGGGAAATCGTGTTTTGTGGCATCCTGGTATGTATAAAATGAAAGGCATACACAATTCGATATCATCCATTCTTTTGTGTTTCACTTCTTTTCAAATTTTGTTTTGAATACCGTGAACTGACTCGTATGTTGGTGGAATTTGCAGGAGGACATTATGTTGTCGTGAAGAAGCAATGGCTTGATGCTGTCGGAATTTTCGTCCGAGACCATATCAACGGGACCGGCACCACGAGCACAAAGCCGGCCCAGGAAGAAGAGTCGGTTGAGGATATGAATATGCCGTTTTGAGCGGTGAACACAAACACACTCTGTATCGGTGCTAGTTGTATGCATGTGGTGTGCGTATAACATCACAGGAGGCTGCAACATTCCTCGGATACACCCCTGGCATGACCAAGTTTTAGACGAGCAACATCAGAGATTAGAATAGAATAGAACTATAGATTTAGTGACAATGATATCATATGAAAATAGTCCTTGTTACACTACAGTGCTGCTTTGAATTGATCGATACCATAGCAACCTGCTTACATCCCTTCGGGGTCCAGTAACAAGTACTATACGATCTGAGAAAGCCTTGTAGTACAAACTCCCAATTACTCGATGGTGCTTTTTATCTTGAAAGAAGGGCTCCACGAGTTTGCGTTTGCAATGCTCTGGTCTATTGGAAGCTCTAAACCTCAGTAGGTTGCGTCCAATCCTGGCTCGAGTCTACACTTCCCTCTTCGAACAAATCACCCCCATCAAGAATCTGCAACGACTTCCCTGCCAGCTCCGGATGATACGTCCCCTCTTGTATCCCCGGAATATTATTATCCATTTCGCTTACTAGAAACTAGATATGAGCCAATATGTTCTGAATAATTGCACTTCTGATCTAAAGTGCACAATAACCAGCTGGAACAATCCGTCTGACGTGAGACGAATGTGCCCAATACAATAAACCCCCAATATCAAAGGAACTGAGAAGATAAAATCACTCACATGGAACCGCCAAAACGTTCTTCCAAGGCTGAATCTTATAACAATGCTGGCCATCAAAATCCCAAGAATCATAATTCGCCGGCGTCTGCATATCCGCATTCTCAAACTTGGATCGTACGAGAAGCAAATAATCCAGACCACTGAAATACGCACTCGTAGCAGCCGCATCCATATCCGGGAATTTCGAGAGCATACCGGCTCCTAACGGGAATAGACATCCTAAAACATCAATCTCATCAGCTCTGACCGTGCATAACACTAAAACCAAAGATGCACCTGTATTATATGATAAGATATACGTACGCCACAACCACAACTGCTCATCCGCCTCACTGCTCGCCATACCCATAAACATCTTCCACTCTAACTGCACATTCCCTACCCCGTAAATATCCTCCATCTCCTCAACCACATTCTCACTATCCAAGTTCGCTGCCCTCAGGGGTCCCGAGACTCCGTATTCAACCGCATCCCCCCCCGGGTCAGCACCCGCGAATACCTCCCACCGCTGGACGACAGAATTACTTGTGGTCAAATCGACTATGGCGGGAGGTAGCTCCGCGCCAGAATCGGCACCAATCATTCCTTGGATTTTTGAATTCGCAGGCGTACCGCTGTCTTGCTGAATACCACCACCGCTCACACCGATGGATAGATCGAGAATTTCGGCACCACTGATCCCGCTGTTGGCGTTACCCGATGATTGCAGTAAATCTTCTTCGATAGATGTTGTGAGGTCGACGTAACCGCCTGAGCTGGCGAAGTTGGATATGTTTGTTTCCGAGAATACCTTACGAGTCGTCGTGTCGTACCAGAATTTTGATTGTTCGAGTATATCCGGGGTAGTGTTTTGGAGGTTGGTCAGGAAGAAGTATCTACTTTGATGGCCGGTCGTCGGGTCTATTTTGGACAATTTGGGGACGACTATACACATAATTATAAAGAGAGAGAGATTAGTAAAGATTTACTAGAATAATTGGTCATGATTGTTTCGACGAACCTAGGTATGGTAACGGATCGGAGAGCAGATTATACGGCGGTATCGACGAGTAAATCGGGACTTTGACCACCATGTAGAACGGTACGGTGGCCGCTGCGACGGAGGATACCGTGCATAAATATATCGTAGCGGCCGCCCATCGTGTCGGTATCCGCGATATCCGAGCCATTTATTATAAATCTATCCAGGGTACTCTGGACGTCTGATTTCCGAGGGTACGATTTGCATGATGTTGTTAGGTTAAATTCCACATGCAGATTCGAGGCTCCACATGCATCTCATTCGTAGGCATACTAATGCATGGACGCACGTTGAGATAATTTGCGAGGATTCCGTGTTGAATAGGTTCGGGTTCATGGAAAATACCACAATGTCCTAGCTTCTTGAGCTCAATGCCAGATTCGAAAGAGATAGTTTGAGGCCAAAGATTCACTCTTCACCATGCATGCACGTCTATGTATATGGTATTACTATTTGAAATATCATTCAAAAACTCATATAATTGTATCCTATAACTCAAACATTACGAACGTAAAAGTATCAAAAAAGGAACGCTTTACCCGCTGCTATAACATGAAATATATGGAAAGAGAAGAAAAGGAGTAAAAATGGGAAAAAGAGATACCTCGAAGAGAATGATCTAGATAACTCTGTAGATATGATGAAAATGTACATGAGAAAAAAATGTCTGGAAAGGGATATCCGCAACTGAATCAGGTTTCAACAAAATTTGTAAATGAAGACCAAGGAATCGGTGGGAACGCCCGAAATAATTGTAATTATAAGGATTGTCATTGGGTTAGCGGAGGCGAGAATGCTTCAAAAAAGATGCTATGAAGTAAGTTATGCCAATGGCCAGAAATATTCGAATCAGACAGATTGTAAATAACTGGAAAAAAAAAAACTTCATGCCAGTAAATTATTCAGAAATAGGTGTCAAACTGAGATATCAGGGAAGGTAGATTATAGCTGTAGTCTGTGAGATATAATTCTTTTTCTCTTCGTTTTTTCGCCCTCTCATTTCTCCTTTTATGTGGATTTTTGTGTTTTTGTTTATTCCCAACTATGCGACTAAGCAAGTTCGACTGGCATATGCTGGTGCTCCTTGGGAGACGGTAGCTCCGAAACACCAGCTACATTGTGCCTCTGGTCAAGCGGACCAGACATGCTCGTATGCCTGCTGGGATCCATCGGGGTCGCCGCCATCTCGCTCATCGGGCTGTGAGGATATCCTCCTTGAGGACCCGGGGAAGTTGGCGGGATAATTCCCTTGTTGGGGAAGTCAGGAGCCTGGCCGTATTGCTCATTATATCCACCTTGGGCGTATCCCTGGTTGAATCCCTGGTTATTGTAGCCCTGCTGTTGACCGCCGTAAGGACCGTACGGTGGTTGCTGCTGGCCGGTCTGGTCCATTGGTGGCTGCGGTGGGGGCGCTTGTTCGACTGGCGCTTTGTTTTGGCGTCTTCGGAAGAATATGAAAGCACCGATCGCGATACAGATGACGGCGATACCACCGACCACACCACCGACAATGGCACCGACTGGAGTCTTGCTGCCGCCGCCGGATACGTTGCTCTGGGCTGGGCCGTTAGGGTTGTTTGTGACCGCGCTGGTCTCGGTACCCGTTGGAGCGATGTTGTAAGGATCGATGCTGGTGGTAGGAGCCATGGTGGCGAATGGGGCGACACCATCGGTACCCAAGCTCTTGAGCTCGGATTCGGTGACGTTGACCTTGGCTTGTGCGAAGCTGGTTTGCTGGTTGGTGAAGTCGTGGACCAAATACGTGGCTCGGACGAACGGCATTCCAAAGACGGCGACGTAACCGGCTTGAGCGGCGAGACTGTAGTTATCCATGGAATCGACTAAGACGATGCATGCGAGGGTCTTTCCGTCGGTGAGGGTGGTTTGGTATCCTCCAACGGTGAAAGCTGGAACTATCCATTGGCTGGCTGCGACAGTGATGTTGACACCCTCGAAGCTGAAGACCAAGGCTTTGGCGTTATATCTCTGGGCACAGTTGGTGAGGTATCCACCGTAAGTGCTGTCGTAGTAAGCACCCACGTCACCGACGATTGCTTGCAACGGGCCGTTGGGGAAGTAAAGGAGACTATTTTATCACATTAGCGATTTTATTCTATCGATATTATTGCAATTTATCCGATAAAACATACCCAGTGCTGAATTCAACATTGGCGTTCCAGCTTCTGGCGAGAAGATCTGGCTCGCCGTTTCCGCTGTCGTAAAGAAGAGAGTTGAGCTGAACGGTCGTTGTGGCAGAGGATTCAAAAGTAACCAGGTTTCCGTCAAACTTGGCAGTATCGACGGCACCGATAGTCAACTCGCTGCTGTTGGTATCTGTAAATAATTGTTAGCATCTTAATATCCATACTATTTGTGAAGCTCGATAATTTGTATACCATAATCGTTGAGGTAAAGGCCATAAGCGAGCACACTGATGACGTTCTCGTCAAGCATGGTTCGGAGAAGAGTCTTTTCAGTGGATCCGGAGCCTCCGATGCCCATACCGAGCTGTGGGGTTCTCGTGTAGTCATTTGCGATACCGATGGGGACATTGTCAATCTCGGTTTGTCCGATTTGGAGGGTGTCTTGTCCGTAGTATCCCAATACGTAGTATCTGGTGTCTGAGGAAGTCAGGTTGAGAACGGCCGTCAAATTCTTGAACGAGCTCGAGCCATCGGGGTCGACTGTACATCCCATGTTAGTTTATTATTTCTGCGCGTCCCATATATAGCCCTTGAATACACTTACAAGTGCCTGAAAAGTTGGCTTGGACGCAAATGTTAAAGTTGTCGTCGGTTTGACCGTTACAGTAGTTCTTCTTTGGCAGAGGACCTGGGAACCAAGTGAAGGGATCGGAACTGAGTCGTAGTCGGATGAAGTCGTGAGCAGAGCCTACACGCACCCAATTTTATCAGCAAACCCGTATTCAAAAAGACCTTTGAAGTCGCAAATTCGGAATCGACAGGACGGCGCATTAATCCAAGGGGCGACCCTTGTTGTCGTAATCCGGCCGCTGACCGCGAACAACGAACGCAACGTCGCTTCGCGTTACACACACGACAAAGGACTCCAACTTCAGGTTACTCACCAACGAGGATATCGACATAGTAGGAAAATTGTGGAGCCTGCGCTCGAAATGTCAGCCCGGGATCGTGAGTGGTAAGATCCAAGATTACTCTTGGGGAATTTCAATGCATGCTTACGGCGTATTTGAAAGTGGTACTGATGGTCGACGCTCGCTTTGTGAGATCTCTCACCGTGTCCACCGGATGGCTGAGGCCAGTGAACATCTGAAACTTCAATCCCTCCGCACCCGCCATGCACAGCGCCGCCGCCGATAAAGCTTCGGAAAACCGCATCTTCAATGTATTTCGAACTGTATTAATCTGTCAACTGCTGAAAATCGCAATTGATCATCCAGGAAATCCGAACTGCTTAGTTGACCCTCAGATGGAGGAAATGGTGTAAGTTGGCCAAGATGAGTGGGAGGCCCCAAGTTCTTAAGGGACAAGAAAAGGCCGAGCCTTGTAACCATTCGGTCGGGGCAAGCCTGTTTGATTACCAGGCGGCTGCTAGCCTAGGGGGGAGTCTTTTTCTCTTTCTTTCTCCCTCGGAGCCGCAGGCTGAACGTGCTGCATGGCTTTCTGCGGACTGGGCCTTCGAACAAAAAGCGGTGTGCTTGGTCGGACCATGGAGAAAACAATTAGAAATATCCGTGGCCCAGTCCGTACTAGTCCCCTGAGTGCGGGCTGAAAATGGTCGGCGCTACTGGTGCACGATGGTGTGTCTGCGTGATCCTGCAAACGAAATTGGCAAAGGGGGAGAACCAGGTGGGGCCTGTTCCGACACCTGCATCTTGTCTCGATGAAGAGGAGCTTGACTCCTCACTTCTCGAGTTCTGACTCGCTAGGGCGAGTCTGACGATAAAAAGAAGCGCCTCTTTGGAGAAATGCCTCCAGTGCTTCGCAAACGCTTGTTTTCTCAATGGAGACACGATATCACAGAGCACACTCGCCGCCAAGATCTCTCGAGGTTTTGTTCAGAAACGCGGGATCAGAAGTATCGATGTCGCCAGAGATTAAAAATCTTCGATTCCGGCGTCTGTCGACAACCCAGACACACAATGCAGATTCAACCGGAATGTCTTGCACTTCAGCCGCAGCCACTTGCACCCGAGAAATGCGGCCGAATCTAGGACATTCGGAAGGCAAATATTGCGCCCTCGTGGATAGATATTGATATTGGTCCTTCAGACAGTCTTTTGGAAATCTTTTCTCTTCGATCTTCCTTGGAACAGAGAAAATTTAGAAAGCTTAAAAAAGTCTCATTGGGTCCCTCGCTAGGTTTGTTTCGATGTGAGGTCCAGATAATCTCAAGATAATCAAGATCTAACTGCCCTGTTGCTTATAAACCACACCAAATTTAACGTTTTGGTTCCAAGACTCGTAATCACGGTGATGGCTGGGGTTCCCTACCAGGCAAACCAAAAGTGCAGGATTCGGCCCTATCGGGGACCCTGCTTGGAACGGAGTATCTCGACTATTGTTTCCTCGCTCCCACGCGCATCCAAGGAAAGAATAACAATATAAGGCGAGCGCTGCCATAGTGCATAGCTGCGGATTTGTCAGGACTACCTGACCAGCGATAATAAACTCCCAAAATACAAAACAGAATAACATCAAGATCCGTCGGAGTTAGTGGATTCCAAACCAACAATCTTTATCAATAAAATCCTTTCGTTGGCAGCCGACTCTTTGATTGTGAAAGATGTATGGATAACCGATTTTATCCTTCGCACATTTCTACTTTAGCCTCGGCGAGTCAACCGTCCGAACTATCACTCGCGCAATCTCGTATCCAACCCCACACTTGCCACCGGGGTCTCGTCTAGAGCTCTCAGTTGGTAGATCTCGAAGGCAAGGCTGGGATTTTCTCAAAAGGCTACCCACACCCGCTGATGCACAAAGGGCGATGGACGACAAGTGCAGAATGCATGCAGCAGCCTGCCTGGAAAGGCCGACAGCACACCCACTCAACCGGCCCAAGACCAACGACAGCTGCAACACATGGCACTCGTTCCTTGGCAGCTTTTGCTTGACGCCTAACCCTGCGGACTCCACTATACCTGCTAGCATATGCTAGCATGCGACACCCATCTTTATCTTGAGTCGTCACGGTGGAGACGACGCTACTTTCTCACATCAGATTTACAATTTTGTGGAGTTAACTTTGTAGAGTTTTCGAGAATCGAATTGTATCATTCTCAGTGGAATATATGCGCCGCAACCGAAATCCCTAGATGATACCGTGCATAATATCGCCTCTCGCTTCAGAAATCGCTTCGAACTAGCTCAAGCCATTGACATAGATGCAGAATGAAACATGATCGCAAAATACACTATTACTAACAATATAACATACAATTTTAAAAATGAATACGTGACCAAAATTCACTAAAAAGAACCACTCATATGATTATGCAAATTATAATAAAATCATATCCCTTCCCAAATTCCCCTGCAACATATACGCATCTGAGAATGCGTGCTTATATCAAGAAAATATATATCCAACTCTCCACCAGAAAGATGCATTCTTTCGCTTCTCCATTTCGGCTCGGTGAGCTTCCCAATCGATAGCTCTACGTCCACCATCCAAATCAATCTTATCAAGACGTCTCCACCCTTCACGCTTCCAAACGTACCCAATCGCCCAGAACGATATGGTCAAAAAGAGCGCTAGGGACCCCTTGAAGAATCCTTCTACAGTGTTAACCTTTCCATTACCCCGGACCGGATATAAAGCAGTAAACAATTGGGCCATCAGTACGAGCCCGTTGATAATGAGTCCCAACCAGGAACCATACACGCCCCCAGCAGCCTTGAACGGGATCTCGTCCAGTGATCGGCCCTGGCGCTTCCAGGCGGCTCGGAACCGGATATGACAGAGACAGATGGACCCCCAAGTGAAGAGTGCGGAGAGACCGGACAACGCCAGAAGCCAGTCAAATATCTCGACGCCTCGAGAAGTAAGACCGATGTAGGCGAGGCCGCCCATGGAAATGATCAGGACTGTCGCAGTAAGAGGTCGGCCCGCACGATCGACGTAGGAGAAAATCTTCGGGGCGTATCCTTGCTCTGCCAGAGCGCAAAGAGTTCGGGATGCACCAAAGACACCAGAGTTACCGATCGATACGACGGAAACGAGAATGACCACGTTGAGGAAGCTAGCGTATCCCGGAATACCCGCTCGGTTGGCGACAAGAACCATCGGCGAGGCGGTGGTGTCGATAAAGTTTCCCGATCCGAAAAGTTGTGGATCGTTGGATGGGATCAGGAGACCGATGAAAAGAAGTGACAGGATGTAGAAGAGAGTGATACGCCAGAAGACTTGCTTGATGGCCGACGGTAGGGATTTCAGCGGCGTCTTCGACTCGGCGGCAGCAAGACCGACCAGCTCGGTACCGGCAAATGAAAAAGCTGCGGTGACAAAAACACCACAGAACCCTCGGAAGCCGTTACGGAACGCTCCCGGGTCGTACCAAAATCTCGCACCCCAGTACTCGTTGAACTGGCCGCTGGACGGGCCACCACCGAGAACAAAGATGAAACCAGCAAACAAAAAGCTAACAACAGCGGAAAGTTTGAGCACACTCGTCCAAAACTCTTCTTCGCCATATCCCAACACTCCGAAAACGTTGATTAGAAGGATGACGATTATAAACATCGTGTACCAGATGCTGGGACTCGGATCGTCACGCCAGAATTTAATACACTCCGAAGCGACGATGATCTCGAAAGGCAGAATGGTAGCCCATTGAGCAAAGTAACACCAGCTGTTCGAACTTCATTAGCTTTTTAATTCTCCAAATTATTGACATAACGCCTACCCCATAGCGAAACCCCAAGACGGAGCAATGAACCGGCTCGAGTATGTATAGAAACCACCGGACACAGGAAACATTATGGCCAATTCGCCGAGACCCTGCACAACATTGAAGATCATGATACCTATAATCATAAAGTCGATAATAAGGGATGCCGGACCACCGGCAGCCAAAGCACTACCGGACCCAACGAAAAGACCGGCTCCGATAGACCCGCCTGTTTAGACGCTGAACATCAGTTGGTCTCTCATGATCCTCCGAAGAGAAGATACCGGAACGACAGAACCTACCGATAGAAATCATGTTCATATGCCTAGTCTTTAAAACCTGATTAAGCTGGTTGTGTTTATCCGCCAGAGTACGAGGCTTGAACGACTCCATGGTACACCCCATCCGGGTCCAGAAAGACGGTTTTTGATCGAAAATTTCTGCTTCTTGAGCGACTTCATCGGAGGATGCTGAGGTGGTCGAGGGTTTTGGCTCCGCGCCTTCTTCAAAGACTGGCGTTGACGCCATCTTTGCGAAAGGGGAGAGCGGGGATAACAGCACGAGAGCTGATTTGTGGTTTTGGATAAAATCTGGGGAAGTTAGGGTCGAACACAAAGTTTAGGAGAGGTAACTTGGAGGATAGGTGTCGCGTAAGGTGTTATTCTCTCAAATCAGGTACGAAGTGAGAGAGAGAGATATCGAGCGCGCAATGAGATCACACGTAATGGAGCACGCGGACTGGAGCTTTTTATATATAATATTTTATCTACGCCTTACTTTCTGTCGTCATTCAAAACGACATTGCAGGACTTGGAGGATGTCGGGCAATACTCGAGAACAAAGTTTCACCATTCTTTAGCTTACTACTTAAGCCCATGCACTCCTAGCGTATATAACCCAATCATCTAGTACACATGTCTAGTTTAGTTACCATAATCAGACGTTTAGGCACCAAAAGACAAGAGCCTGGGGCGCTTAATTTGCTAAGCACTCTTTCCCCTACATTTTTGAGGGTTTGATGCCGTCGTCTATGCTCTACCAAGATCTAAAAGTAGGTCTATACAAGACGTGGCTATACACCAAGCGATGAAGCAGGTAAGACGAATTCGCAATATTTTTGGTAGATTTTCCTCTTATAATCTCAATTCTTGACATTTTTGAGAACAAAAAATTTCATCTACGAGGCTGGTTGTGAAAAGTTGCAACAGAGGGTTTGCGATGTTTTGCGTTGTTAAGCTTGACATATCTGCTCCGAAGGTGACACGCGCACATGCGCACATAAATAACGACAATATCTAGACTGGAAACGTGAGGTCAAATAAATCCTAACTACAGTAAACTATAGTTAGATTGAAACGGTTGATGTGGAGTGGCAGGTTCACGAGACCAGATTGAAGATAAAATAGAATAATATTTTAAAAGTTGTCACACTCATAAGTATATACATATGGAAGAAAGCTAGCTTGGTCAACCAGAAGAACAAATAATACATAATTATCAAAGAAAAACTCAGATGGTAAATTTATTTCAGTAAGATAAAAGAACGAATCGTTTGCGTGGTTCGTCGATTGACTAGATGATGAAGTAATTACAAGACTCTCAGATTTCAAGTCTGGATTTTGCCCGAAAACGCCCAGTCGCAAACGCTGGCTGAGCCGGGCGGCTATCGCCATCCGGAGCAGGGAAGGGCGTGTGAATCTTCCCGATGGTCGCCAGACACCTGAGATAAATTTCCTGTGAATGCAAGTATTAGCCTCCAATATTCATATAGCCCTCGGAAAAACATCATAGAATAGAGATAAGACCCACTTAGTAAGTTACCACAGTATTGTTCTATGATAAATTTCATGGGCTCATACAGCCACTGTTGTGCCAGTCCCAAGGTCTCTCTATCCATCCACATGAGATACCCTTCGTTTCAAGGGTCCCTGCCAGAAGGGTTGTATCCGAAGTACACCGGTACGTTTTACGACACCTGGCTGGGCAGGCAGACTCTCCCTCACTGCATTTCCGGCTGTGGAAAACTGACGTATAAGTGCAGCAAGGGTAAAGCTTCCTGGTGTACTATGTGAAGGTAAGATGTAAATGATGACATGATAAGGATGTGTGAGTGAGGTAGTTGTGAGATGTTCAGATCCAAGCTTTGTACCCCTTGTAGTTGAAACTAGCCCTTGAAGGATTATGATAGTCTTTTTGTCAAGCACCTCAACAATTTCTGTATACCCTTTACCCTGGCGGATGATATCTCTGCTAGAAAGGTATTCAACGAGGCTGTAACTTGATGTTGAAACAGTTTTACCGTTTTTCAAGACATTGTTTAACCACTTGGACAATGAGATGGCGAGGAGGAGATGATGAAGAAAGAAGAAAAGGGAGGCGAAGAAGGGTTCTCTTTGTTACCTTTTGATTCTATTATTTATCGATGCATTTCGATACACATCTTTATATTATCATTTATTTACACACCATCGTCTAGTCACAAAGATCAATCAACATAGGATCTTGTGGCCATCTCAACAACATCAATCCGGTCTTCGATGCAGCTTCAATTAAAAAAAGTTGTACTAGCGCTGGCTATCGTCCAAGCTTTTAATTTTAATTTAATATTTAGGTGTTCTGGACAACTTCAACCATCTTTCTCTTGTGCAGCTAGAGTCTAGTTCTTCGATATATTGGAGGTCTGCCGAATCCCTTTTGAATCAGGGCACGAATTTGGAAATACCAAAATACAACAGACATCCGACGTCCAGACCTAAGTACTTTTCCCAATCCTGGTATAATATCGCTCCCCAAGATCCCATTTACCGTACCCTGGATCGAGGGTCTCCAACCCTAGAAGTTCCCGTCCTTTTGAATTTACGTTCATGCACAGCCAAAAATACACGCTCGACCGGTCCGTTTAATTGAAGGGACAAATGTTGCATCTACATGTACGCATACGGACCTAATCTGAACGTATTATGGTTACATGCATACGCCCGGGTGAGACCAAGCGACGGAACGAACAGGACCGATGTCGGGCTCGTGCAGTGCCGTGCTTGAGATATAGGATGAATCGGGGGAGCATAAGCTTATTTGTTAGCTTGGATCTTAAAATTTATCCGATCGAAGCATAGGAGATCGAGATCGGAGTCTGGAGCTTTTCGGATCGCTCGTGTCTAGTGCGAGGGTCAGGTTATACGAGAGAAACATTACGCGACATCGATTACAATGATCTCATGTTAATAAAAAAAGCTAGATGAATATTAATACTATTTTATGCACACATTACTATTTGTACGTGAATACTATAGACAAACTAGACAGAACGACCGATCGATCCAAACCATTACCACCGATTAATTCGAAGAAAGAAAACACCATCAACTCCACGTGACCAAATTGGATAACGAAGAACAAATTTTAGCTGGATAAGACGACGAGAAGACGTTTATTTCGACTTCTTCGCCTCAGCTTCGGCCAAATGCCAGGCGAATAACCTCTTAAAGGCATCCTTGCCGCCGGTTTCAATAACGTCACCGTGACAGGGGATGATCCTATCAAAGTTCCATCCGTCGATACGTCTCGCACTCTCATTGAAGCTTCTATACACCGTAAACACATTAGTATCTGCAATGGCCATAAATAATTTGTAGAAAAGGACAACTTACGGCTTAAGCTTCGCCCCAGCGTACCAAATAAACCTTTGCTGCGATTTCCCCTTCAACGAAGTGAACAAGGCCATGGAGATCTTTGTCCAAATACCGCTGGTGGGATCGATATCCGTCTTGCTAAATTGTTCCTTCGAAGGAAGGTTAAAGATCAAATCGGCCTGGACGAGCGATCCTGACGGTTTGTGCAACAAGGCGATCTCATTGCTCATATGGCCGTCAAAGTACTCGAGTTCGAAGTCTTGCGTGAAATCCTCGGGGAGGACGATATCCTTTTTGTTCGCGCCCGTGTAGGAGAAATCGAAGGGGATGTCTTCGTTGCCTTGCTTCTTGCGCTTTTCGTACAGGACGGTAGGGCCGATGACGCGGGCGGACGGGTAGGCTGCTTTCCAGGGACCGAGGTTGAGGTGGTGTTCGATATCCGGGGCTACGAGGTAGGAGACCTGGCCGCCTAGGGAGGTGACGGTGGATTGGACTTCTTCGGTTAAGACTGTCGGGGAGAAGACGACGAGGCCGCCGGACGAGAGTTTGGCTGAAGCATTGCATATATGTTAGCATCATGTTGTAATACAATGGATATGATGGTTAACTTACCGATTGTGGCTCTGCCGCCGAATTTGAGGAGGCCGACTCTGAGAAATGGTACGGAGACGGTGACGAGGTTGTCTGCGACTTGGCGGATGACGGCCGTTGTGCTAGGATCGGTGCCCCAAAGCTTCGAAGAACTGCCGGAGGACATGTTGCTTCTTGATCGTGAATGTTTATGTGTATTAGATGGGTGTATATGTCGGTAATTGAAGTCGAAGGTTCGATAGATTGCAATTGGTTTGCAGCTGTAGTGACGTTGTATGCGGATTCTTGTTATCTGGTGATAGCGTATAAATTTAAAAGACATTCGAGTCGATCGAGTCCGGTCGAAGGACTCTTTATACCTCCCAAAAGTACGCTCCCACGCGGGCAGACCGGTCACGATAACAGCATGGACTATTCGAGCTTCTGGAATTAATTAACCATGCAAGTGCTTGATAATGCAGAAGGCGCAATGGCATGGCCAGAAAGGGCGAGAGTAGTAATCAACGGTTTCCACAATCGATGCAATCACGATATGCACGTTCCCCGAAGGAGCCCACCTCACCTACCACTTGAGCACTCAAAGTCCGCGTTCCGGCACACCCGTCGGCCTTCGTTTGACTGCCAAAATGACGTTCTGCTAACCGTGCATGCGCCAAGACCTGGCTTAATTCCGCTGCGGGCTAACTGTTCGCTTCGAAATTCGTCGGTTGGGATGCCGATTTCACGAGCTTGCACTGCACTGCCTCTCTTGTCAGCAACTCCGAGGCTTCGACGAGAAATTTATAAGTTTCGAGACCGATTGATCATGATATTCGTACGCCGTTAATACTCCGCAGTATCGACGGGGGTAGATAACTCCGGAATGAAAAGATCGCAACCGTCGACAAAAATTTAGAGAAAAAAAGTCAAATCGAGCTCGAACCCTACTCTCGCGCGGCGACTCCACTTACAACTCACTAGCTCGCTGTGCTGGGGATTACTAATATCTTGGAGAAATCTGGGCTCCAATATTAGAACCCTTTCGACAGCATGCAGGATGGACTGTCTCGTATCCGGCTTAGGGTTGCTATTGGATGCCATTTCGCACCGGCTCTGCCAGACGCCGAGATGGGAGCGTGGTCGTTGAGCTCTCTTAGCTTACTGGCTACTTAATAAGTAGGTGTGTATGTAATCAAGGTCGACCCTGCATCTGCACTGTTTGTTCGTCTGTAAATACAGGCCTTTCGCCGGAAATGTTTCGCTGTCCAGTTCCGAGGCCATCCAAGGGTATTATCACTACACTACGCAGAGCTACAGCTATTTTGAATATTCTAAATTTGGTTGCTGGACCTGAATTCAATCGATAGATCTTTTCTTTTCCATGCCGAAGGCTTGACAGATCCTCGAGCTCCTTTGGAATCTTACTGACGTCCGCCATTCAAGTCACAGGCTAAGCCGTCGACCATACACTACGCGGCTTGGAAATTTGTTCAGTGGATAAAACGTTGTCTATGATAAAAACATGACCAAGAATATACAAACATGCATGCAATAGGACCCAAACAGTACCCTCTAGATCTGGGTAAAGAATAGCAAACTCGACGCCGATTACAATAGATATCGATCTGGATTTGAGAAATATTTCTTTACCACGTGGTAGGAACTGTCAAATATATCGTACATCTCAACAACAGATGAGAAATCTAAACAAACCCCAGGCTGTAACGCTCGAAACTTGTCGAGCAGTCCTGTTGATCAAAACGTGATAGCAGTTTCTTTGGCTCAAGCCGGGTTTCGTTGTAGGAAGATGAAGGTGAGGTTTGTTGGAACCAGTATTTCTGATTGAATATGGCTCTTGCCTGATAGAGGGATTCTTGATATGACGATAGATTTAGCCAAGTATTTCGACCTTTTGAATGCAGCTCGATATTTTAGAATACAAATACCTTTTGTAGCAATGTATAACAAACCCATTTTGCTGACTAGTAATAATCGATAAGGAGTCCTGAGTTGCAATATCGAGAGGAAGATTGTATCGATTAATAATTCTCGACCCGGTGATATAAATTAAAGCGAAGTTTCGAATTATTCCTCCACTTTCAAGTCTTCCTTGCTCTTATATTTCTCTCTCAACCTGCGCATGTTAGGGACCACATGGCCACAAATTTCCATGTTTACTGCCACGTTTTCCGTTGATCGGTAAGGACGAAGTCTGGGGTATCATTCCAGCTCGGACCTGTCGGATAACCGAATGCCGTTCGATACACCTTACATAAATTTATGAAAAAACCATTCATCGACGTCCATGAGGTTAATTCATCTGACCAGACTTCGCAACCACATTCCCAAGCAGCAAGACCATGTGCCGTGAAGATGCGTGACCGAGATGGTGTTTGTCGCTCGAGCAAAGGCCTGTTTCGGACGGAGCGTCGCACAAGCGAGAGCGGGCATTGCCTGGCCAACCACCACCTCGAACCAGACAGCACACCTTCGCAGCTGACATCTTTTGGCGGTAGCTATGCGGGAAAGCGCGGTCGAAGGGTTACCTGGACAGAAGTATCTTATGTTTGTATCCAGGGTAATTAATACTTTTTTAGTTTGGTGGGGACGACAACAAAGCAGCTGATGGAGAGCAGCTGTCCCGGTCACTTTTTAACGTGGTGATGAAGATGCCTTCGCTGCACCGCACCACCATCTCTCCACCATCTCTCCACCATCTATCTTATCCTCTCATTTTTCCTTCTTAAGCGGCGCTCAGGAATGCTGAAAAAAAGGACCCTGATCCAATCTATGACGATATAACCCTCATCGCATCGCCGTTTCCTCTTATCACTACTATTCCTCAACTTTTCTGCATCTAGGTTGTTGTCCGGTTGCGCCATCTTTGAAGCGCAAGTACAATCCCAATTGTAGCTAGCCCCGTCGCAGAAAACTGTCACTTTTTTCCCAGCAACCACATCGTTTACACCAATTCGCTTCGTTGTAACCTACTTTTCTGACCTCTTCTTCTTTCTACCACCTAGCCTTCCCGATTTTCCTCCATCTTTAACAATTGTTCTTCACGATTGCAGCTCTTTTTGCGGGTCGGAATTCCATTTTCGAGATATCATCAGTGTTTCTACAACACTTTAGCTTTTCTGTCTTCCGTGCGGTGTCGGATAACTGCACTGGCCCACACTCGGAATAAACCACATCACTCAATCAGCACAGGAAAATCCCTGCGGGATCATTAATTCAATCTTCTACGCAATTCTACCCCTCTAATCGGGTGATAGACACACAAAACTATTCACAATGTTCATCGAAAAGGCCCTCCTATGGTTCGTCCGACTCTCGCAATGGTGTATCTGCGTATCGCTGCTCGGAGTATCAGGATACCTCGTCAACGAATATGCCCAAGCGCACTCTAGAGTACCAGCCGCAGTCTGGCTACCCTGCATCGTCGTAAGTGCCAATTCTCTACCCGTGATCAAAAAACAAAAAAAAAGAATCAAATGCTAATTTTAATATCTTTCAAAGTCCGCCTTCGCCGTCTGCATAATGTGGTACTCCATACTCCTCCTCTACTGTCTTGGCCGACTGCTCCTGCACATTGCTGCTTTTTTCGATTTCTGTTTCATGGTCTGCTATATCGTTACCGTAGTCCTCAATCGCCACAACTTCCACAAGAGCGGCACCGAGAACGAGCTGTGGCGTTCGATCACGTACACCCGAGGAGCTGCGGGTCTCGATACTCACGCCAATAAAAACCAGGGTCTCGTGAAGGCTATGGTCGGGTTGTCAACTACACTCATGGTACTCTTCATCTTGACCACTCTGATGTGCATCAATCTCGCACGATTGGCCGATGAGAAGCACGATGAGAAGACCGGACACAGGAGACGATCTCGCAACAGAGCTTGAAGGG
This sequence comes from Orbilia quercus, assembly GCA_036971405.1. Lineage (NCBI taxonomy): Eukaryota > Fungi > Ascomycota > Orbiliomycetes > Orbiliales > Orbiliaceae > Orbilia > Orbilia quercus. The sequence continues at coordinate 1,846,785 of JAJTUE010000003.1, forward strand.
GTTAATGCGCATTTCATTTGATTTGAAGTTTTACGTATTATTCAAATTATTTGTGTGTATTCAGCGAAAAGAGGTGGGATGATGGTGGTTTAATGATGTTCTTTACCCGTCTTCGATACTGGATTGGGTATCGGCTGGCCACTGCAGGGGTTGCTTTTGTCGGATATGTGGGATTTTGCTCTATGATACCTGGATCTGCTTTTTGGAGTATTCCTCTCCTCCCTGGAGAGATTTTTTTTCAATGTCAATGTTTTAGTCGGCCCAATTTATTCTGTATGATGATGGGGTCTTGTCATAATGTTTCTTTGTTTGCCAGGTTTTTATTATGGGCTCATGTATATAACGCTCCAAGTGGTTTGAAGAAACCAAAAATGCAATTAATCGATTTACAACGAAAACCTATATGCTAGACTAAGATGCATTTGCTAACTTAGACATGTGGTGTAAGTTGAGGCGTCATGAGGCTAACGGAACTAAATCGTCGAGATTGATGCTCTTAGCTTCGATGTCCAAGATAGCTCGGTCGGATTGCGGCCCGCCAAGACTTGTTGCACTTAATTGCAGCCAACGCACGCCGACACAGCAACCGCAACCGAGACTAAACCACAGACGAACCTCTGTAGACGGGTACCGTTAGATGGCAATAATAAACATAGTGGTCTCAAGCGCGGAAGCCAGATAAATTGGTATAAAAGAAAGCTACTTCGATGTTTATTTAAAGACAACGTATATTGATATATCTGCTTTGTGGTTTATATATTATTCAAAGGAGGCAATTCTTTTTCTTCAGAGACAATTTTTTAGAATTCTCGCCAATTCGGGTCGGATATTTGAGAGGATCTTGCGGCTTCTTCATCAACTGGCTTGGCTGCTTTCTTCGATTCGTTGTCTTCGGCAGTTCGGCTTCGAGTCTCCCAGAGGGATGGTTGGAGCTCTTTGTAGGATTTTGCACCCTTCGAAACCATATCCTCTTCGATTTCCGTGTACCGCTTTTCCAGAGCAATGATCTTTTCCTCCTTTTCTTTGACTTTCTCAGGAGCAACCTTGTTTTACGACAGATAGAAACCTTATTCTCGCGGGAAAATAAAACAAAAAAAACTCGACTAATTGCTTCTAGTATCGACGACAGTTAGGGAAACGAAGATATAAATATCAGATCAGATATCGCCTAACAATCTACCTGAGATTATCGATAGCGTTAACGACTGGCAGAATCACGACCGACCAAGAAATTCATTCGTAACTCGCCGGACCAGAAAACATTCAATAAATAGAACACCTACCACCATAATTTACAGAGAAGAAGAATCTCAGAAAGAGCCATGACCTCTCCATCCTGCAACCCACAGCGAGAGCAGGTTGCTACACCCTCAGAACCCTCAAATACTCATAGTACACCCCGCCAAGTATCCTACGAAGACACATCCTGCCTCGTATCTTTCTGGCTACCGATATACCCACTCTTCGACAGCAAAACAGCCCACACAGAACCCCCTCCAGCGTATACCGACCTCGAAAGCAACAACAACAACAGAAGCGGCATGATGAGTACCCAAGACGGGATATTAACCTGCTTGAACCGGTATACATACGAAAAATTCCCCCATATCCGTCGAAACGCCGACTCGCGCTACCTGATCCTGCACAAACTTATTGGCTCCATCCTGATCTTGAACACATACCTATTTTTTGTCATGGCGGTTAATTATAGATTTACCCCGTTGCCAACGAAGACGCGGGCCGAGTGCGCTTGTCCGGTCGACGTGCTGGCTAAAGTCGGGATACGCACCGATGCGTGTTTTCAGGTCCCGGGAATATTGGATAGCGTTACGATTCTGCGTGGGGTGTGGAGTGGCCTTGTGAAGGGTACGGTTACGGGGTTGGAAGGATTGAAGGAGGAGGAGTATGAGGCGCTGAAGGGGTGGGGGAGGTGTTTAAAGGAGGATAGGGTGATTTTGGAGTCGAGGAGGTGGTTTAGGGGTGTGTTTTTGCCGGTGTATATTTCCCTGCAGGTGTTTATTGTGCTGGTTTTGGGGTATTGTTGGTTGGATCGGGAGCAGTGGGTTTTACCTGATGAGACGGAGGAAGAGGATTGCGAGAGAGAGAAGAATGATGAGGTGACGCGTGGGGAGAAGGACGGTATTCTGGTTTGAGTGAGCGATATATTTGGCGTTACGGGATAGAGGATTGAGTATTATTGGGGATTTCGCATGGCGCACTGCATTTTGGACATGGAGGTTGTTTTCACCGTGTTTGTGTAATATGGAGAGGGAGATTCGATTCTTCTTGGGTTAAAATTGGGTGGAATATGTATAGCTACTAGTTAGACTTGCGCAGGGATATCCTGTGGAGCTCACTGGTGGGTATCGAATTACATTGCTAAGAGCAAATGCTACTGTCAAGTTGGTTTCTTATTGGTTCTTTCTGGTGTAACATAAGGATCGGTTTCAATTGATGCAGGTGGGATTTTAAAAACTAGAATTTAAAAAAGTCTTATTGGCTGATTTGAAAAATACGAATATGGAAACTGATCGGAAGAAGCTGTAGTGCATACAAACGAGGTCGAGGGACACGATATCCGAACTTCCGCGATCGTTGATCATACATGCGGGTGACGGTCTCGCATATCTATCTGCAAGAGCGGCACGGCCGGTCGGCCGGGAGGGTATAGGCGAGATCGAGGAGGGTGTACCTTAAGTACCTTGTTTCGTAAACCTGCTCGAGACCGTACCAGGATCGAATATGCGAACTAGCGGCTGTACAGTTGATCAAACCCTCGAGACTAAGTCGAACCTGTCGAGCGAGCTAGCCTCGAGGCCAGGGCAAGGATTTCATCGAACAAGAGTATCGGATAGTTGCGTGTGCGAGAGGAATGGGATACGAAATCTGTTACTCTAAAAGCGGGGTGGATTGTACGTTCCTTCGAGGATGGGAAACTTAAACCGTAGCAGATAGAATTTGAACTTGATGGGGCTTGGCTGTGTCATGTAACCCGCGCGACGCGCATGCGACTGCGATCAAGCTTGACACCCCCTTCTTGGTTCTGTTTGTAAACTGTTGTAAGTATGTTCCATGAGCAGGATTGATGGTTAGACTGGTACCGATACATTCGAAAGTCTAATGCAATGCCCGTGGAAGCATTGGTGCGGTCCGCATATGTTGCATTAATATTGTGCTCGATTGATCGATGCAGGGGGTAAATTTTGTGGAGCTCATAACTTTGTATAACCCAAGTTACTCAATTTGCCATTGCAAAGCTCGAGACTAATTGCATGTAGAGGGGTTGGGAGCAGGGATAATCTAGGTTAGAGTTGATCTTGCCGGGGACTCGATCGAGCTGCAGCTCGCTGGTTCTTACCTTGCCGACGGTAACACAAATCTTCGAGTCGAGATCAATCACGGAATATTTTTATTGCATTTGTAGGGGAATCTTATCGTATCGATTCGTGGGAAGCACGCCATGGTCTTCAATCGGAAATAATCGGTTGTACTCGGTGGTGCTCTACTGTCAGAACGATGTAACTTCTGGTAGATCTATATAGCTGAAAGTTAGGACTTTGATAGTTATATAAACTGAACGGATTTCCCTTGATCCGACTTCCCATATTATTCTGCAGCTATAGAAAACATCAAGAAACTAACATTCAACTTCATAGATCACTTTTGCTATCTATAACATCTTATTTGGATTTCTTACAAATCAGTATTGTTATTTATATAAATTCCCAAAATGCCGATCCAAGTCCCAAGAGGAAAGAGAGTTTCCCAGAACAGTGGCCCTGACGGGACCAGTAAGTTTTCCCTTCGAGTGTACCTGGAAATCTATCGCGAAAAGAAAAAGAAAAAATACTGAATCCCCATCGATCTCTAGCAAACGAAGAATGTGTGTACGGCACCGATCTTCTATACAGGACCTCTTACGCATCCGTCATTGCCCCCACCGGTGCCTGGAACGTAAGCCTTATATAGTCTTCATACCAGTGTTTTACGATGGAATCTAATCATATCTGCCCCCATAGCTCGTTTGGTTCCAAGCCCCCAACGGTTCCATTAAATTGGCCCGATGGTACGGCAGCTGGGAAATCACTGAAGTCGTCCCCGTTGGCAAGGCGTTACTCCATACCCCTCTTAGCGCGCTTATCTGGGGCCCGCAGGATACTTTCCGGTTGTACTATCTCTCGCCGGAATTTGAGCTGCAAGAATGGTGCTGGGATACGAAGGACGGCGATAAGAAGTACGACGGGGCGTTGAACGGTGCTAAAGTTAAAGCTGCGCCTTACAGCAAATTGGCGGCTATTGCTTTCAAGGGTGCTAGTTTGAGGTAATCGTCATATTACTCATTAATTACTATTTGAAGTTTGAAAATGCTGACTGTAGATATATTATAGGGTCTACTACCAAGACGACAGAAACAAAATTCAAGAGTATGCGTTCAGCGGCGGCTCCTGGAATAAAGGCTCCACTCTTCCGGGAGATGCACTTCCGGGAAGTAGTCTCGCGTATGTGAACCGCAAGGCTTACGATGAGGATACACCCTCCATCCGCGGATACTTCCAAACCTCTAGCGGCGGGCTCGCAGAGCACGTCTGGGACGGAAAGGGTTGGGGAATCGGGAACTTTGATATCCCTGAGGCGCCGTTCCTGACACCCATCACCGCTACGGTGTCTAAGGAAAAGGGGTTCCCGAAGGTACTGGTGTACTGGCTCAGTGTCGATGATACCGTTTTGCAGGCGTATAATTGGTACGGCTGGAGCGGGGTGCAGGAGATTGATACTGTTAGTGTTTTGAGGGGGAATATTTCGGCTGGCAGTTTCACGAGGGATGATGAGAGTGTGGATGTTAGGGTTTATGGGACGGGAATTTTGAATATTATTGCGGAGAGGATTTATCGCGGAGGAGTTTGGGAGAGTGTTATTGGGACTATTAGTGTTGGGAATGAAGTTACTCTCGATGTTGTGGGGACTGTTTAGTTTGTATTTCTTGTGAGGTCATGATTGGAATTGGAATAGGTCAGCTATTGCATTTGAATTTGGTTGAATTGAAAACAAGTTTTAGTTTTTGCGGGACGTTAAGTTTTCTGAACCCGATTGATATTGTTCCAATTCTATGAACGAATGATACGTACAAGGACATCGATAGTGCGTTGACTATGGTATTTTGAACTCTATTTCTCAAAATCTTGGCATTTCGCGAAGCCAGCACAAGTGCAATTAATTAGGTAAGCGTAAGTGGCGGGTGATTTAATTTGATGCTTACCGCACCAGCTATCATCGTCATGCTATAAGAACGGAAATTTCAATAAGGCTGAAACTTAAACAGGATATATTTGGTAAATTGTTGATGTTGTTGCGCGCAGCCACTGGCTACGTCGAACATTTGAATGCATCTGCGGAAGTGGCTAAAATAGCTTAGCCTTGGCACGCGTATAACATCTTAGCTTCGATAGCCATTACATCACATCTCGCACGAACGGCCATGGATCTTTTTTTGCAGTTTTCTTGGCAACAGTGGACAAGGGACACACGTCAGCTCAGACAGGCGGTGACATTATCGAGCATTTGTACGGCACCAGGGTCTTCTTCATTATAGTTCCGCAGCTAACCTGCGGTATCTTTTCGCACGTATACGTATATCGAATCGCACACAGCGAGCCGTTGTTTCCCATCTTTTCGGAATTTCTCCCTCGAGGTGCAGCCGAACACCCGAGTAAGAGAGTCTGGGGTTAGCAACTTGCAACATATCATCGCAACGAACTAGCTGGAGCTAGAGTTCGATATCGACAGCACCTTAAATAGCGGGGCTTACCAGCCATTGGAAATTAGTTCCTTGGATCGAAACATCCTTTTATTCTTTCTTTTCTTTACCAAGACTTTGCCAAGAATCGCTTTTTATAATTATAACCCACCCGGTTTTCGCTGATCCTTTTTAAAAGTACCATTTATCGATAGTGTTTAGTTTTATCGATTATCCAGTATCGATATTGTAAGGAGTTCTAAAATTCCACGAGATAAGTTTCGGCTGCATTTACCATGATACCGGAATCCGTTCAGCGATTATGCACCTCGGGAGCCTCTGTAACTTCGCTTATGAACGAGGATCTCACGTTAACACCTTCCAAAGCGTATGATAAGCTGGTACCAGAGAAAACGCCAGCGGTTGTTAGTGCGTTTATGCAGAAACATTCTGTGAAGTGTAGTGATGACGAGTATCAAGATGTGACGGAGGAGGATTTGGCGGTTGCGAAGAATTGTGGTAATTTCGAGGGCACGGAGCCGAGCAAGCTGTTTTTGAAAGTAAGAATCATTCATATCTATATCTATCATTTTATTTTTAACATTTTTTATCACTTTTATTTCACTCTGGAGAAAGCTTGGGATTATGTTGAACTAATCGAATGCGGTTTGATTACAGATATTTTACCATGTCTTGCGCACGTTGGAGAAAGATCCTAGAGCGGGTGTTGTATCACCAAGCTTGTTGGGTAGCACAGGAGTAGTGCCTCTAACTGTAATGTCAATGTGGGTTTATACACAATATTCTTATCAGATATATATGGTAAGTTGAAGCTGAAATTAGCTACGTTAATCTAGAATACCAGATATCATGCGCCACTACGCAAACCTAATAGTCCGTGCTCAGGACTCAATTATCCTCGCAACAAACTTCTGGGCAGCATCCCACGCATCGCATATAATCACGAATGCCCTGAGAGAACTGTCAAATCGAAGGCTGGAAGCAGGTCTTCCGCCTGTTGATGTGAAGATTCTGTACGACAGAGGAAACCTCAAACAGACGGTGAAGAATCATGTAGAAGTGCACGAGAAACAGTATAACGGTGAGAAAGTGAAGATTCCAAAACAGGAAGAGGTGAAGGGGATCACGCTCCAGGTTGTGAATTTCCATATTCCGCCCGTGGGGACCTTTCATGCCAAGTGGATGGTTGTTGATGGCAAAGTGGCTGTTTTGAATAGTAATAATATTCAGGTATGTAAGATAAAGCAGAGGAGTCGAAACAGAAACTGTTAATATTGATCATAGATGTTAGGATGTCGCGAATTTGGAAATGATGGTTCATTATGAGGGTGCTATAATCGATTCGTTTTACGACTCTGCTATGATTTCCTGGCATAACGCCCTGAATCCACATCTTGGAACTCACACTTTCTTTCAGCAGGATACGAGTAGAATGGCGTTTGATTTTTCAGACAAGCATACCATCGCTCGGACTATTGGTGATAGTGTGAGTAATAGGTCAGTGGAGTTTAGAGAAAATTATCTTGCAATGCATCGGAGACTGCGCAGCGAAGAAATTGGAAGGAACGGGAAAGATATGATTCCGTTTGCTCTTCAATTGGAAGATACTCATAGTTGGGAACAGACGTCGGAGAATATAACGACGAGCACTCCACAACCCTCTAGCGGTGCGGGTTTGGCCGTTTCGTCAAAACCGGTGGAAAATATCCAACCTGGGCCTATGGGTATGGGAGGTTCTCCGGAGATTGATCCCGACAATCTACCGGACCGAGCCGGTGGTGTTACCCCGCCGCCCCAGAAACAAGAATCGAGCACGGGACATATTGGAAGAGCGATCGCAACAGAAGAGAATCAGGATGAAGTCGCGCGAGTGCTAGAACATGGCAGCGACAATGAAACCTCAGAACGCATGTTTGCTTCGAAGCACGATGCATTCGAGATCGAGTACGACGATACGTTCTCGGGTGAAGCGGAGAGAGTGCAGGGGTTTTTGGGGACGAAAGATAAGGTGACTAGGCATTTGAGTACGACCCCGATCTCCTTCGTAGTATGTAAATTGGTAGAGACTAATGGGTGGCTAGATACCTCGATTCAACCGAATACTGTTGGTACCTTGGTAGAATCGGACGAGGACGCTCATATCGAGCAGTTCAATCCGCACATTTTGCATCCGCCGCATAAGCCGTTTCCTATTGCGATGGTAAATCGCCGACCGTTTGGGGGTAAGTAACACTATTGTCTGCCTTTTAATTTGATTTATTTTACTGACAAGGTGGTTGTAGCACCCGGGCATCAATCACTAAGGGTACCCCAGAACGAAGCGTGGATGGCTGCACTTCGCCTGGCTGAGAAACAAGTATTTATACAAACTCCAGACCTAAACGCATCAGACCTGGTGGGAGAGATTCCAAAGGCGGTGAAGCGAGGGATACAAGTTGTTCTCTATCTCACTCTTGGATATAACGATGCAGTAAGTTACATTCTCTGTCAAGGTCTCTTCAATGCGTACAGCACTCACAAGTTAATAGGGTGAACTGTTACCGTTCCAAAACGGCACTAACGAACAGATCGTTTGCTCCCTCTTCGCTGCATTATCATCTGAGGAAGAGCGCGAACGGTTGAAAGTGTACTGGTACACCGCGAAGGATATGTGCATGCCCGTCCATGCCAAGACTAAGCAGCGAACGTCACATATCAAACTAATGGTGGTTGACGGCCATATCGGCATCCAAGGCAGTGGGAACCAAGACACGCAGAGTTGGTACCACAGCCAGGAAACGAATACAATGATTGATAGTAAGGAAGTTGTTCGGGAATGGTTGTGGGGGATCAGATCGAACCAGAACACGCATTTGTTCGGTCGGGTTGATAATGATGGGATCTGGAGGTCCAGAGAGGGTAGAGATAATGTCAAACAAGGGAGTAAGCATGGGGATGAGATCGATGGGACTATGGGAGGAAGTAAGATCAAATTTGGGTGGGTTAAGGGTATCAAAGGTGCTATCGAGCGGGTGCAGGGAGTCGGTGGGTTTTAGATATATCAATATCGATTCTGATAGCATATATGTGACTTGTCTCGTAGACTAGACGTGCTTGGCTGGGTCAAGACTACAAAGTATATGTGACCATTTGAGAGTTTTGGTTCCGAATTTCTTTTGTGAATACCTCAATCTAATGTTTATTTAGGATTCGTATGTTTTAATTTTTGCTCTGAATGTGTAGTAAATAAGCTGAACCTCGAACTAGCTCTAAATTTGGAGACCGACATACCGTAACCGCGCGGCGATAACAATGGTAAAGTAGTCCGCATGAACCAGGCGAGATGCAGCCACTGAGACGAGTCTACATTCTACGATCGCTCTAGCACGAAGCCGTCTAGTCTACAGCTACACAATCAATCAACAGGGCACGGGTTCGCGTCGACGAGGAAATCTGAGTCTTGACCACTTTTGACCGAAATACAAACGACCTCCTGCATCGAGTGGCGGACTGGCTATTTCCGTCTGTCAAAGGCCAGGGCGTCTCCCAGTAGCACGGAAACGAGTGGTCCGACAGGCATGCGGCCGGGCGACCCACTGCAGCAGCCATCATCATTGGCTCCCCGCCAGCCAATAGTTCGCCCCAATTTTATCCTAGCCCGCAATCTCGTGAACACTCTAGGTTTTTGGCCCACCTTTTTTCTCTGCAAGCGCCTTGTTATTGTTTTCTTTTTGTCTCCGTCGTCGAAAGGTATTCGCACAACAAACAGGATGTTGGTCGAATTTATGTTTCAGGCCGCGAGTCGAGGAAGTTAGTTTGCCGTACATTACGGTAGTTGGTAAAATATTGTTATTTATATTTCTGAGGTTTCTTCCTCCTACCCGAGACTTCGACCTGAAATTCTGCCCAGAATATCAAAACATCTCGTCCGTCTGGGCAATTCTTTACCCCTCAAAACGGCGCCTCTGCCGAATATTTAACACATTTGCAAGACCTGCCTGTTGGCTTTCTTGCTCATGCGATCATGTCAAATTCTCATGTAGAAGCAGGATGGACGCCGCAAATACCGGTACATGCCAGACAATTGGCACCGATGTACACCCCGCCGACAAACTCACACGGCGTCGAAACTGTACCATCCGCGCCGCCTCCTGCCTACATTCCTCCCGAGTGTCGTTCCTCCCGACTGTACGACTATGAGGATATCGCGCTGAATAATACCAACCATTCGGATAACGACGATCTCGAGCGTGCTCAACCGCCACCGCCGTACACAGGCCCACCCGCGGCCAGACAGCAAATAATAACAATATTTACTCAGCCGGTGGATGCTTCGACCGTGCACTATCCCACGATGGACTCTTACGCTAAAGCGTCGAAAAGGAGGAGAATTTATGGCGCAGTAACGCTGGCAGCACTTATAATTGTGGCTATCGTGCTTTTGGGCAGTATGATAGCCCGGCAGCATTTGGGATCTGGATCTGACGACCATTCACCGGACCATCCTTGATTCATTGCTTTTGGAATTTTCTTTCAACCAGTTTTCTGCGGAAAAAAAGTACCAAATGTTTCGGTTTCTCTACATTATCATCGCATATTTTAATTTAATGGTTATTTGGTTTTCGCAGCATGCAAAACATCCGATATCCGGTCTTTTCGGCTCTTATGATTTTCAGCAGCATATATGCATATCTCCTTTTTATTCGCTCTTTAAAAATCCACGCAGCATATTCGGGAGCGTTCAGGCGTTTTTATTTTCGATTTTGGGGTTTGGTTTAGTTTTCATCTTGTCGTTTTGGAGATCCTGGTTGAGGGTTTTAAGGTTCTCCGCGGAGCTATTGATTCAACCTATTTTCCCTAGCATCTTTCGTTTCGCATACCGGGTATCTTAATTTCTATCGTCAACTTACCTCTTCATCGGTCAAATATAATTGAATGACTTGTACTGATGCTTTCTTGGCTTTGTTGCGGGGTTGGAAGTTCCCTGGGTATAACTTCTATTCCATTGACATGATGTTTCGCGGGTTCTTATAAATATCGCGATCGCCTAATAGTCACTAGTTGTCATGAAAAGCGTATCTAATTAAGTATAAATGTAGTCGACGAAATTGTACTTAAGTAACACATCTGGTTCACGGGGGTACTAAGTGCAGAAATCGAAACCTAAGGCCTCCTGGGCTGAGATTGGTAGAATCAAATTAGATTCCAGGTAGTGTCCCATTCGAATGCAGTCAGGTCTATAGAGTTAAAATAGCCACCAGTTCTCCTTCCTAATTGGAATGTTCCCCAATATAATATTATATCTTGCGATTTCATTAGATCATCGTACGTTTCTCCGCAAGGCGCTCGTCCAGTTAATTTTTGACATCCCCAAAACGGTTAAGCTAAGACCATAGACGTACCCCACATAGTCGTGCTCATGTAGAAGAATCGAATAAGATGTAAGAAGATGCAGGAATTCTAACGAGCTTTAAATAGAATACAAGAACTAGCAGCAGTTCGCGTCGGGCAACCGAAAATGGTAACAATCGTAGAATCTCGGAGATATATCCAACTAGGTATTCCGTACGTACTCTTGTATTGAATTAATACTGCCAACATGGACCAATCCAACACATTCTCATTCGATCTAGTCTTAGTACCAGCACAAGGCCGGCGCAAGCTTAATGGAAAAGAGCCCTTCAATCCATCCCGGGTACCCACGCGGGCGCACGCCGCGACAAATACACGGTGATCACGGTGATCTCAGAACCAAGTCTACTTCACTAAGTGTTAAGGAGACACCTAGTTTCGCGTTAACAGTTCCAGAGGAGGCAACTAGCTCTCCATCGCCAAGTACAGATAAGGTACCGACTTCTGGTTTGCCAAGTACGACGGGGCTACCCAGCGTGCGCGTGCGATTGAGGTCTGCGGCTAGAGAGCACGACTTGACAAAAAGTCCGTTTCTACAACTCGCCCGCGAGACCCGGCATGAAATCTACACCTCTGCGAAGTCGACGACTACTCGGTCAGCCACCCTTCAGAGGCAAAATGCAACAGTACCACACGAACTAGAGCGGTGGACGGTCGATTTACCGTACTCTACCTGACTACGTATCCATCCTATAGAATGCTCGGTATAATCCACACCTGCTCCTTTATTCGCGACGAAGTCCTCGGATTTTTCGACTACTTTAGAAACACTCTCCCGGATATCGCGTCATATAAATTTGAAGTGGTGACGCTGGGACACAGTCCATATGCTGTTCTACCAACATGGTATCACACCTTGCTTCCACCGACATGCTACGATACTATCAAAAGCCTTGATGGCGATATGATGATGCTATTTGAATTTTATATATAGACAGGTTTCGCCTGTAAAATATGATTCTTTCCAGATTTTGCTCACCTAGGTTTGCCTGTGGGACTATAAGATCACTCAATTGAAGGAGTTTAAGCTAGTGCTATGGGTATAGGTTTGGTGGCGAACCCAAGACCCGTCTCTATACATATTTTGTCGGTTTTGTGTAACCGATGTGACAGGGATGTGTCCGTACACGTATTCAACATCCTGTGCGACGAGTCGAGGTTGCACAACAAAGTCTAATACAGAATTTTGCAAGTCATAAATGTTCAGATCTGCAGAATTGCAGAATTCAATTTCTTTAAAGTGCATAGACTTTCATTTTAGAAATAATCAATTACCGTTTTTCCTATCCATACAAGAAGAAATTTACAGATATATACTCTTACTCACCCTGTATATAGCTAGCAATATCGAAATTCCTAAAAAAACAGGCATATTTTTAGAATTTATAAAAGCTAGTGCCTGTCTATAATATGAATCGATTTCAAGCAACTCAAGCTCGGATAGCAATATGATATGTTCTTGGACAAACACTTTTCGAATGAATCTTAATACAAAGAATATTGCATTAATTTTAAGATTATATGACACCAAACTAGTGACCAAATAGTGCCTGAAGTTTCCAGAATACCCTGGAGTCCACTTTAGTGAGCTAGGCCACTGGACCAACCTCTTGTCAACTCTCAAGATAGAGAATAAAAGCTACAATTTCCCCAAAGTATTAAGGAGTAGGTTTTAAATTTAGTAATTCATGATGAGCTGTACCTCTTATACTATACAGCAATAGCACCAGTGTGTACAAGTTGGACCAGTCCCTCAGTACGCAACCAACTGGTCCGAGATTCCCACGGTCAAAATGCCTCCGTTCAATATCAAGAGTATAGAAACACGAAGCGTTCGATTCCTTGGAAACAGATATTATCATGTGGTTTACACAAAGATCCGTAGACCTTCAAAAATAATATCATAATCACCGTGACCATTCCTCCTTCCCTCCATCTCACACCATAACTTCAAAATTTCACCACGATTGACTCGAAGCCTTCAAACTTCCTTCCTTTCACATAACCTCTTCAAACAACTCATTCTCACATCATACTATTCCGACACACATTCCAACTAAAAACTCTCCTTCCAAAATTCTTTGGAGCACTCGCGAACGAGTGTTTCGAACCCACAGCTACACCGACGATGGACCACCTGGGCCTAAACAATGCTTTCTTCGAACCAGAACCACCTCGAAATATCCTCCGCGAGGTGGCATTCTCGCTGTCGAGGGATGCATTGAGCAAATCCGACGCCGTGACAATCTACCGAATCATCAGAAGAGACGAGGAACATATCAGAGGATTACTTAGGAAGTCGCCTCAAAACCGACGTTTCCGCGAAGCTTTCCTTGCGAACCCAGATGAAATGCTTCCGAGACTCTCTCAATTCTTGCGCTTAAACACGCCACAGAAGTTCTGAGATGTCCAAAGTGCCAACCGAGAAATCCGGGTTCCAACCGCATTTATAAGGCATCTGGTCTTGCCGCTTGCGAACGAGCCACCGAGATCCTTCAATATTTCTTCCGATGGCTACAGGGACTTCATTATCGTCACACTGGAGCTATACCTTCCTATTGCTCGAGTTGCAACTGTATCACTCGCTGATCTGCGCGAACTTTTTTCGAAACTCCTGGAAATGCCTGCAGAAATCTGTATAATCGAAAGGATTTTAGCGGATGAGACTGGGGGTGGTCTCCTTCAAGAAATTTTGGGAAACAGGAAACTCACTAATAGGACTTTTACGAAAAAGAGCCTGCGTGTATTTGGCAATAAGCTGGCAAAACTTATCAAATTGTGCATCGCCTCTCACGGAGCTGAACCTCGGGATGCAATTTTAGTTTGGGATAAATTTGACGCCGTTCGTAAAATTCTCGAAGACCAGATTCAAAAAATCAGTGCCTCTGCGGGGGATAATGTCAACGCCGGAGAGGTACCGATTGATATCAGCGAGGAGACAAAGAGTGTCTTGCAATTGGCCCGGATTGCGATTCCCTACAACATAACAACTGCGAGATCAGCCACGGAAACCATGGAGAGCAAGTATACGGACCAAATCAACATCATGCTATCCAGCTTCCCCTGTTCAACCTGCGAAGTAAGACTTCTCGGTCTTCTCAGGACTTGCGATGATAATCTTACTCAAAACAAGCCAGATGACCTAGAGAGTGTTAAGGCACCTTTAGGCGTATTTCCTATCTATTTGTCAGACATGGCGATGAGAGACTTGAAGAATGCTAGAATGGACGGGAATATGCCAGCAGTACTCACTGTTTTGAAAAAATTGGCTGACGGACTATGGGAGACGGAGCCTGATTTGTCTCGGATGTCGGACTTATCCCGCAAAAAGATCACCGAGCCCGTCTTACGTTCCGCTAAATGGTGCGATAATGGTTTTATCCTTTGGGAACGCGGAATCGGAAGGATGGAAGGAGCGTCCGAGAAATGGATACAAATCGTGAGGATCATCCGTATAGGTTCTCGCGATATTATGAAGGGTGCAGTTTCGGTGGCGAATAAAGCTCGACGTACTTACACGTCGGAGTACCGGCAGGCTACTGGTATAAAGGTTGAAAACCAAGAACAACTTGGTAGTTTGGTACCAAAAATCTTTGCTGGGGATGATGCTGTGGTTTTCGAAGGGAATACTGTGGTTTCCTTTGAGGCGACATCAGAATCGCGAAAGCTCAGTCCGGATGACGCGCTCGTCCTACATAAAGCACTTTGCACAGGTTAGTAGATTTTTCTCTTTGTTTTTCGATGTCCTGTTGTTTATGGTTAGGGGTGCGCACCTGGATGTCTTAATAAGCTAAGAACCCGTCTGCTTAGGAAAACAATATGCTCTGACGAAGCAGGTTTCCGAAATGATTTTGCAGGGCGGCCACCAAGCGGAAACACCTTTTGTAGTGTCCGCCGAGGAAGAATCTATTATCGATCATTTTGAATCTTCTATCTGTATACTCGGTCGAAGTGGAACGGTAATTAGATAAACTTATAACAGAACCTTTCGCGATATGAAGTACAAAGTGGGCTAATATTCGTTCGTAATCAGGGCAAAACATCGTGCTTAGTCTTTCGGCTTCTGACAAATTATATCCGTGATCGGTTAATGAGCGACGAAAAGGAAGTAAGACAAATATTCCTCACCCGATCTCCTGTGCTTGCTGGAAAAATCAAACAGTACACAACCAGGCTCATCAATAGCTACCTGCTGCGTTTTGCCGACGAGACTCCATTGATGGATACCGGATTTGACGATTTAGATCCAGCTTTGGGTGAAGAAGATCGTTCCGATTTTGCTGGTATCCTTGAACTCGGAAGTCAAGATTGGCCTTTGATATGCACATTCGATACCTTTGCCATCATGCTTGAGAAGAGTTTACGGTAAGTTTATCTAGACTTAACTTACAGCGAATAGGACGTTGACCTCGATATCTGTAGTTTCGCACAAAGAAATACATTCTCATTGGATGTCGAAGCATCACAGGTTGCCACTGCGAATAAACGTGTGGATTTTGGGAAATTCAGCAGAGCATACTGGCCAAATCTTCCTGCTTCAGCTAGGAAGGGCTTTTCCGCAGATGGAATATTCTCAGAGATCATGGGTATGTAATTATTTACTCCACCGCATTACTATCTTCCATACTAACATTCAAATGTAGGAGTCATCAAGGCGTGTTCATCGGCATCCGAATACAGACCATTGACGGAAAAGGAATACCAAGACGTTTCTCACAGAGCAGCCCCAAACTTCGGACAAGGGACGGAGAGAGAGGCTGTCTACGAGCTATACAGAGCCTATGAGAAGAGAAAAACATCATTTGGTGAATGGGACGATCTGGACAGGGTCGCCAAAATAAAAAAGCTTCTGGCTCAGGACAATAAACTCTCCGAACGGTTGCGAAATCAAATAACGGAAGTTTTCATCGACGAAATCCAAGATCAAAGACTTCCCGAGATTGAGCTTTTGCTAGACTTGGTCAGTGACACTAAATCGTTTGCTTTTGGTGGGTAGCTTTTCCAATGACGTTTATCTCGGGCAAAAGGCTGACTTTCGTGCGTAGCCGGAGATACCGCACAATGTATTTCCAGAGACTCTTGTTTCAGATTCCAAGATCTAATGGGTCTATTTTATCAAAAATATGAGCGCATTGGCAGTTTTGCCAGCCAGAGCGATATGGGAAAATTAACCCGATTTACGCTCAATAGGAATTACCGAACGCATAACGGAAGTAAGTCATCTGATTATACTGCATAAGTGGTTACATTTGTATTAATGTCGAGTAATAGTTTTGAAACTAGCTGCCAGAGTTGTCGATATTCTGTCTGCCGCTTTCCCATATGTGATCGATAAATTGGCCCCCGAACTTGGCGATTTCGAAGGACCAGCACCCGTGATATTCAGCGGGTTCTCTTCAGAAATATTCGTTCCTCGTAAGACAGAGACCGCAGACGGTGTTACTGCCACCTCTGAGTTTGGCGCAGACCAAGTTTTTATTGTCAGAGACGAAGACGCCAAGCAGCAATTGTCTAAGGATATGAGAAATGAGGTTTTGATTCTGACGATACTAGAATCGAAGGGAATGGAATTCCAAGACGTCTTTTTGTTCAACTTTTTCAGCACATCACCTTGTCAAGCGGGATTCCGAGCTCTGGCGCAGTCCCAGCTCACCGCGACAAAGTTGGATGATGTGAAATATGCCGAGTTGTGTGTTGAATTGAAGGTATGTTCTCTCTTGAGATTTGCTAAAGGATTGAGCTGACGTGTATGATAGAACCTTTACGTCGCTGTCACACGTCCACGGGAGATGTTGTATATGATTGAGCTCGACGGGGGAGCTATTAAACCAATCGTGGACATGTGGGGCCTGCGTACTATGGATCCAATCATCGAAGTCGTAACTCCGGATGACCCTGCAGTAAGTAAGCTCTTTTATGGCTGCCTGGAAGCATGCTAAGTGATTGTGATTAGCTTCAAACCCGCCTGGACGAGATTACAAAGGGGAAGTCGAATCCCGAAGAATGGGTACAAAAAGGGAAAGAGTTTTTTGATAATCAAATATATGAACAGGTAGGTTTTCAATACTCGACTTCAAAAACTACTTGGTAGCAGCAGTTTTGGCTAAAATAATGATTTATTTTAGGCAATGTATTGCTATGGCAGAGCAGGCAACTCTGAACTCAAAGATCTCTGTCAAGGCTACGTCCAAGAGCGAAACGGGAGGGATGTAATTTCGGATCCGGACCGCTGGAAGGACGCCAAAGGTCATTATCGTGAGGCAGCCAGACTTTTTTAGGGCTGCAAAAGGTTCGACAAGGCGGTAAAATGCTTTGAGAGTATCAAAGAATATATCGAGGCTGGTGGTATGTATATTACTCGCATGAAGGGCTGCCGTATCAAAGCTAATATTTCTTCCAGAACTTTGCGAAGAGGCGTCGGGGAGTTTTGCCAACAGTTATCGTGTCTATAAGCGACGGGCTGCGGACTTTTATATGCTCGCAAAGCAAGTAGAAAGGGCAATATTGCTCTATAAGGAACTTGATCTCCCTGAGCTGGTGATATCGGGGTATCGTAAAATCAACCAGATTGAGAATTTGCTTTCCTATCTCAAGGAGTCAGTGATCTTCCCACGCTCTATATATTTAAATTAACTAACCGTGGCCGATGGATAATAGAAATGAGGGCAAAATGGAGAAAAGCACTTTCAATCAAACTTCTCGTTTGATTGTTGTGACGCTTTTCTCGTCCCGAGATACAAAAGACGATTTAAAGAAACGTGCGATATCTTTGTTCAACCAGAGAGAGCAAGAGCAACTTTACAGAGAGTTCAACTTTCTTCTCGATCTCGAGGAGCTTTTGATATCTCAAGATCGGATAGGGGAGGTTGTCGAGCTCAGATACTCTCAGGGTAATTGGCAAAATTTCGAAAAGGCGACCGAACTGATCAAGAGACTGGGGTCGAATTCCGATGCTGGTTCGCTCGCACGAGGAGAAGACTTTGCGAAAAGGGTTTTACTCCATGAACTTTCGACCATGTTGTTCAATGAGAAACGACAGAAAAGCATCAAGCTTGGTAATATTCAAGGACAATTGAATACGAAAGAGTTTGGATGTTTTCCGGATGCATTGACGTTATTCGAAAATGTGACGTGGTTGTTGGATACAATGCTTGTTGAAGGGGAAGAGACCTACGTGCAGGGACTTGGTGTTATCCCGCCAAAGTTCCTGTGTCTGGGGCACCTGATGGTATAATCCCGAAACGACGATGGTGAATAGCTGAATGATAAACTGACTTTGTGGTAGATTCTGCAACTTTGGGCCGCGGAGAAATATCCGATGAAGTGGCAAACCCGACTCCGAGATATCCTGCACGATATCATCATCAAGTGCGCCGAGATTATCTGGGAAATTCGCCGAAGTGGTAACCTCGGCGAGATGGTATTGCTCTTTGTCAGGGCTATTCCGAACGAGTACCTGGGCGGATACGATGTATTTCCCGGGCCTATCTTTCGAGAAGCGAACAATTACGTCGCCAGTCTGCAGATGACCAACGACGAACTTGTCGAGCAGACGATTTTTCTTCTGGATGCGTGGTTGACGGGGGCCTTTGGGTTTTATACTTGCGCGAGGGATCTGGAGTATACAATGGGCTTGCCCTGCCGTCACCATTTAGTTTATGGTATATATTGATCTAATTTGTGAAAAGTATGAGCACAGCTGACTTTTTTTTTTGTGAAAGGCCGATGTGGATATTTGAGTCAGGGAAGTTGTGCTGTGAAAACGATGTCGAAGGGTGAAATCATGCGAAATTTGGATGTAGGTGTCGATTTTGGAGACTTTGAGAGATGCGCTTGCTTATCGTTTTTATTAGTTCGAATGGTCCATGTCGATCCTTCTAGCGCATTGTTCGTTCGCCCAACGGTACTGGGGGCTATTTAGAGGTGCGGAAGAGGTTATTAGACGTGAGGGTATAGTTTCATCAACCTTGAACTTTTTTTTCTTTTTTTGGATATATATGCTTATTGATTGATTCGTGAACTGGATAGGACATAAATGGGACATGAGAGTGTTCGAAAGTATTCTGACGACTTCGGATTTATTCCAGAATCCTGCGGCCAGGCTGTTCCTCGTGCAGAAGAAAGCCAAGGCGACGGCGATGCGGGAGGATGCGGATTTCGAGATTCAATGGCGAGCAAGGGTCGTGCTTAAATGCGTGGATGGGTTCGAATGGCGGGCCAAGAGCACGTTGAAGAATATTCGAAATGTGTTTGTCGGGTGGACTCAGAGACAGGACGATCCGTTTCGTGAGTTGAGTAAAGAGATGAAGTTTTCCGCTGTACTTGGAGCTTGGGAGAAGATCATGGCGCTGAGGCTGCACGGTATATTTCTATCATTTAGAGGAATGGAAAAGTCAATTCGGGCTAACTTGAAGTTTAGGTCAGCGGAGCCATCAATTGAAGGAGGTGGTGGATAACTTGGATCCGGCTGGCAAGGCGACAATGATCCTTCTGAGCACTATGGAGCGATGCTTTCACAACCAATCGGACGTCTCTTACAAGGTAAGATCAGGACAGAGATTAGAAGCAAGGGAAACTAATACTTGTTAGATGCAATTTTTCGCCCGAACGATCAAGAAGAATATGATGGAGCTGTCGCAAGAGACAAACTTTGAGGACATGCACGTCTTGTTAAACAGACTGGACTTCGTGACTGCCATTATTGTAAGTTTGTGGTTGTCAATTATGGTGAGACAATGCTAACAGAGGGTAGACTTACTTTGCGTCACCAGGCGGGTTTGCTCTTAAGCTGTCGCAAGTGGATTTTTTACGGCAGAACAATATTTTCCCCAGCAGGATCCCTATTGGAGAGCACTCTGCCGCTGCACAGGAGGCCCTCGATGTCATGCTTGACGTGTACGAATATCTCGCACACGAAGACATTGTCTATTCGCAAAAGATACTGAAGCCGCACTGGTACAAGGGAGCGATGGTACGAAGACTGCAAACCAGTTCAATAATTGCCACTTTGAACTCTCCGAACCCGCAGAAGATGAAAGGATGGGTGTCGTTTATAGGTGTAAGTTTGCATTACTCAGAGATATAAATTTGAATTGTTGCTGAATGTGATGTCGGGTATAGAAACTGAGCAAACAGGCTGCGGCCGGCGAACGACAAAGGCGGTCGAATGCTGGAGCAGCCAGGGCGTTCCCGAGAAATTTGAGACGGGTGGAAGACTATCAAAAGTGGATTATTGAGAGTATTGATATTTTTGAAAGTCAGGTGGACCCTGTTGTGTTTTGCGATCCGTCTTCGAGCAGGCCGCGAGGAACGCAATCGAAATTTCGTGGAGCGGATGTTACTATAACTCCCTTGCGGGAGTCGATATTCCCTTTGAACAATGGTACACAGGATGTGAAAATTTTGATGGTACAAGGTGGAGAGGTGGAGATTAAACTTGATGTTGATGAGTCCGAGACGACGGATGAAAAGGAGGATTCGAATGCGGCTGCTGACACCGAAAGGGATGCCGCAGTGATTATTCAGCGCAACTGGCGGATTTGTCGCCAACCGTTACGGGACAGAAGATACAAAGAGAGAGACCAGACGCATCGTCGTATCACAGAGATTTTGGGGGAGTTGAAAGGTGCGTCCGCAGTGTTGGAGAATGAGATGTCGAAGAAGTGCTTCCGGATGGCTGCGTACGGGTTACTGCAGACGATTGGAGAGATGAAAGCGAGCTTGAACAAGATGACGGTCAGGTTGGCTATGTTTGGGGGTAGCTACAGAGGGACACAAAAGGGGGGTGTTTTTTCGATTGATGACGCGGAGAGGATGATGGAGTTGATCACGGTGGAGAGAGAGGCGATTACTGGGTACAGTGATCGGATTGAGGAGATTGAGGTTGCCGTTGAGGGGAAGACGTTGGGGAAGTTTGGGAAGGGAAAGAAGGTTATCGGGGAGGTTGTGAGGTTGACCGGAGTAGCTGAGGTGCTTTTGGGGGAGATTTCTGAGAAGCAGTTTTGATTCCTTACCTTTTTTACATTTTTTATAGTGTTTTTTGATGTTTTTTTATAGCTTTGAGTAGGCTTGATGTTGGAGTTTTGGGTTTTATAACCATCTTTGCACCCGTGTATTCTTGTATTTTTGGTGGATTTGTTCAATATGCCTTTACAAAAGTTGACGATGTATTATTAGAACTGTCATTTCAGATTATCTAGCGATTTGATCATATCATTCAGAGTGGCATTGGCTGCAATATTAATCATGATACCCATACTACACAATGTCAATCATATCTTACTCCAAGCGTCGTACTCGACCTCCAAATGCTCCTTCAGCTCTTTGAACCGATTTTTGAAATTCGTGCCACACCGCCAACAAACCATATCCCCGCGTATAAACTCGTTAGGAGCACCGTGGGATACACCCGGTATACGCTCATCGTCTTCTTCTAGTGGGAATTCATCCAGATTTATAAAGAATCTCGAATTGAACGAGTTGTAGTGCTGTCTTTTTTTGAGAGACGGGGAGTACATATCTTGGGATATGACGTGGATGTGTAAATTTGACATTGAAGGGCGGGCGTGCACGCCTATTCTGATGGTAGATAGAAAGTCCCTGTGCGGCGGGAGGGAGGACAGAGCTTCTTCGGAGTCTGGGTCGAAAGTTTCGTCGGTTATGGCACGGGTTTCGAGGATCGAATGGGCCTTTTGGCGGGTTATTTCAGTTTGCGAGGTGGCGCGGTGGATCTGGCGGAGACGTTTGGCTAGTAATGTCGCTGTTTCTGCTGCGATGCTGCGGAGAGAGGCGAGCAGAGAAGGGTTCGAGGAGAGGGTGGTGAGGGGTTCTTTGTGGGTTAGGGTTAGAGAGCGGGGCAGGATGAGGGCGTGGACGGTGGCCTTTGGGAAGGCATCGTTGAGGACGACAAAGTCGTCGTTGAAGAAGAGGACTGTTCCTTTCGGGCAGCTTGAAGGGGAGGCCAGGTATGCGGCCAGGCCGGAGCGGGGGTCGTTATTGAGGTAGTACGGGTTTGAAGGTCGTGATACTCGCTGGGAGGTCGCTGGTGGTTTTGGTTTCCGACGCATCAGTTCGGTGACTATTTACATTCATCTTTAGTAAGTACTTCATCTTTTTGATTTATATACTATGAGTATCGCATTAATACTAACATGAATTGATCTTTGGCGGTGCCATCGGCGGCTTCTCTTCAACATCGTCGGCATCGTCGTCGTCGTATCGCGGACGCTTGGAGGACGGTTCGTCCATCGTCAACCACGGTAAGTACAAGTTCACGTCCGTCACATCGACAGCTCGCTAACCAATCCAGCAGGTTAATTCGAACGAAGCGAAGAAAGGCTGAAAAGAGCAATTGGAAGGATCAAACCCCTGCTCCTCTCTGCGGCTCTGCGATATCCAATGCGGCTTGGCTTCCGCGGCGACTCGAAACTCGATTTGTCAACGAAGTCCCGCTTGGCACATTGTTCCGAAATGGCGAGGCTTGACAGAATCGGGTCAGGGTGGCCAATATCGAGGAGCAGGAGGAGGAGGTCTTGGAGGAGGTCAGCCGCAGCGGTTCGAAATATAACATCCTTCCTGCGCCGCCCGCTGGCAACTGTTGGCCTTCTCCTTTCTACATTATATATTATTATCTCGATATTTCGGATTCGACGCTCGCTACCGATACAATACAATATTTCACTTAGCCGGCACAATGTACGCTACTCAGGGAGGGTCCCAGTACGGCCAGCCCGCTGCCGCTCCCTTGAACCCCCAATGGACTGGCCAGTCGCAACCAGGCGGCTATCACCAACAAAGCCCGACGCAATATAATCCGTACGACCAAAAGATGCCTCTCCCGCCGTCGGTCCCCTCGATACCACCGCCGGGCCAACCGAATCCCCAATTTCAAAACCCACGGTTCCAAAATCCGCAATTTCAAACCCCGCAGTTCCAGAATACCCAATTCCAAACCGTCCCCCAATTCCAGCAGAACAATAATTTCCAACCTCACCAGTTTCCTAATGCGCAGGGTGTCTCGCCCGGAATTTTGCACCAGTACCACCCTCAGCCGAATCCCGCTTTCGTGCAATCCGCCGCTCCGGCG
Source organism: Orbilia quercus (assembly GCA_036971405.1). Classification (NCBI taxonomy): domain Eukaryota; kingdom Fungi; phylum Ascomycota; class Orbiliomycetes; order Orbiliales; family Orbiliaceae; genus Orbilia; species Orbilia quercus. The sequence goes on from JAJTUE010000003.1 coordinate 1,870,016, forward strand.
CCGGGACAGATCGCACAGGTCCAAAACTTTGCCGGGCCGGCGCCCGGAGCGGTGTTGGGTCGTCACAAGATTATCGTCGGCTTGGATTTTGGCACCACGTATTCAGGTATTTATACTTACAAAATTTACTAGGAATAGTTATCTCGGTACTAATATGAAATACAGGCCTCGCGTTCGCAGACACAACCCCCGGCGAACCCCAAATCAGCATCATCCAAAACTGGCCCTCCTGCGGCAACCGCGCCATCTCCCAGGTCCCCACCGAAATCGCATACTCTCCCGAATCCACCGCCCAGTTCAGCTGGGGGTACGACATCCCACCGAATCTCACCGTGATAAAATGGTTCAAGTTGTTTCTCGAATACTCGGACGACGAGATCAAGGATATGATCGAGCTGCCGCCGGGCAAATCCATACTGGATATTACCGCTGATTTCTTGGGCGCGGTGTACAGACACGCCATGACGCAGTTGTACCTGCAGCGCGGGAAACCGGTGATGGATATCACGCAGGTGGATTTCGTGTTGACCATTCCCGCTGTGTGGAACGAGCAGGCGTGCGCTAGGACGAGACAGGCTGCCGTAGGTTCTACCTATTCTATTCTCTATGCATTCTCGTAATGAAGATTGGACGGTTGCTAATGAAATGTTATTATAGGAACGAGCGGGCTTCACGACGAACCACACGTTAAATATGTGCACGGAACCCGAAGCCGCAGCACTCTACACCCTCCGTACATCCGAAGCCTCCGCCGCCCCGGGCGACAAAGTAATCGTCTGCGACGCCGGCGGCGGTACGGTCGATCTGATATCCTACAATATCCGCCGTGTGCACCCGCGATTGGAAGTTGACGAGGCCGTAGTAGGCACGGGCGATACCTGCGGTAGCACGTACATCGACCAAGCGTTCGAAGATTTCTTTCGGACGAGAATGGGCGAGCATTACGATACCTTGCGAGTAGCGCAACGACAGAGGGTGATGCGGAACTTTGAGGAAGTCAAATGCGGGTTTCGGGATCGAGAGGATCAGGCGGTGTATTCGGTGATCGTGCCGGGGAAGAATAATATCCCCGAGGCGAGGGTCGCGGATGGGGAGTTTGAGATTACGAGGGCGGAGATGAGGGCTCTGTTCGATCCGATTGTTGATAAGGTTATCGCCTTGATTGCAGAGCAGGTTAAGCAGATTGATCTGATCGATGGGGCGGGAAGGAAGGTAGTTATCGTACTTCAACTTTACTACTTTTAGTTTTGAAGAAGTTGGCTAACTGTGATTGTAGCAAATTCTGCTAGTTGGCGGGTTCGGGCAGTCGCCGTATCTGTTCAAGCGGGTTATGGACTGGGCGGGGCCGAGGGGTATCAACGTCCTGCAACCGAAAGATGGGTACGTTCATTCATTCTATATATTTGAATACGGCTAATTTTGTAGCGACGTGGCTGTGGTCAAGGGAGCGGTAATACGGGGCATCGACCTCGCTCAACCGGCGCAAGTGAACGGCATGGGTGAACCTTCGCGCGCACTCATGACTCGCAAATGTAGAAAACACTACGGAACTCGTAAGTCACCTCTATACACAAAACGCATCTATACTAAAGCTAATGTAATATGTTTCTGTATAGTAATGATAGCCCATTTCATCCCCGGCCAGCACCTCGAAGCCGACGCCTTCATCGACCCCCTAACAAACCTAAAAATGGCACGCAACCAAATCTCCTGGTTCGTCTACAAGGGCGCGCCGATATCCGACGATAAAAAGATCTCGCAGCAGTTCCATCGCACTTTTCGCAAGACGACGCCATGGGTCGATACTCTGGTCGTCTGCGAGGACGATATTCCGCCGACACGATTGACGCCTTCTGTCAAAATTCTATGCAAGCTGACGGCCGATCTGACGAGACATAGTAAGCGGCTGTTCGATGTGGAGTACGGGTGGTTCAAGAAGATATATACGTGCGCTTATCGGGTGGATATGACGCTGCGGGCGGGGGTTATGATTTTCGAGTTGGTTTATAAGGGGGTTAGTTATGGGGCTGTTAGTGTTGAATTGCAGTAATTACTAGTACTTTATTGCTTGAGTATCTAATCAGGCTGGAATTGGGGTATGTATTATTTTTGTATATTATTTGACGTCGTTTAGCCAGTGTTTAGTTTAGCCAATGTGATTCTTCTTCCAATATGCAATTGTTGAAGCTAAGAATTATATGCGTTGTGGTGTAAGATTCACAACTTAGCTTCAACTCCATCTTCAATCGTATCGACATGTCCAACCCACAGCTCCCCGTCCTCCCCGCCGTCGAACAGGCCCTAACACCCTTCATCAGACCTCCCTCCGAAGTAACTACTATCCGACGTCACTTAAACTCCACCCTCGAAACGCTAATCGCGTCCTCCACCACCCCAACTCCGTCCCTCGCCTCCCAACGCGCGACGCGATGTCTCACGGGTACCAGAAAGGCGTACTACACAGCCGCGATCGAAAACCTACGATTAAAGAAACAATGGACCGAGTTAACCGCTGACATCAAGTATCCTGTCACAACCACGACGGAATCTACCACCGTCAATCCTATCAATGCGGGAATAGGAGGTGGAGGTGGACCGGCATGGACGCCCGGGCACACGAAACAACGGAGTTCGATTATTCTCCCGCCACCGCCACCGCAAGACTGGACGCAGATATACGATCAAGTACTCGAATTGCGCAAGGTGTTTTCGCAGCTGACGGTGTTGAATAAATACCAGCAGCGGATAACTGGGCTCGCGAGGGAGAGGAATAAAGCGCTCAGCGGGGTGTTTGGGGAGTACACGCAGCGATTACCGGGTTTACCGCCCGGTGGGGCGTTGAGTAAAGATTCTACTGTCGCTGGTGGGGTGACCGGTGACGAGGAGGTGTTGTTACCGCTTGAAAAAGCGGTGGTGGACGCGCAGAGACGATTAGAGGTAGAGATGGAGAATTTACGGGAGGTTAAGGAGTCTATGGGGGATATTAGGATAGAAGGGCTACCGGAGAGTGTTAGGATGGCGGGGATGGCTGTGGCGAAAGAGGAGTTGGAGGTATGGCTTGATGAACAACTACGGTTAGCGGGTGAGGAGAGTAAAACGCCGAAAAAGGAACGGAAGGAGTTCGCGGATGGAGGCGAGGAAGAGAAGTTTGATCTGGATGAACGGTTGGAAGGGATCAGACAGGTTTATGAGCGGTACGTGGAGAGCAGGGAAAAGATGTTGCATGCGTTCCTGTTGGCCAATCAGCCGGTTAAGAGGGAGGTTATACCGCCGAAAGCGGGGAAGGAGAAGACGGTGTCGGTGGAAAATGGTGGTGTACCGTTACTTATTGGGTGCATGGACGAGCTTGGACATTGGAAGGACCGGATGAACGAGCTGACGGAGTTGATGGGTGGTGTGACGGAAGGGGGTGAACGGGCTGCGAGGGATTTAGAGGCTACGATGGACAGGTTAAGGAGTGAGAGTCAGTTGTTAGAGAATTATGGCGGCGGCGGGGTAAGAGTGAAGAGTGGTAACGGGGACGGGCTGTTTCGGGGGAGTGTGGAGATGGCGAGGATGTGGGAATCAGCTGCTGAGGAGGCGGAGAGGAGTATGCGGGAGGAAGTGGATAGGGATACGATATATGCGCAGGAGAAGCTCGAAGGGGTGGAGAAGCTGGTCGAGCAGTTACGGGAGCTGATGCCGGAGAAGAAGAAGAAGGATGTCAGCTGGAGAGGGTTGAGAGGCAATGTTGGATTTGATATTTGAGTATCACAATCATGTCATAGAAAGTGTTCGGTTGCGAGACGGTTGTGTCATGTGTAACTGACATTGTTTCGATAAACCTGATTTATAAATTGGATACCAAGTTCGATGGTCTCGAGAGGTCTCGCCCAGAATACCTCACAGCGAGACTCTAAAAAGCACCTTGTGGAACAACCAAAATGCAACAAGGAGATGTGTTGTGCCCCGTTTGACGTCACAACGGAGCTTAGCTGCAGCTTAGCTGGTCGGCACACCGGCAACCTATAGAAAGCCCTCTTTACCCTGCCATCGATCTGTTTCCATTCAATTCGAATTCTCCCAATTTACCAAACTTCAACAAACCCCCAATTCTACAATCTACATCCAACAATGTCTTACGGAGGCCGCGGCGACTACGATAGAGGTCGTGACGACGACACCGGCCGCAGTGAGGGTTACGGCGGCCACGGTGGTCGCGAAGGTTACGCCCGTCAGGACGACCGCGATGACCGTCGTGATCAACCTGGTGGATACGGTCAGCAAGGGCGACGTGATGACGACCGTCGTGATAATTATAGCGGTGGTGGATACGCCGGCAGTACAGATTACCGCCCACCACCCGGCGGCGGACTCCACGGCTACAACGACAACGGAGACGACGACTACAAAGGAGCTGAAGAGGCTGCCATAAAGCACACTGGCGAACCCAGCGGCGAAATTACCGACATCATTTCCTCCGCTTTGGGATTCTTAAGTCAGAAGAAGAAGAACAATGAGATTGACCCGGACGATCTCGACGAGCAGCATATCGTAAACGCCCACAAGGAAGCCTACCAGAACGGCAGCACGGATCCCAACACCGTCGGTGCCGGTGCCGCGTTGAAGGCCCTTCAGATGTTCCAGGGTGGCGGCGGCGCAACGAACCAGCAGGGCAAGCAGCAATTAATCGGACTCGCCATGGGTGAAGCTATGAAGTTGATGTCTGGGTCTGGTCAGGTGAGTTCCTTTGATCTGTAATATTTTCGATCTGTGGTGCTGATATTTTTGTGAATCTGTTAGTCCCCGGCTGCCAAGGAGAGTGCTGTGAAGCAAGCGGGTGAGCTGGCTTTGAAGATGTACATGAAGGGAGGAAAGGACAGCGGAGCTGGCGGCGGTGGTGGAGGGATTTTCGACATTGCTGCTAGCATATTGGGCAAATAAATCATTTCAACTGTGAAAGCTGAAGTTTTTCGACGTTGTTGCAGGATACTACTTTTTTTTTTCTATAGCATGGAACGGTGTATTTCGCACAATCATAAAAAATAGCATCAGGGTGTATTGACAGCTAGCTCCGGCACGGGTATCATTCTGGCAACGAGATTGGATACATTATCCTAGTACAATGATATTCGATACTTCAGTCATCAATGCATATTCCAGTAGCATAGCCCAGTGAAAAATAGATAATATTCATCGCATTAATTCGCATGTCTCGCTCGCCCTTTCGGTTAGACAGAGTAGCATCTCGGCGTTTTCACATCTCAATATATCGGCTAAATACTTCTTATGAATCTAGCTATCTAAACCGTAGGTACATATCTCATATCAAATCGATACCGGTCCCTCGTAATCAACTATATAAAAAACTCATGATCAAGTCCTTCGGGAACATGTCATCAGCCATCCCTCATTCAGAAAAAGTACCACCTAAGCATACCCCTGTCAAACGCAAGTAATAACCGTCTGCATCGTATACCACCCGATCTGGTACATCGGCTATATTGCGTATAACCTTAAAATCTCTTGGCCACCATCGGATCGGCTGTACACCCCCGCGACGAGTGGTTTGAAATATATTCCCCGCTTTGAAATCTAGAACCTTACCATGGTCTCGGAGATCTCTCCTTCCAGACTAACTGTACCCATAACTACCGACCCGAGGTTCAATTTGATAGATTGGGGTATTTAAAGTGGTTGGATTCTGCACGCTCGACGTTCTAAATTCTTTGGAGGATAAGATCAGCATAGGAAAGAGTATTATACATTACTCTCTGCATTAGCTATAACGCTATCCTCAACTGTCACTGCATTATATTATCAACTTTTGCTCGATCGATCCACCCGCGTACCATGGCGTCCTACGCTGGTAAGGCTCCACCCTAAATATAACAGAACGACCAAAACAGTTTGGTGCTACATACTACAAATAATAATAATAGCTAAACATAAATATTGTAATGATGTAGAATACAGCGAACCGGCAACCGAATTCAAAAACCTGCTGTTTATGCTCCCGAAACCCAATACGACGAATTACACCGTCGAAGACCACCGTCGCGCGTTGAAAGCTTTACCGGCCTTTCCGAACACGTTATACTGGGGTCCTAGGAACTGCGGCACCGCGGAGACGAAAATACCCGTTAGAGATGGTAGCGAGGTTGGCGTGAGGGTATATACGCCGCATGAATCAGTTAGGGGGATTAAATTGCCTTCTATTCTATTTCGTATGTCCCTTACTCTTTTCGTCGTTCAACGCGATAAACTCGATTGTATATAATGGCATACTAATAGATGTTATTCTTGTAGACTTCCACGGCGGCGGCTGGATAGGCGGCACCCCGGATTTCGGCCACCCGCACTGCCTCTGGTTCGCATCCCACAACGTGGTAGTCATAAACGTAGATTACAGACTTTGTCCGGAACACCCGTACAACGTCCCGCAAGAGGACGGGTACGACGTATACCGCGCCATTCTTCGTGCGGCAATAGAAAATGATACCGTTCGGTTAGAAACATGGGGTATTCCCGCTTTCGACTCGGAGAGGGTGTATATATATGGTACATCTGCAGGTGCGCAGATAGCCTACGCAGCAGCGATAATGGATATCGAGAACGGCCGGGCGGGTGTTATCAGGGGATTATTCTTGCACGGTTGTCCGGCTGTTGATCCGGAGTTATTTCCCGACGAAAAAATAAAAGGGGAGAATAGCTTTTTGCAGAATAAAGATGCGCCGTTCGTGAATACGTTTGATATCGAGCAGTTTGTTAAGTGGAGGAATTCGCCGAGGGAGGCAGATAGGTATTTTAGTCCGCTTGTGGCGTTGGATGATGATGTGCTACGGCGGTTTCCGAGGACGTATCATGAGGTTTACGGGATGGATTGTTTGCGGGATGGGCATATCTTGTTCGCGGAACGGATGAAGGAAGTCGGTGTGAGAAGTGATTGGCGGTGTTGGGCGGGTTATGGGCATTGTACGTTTACAACAGGGTGGATGCTTGAAAGTTCTAAGTTGGCAGCGGAGGCGTTGGAGGAGAAGGCGAGGGAGATGGGTGCTTTCTGATCTTATATTTTGGTTCATTTCGTGTAAATATTAAGTATTTTAAGTTGAATAATGAAGTTGATATATTCAAAGGGATGCCTTTACACCCTGCGATACCCCGATCCCACCCACCGTACGGCTAATACACCCCGGATCTTTCAGTACAGCATCTATCTCCTTCCTCGTGCGTATCAATGCCATACCGGCGAGTATCGTCCCGTTGAGATTCAACCCGGGACATTTGATATCCACTCCGTCAACCTGCACGCCGCTATCCTCGTCCTCGCTGACAACATAGACCGTCTCAGCCGTCCGAGGAAGAATACCCATCCACGACCCGATAAACGCCATGTTATAACTAAACGGTACGTCAACATCCGTCCGTTGTGGTGGTAGGGTATCCCGTAGATCGTTGACTTGGCGCATAATCGTATCTGACGGCGTGCTCGGATGTGAGAGCGTGCGTTCGGCTAGATGGAGGAGTATATTGTAGGTATTCTGTAGTGCTGTCGGGGTGGCTTCCTGCGGTAGCCGGGCAAAATAATGTTTGTAGGGTATTTTCGTCTGATATCTAATTTTTATATCACCGATATTGGATTCGACTACTCCGTCCTCGCCGGGATTCGTTCGAAAGAGTCGGGTAGCCCATAGCGATTCCTTCTCGGAGGTGGTCAGCGGGATGAATTGTATGTGTCTATGCGACTGACTGGCACCAGATGCTGCACCACTGTTGAAGAAGCCGTATAAACTTTCGTATTCTGAGTCGTCGGCGTCCGTATCAGATGGATTACTGGTGGTAGTCGTGGTATCCTCCCACTTTCGTAGCACGTTCACGACAAATTCTAAATCCGTCGCAGCGAGCGGGAAGCTTTGTTTCTCGAATTCTGTCGTCGCGAGGATGAAATGTCCTGGCACGACGGGGAATTTGTTCAAAACTACGTAGTGGTGCTGTGAGATCGGGGTGATGTATAATTCCCCGCTGGGGGGTAAGAACGGATTGGGTTTCTTGTTGGTCGTAGGTGGGTTTACTGCGGGTTTGGGTTTCTTGAGAAGGTTTGGTGCGTAGCGGATTTGGTACTGTTAGATATAAACTATATTAATTTAAGTATGAGAAGAAATGGTGATGTTTGGATTTTGGATCTTGGGTGTATACGTTTATGCCGTCGTGGGAGATATTGTGGACTTCAGTTTCGGAGAAATGCAGCGAGGCGCTTTTCAGTGCTCGCCGGTAGGTTGAGAAGACCAGCGAGCGGAGTGATTGCGCCGGAGCTGCCATTTCACGTACGGACTGTAGACAGCGGGTGGTTAGAAGCATATATACATATCGGGCGAGGTTGAAGCTATATCCTCGGTCGAAACCCAGCTCTGGAACGTATATTGTCTGTCGTATGTATGTTCAAACTCCGAGATCTGGAGATGGCTCCGAGCAACATCTGATCCAAGCAACACAACAACAGTTAATAAATCGAGTGCCGGATTGATTCACGAGTCAACGCTGGAGATAAAAAAGTGTCTCGATACGAGAGTGGATATATAGTGTGTATTGAACATACGAATGTTGGCCGCTATTAATAATTATACAGATATACAATAATATTACAGATTAACATGCTCATACCATGCGCCTGCAAACGCCGATTCATGATCAAACTTTTCAACTACTAAGGATCAGGTACTCCCGCCCGCAAGAGCACTCCCACTCCCACTTCTCTGTTTCCCTTTACTGCCCCGCCTCATCTCCTCCTTCTGCTCCCTCAAACACTCCTCCAACCGTCTGCACAAATTAGTCAGCAGCCACTCCGTCTCGCTCTGCCGACTCATTAAAGGACTGTTCTCTCCCAACCAGTCCGTTTCCTTCTTTCCTTTGTCAGTTGGCACGTCCGGAGCGTTTATCCGCGGTGTAGACTTTGATTTCGAACCGGGTGTGGGGGTGTTGATCAGCCTGAGGCACTCGGTCCATTCTTCGAAGGTGTACTGTCTGGGTGGTTTTCCCGCGAGGTCAGGTAGGAGTTTCTGAATCGCGAATGCGAGATCGTGGTGGAGGAATGCTGTGGAGTTTCCACCGCTGCCGTCTGGGTATCCTCTGCCGCGCTCCTGCTTGCCTTCTTTATCTACTAGTCCGCTTCCGATACGGCCTAATTCGCGCTTTTCTTCCACGTCGTCGGGATCGTTTAGTTCGTCGTCCAAATCCCGTTGCTGTCGTCGTTCTTTTTCTTTCAGGTTTTCGGATCGTTTGTTTCTTTCTTGTTTTAATCTGTTCGTTTCGGATTTCAACCATCTATTGCGTCCACCTAGTTCTGAGAGCTTTTGTTCGGGGAGAACAGTCCATTCGCCAAGCCAGAGGGTTAGGTTTTTGATTATGACGATTACCGTCTCGCCGAGGTTAGAGACGAGGATGGTCATCATCGGAACCGCGAGGAGCGACCAGATGACGAAAAAGGGTTTGCCGGAGTTCGACGTTGGATGGTAGTCACCGTAGCCGATTGTTAGAATTGTCGTGAATGAAAAGTAGAGTGATTGAAAGTAGTTCCACTCCTCCGAGCGCTATTCCATCATTAGCATATTTCAGAGAATCCACGAAATATCTCAATTGACGTACCTGGGCCTCCATAAACACATACGACCCCACGAGCCAAAACACCAAAAAGAACGACAGCGATACTCCCAACGACATCCACTTCCTCCGCTGATCAGCCTTATCCTGCACCGTCCGCATAAGTTCAAACCGCTCCTTCTCGCTCTCGGTATTATCCGCCGCTCCATCTTTCCCTCCGTCCACAAACGTCTCTCGTTCCTTCTCCAGCAGACGTCGTTTAACCTTCCTCTTGCCCCTCTCGAGAACCAACCCGCGAATACTACTGATCACCAAACCAACAATCACGATCCCGACGGCAGCGTAGGGGAATAACAGCGCTCTACCGGCGTTCGTGGTGAGCGAGTAATCACCCAACCCGACGACCAAGAACGTAGTATCGCAAAAGTAGATACCGTCCAGATATGCCCATCCCTCGAGTCGAGCGAACACACCAGCGCCCAAACATAACCAAACCATCAAACTCATAGTTTGCAGCATCAACGTCCGTTGCGCAACGGTGAGTGTGAATTGTCTCGCGTACCGGCCGGAGATGATACCGATGTAATTCCCCACCAGTAACGTGGCGATGACAAAGTATAAAGTTGCAGCGATGATGCCGTAGTAGAATGCCTGCGACCAGGCGTATGATTCGCGTGGGGTTTGATAGATGTATTGTCTGTACACCGCGAGGAGGGCGATGAGGAGGAAGGATGCGATGTACCAGAGGGCTATGGTGAAGGGGAGGAGGTTTATGGACTGGATTCTGCGGGCGAGGTTGAGGAGGAGGATGACGTTTGCTGCGAAGCCGCAGGCGAGGGAGATGGCGTTTAGTGCTAGGCACCTATCATTCAACTATTAGATTACAATTTCAGAGAATTTTACATGTAAAATTTTTTGACTCACCATGCAGGATCGGGTAGCTTGTCGCTGTTTTCTGACGATGCGCCGGGTATATCTGGGATGTACACTCCTAATGCACACTTATCAGACTCGTTCTCGCGAATGATTGATTGATGTGAGACTAACTCCACGGCACGACCAGAGCGCATATCGACATGACGTTCGCGACTGGGCCCAGTGTTGCGGACATTAACGGGAACACCGTGCTGAATAGAAAGTAAAACCTGCGATTCACCTATTAGTATTACTCTACTGTAATGCATAGATGTTAATATCTTACGCGGGCATCTGCTCATCCTGCTGTCCCTGCCTAGACATCTCGTTCAACTCGTGCTCATCCTGCTCGCTTTTCCCTTCCTCCACGTCTCCACCACCAGTGGCAGTCGCAGGATCCCTCCTGGGCGACCCGGAATTCACGCTCCCGTTGACATTCTGATCACCGGCGGACCCGTTCCTGCTTGATCTTCGGGCATTATCGGTTTCCTCTTCCTCCTCGCGGGAATCGTGGCTGAACCGTTCCCAGAAGCAGGATGTGCGGTGCGGACGCTGGAGTGTCGGGTCGGCTTTGTTGGTCGCGGGACTGCTCCCGTTGGTGCTGTTGCTGGTGCTGCTGTTGTGTCGGGAAGTGTTTCTGGCGCGGAAGGTCGGAGTGAGGAAGCCGTTGTTGTTGTTGCTGTTCGGACTGGGGCTGGATTTCTGGTGTTGCGCTTCGGCGAGTTCTTTGACGCTGTCGTCGAGGCCCGGGTCGTTCATCTTGATTATAATTATACTACTTGAGAATTATAATGTATTATGCTCGTCGCAAGGATTGCAATGGGGGGTTGTATTATGTTATCGAGGCATGAGAACTGTCTTTTTCTGATTCTTCAAATTCGACGATGCTGAGTAACGTTACTAGGGATGATTCTGATCAGATGAAGTGGAGCTGAAGGGATGGACTGCAGGCTGGTATATCAACAAGTCCGGCGGTACATCTGCAGCATAGAATGAGCATGAGACCGCAAGTGGATTAGGAAACGACCGAAAACGATGGATCTGGTAATTACCGTATGACGGCATGCAGGCTTCTATACATAGTCCGTGCATTTTCTAATATCAAAATCAACCCCAGGACTTCAAATATATCTAGGGGGGAATATAATAAAGTGAGGTCAAGGGCAGTGACTGGACACGAAGGGTCCGTTTCGCTTCCTTGGAACGGTTTTACGTCAAGGTAACAAATATAATAGAACCGTCGTCGCGATATAATGCAGCATGACGTAGCCGTATTTTGGTGTGGCGAACAAAACACGCCGGATTCAATGTCCGGTCGAGTAGATTGTGTTGCTGCCCTCATGACGTCCAAAGCCATATTGAATTCAAATTTTTTAATGATGGAGGTCAAACAGAAAGGGGAGATCCCGCTGCTGTGGAACGATGAAGGCCTCACTTTTATATTTAGCATTCATATATATCCATATCTATATATATCCGGGGTTGCAATTTCAGAGCTTGTCTTTTTATTCAATCGATGTCGACGGACGTACGACGTGCATACATACATATACAATGCAATGCATGCGCAAGGGCTTCGGGAGGGCCCGAGGGCTGGGGGTCTCGTTAAACTTCTCAAGAGTTACTGCAGTCGATGTATCTTCTATGAAATATGCAACTAGAAGGTTATTGGTCAAGTTAAAGTATCTCTAGATCGGGAATAGATACTCCTTCACCTGAGCCGGCTTAGGTCCACCAAAAGCCCCAAATCATCATAATCAAACCACCCGCGCTTGCGTTTCTTCCTCCCTTGAGGCCGCAGCATACCCTTTGGAAGTCTCTTAACTGTATGAACGGATCGTACAGCGCTACCTTCCCGAGAAGACGCCATAGATATGTCCGCTGGAATAACAATACATCAGATGGGAGCGGAACATCTTCATCAGAGGTGCCTATTCGGATGATATCCCCGTCCTTGAGTATCCGCGACTTTGATAGGATTATGCACCGTTTACCATCGATATATTGCTCTTTTGGGTCTTTCGGGTACCGCGTGTACTTCGGTGCTCTTCGTCAGTTTATACTGAACGAATTTGACATTGATATAGGCATATGGCGTCATGGGTGCAGACTTCCTGATGGGTATAAGTCCGATATTACCCTTCTTGTACCCGTAGAAATCCCAAATGCACACCCCATTTGCCGGATTGTATATTCCGTAACTGGGCTGGTCCGGCGCAATGGCTGCGGCGCGAGCAAGTCTCTGATCTCCTCGCCGAGTAGGATGGCTAAGAACCTCCACGTCTCACGATACCCGGATCTCCACTCTTGAAACAGCTCGAAGGGGAAGATGTGGCATATTTCGCCATCGTGAGCAAACGTCCCCGTAAGAAAACACCGAACGTTTTCTCTAAGCTTGCAGGTTTGGTACAGGTAGTCGTATTACGTTTTGACGTGCTTCTTGCCATACACATCTGCGATCTCGTTCTCGGGGTCGTCGCTGAGGTAGTATGCGTCGTTCATATTGCCCTCGGGCAGGCGTGGATATTCAGTGACTATCTCGAGCTTTTTAACAATACCGGAGGCTATTCGATTGCGTTAACTTCCCGGTCCACCAACATCGAAGAAAATATTTTGTACCATGGAACTTTACCTAGAACTGGATCCTGGACACGATTAAGTGCATCACGTAGTGCCGACGGGGATACCTCGCCAGTCTATTCTATGAAATAAATAGCTAGCACTTTATACTCTTGATATTCTTATATTCTAAGCACTTAAGTAAGATGAACAACCGTATTCTAACGGTAATGTTAAATACGGCATCTGAGCCTAATCACTAATCAATATTCTCAGTCAGTCTCATCCTCGTTCCAGTGATAACCCCCCTCCTCACCATAATCCTCATATCCATCGGTGTAGTACTCGTAGACACCACACATACTAGTAGGAGCATTGGGTTCCAAATAGTAACTATTACCCAATCCCATCGTCGCAAGAATCCTCCAGATATAGCTATTCCAGAACAACAACACCTCAGATGGTAAGGGGATACTACCGACACTACTAATCGTGCGAATTCGTATGATATCACCATCGCTGATTGAACGAAAGGTTGAATCACTCATAACATCTCTTCGGCCGTCGATAAACTGTTCCTCCGGATCAACCGGAAAAACATACCTTGTCTCGTAGCGAAAGACGGATAGTGCTGAACGTATTGAACGTCAAAATATATCGGCTCGATTGTAGATTTCCCGATGGGAACAAGGCTGATGCGACCTTTCTCGAAGATTACACGCATTGATGCGTCGACGAACATGCTATTTGCCGGAGTGCGCACTCCGTAGCCCTCAGAAGTAAGATTCTCGATCAAAAGCTTGCTCAGATCTTCTCCGAATAAGATGCGTATAAAATGCCATGTGTCTTTATAACGCGACTTATTCCTTTTAAGAACTGCGAACGAGAAAATATGGGCTGTTTCTCCGGCTCCCACGATCCAACTGGTCACAAGACATAATTCTCTCTCCCGCTTTCTGCATTCTTCACGACAATTGGTATTCTTGGTTATTTTGCGGCCACGGAGGCTCGATGGTTCGCAGACCGCACCGAGCTTTTTAAGAACACCGGAAGCTGTCTCATAGTTTGAAAATTAAGTATACCTATAAGAAACTAAAATTAAACAATATGTACTGTATCGCAGGGAACTAGATATACCTATGATGGCACCAGTAGCTCCCGATGATCATTTTGAAGAAGACTTTTTAGCTCGATTTCCGAGCTTTGTTAGAGCGATTACGGATAGTTGCGCTAATTCTTGTAATTCACTGGTTTCCAGTTCCGGTATGACTTTTAGCAGGAGTGGATTTGTTGTGGATACCACAATCCCTTGGAGATCATCCTGTCGTGATGCTGTAGCAACGTGCTCTCTTCCAGGTATATGATTGCTTTGAAAAAATCCGCCGAGAAGTTCTCCCTAGCTGGGATGAATGGTGTGGTGAGTTCTGTGGTTTGTTACGTGACCTGTTCCATGATTTGTTCTGTCTGTTTCTTGGTCTGTTCCGTGGTGGTGAGTGATGTGAACTTAAGATGGTGATGGATTATTAGAGGAAGGAAGTATGTCGTAGGAGACCACCATTCTTTTCTGTTGAGCCAATATATTTCCATTTTCTATATTATCAAGTGGACAAAAACGAGCTAGATTGTTGCAATCAGTGAAATAGGGCTGCTAAATTATTTAATTGTTACACAACCAGCCAGCCGCAGTCTGCTTACCTACCTAGGGAGCTATAAGTAATTATCACACCAATTGTTTACATGGGGTGAGAGCACTCAGGTGGAAGGATCTATTTATATTGCTAGTATATATTTACAGTATAGAAGAGAAGCAAATCAAACAAAAGAAACATCGCTCGCATGCTCTGACATCAATATCCCGGATATCAAAAGACAATGTGCATATGGTGTAAGGTAACCATCCAATTCAATTCACACACTCTACTCCTTGGTAGAAACCTCAAACTTATCATCAATACTCCTCTCCTCCTCATCGCGGCTCGGAGTTCGCGCCTCAAAGGTAACATCCATCCGTTCCCGTTGGCACAGATTTACGTAAAGCGGAAAGCTAAACGCCAAAGCGAACCCGATAAACGGCACCAACATAGCAAAATGCGTCGACTTGCGATCAGCGACTTGCGCCAGAATTTGTGGCCACACGGCACCTCCGGAGATAGCGGAAACGAGGAAAGAAGCTCCCAGTTTTGTATGTCTGCCCAACTTCTTGATCGCTAGCGTGAAAATAAGCGGGAAACAGCAGGATTCGAAAAAGAACACGATATGCAGGAACGAGAGGCCCGTTGTTCCCTTCACGTTCATCGCCAGGATGGAGAATAAACATGTCCCGAGCGAGAAGATGGCTAGCACGTATCGCGGCTTGGTGAACTTCATCATACCCGCTGCCGAGAAACGACCGATGGCGAAAAGGCCCTGTGCGACGGCGAGAAGATTGGCAGATGTCGCATGGTCTCTACCAGTTTCGAGGGAGTAATTGATGAAGAATCCCGCGACGGCACACTGCGCGCCCACGTAGCAGAACTGCGCGCCCACGCCCCAGAAGAGAGTGATTTGCTTGCTGAGAGGGCCGACTTCTTGCGCGAGGTCGTCAGAGGTGGCTTGTAGTTCCATGTCTGCGTCGGTGATCTCTGGGATCGGGGCGAAGAAGAAAGCGAAGGCGAGGATGAATACGAATACCCCGACGCCAAGGTAGACCCATTGGACGTTCTTGAGGGATGTGAGGTCCTCTGTGTTCTTGAAGAAGACGTAGGAGGCGAGAACGGGGGCGACGACGGTTCCGACGGCTTGGACGGCTTGTGCGGTGGATAGTCTGATTTCGGAGTACTTTGGTGGACCACAGGTTGCCAGGTACGGATTGGCCGAGACTTCGAGTGTCTACAGATAAACGTGAACTGTTAGATATTTTCAAAACTGCTGAAATGAGAATAATGCTCACCGAGAGTCCCCATCCAACAATAGCCATAGACCCGCAAAAGCCGCCAAATGAAGAATAGATCCCCGAAGGCCAAAAGCAGAAGCACCCAGCACCGAAAATGCACAGACCAGTCATAAACGTAACTTTATACCCGTACCGACGAAGGATCGGACCGCCAAAGCAGAGCGGGAAGAAAAAGTATGCGCCAAAGTAGGCTCCCTGAAGAGCAGAGCTCTGACTCTTGGTGATGTTCAAGGCGCTCTGGAAATGGGCGTTCAAGACATCGAGAAGGCCGTATGCGAATCCCCAGAGGAAGAAAAGGGTGGTGACGAGAGCGCAAGGTAGAAGCGACTGTCTGAGCGTGAGAGCTGCTGCTCCTGTGAGCTCTTTGTCGCTTACCACGGCTCGAGCAGCGATTGGAACACCTCCAGCCATTTTATATTTGTTATAGAAGTGGGAGGAATCTGTGGTATATATCGTTCGAATGGAAATGTCGACGGATCAGGAAATAAGATATATAAACTCAATTAGAGGGCTCCGTGCTGTAGACAAATATAAATCTGTAAAGCTGCACAAGATCTTGCTATGTTTAAAAGCCGCTGCCGATGATGATAAAAAAAGAAGAATCCTTGAGAAGAATTGAGGCCCATTTATACATCATCGTCAGCGGAGAGTACTACCTCCTCCATCGGGCAAAACATCGTCAGTCGAGTCGCGCAGACTACAAGGGGAAAAAATCAAACACTACGCTGCCTTCGGTAGTACACACCCCCCGCAAGCAAGGTAAACGATTCTGGAGAAGGCCTGTACCTGTCGTTCATCGTCAACTGTTTCCCCAGATGCAAAGAAAGAGGAAACTGCTAAACATGCATCCCTGTCGATACTTCAAAAAGCCCCGAAAACTCAGTCGAAGGGGCTTGGCGAGGCCTCCGACTACGTTTGTATTAGCTGCGCTGTTGCATTTTGGCGAGCGCATGGTTCACTACGCGAGACGTCCCGAGTCTGCGTCCTTGCATCTCCAACCGTGGAAACGGCCGAGGTAGCTACCGAAACCCACTCCCGAGATCTACACTGCAAACTAAGAAGTTGAAACTTGGGATGGAATCTGGTGTGCAAGCGCGGAGAAAGAGAAAATTTTACCAGTCTTGGCTATGATTTTCGCCTTTGGGCTAATCTTCGACAAGTCCGGGTTCGCCTCCGAGGTATGCAGCGAATCAATTCGTGGGTTTTGCGTCAAATTGCGCGCATGCGGCTGCATGAGCGATGTTACTTTTTCTTAGCAGAGATATATTCGATGGGGTCATGTATCTTTGACATCTGCGATATTACGCTCGATAGTTGTTCTTCGTTGGTAATTTTCATGACGAGATCGATCTTGCAGGCAATGCCATTATTTTCAGCCCAGCTGGACGAATATTTTACCAAACGTTAAGGTTAATTAGTTGACAGCGGGTTTTTCAGCATTTCATACAACACAGTCCACGTAACAGAACTAGGTTCCAAGACTTAGCTTTGAGGTCACACAGAAATTAGATTTCGCCTCGAGTACCCCGCTCTGTCTTCGATCTTCTCCACAGTTTCCTCGCTGTTCTTATCTCGTAGTTTAAACTTTGTGGGGACATCTGAATCCAAGCATTTCTAATGTCTCTCTACTCCATTCGACCGATTACCTAAAGTCTGTATATCGTGGTCCGGAGGCAATATCGGCCAGGTCTCAGATACAAATAATACTCAACAATCTAGATCCGGATCCTCCGTATACGGCTAGTTCCTGCACGAAAGAAAAAATCTTTATCAAAAGAGGCAATAACCTCAACTGGCGGTAAAAAAACATTCAAATACGTAAAAGAACTCTCCACGGAGAAAAATTTCTTCTCGAAGTCTTCCACTTTCGGTTAGTGGCTTACTTCTATCGAATCAGTATCGTTGTGGACTGAGCCTTTTTCAGCCGTAAAATATTATACCAGCCAATCATGTTCACGCCTGTAATTTACCGAGCAATACTCCGACTCGGGCGCCACACTGGTGCGTTTTCATTAATATCGCATCTTATAATATAGGATTTATGTCAATGAATCCGATGTTGGGGATTTTGAGAATGCCTATTGAGGTAAAATAGTCCTGATATGATGAAGTAATCTGTCTAGGTTGACGCGACGATAGGTTCGAACTCATATCGATATATCGCAAGCTCAGATCTGAAGATTCTCGGTACCAAACTCGGTCCTGGTAATTGGTATCGCTATCGATATCTCTATTACTCGATTTTAAAACCTCATTGATATATATAATCTTGAAGATTATAGTTATGTCTCGAATTCATGTCAATGCATTATCGCGTGCGGGAATTGTGCTTCTGAATCCAATTTTTCGAAATTTCAACATCACGAACTGCGAAACTTCGCTCCTTCATGGTCATAGCAACTTCTTAAATTTTGTTCCATGCACGTAAAAGTCCGAATTCAACCGATCGGTTGATTGCGCGATACTTGTGTTGCGGTTGTATGCAGTTGATTACAGCCCCGGTCCCTGCTTGAGGAAGCAGCCGGACGTCCCTGATGACGACTTCTTAAGACAGCGATTATTTGTGCGAACGAAAGTTATAATTTCCCTATTTTTTACGAACCTGGATTCCGGGAGGAGTGAGAAAGAAATTTCTGTCTATTGCGATATTGACGGGGTTTAACTGAGTACAAAGTTCGGTATAGTAAATTCAGGAGTATCTTTCGACCTGGGTTTCCTAGTTGTTCATCTTTCTCTTGTCCAGGAATGTCTGGTTCACGAGACAGCCTTTCTCCAAACGATGAGTAAACATTATCCATCTGAGACCGCAGCTCGAAACAAACCTACTAAGCGAAATATTGACTTTTGGTTCGGTCGGAGGATTTGACATGTTGCAAACCTGGGAATTAACACTTTTACCCACGTCAGATTCCCCAATCGATTGATAATATCCAGCCTCGATGTTCTGGCCGTGGCCTTCTATACGCCACCAGAAACCTCCACGCCAACACTCCCCACGCAAACTTCTACTCCGCACTTCTTGATGCACTCCATAGTTTTTACAAAACAGCGGTCGTCGTGATAAGAATTAACACTCTTGGCTTTGATCGCGTTTTTCGCCCGTATCCGACCAATCCAACCGCGCAATTTCGCGCTGCAATCGTCAATTTTCTCCCCTGTCACTGACAGTGTGAGTGGGGCCTTCAACCACCTTGAGAAAAAAACGCTATGACCACCTCCCTTCTGGGCAGGCATGGCGTGGACGAAGGGAAAAAGACGTTCAACAACCCTTGCACAACCTGAATTTTCCTATCACATGAGCTTCATGAACTTTACTTCCTTTGCTCGCTCACGACAATTTTTTTTTTTTTTGATTCCTGTCGGTCTCGATGGCAGAAAAAATGGTGCCCTGTGGGCGTGGACGGGATCCCCCATCCATCTTTGCAGATCCGTGTGATGGTGTTTTGCAGGGTGCAAGCTTTTGTACGTAAAAACTGAACGCTCAGAACTTGATAAGTTTATCCGGTCCATTGATCTGCGTGCGGTAAGTATGAATTGGATTGTACCAGCTGATGCCATTAATTCATTAAACGTTCGATGCTACATGCTGCACGGTCGTTTTTTTTTCTTCGAGTATTTCGTGAAGGGAAAGAGGTGGAGTCGTGATGCAGGTGAGCAAATTATATTGTAAGGATTTATAGTTCTCGCCACGTCTTTCTACATATATTTAGATTGGGTGGGAAAGGGTGTGAGCATATCCGTGTGTGTGATTGAGAGAAGGATTGACTCTCTTCCCATTCTTTCCTTTACGTATCCACACTGATCTGGTTGCAAGTAAGTAGTTGATAGTAGGAAACTATTTTTTGACTTGTGTACATTGGTATTGGCGCCCTTCGCAATAGGCGTGAAAAACAAAATTTCTTTTGTTCCTCTCTCGAATAATTCTACTCAGATCTTATATTCTACTGTATATGTGGTCCTTTGATCTTTTGACTTCTTCCCTCTCTATAAATCATTAGTCCCATAAATTACCCCAGTTATTGAACACCGTCGTGTGAAAACCCCCTCTAAGAAAAGTGAGAAAATCGGAATCGCTAAGCAAAAATCAAACAAACATAAAGAAAGCCTTTAGAAGAAAGCAGTGTAAATAAGCCCAAAACCAGATGAAAGAATCTATACACATCTCTTATTACAAACGAAGAACTCTTCGTTAGCATTACCACACCGCCTGATGACCGCTTGAACATCCTTCGTGTACGCAGCCATAGCCCCAGAAGCATCGATATCCCACCATCGACCGCTCCCCATATCCAGCCACATGACGTCAATCTCCGGCTTATCGATGATCGTTTGTACTACAACAGGTTTATTCGTAGTCGGGTCTTTTGCGGAGTGTCCGTTGCCCATGATGATGGTTTCCTCCACCAGAGGGTCGGAGGTATATCTTGCCCGGTTGTTCAGGTACATCGCTTCCACGGTGTACAGTTCGAGATTGTTCAGGCTGTTTGGGTGGACGATTCTGTAGGCGGGAAATTCTTTCACGGTGACGTAGTCCGAGGCGCCGGTGGTCGCATTTTTGCGAGCCTGCGTGAAGATCGCGGTAGAAGGGAAGATGAGAGTACGTTTTGTGTCCATGGCGACTTTGGCTGCGAAACCGATGATTCTAGAGGCGTGAGAGGCGTCCCCTTCGAGGCCTTTGACGGCGAGAAACTTGCGTTTGCCTGTGTAGTAGCTTTCGACGTCGTACCAGGCGCCAAAGTTCCTAGCTATGTAGGTTCGAAGATCTGATTCCACGCAGGTTAGATGTATTACACTAGTTTTCTTCTGCATTTCGTTGATAGCGGCCTTGTTGTTGAAATTTTTCGTTTCCCAGTCGATATAGTCCCCCCAGTATTTGAACGAGCCTGTACCCAACATTTTCAGTTTCAAGGTTCCGTCCCCGTTTGCCATTTCGAAGGCGATGATGTTCATAAGACTGTTAAGGTCCTGGTCACCCATCTCGGTCCAGTTGTCTCGGATCCTGTTGAACAGTTCTTTGCTGTACTTGTGCGGTCGAGCCCAGAAGAAACCGGCGTCAAGGCCCTTGGCCGCCTTTTCGGGACCTGGGGCGAATTGAATGTGCCAGGTGTCATCTTCCAGCGGAAGCATTTGGGAGACCGGGTCAATTGCGTCAGTGATGTAGACATCGGGGTCCACAAAGACAAAATTGAAGTCTTCCTTCAGCAGCTGAATGCTGGCGGCAATCTGTTGTTGTGCGGAAAGAGTTAGTTAAGTGTTGAGCGACGGGGAGACTTTCTATCTCGACAGCGGAAAAGAAAAGACAGCGACTAACCTTGACGGAAATCTTGTTCATTCCGGCGACATCGTACGTGTAAAACTCGGGAGCCTGCAGACAGGCCTTTTCTAGGCAGAGGACGAAGAAGTTGTCTTGTCGGCCATACTTCTCGAGGATCTCATGCATGTTGAAGGCGAGCGCCATATCTGTGTTGCTCGCAATCATGAGAAACAACGGATCCGAGCCTGGAAATCGTCCGATTGACCGGAGCCACCAGACGAGATCGAAATATGGAAGCTTTGTCGAACCGGACTGGTCGGGAGTGGCTCCATGACCAGAAGGCGGTGTCGATACAGGACCGTCGACGCTTGCTGTTGCTGTTGCGGCTGAGTCAATTCCTCCCTGAACGTTCTCGTCAACATCTTCGATTCCGTGAAAGACATGAGGGAAGCTGGCTCCGTAGTTCCAAAGGAGAAAAGTCGATATCGCCAACATCAACAGGCAGAAGGCCAAAAACGAGGTGCGCAGTCGACGGATCATGGCGGGCGACGAGTTCTTGAGATAAGGGAATTCTTTTACGGAATCCATCTTCAAGAAAGCGGCGAGAATCGAGGAGCCATTCATCAATTAAAAGGAAGACGTCGAAAGGAATTGATTGAAAAGGGCAGGCAAAGCAAAAAGCAGCCAATGTTACCAAGCCAGGCAAGCGAGCTGAATTGCGGCTTAGCTGATTGTCTGCTCTGCGAAAGAAGCCTGTCCTGTCCTGTCAAGGGCCTCCACGGAATAAAAATTGAAAATTAAAACCTTGAAAACGAAAGGACAAACCGCAGAGAGAAAGTGTCGACGAGATTGATAGAGGTTGCACGAGGGTATCGAATATTAATCGATTCTGCAGATGGAAATGGCCATATCATGCGAGCCAAGAACCCGTTCTATACATAATTAACCCTCTTTATCTCGGTGGAGCCTGCCTATATTGCTTAAAATTTCCCCCCATCGATTTAATATAAAATCGCCTTCATAGCTTGCTTTCCCCCCTGAAAATTTCTCCAGTTGGAACGATCCCGATTGTACCGATTGTCCCGGTTTCAAAGTTGCAGTGGTGCACCCCCGTAACTCGAAGGTGTCCCCACGCACTTAGGACGAGAACGGTCTGGTTTCTTGTTTTTCAGCCCTGGCACAACAAACCACGACGCAGATTACGAAGTAGAAAGAGTGTTACCTGCAGGCGTGCGGGCTTGCTAATTTACTCTTGCGTCTGCACCTCTGTAGGGTCAGAATCACCTCATGACCTGGCCAAGGGATCTCGGCATGTGTGCAATGGGGGTTCCCAGAATTCACGACAAAAGTCGACCATGGACCGTCGAGGGCGATACGAGATATGAAATGCGAAAGTGACACCGGTAAAATCAAAAGACGACAAAATCTGTCCGTGCTATCATCCGAGATCCGAAATCTGGTACGAGGGCCTTTCTGGCTGCGGGTAACCAAACTGAGATGCTCTTGGCGATGGTAGTATTGCATAATCCCTGAGCTGTGTGGTTCCCTCATTCGCATTTAGGCACCTCTTCCAGCGCCCGTTCGCATGCACGAAAGTCTTCTTTTGACAAACGTTCAGCGGTTCAGAGGGGGTAGTGGGTTTGCGTATGCGAGCAGGTCGGAGCGAGGAAACTTGGCATCGGACGGCTACCCGGTAAAACTTTCTCCTCTTTTCGAGAGTGCCGAAAGTAATGTCAATTGACTGTATTCGGGAGAATTAAAATTCGATTCGATGCTCGAGCGCAGAAGTGTTGAAGAGGCGTCAGCTGCGCCTCAGTCGGAGCTTGAATTGTGCGACTGGCGCGGGCCTGTGGTACGTCAGCCAAACCAACATACAAATTAACACCAACGTTAAGCTTCAAAGGCGAATATTGCAACTAGACGTTCTTCAAGGCAGAGCCTACCTCATTAGAAACTCAATATAATCAATGAGGCTGACTTTTACTGGTGTGTTTATAAAGATGGAGATCCTTTCCCCAAGGTTTGCAAGGGTTCTGAATCTATTCGATCTGTTCGATCCATGAGAGCCTGTCGCTAAGCATTCCTCGAATCCAGCCCTGTATATTCCTGCGGCCAAGAGCAGATTAACATTACGCTTCCCCCGTTCAGTCGCTCATAGTCACCGCTTTGCAATTCCGGTGATATAATTCCGCGTTAAGCTAGTTGCTGCGGACTCAGGCTTCGATCACGCATAATGTTGTTTGTGGAACCAGTATCTACGCGTATAGCTTGAAGCATCATTATATGAAGTAGTAGAGCAACCTGGGAACGATTGGATAACTATAAAAGCTACAGGCCCGAATGTATAATTATCGTGAGTTAAATTCTGAATACAAACCACACAGTTCTCTAAGAGCTGTTGATACTACTAGTATTTACTCTTTGGTATATCATATATTTTCTAACAAAACGCGAATATGAAACTTCAAAATTTTAGTTTTTCGATGCATTTGCTCTCCTCTTTAACATATCTCACCTCCACGCGAATACTCGCCGAAGCCACAACCAAGCCGGACTGCAAATGTCGTCCTTCGCAATCATGTTGGCCTGATTCGCACGCCTGGTCGAGGCTAAACATCACCACCAACGGTGCTCTCCTCAAGACCGTCCCACCGGGTGCTGTATGTTACAAAGGACCCGGATACAACGAGACAGCATGCGAAGAGATCAGCGCGCTCTCGAAGCAGCACGGGTGGATTACCCAGAATCCGTTCAGTGTCATGCATCCAGGGTGGAACGGGAATCCGTGCCCGCCTACCAATGGCACGGAGGCAAACACCACTTGTTCTAACCTGCTCGGCGATCCGGTCTATGTTATTAATGCCACCAGTGCGGCACAAGTCGAAGCTGGTGTTAAATTCGCGAAGAAATATAAAATCAGATTAATCATTAAGAATACCGGGCACGAGTTCCTAGGCCGGTAAGTCTCTATCACTTAACACTGCTCGATATATTCGACTGGAAATTAGTTGTATGGTAATCTGAATATAGCTCCTCCGGCGCACATTCCCTGAGCATCTGGACACACAACATGCGAGACGTGGTGTTCATAGAAAGCTTCAAGCCGAAATCATGCTCCAGAGTCCCCGCTCACTCAGCAGTCACCGTCGGTGCTGGGATGCAATGGAGAGACCTTGTTCTGCAAGCTCACCCGCACGGCAAATTACTCGTCACGGGCGGTAATCCAACGGTAGGCTGTATCGGCGGCTACTTGCAAGGTGGCGGCCATTCACCCATCGGTAGCAAGTACGGTATGGCCGTCGACCAAGTCCTCGAGTTCAACCTGGTCACCCCGTCCGGAAAATACATCACAGCCAACGAATGCGAGAATGCCGATTACTTCTGGGCATTGCGTGGTGTATGTAAAACATATCCATATTATAAATATATTCAAGAGAAAGTTCTAACATTCCGACACTAGGGCGGCGGAGGCACATTTGGTGTCGTAGCATCCGCAACCTTAAAAACATACCCGACAGAGCCCATCAACCTGGTCATCCAATCTTTCAACCAAACTTCCAACGACACCGACGTCTGGTGGGACTTCATGGGCTACGTCCACTCCGAACTGCCCCGTATCTCCCGCGCAGGTCTAATGGGCTACTCCTTCATCTTCGACAACGGCATGGGCAAAATGGGCTGGATGGCAGCGTTGCATGCCGTCGGCAGCAGTATCGAAAACGCCACCGATGTTCTCGCCCCGTTATACCGTAACACCACAATCGCGAAATATAAAGACCACATCACCTGGAGTCAGTATAATCTCACCTTTCCGGATTATATGACCTATTTTGTCTCGTTCTTCCAGGAGGAGATGGTTGGTAGCACCGCTGTTATACCGAGTCGGCTGTTAGACGAACGAGCGTTGACCGAAGATCCTGCTTTCTTCGCTGCTACGTTGAAGAAGATGTGGAGTCCGTTTGTGGGGGCTTATCTTGGGCATATCGTCGGTGGACCGGGTGTGGCGCAGTATAAAGATATAGATATGGCGTTGAACCCGGCGTGGAGACGCACGTACAATCATTTTAGTAAGTCAAGTACCCTATATTTAATGATATTTAACGAGATATTTGCGGATTTATTCTGATATGATACTGTTGTAGTTCCGGCATCCGGATGGGACAGCCTAGCCACCCGTGATATTATTGTCGATAATGCGCGTAACGTGCTTGAGTATAATCTGCGGAAGTTGGCGCCAGAGACCGGGCAGTACTTGAACGAGGCTTTGTACGGGAGTGATAACTGGCAGGCGGCGAATTGGGGGGTTAATTACCCGCGATTATTCTCTTTCAAGAATGAAATCGATCCTGATGGGGTTCTTTATTGTTTCAACTGTGTCGGGAGCGAGAAGTGGGTTGAGGGGGCGAATGGCACGCTATGTCCGGCCGATTGGGCTTGAACATTGCATTGTCCTGATCCATTAATTAAGCTGTTAATCAGGGAGGGGAATCTGGGTTGTTATATATAAACATCTTGAAATAGGAGCGATGAAAGGTTTACTTGATCGTAATTTCTTGGAATTAGTATTTTTGTTCGAGATATATGTCGGTACAAATATTGGATTCCATTGTAATAAGATACATAAGTGCTGTTTTACTTTCACAATACCAAAGACGTAACTAAAACCCTAAATTACAAGGAGCCTATATATCTAGCAAAAGCCCGAGCCAGATTCTCTGACTGGTAGTCGTCTCCGCCGTTCGTGCTCAACTGGGAATCAGACTTGGCGATAAGATAACCTGGCGTTCCAATTAATTAGTACACATGCTCTTAATGATCTTGAGAGATAACTGCGCCGGCGCCAATGCTATGGGGAAACATACATTCAGACCAATATACTCGCAACCAACGGGATCCTCAGTAGTGCTGCCGCCATTAACATAGTATATCATCTGCCAATAGCTCCCCTTGCTATCCCTCTGTTTGCAGGCAATGAACCCATTGACCACCAAATTCGGGACTTGCCAGTAAAGGCCTAGAATAACCAATCAGTCAGTCATATTCAATCCCCTCGACAGAGTTCATGCAAGAACTATCTTGATCCTCACCGTATTCAGATACATCCCCGCCACCAATCAACTGGAACAAATTAATACTCCTCTTAAAATCCGGCGCAGAGCTTCTCGTCAGATTCTGAAAGATAAACTCCGCTTTACCAGTCAACGTAGTAGGATTATACGTGATATTCCTAAACCCGCCAACGGGACCGAGATCGCTGAGGTTGTTCGAGAAGTCTCTCACAACACTATACAACGTCCCGCCTCTGAGCTGAACCGCTAGAACGGGCGAAGATAGCGAATCGTCAATCACAACTCTCTGTTTACCCTTCGATTTATCGTCCGGACGGAGGACGACGTTACGACCGTCGATTATTGGATTGCTGGATCGCACTTGGAAGTACACCGGCGGACGCTGGTTCGTGGTATCTGTTACGAATGCGGGATGCCATGATGTCGTACACGATGGCGACGGAGTCGGCTGGTATCGTGCTGGGTCGGCGATTGGGTCGGCGAGGACGATGCTGAGGAAGCAGACGAGTAAAGTGAGGCTGGTCGAGAAGAGCATGCTTGCTGATTGGTGGATCCGGGCGATTGGTACGAATTGAAGACCTGAACCGATTTTATGCTCTGTGGTTCCTTGCGAAACGACCAAGCATTTTATAGTATATCTCGAACACCATCAAGCTTAGCTTACGAAAAGTGAGCAGGGACAAGGGTGTCGCAACGAGAAAAATCACTTCCCCGCACCGCAATGCAGAAAGAAGGAATGATAATCACGAAATCGTATAAGCTCAGGCATTTTTTACTACCCCCGGTTCCTTACTGTTCTCGTACAACCTGGTCCGGATGCTACCTTGCCAATCATCAACAAGCTAATAGGTAAGGAGGTCAGCAGGGGATCGTGGTGACGTCGCGCAGGCGAAAGAAGATCGCGAGTGGAATGTCCTTCAGCTGTCGAAATTGAATGCTGGGCTCCGCATTTGGGTTTATAACTGGCATATCCTTATCCCCGCTCTCGTCCTATAATGCAGGCCTGCGGGGCGAAGGATTTGGCGGAATTGCCGTGCCGAAAATGCAGATTAAATGTCATTGAATTGAAGCGAATGCATAAAATAATATATGTTTGGCTGGGACGAATACAACAGCAACACATGCACGACAGCGTTCTCAGGTCACACAAGATGAAGACAAGACTGGATCATGGGCGATAAAACCGGCGGTAAACAGAGGTATATATTTATGAATCAGGCAAAACAATGTAAAACCTCGAACCATCTAAAGAAATGGAAATGCTAGAATTACTCTGCTCAATATGCTACATACAATGCTATGTTACCATGGTCTAGAAATCAAATCACCATCCGAATTTCTCCGCCAGTATCTCGACATCTCGTCCCTTCCACAATAGGTCGTATCCTGTGCTCCTGACTTCTCTAACCATCCCATCGGGTCCGCATACGACCACTCCGGTCATCTCATTGCGAGCGATTGCTGTATCTTCTTCAGTTTCCACAATGTTTGTAATCTCCGTATTCAAGGACGGCCGGAACCCATTCGGTCCCCTTGTAACGTATTTTCGCACTTCGACATCCAGTTCCCTCGGAAGTAGCGCCCGCGCCGCTTCCAATTCTGTTAGTTCTTCTTTTATCCAATCCAAGTGCCTTTCGTCAATTACAAGCCAAAGCAGAACTATCTTCCTCCGCTGAACTTTCCCGCTAGATCTTGCCTCCATGACCTCTCTGCGCACGAGCTCGCAGAGCAATGGCCAAACAGCAGCGATTCCACTGCCTCCTGCGACAAATATGCAACTACTGCACCCTTCCAATGTGTGTCTGGCATGATCGTTCCCATAAGGTCCGTCGACAGCAACTTCAACAATCCTCTCAAAATCTCCCATCCCGAAAAGTCCCGCTGTGAACCCCTTCAATCTCCTAATCACCAGCACCATATCCTTCTCCTTCACTCGACCGTCTTCATTCTCACCATCATCGTTAAAATCCAAATCATACCCCGATGGCGCCGTCAAGATCGTAAATGGATGCGCTTGAAGTCTACTCCACCCCGGCACCGTCAAAAACACATGCGTAGCCGGATCCCATCTCCATTTCGCGGAGTTTTTATCCCCTCCGAAATTCTTCATGGTGACTCGAACCGTACTCTCGTCTAACACTTTGACCACCGCATCTGCCGTCCATCGTTTTCGGTAAGCTCTATGTACGATTCTATCGACTACCCAGATTGTGATCGAAAAGATGACGTAGATGCGTGTGGTTGGGTGGTGGAAGTATAGGAACCCTATTGCCACTGCGGAAAATAGAATGTGGAAGATTAAAAAGACTTCGTAGAAGCGGGTTCGGATTATATCAATTGAGAAGAGGCCGAACAGCCAGAATGAGGTGAGCGAAATGAGGCCGATCAGGATGTCCGGACGGGATAGCACCATCAGGAAGGTTTCTCCCGTGCGGGCCTATTATTCGAACGTTAATACAGATGACTCTCAAAATAAATCTACAAGACGGAAAACGAGGACTTACGATAAATATTAAGTATACCCCATACATCCCAGCAAAATGAAAGAAACTCGCATAAAAACAAGTGATAGAAACCGCCATATGCAGGATAACATGCTGTTCATAGCTCGACCCTGTTAGGTACTTTATAGGCGACGTCTTCGCCGCCAGTAGGTAGTTTAACGGCTGGTTCATTGTGAATATTATCCCCCATCTGTCTGCAAACAGAAACAACCGAAGTTCGGGACTGTTGGATTCATCGCGTGGCCAGTATAATCCGTAGAAAGAAAGAAATATGGTAAGAAGAAAGAATAACCTCGTGGCCAGAGAAACGCCGTTGGTAGGCATCGCTCGACCAAAGATATCGTCGGGTCGCTGATTACCTAGGTATCCCTTTATTCGCCGCTGTAGGAGGGTATACCAGGGGACCTTGAACTTGGGAGGGTATTGTAGAAGTGGTATCGATTCATCTTCGATATCCGGTCCGCCGATAACGACGTTGGCATCCGAGCTCGACAAGCTTGATGCGGTCGAATCCGATATACCCCTCATGGACACCTCAACGCCATCTTTCTTCAACAACTCTCTATGCAACGTGCTTTTGCCCTTCGAGATCAAAGACGTGCTTTGGAGTTTTCGCCGCTGCCGACCGTTTATCTTTGCTAAGGTTTTTCGAACAACAAAGATCCCGATCGGTAGCAGAATACACGCTAGACTATAGCATATCCCGAGTTGTCTACTGAAGTGTAGTGCGCGAACAACAGCTGTCTGGCCGTGGTCTTCCGTCTCGCTCGCAATATTTCGTTTCACAAACTCCAACGCTCGTTCGCTTAATACCGGGCGTGTGTTGAATATCGAGGGTGGCCACCATGTGTCACCGTCGTACGGCATCGGAAGTAAGGGGAGTGGTAGCGTCGAGGAAGATCCGGTGGAGCGACGGGGCGACATGTTGAAGAAATGCCGAACATTTAGTCCGGAAGCATGTAGTGATCGATGGTATTGAAGGAATCTTTAGTTATTAAAAGTGATCGACTCGAGCTCTGGAAAATGCAAGAAGAATAATTTTGATACGGGTTTCCAGGTTCCGAGGAAAAAGGAGCACTAAGATTGTATTATGTATGATGAGAGCGACAAAATCGACGCGACAAAATCGACGCAGCATTTGCCTTCGACTAATATAATCCTGTGAAGCTCGCTCGCCCGTCCGAACGGACTAAAAAGATGGCTCTGCTGCTCGGTGAGCGTGGGGTGTAAAGGTGTCCGAACCGGCTCATCCTGGCGTTTTGCGTCGCTGCAGATACTGTATCGATGGGTGACAAGTCCAGGAGCCGAGCGCCGACCTGGCCCAGCGCCAGCCAAGACATGGCCGCGTGGAATTCGAAAGCTCCTTCGTATGAATTGTAAATTTTCTAGGTGAGGGTAATGTTATGTAAGGTTCAGATGTAATTCTCAGCTAACGAAAATGGTAGTCAGCGTGACAGAGTGGGAAACATGTGGTGGGGTCCCAAGAATTGTATATGTAGGTACATGGTCTGGCCGTGTGCCGGTTGGATTCTCCGGATCTAATCTAAGCTTAATTGCCGTTCGCCAGTTTTTTTCCGGTGTTATCTGGCGATATCTAATCTGATGCATCTGTTAGGTAACGAAATGCGAGCATCGAATCACGAGACTTTTTATTTTAATTATTTGGATACGGATGGGGTACCGTATCGAAGATTGACGTCGCGCCGGGGGTGAGAAATTCGGATTCGAAAGCCTCTCGTTAACACACACCAGTACTAATCTTGCAGTTCGTGTCGAGCTTCAGGCCCACAAGCATATGGAACCTCAATTCAAGATATGCTGGTAAAGCCGCGATCTGAGGCTAAGTTTATCTAAACTTAAGTAATTAATGGCATATCACTGATTCGAATGAGAAGGTAAACGTATGAAATCAAGACTGCATCCATAAAGTACTTAGCTGACTTCAGAATTATTACACAACACAATCTAGGAAACATGTCTTGGTGTATAATGCCTTTGATCAATTGAGCTTCTCTGCCAGGCCCGCAATGATCATTGAGTTGAACCGTGTGCTTCATTGAGCATGTATTGTATGATATACGACACGCTCATTTAGGGATTTGTGCATGCTCATGAATCTGTGCCATCTTTGACTAAGAACAGACTCTCCACTAGCTTGAAGCGGGATCTCGGGAATGTTACCCCTTCCATATCGACACCTTCCTGCAATAGATCGGGATGCCAACTGTCGTACCTATCCTTCTAAGTATAACTGCCGTGAAGTTGTAGGATGCCAACTTTACACAAGCGCTCAGGCCCAAACCGCATTCAGCTGCCTAGGCACATGATCTAATTAGATCCTCTTGCACAAGGAAATGAGAGCTCCAACTCGAAAGTAACAGTCGTACCGTACCAAGTTACCTAAAGTCCGAATGAACATGCATATCGGACCATGGCTGAAACCAACCGTAAAGAGCTCTCGATGGTCGAACAACGGAGCCGAGTCTTTGATTACTTAGACTACAGAAGATTTTCCAAACCATGTTCATCGAGTCCTCAGTCCCTCGCAGCTAGGACGAAGTAAAGCGTCGGGCGGTACCCGCCACTTGAGTAGAAGTAGAGGGTGAGACTCCGTTGGCTGTTACTTGTTACTCAAGAATGCAACAAAAGAGATAGCATGCATATGCACGCAGTTTCAAAATCTGATCTGAAGGTACTAGAATAGAATGCGTAACAATAATTTGGCCCTTCTCATCAAACTATCGCGCGGCAATTCGACACGAAGATTACCCCCGCGACCATGACGCCATCTCTAGAACAGGGAACTTGATCTGCAGCCAACTTCATGCATTAGATTATACATATTTGCCAATTAATCGTAGAGACCTAGCTTTAAAAGCTTTTTTATGCAACCACCAAAGTTATAGAAAAATCACAAAGAAAACTACTATGGTAAACTACATTCAATTTTAGGCTAGACGGTGCGAGTAGTTGGGATTCGAGACTAATAACATAATGATCGGCGAAGCCTCGAGTCGCGCGTATACTTCTGGCTAAGATTTCGCTTGAGGCTTGTGTAGCGACGGGATCGGATAGCTCCCGAGCGATATGCAAGGAGACAGTGCTATCATGCATTCCAACATGCAACACCACCGCACCTTGCCGTAGCTGTATACCCTTCACTAAATGCATGAGGGATTAAATTATTGGTTTTACAATGGCAGAATCTTTGTGTTCCCGACAAGATCGGGCAGATCTTAAAATATAGGTCTCAGTCAATCTGCAAGATTCCGCTCCGTGGTCACCGGGAAGAGGTATCAAGATCTAAGGCGCGGAATTTTACGCAGTTGCCTTTTATTCTCAGCATTGCAAAATATGATTCGTCCTTCCCGACATTTGTGTGCACTCATGCAATGTTCTATAGACTAGTATCCCGTGCACCCTCGCGATCTCGAGATGTAGGAATCCTGTCTTGGCAAAGACCTAACTTTGTGGAAACCGATTAGCCAGCCAAAACCGCGAGCATCGTGTCTCTGATCGACCGTACTGATGTCATATGCATATATATGTGCGACTTGTCATACTTTAGGTACAAGAATAGTCCAGAAGAGAATCGTCTGAATCTAGATGCGCGAAGCTTACAACATTTGCACAATGGAGACTGGCCAAATATGCTAGATGCAGCACAAGTGTAGCACTCAATTAGACCTATCATATACTAGGACGGATTTCAGTTGTGCAGAAGTTCTGATCTTGTATCAGGTTACTGTCCGTTCTAGATCTGTGCCGTCTTTCAAATTTCGTGATGGAAGGCAGGCATAAAGACACATCGACTGGATTGTAATCTGAAATTTGTCTGGTCTTCATAGCATCTTCGCGGGTATGACCTGACTCTCACCTAAGTCCTTCTGGTAATTTACTATATAAACCGTAGCGTCCCTCCCTCCCTAATTTTTCTTCTCTTCATCGGACCAAGCAATCAGAACTCTTTGATCTAAATATCCAAACTTCAAACTTCAAAAACTATCTTAAGACATTCTGGTCTTTTTCAAACCTTTCTCCGCAATGCCTCCACAATGGCCAATGAGACCTAGCGACCGCGATGCGGACATCAGACTCGCCAGGACGGACAGCAGGCTTGGAAGAACATGCGCGGACAAGGACCCAAGATATCCGGGAACGGAGAATAGGCTTGTACGAGTGGTAAGTAGATACACTTCTATGGATACTCCAAACCGGTGCAGAGACGGCCATACTAACAGCTTGTCTCGTAACTCTACCCTGCGCGCAGGCTGAGCAAATTCCCGGTTGGATATTCTTTACCGGCACAACTATTCGAGCCCGCGTTCACGGGAACACATTCTGGAATGTGAAGGGAGCTCTCGATAAGCAGTTTCCAGTTGATGAACTCCTCCTTGATCCTCTTTTATTTGAGCTTAACAGGCCGGAAGACCTTGCGGGAAAGTTTACGGCCACGCTTGCAAGAGGTCAGATAAGCATGAAATGGGAAGGTTCTGGGGCCACCATCACCGGCAGATCTCCTGCTGGAGACTTCGCCATCACGGGGACAACATATATCGACTATTCTCCTTAAGCAATCCGATGTACTCTGTCTGTAACGATATCCGCTTGCGGATTTCGTATTTATGCAAACTATTTCTTTGTTCCTCGAGGTCGCACACGTATTCTTGATGAATTGTATGCAAAACTGTCAATGCAGGAAGGAAACCACGGTTGTTGCTACGTTATCAAATGTCAGATCCAGTCAGTCTCATGGCTCTAGTCATTATTATCCCATGAGACTAGCGAGTGGTGGCAACAAGTGAGGCTTACTTTTCGAAATTTTGTCTTCTTAGCTAAATTAGCTGGATCTAACTTATCATTACTACTACGATTACTCTTTCCCTCAATTGACCAACCTAGACTACCAATTGGCACCTAGATGTCGCACGTACGTAGAAGCAAGATTACGGATATAAACACAGATAACATTATTTTTGTGTTCACAAGATCCTTGAAAATCCAGGCGAACTGGCTGATTTTGACAAAGAATTCCATGATAGTATTAATATTACCAATAATCTCAAGAGTGAAACAAGCCAATTCTTTATAATTTCGGTCCAGAATGGTAGATTGCTCATTATGAGCGTTTTCTTGATTCCTTTTTTGATCGAACTGCCCTCGTTTAAACGTTTTTCTCGACTTGTGTGTACCCCTACCCCTGCCTCCAATCCCACCTTTGAAGATGCTTGGTCTTCGTGATAACTGTTTATTGAGATGCTAAGGTCGGCCTCATCGCAATTTCTAGCGATAGGTTCAGTGTTTTCGTACAGTTCTTTCCAGTATCGATTAGTTGACCCGGCCCCGATTTTGTGCAAAGGAAATACAGGAAGACAATCTTTTCGGTGCAGTTGGCGAAGTGCAGGATACGTTAGGGGCGGTCCCGGGGTCGGAGCTTTCTAACCCCCAAACTTCCCGTCCTTGCTGCCACCATTAGTCGAAGTTCCGGCGACGCCTTTCCTCAAGCGATTCAAAAAGTCCGATGCCATGGCTTGCTCTACAAGTGGTATTAGCATCCAAAGGAGTACGGCCCTGGGGTTCAGATTGGTCGTTGGAACTCACTGTTAGGACCCCAGGGAGATGATTTGCTCTGTGGGGTAGTCCAACCTTTATCAGTATTTTTCAGGACGACCGCTTTGTTATCACCCGGAGCTTGGGAGGCCGCAAGAGCATCTTGGTAGGCTATATGAAGTATTTAGCATGCCGTGTCTTTGGCCTAGGAGCCCTGCGAATTAACGCACCCTTGTTGAGATATTCCTTGACATCTTTCGCATTGAATCCATTGGCGGGAACATGCTCCTCCATACCTGAGAAACCGGTAGAGTTGTTCGAATTGTTCGAAAAGCTACGGTTGTTCTGCTGTTGAAAAGAGGTCGAGGATCGATCGGATCGTGAATCGGATCGGCGAGGCTGGTTATAGTTCTGAGATGCGCCTTGGGATGGCGACGCGTTTCCCTGACCGGACTGGCGACGGCGCCATCTATACGGAAAAGTTTATGGTTAGCAAGTGGTATTACGTGTGTCGCGACGGTGGGAGACGAGTGGTGAGTGGTGAGTGCTCACTTGTTATCGTCGTTGCCTGACATGATGGAAGTCTTCTCAAGATGCAGGTGTGCGAAGATGCGGAAGGGAGGATTAAGAATGGAACGAGACCAGCTCGGCAAGGTTCGTTATTCGTAATTCGTTAGATAAGGAAGTAGAGGGAAAAGGAAATGGGGAGACGAGGCTGATGGGATGAAACCGTCGAGATGGGATGGATTCTGTGGGGGAGAAGGGAAGAGCAAGAAGAGTTGAAACGAGGTCAAAATGATCGCCAGCGCAGCAACGCGCCAACACAAAAATCGGGCTTCGATAAACAACGCACGCCAATTAAAGCGCACAGGCTGGATGTATCTAGATTGTCCACTCCTCGTATGAAGTTGAGGTAGTTTAAACAAGCCATGGGGTACTTTTATGATAGTATCCAGTTTATACCTGGTGGAACTACAGTAAATGCATGCTATATAACTCCTACGTTTCTAAAATTATTCGCGTGCATAATATATCATCGTCCAAGAACTGATGTTCGGGATCGAGACTAAAGCAAGGTTATGTGCATAAAAATGGTCTATTTCGAACGAACAAATCCGACAAAATGTTATTAATATTAAATTCAAGGTACTTGTTACAGGAGCTTAAAGACATACAATCTTTTGGCCAGCTGTGTTATCCATCTCCTCAGGCCGGATTCGTGGATATATCGATATCATATGAACAAAATCGGACTCCGACACGCATTTACGTTTCAAGTGTGGTCAAAATAACTGCTGCATCCTCCCCAAATGACTTCCACGCTCTAAGCGAGAACCACGGACCATAACTGATCCTCGCCACTCCGGCCTTCTCCAGCTCCTGGAGACTCAACGGCGTGGTTCCCTGAACAGCCAATTTTCCGCCAAATGCCTTAACCATCTCATTCACCTCATCAAGTGTAATGGTATGTTTCCCTACACCCCAAACAAAGACCGTTGTTGCACCGGCGGCCAGATATTGTTGACCTCTAACAATGACATCCTGGATACTCCCACCGTAACCGAGAACGTCGGTCCGAGCATTAACGACGAAATCGGGCACACCTGCTTCTTCAGCTGACTTCAGTACCTCTTTGATTCTTGCAGCTGCATCTTCCGGAGACCTTAACTCCTCGTGTCCAGTAGAAGAATCGGTCTTCAGATCCTCAATGTTTGCGCCAACCACATTAAGTGCGATAGCCAATTTAATAGTTTCAGCGATATTCTCGTATCCATCTTGTAAATCCGCCGAAAGAGGCTTCGTGTCCGCCTGCCCGGCATTTTCGATCCCCTTGGCTACGTTCTTAATAGCATCGAGATTGGCGGAAAGAGTGAGCTGAGCATCCGCAACACCTTGTGAGGTAGCGATGGCGTAGGAGGCTGTAGCAAGAGCCTTGCTGGAAGCATGCGAGGCTACTGCATTGGCGGTGGCAGCGTCATGAACATTTGTGAGAATTAGTGGTCTCCCCGGGACATGGAGAGATTTGAGGATTTTGGCGAGATTGTTAAGGTTAGAAATACGAGACATTTCTTCTATGCGTTGTTTTTGTTGCAATTTTAAAATGTAGAAAGATGAGGTTCAAAGTGGTCTCAACTTAGGCTTCAGACCTTAATTGATTCTGATACGGAGGATTTGAATGACATGAAAAACTAGAGACGCTTTAGAGTACATATATAGACCCTCTCTTTTGTCACGGGATTCTGTAATGCGTGCTTTGGCGTCGCGAACGCGTTATAACTTTCGACAGACGGCAGGGCCGCTTCGGCAGAACCGCTGAGTCAGCACACAATAACTATCTCAGCAGGTATTACGTAAACTAACGTTAAGTTGTTATTTATTAACGATCCAAGTTCGATATTCAATTTAGGATAGGAGAATGTCAAATTGTTGTGCTTACATCGACCGAATTTCATTATCTGTATGTGGACCGACTGCTGCTATTAGTACCATGAATGCCATTCCGCTCCTGCTCCTTCCGATACGGATATGCCCCCGCATTTTCTGCAGAACCTGCAGCTTCAAGTCATAGTTTTGATTACAAATTCAACAGACGAAGTGTGTTTGAACTCCGTCAAATTGGGTTTAAACTTACCGCTTAGCGGTGCTTCTGCATTTACGTAAACATCATCTGCAGGATGTGTGGAGTGTATAGAGAATCAATGTTACTGCAGTCTTGTGACTTGACTGTTTTGCTGCGCTCGCCACAACACCCGTTGCAGAAGCCAGCCCGCGTCTAAAGGCACTTTGGCTGTTACTAGGATCCTGAGATCTTCTGAATCCAAGATTGGATAGAATGTACATAGAAGAATTTAATATCCACCTAAGATTAATAGATCTATAAGCAAACAGAAGAAAGCTGCAACGGCATGCATGTTCTACTAAATTGCAAATGAGCACTATCGTCTTAAGCTTACCCATGTAATCAGAGGCTATTGCAGCGGTCCAGCCGAAGTGTTAGTCATTGTTCCTGGTATCCTATGTTCTATAATCCCGCGTTATAGTAACTGTTTCCATGTTGATCAATGCTTAGGGTCAATTGCAGTTCCTTGGCTCCCCATATAATAAATACGATGTGCTTAGGGGAAACATATAAGCAGGGGTAGGATATGAGGATAAAGTCATAATATTGGCATATTTGATAATTTAATTGCTTGGTCAGCTATAGAAGTATGGGACTCGTAGATTAACCATATGGT
This sequence comes from Orbilia quercus, assembly GCA_036971405.1. Lineage (NCBI taxonomy): Eukaryota > Fungi > Ascomycota > Orbiliomycetes > Orbiliales > Orbiliaceae > Orbilia > Orbilia quercus. Next base: position 1,907,611 of record JAJTUE010000003.1, read on the forward strand.
ATCAATAGCTTGACAAACTAAGCTCTTGAAGAAATCCCCTGTTAGTCCACAGAATTCCTCTCATGCCTCAGTTTTGTTATATTTACTGAGTTTGTCTTGTGACAATTAACTATTGAGTACTTTGAATTACGTATGACCAACTTATAATTTAGTCTGTCTTGGATATACATTCACAGTTTAAAGAGGGCACAGATAACCCAATTCCGTATAAAGTAGGATTCTGAATCTTCCCACAGCTGTGACTGAGTGCCAAAATAGGTGTCCACCATCTAAGGAATGGCGTCATTATCTGGAGAAGGTTGCACATCTAAGGTCTGGCGCTTTCCAAGTGCAGGCTGCCTGCAGGTATAATTGGCAGGGAAATTAAAGTTCCTTCCCACCAACCGGAAGCCCTCCGCAAGGAAGTATCGGAAGATGTGCATGTCACGTTTCGCAGGGACCAGGCGATCTAAAAGCTTGTTTTTGTCAATCATTTTCAGGGTCAAATTGTCGCCGATGAGCGTTATCGACAAACACCCTCAAAGAACATCGAAAGACAAAATATTTTCTTTCAGAATTTTTTTCCTCAACATTCTTATTACTTTTACTTTATCATCAAGATCGGATTCGAGATAATTGAATCGAGCTTGTAACCGTAAGACTACCCGACAGTATTTGAGCCGAGGTCTGACCCCGCTGTAAGTTGCCGTCAAGATGGATGCAGAAACGCAACCAACGAATGTTGATGATGTCACACAAGCAACGTCATCAACATCCGCAAACAACAGCGACAACAGCGAACGCGACAACACCAACGAAAAACTCCCTACTTCGCCACCTTACGATCTCATTTTGACAGTAGTTAGTGCTTCTCATGTCCCGTAAGTTGTCCCTAAAATGCTAGAGTACATATCTAGTGCTTATTCGATAATACAATAGTGTTGGCGACATTCACGGCTCATCGGATGTCTATATCATCGGGAAGCTCAAGAATGTCAAGGGTCTTGCGCGTGAAGAGCCAAAGTCGTCAAGAAAGCATTTTCGGACGTCGACTGAGCCCAACACAAGAGATCCTGAGTGGAACGAGAAATGGAAGTTTGGTGGGGTGCGCGAAGGAACATACCTTAAATTAAAGTTGTTCGACGAGGATGGTAAACGAAAGTACGATGATAAGTTGGGGAGCATCAAAATTGTGCTAAGAGATTTCAACGTATGTGATGAGCAATAACACTTGATATCACCGAATGAAGCGCTAATTGATATTGTTTTAGAATTGGCTCCTCGACGGAAAAGAACACACGATGAACATACCGATCAGAGCCTACAAGGGAAAGAAGCATATCCAAATACTTACCGCGTTTTTCGATATGTGCAACCCTGAAGCAGACATGAAATCTCCTGAAGCTCATGTCACAATAAAGGTACAATAGCCAAGTCCCCTCTTATAAAAAAATCGAAGACTAACTTTCGTCGCAGCTCCAAATTTTGCCACCACGGGATCCCTCTCTATCAAACATTCAACTTCACAATCCTACACGATACTCAGTGCACTACTCACCGTTGGCCAATTTATTGACAACAACTCCTTCTCGTAAACAAAAAGAGAATTCTCAAGACAATGAAACCCCTTCAGAAACTACAAAGCATCCGGCTACGTCTTTCAAGGCCTACAAGGTCTCACTCATCCACCCACCTCCGTTTTTGAGTCTTCAGTTCAATGCCGATAGCAGCCACGCTCGGGCTTTCGATCCCTCGAAGGTACAATTCAGAATTCTCCGCCATCTGGTCCGAAAGCAGTATCAGAACATCTATGGACATGATAAGAACACTGTCTACGGTGGCTGGTGGGATGCTGAGGATGTTGGTCCCGGCCTCGTCGATCTATTGCAACCTGTCGAGAATAAACTTTTCACATTTGTGATTACTCTCGACGGGGAATGGAGGTTCTGCGAGACGGGAGATGAGTACAAGATCAACCATATCAGCAAGCATGGGATGCATGCTAATGGTCAATCGAAGGTTGTCTGGGGTGGGGAGTTCTTTATCAGGTACGATAGAGGCGTTTCTGAAGAAGACTTACGTGAGGCAGAGATGTACGACGAAAGTGGAAATCAGAGGCAGACTGCTTTGACAGGAGGAAGATGGAAGATTTATTTGGATAACGATAGTGGGACATACAGTCCCGACAAAGATAAATTGGGCGACTTTCGAGAGTTCATGGCAAAGAACTTGAGAGGTATCGAGGTTGTCGTCAAGAATTTCAAAGACGAGGGCCTCAAAGAGGCAAAGAAGGAACAGAAGGGAGAAGAGGACGAAAAGAAAGAGAAATCGAAGCAAGAAGAGGAAAAGCAGAGGGGCCCGAGGAGGATTGTTAGCATCTTGAATGAAGAGAGCAACAGAAGGACACAAGAGGAGCAAGATCTATTGAGAAGACAGAGGAGGGAGGTACGCGAATTTTATGAATCTCAGGAGAAATCGAATAGTCATGTGTAGTCTACTTTTTCTGGAGTTGATTTGGCTTGGGGGGGGTTCGAGTTCGTTTTTCAAGGGAATGCCTTATTCGCATTCCCATCATGGGTGTTTTTCTTCTTTTCATTTGTCGGTACGGTTATCTACAACCAGGGCAATAATATTAATGTTTGAAGAACTTATGGCCATTAAATTGTTCCAGAGTTATTCTGTCAGCCTTTGCAGAACCCTAATACAGAAATGCATTATTATAAATACGTTGAAGTACTGAAGAATCGTTAACTACCCAATTCGAGGCTGCATTCCTCCCCCATATGTACATTCACTTCATATGAGTAAGAGAAATTGCGAGCCATATGTCAAAATAACGACAAAATCCAATATCAGATCATGGCCAGGGATATTCTTGAAACTTAAAACTGATAGTTCAAAAACTTCGAACTCGCAATTAATACATCTCAGTCTTCGAGATAACAGTATTTTTCTCAATTAATTGTACAATTTTTGACTCCCTATGTATACAGTAACTATTAATGCATTCCTAAAAACAAAATTGAGACCCATGTGCTAGAAGTTAGAATAGAACTAAATTAGATGCATCTACGCTTTCTCTTTAGGGATCTTTATTGGTTTTCCAGAACACTCTCAGCCACTCTAGATCTGTTATCACTGTGCCTTTATCAATAAGATTGATTGATATGGCAACCATGTAACTTTCTGTGGCTAGGGCCTAGGTGCTAAGCGCCACAACATGTCAAGCAGAGGAATAAACTCATGATTTTTGTCACTCCTTGGAGGTTTCAGTATAAAGATCTTGAGGTCCTATACATCTATGCCCTCTTTTAGGTCTCATCGTTTCAAGTTTCAGACCGTTCACACACACATATAAAGACATATGACAAATTTATAGACGAAACCACACCAAACTCAAGAATGTAAGCTTAAGATAGTATCCACGAGCTCATGAATCTGAATCTAAAATATTATATTTAACTCGATCGCCATAATTTAATCATTAGAGTAAAAACAATGATGTTCGATCTTTGAGATAGAAGACCCGTTGCAAAACCTTACCATTTTCACTTTTTGAAATTTTGATATCGAATTCGCAAACCAATTCAAAAATAACTTCCTCTACCCATATGAAGGATACTAAAGACAAGAAAGTGTCCCAAGGACCTCAACCATCGGGCGTCAAAGCCGTCCTTGCATACCATGGACTGGGGTCGAAGAAACTAGGAGCTCTGCGTACTGTCCCTGCCTTGAAGGCATACATATATAGGGAGCTTGGCAAACTCAAGAACGAGTTCGACTATGAAATTGCGGCCATCGAGGCCACGGATATCCCGTTGGCAGATGAGATTACTTTCAGTAATCTGGATGGCTATGTTGTTGATGTCAAAGAATCAATCGAAGAGGGAAAGCAAACCCTTACTGAAATTCGACGTCTTGCCAGTATGCACGCAAGGCAGATCATGGCGATGGCGAGAGACTTAAAAGATGAAGTAGAGCTGGTGACCGCAAGTAACTTGAGCTAATCTTTTCAACTGATCTATTATTTACTAAAAAAGGCGGGCTAATAAGGATTTTAGGCGCAGTTACGGAGCAGACTATATTATAGCGGGTGCCTCTATATATTTAAATGGGTGCTAATAAGGAGATAATCACTGGGGTCTCATATTTTATTTAAAATTTGTGCAAAGTGCTGTAGATTTTCTTCCTAAATTTGTATTATCTCTCTACCTTTTTTGAATATAATTTCCTATTATAAATTTGAATTTCTTGCCCTTACAATCTTTGGCTTCCTTCACCCAATCTAATTTCGCTTTTAGAACCGTTTCAGTATTAAAGCTTACTTATCTTAAATCATATGATCGATAAATATCCGTAACACCTATATATTCACAGATCTTGTATCGTATTGTATGTATCTAGGTTCGTAGCTGTGATAGACTTTTGGAGAACCCATCCGATAGCCATAGCTAGGGAAGAATTGATTTACGCAATATACATGCAAAATATAAAGCCAACGTTCAAGTTCATATAGCTAGTCACCGAAGAAATATTTCTTCTTTTACAGTAAATTAACTATTTGTTACAAAAGCTTCCACCAAATCAAAGTTTTCCAAGTTGAAATATCTGCGAAACAAGAATGATGTATGTTCACCATGCGTGTGGTATGATTTGGAACTGTTTATACATAATAGCGACAGGTGAGTACGTATCTTGTAACTCTCGAGAAAATTACGTTTCAGCAATTACAACAGTTTCACGACTAGACAGTTTTGCAATTACAACGAGCAGGTACCGATGATTATAGCTCCAAACCGAAATAACATAGAACAGAGTTTTGTGAATAGATACTCTGCGCTATTAATAAGCCCTCAGAACTGCTAAGACATCACTATATGGCGAGCTAAAGCACATCTAGTGCAGCCATTTAGAGATTCAGGGTCAGGCCTACAAAGGAGAAAAGATTAAATCGCATGATCCATTTGATATAGAATTAAACTAGCTTGTCCTAATAGATTCAAATCCAAGAACCAAAACAAGTAAACCCAATTAAAGCAGTATAGATTAAACTGTAAGAAAACCCTAGAAATCATCCCTTTTATTAAAGAGAAAAAATTCCCATAACTTTTACGATTCTCTGAAGCCAAATGCTCTTAGTACTAGATCTCCCGCTAACTTCTTATATAGGAATTCGATTATTCATCGCACGATTGTCAAAGACTTTGAAGACGAGAAGCGAGATTCCAGTCAAGGGCAAGATTATGCTCAAATACGCCTCTCAGAGCAAGGGCTTGAGAGTCTCCAGACAGTAGATCCTATATATGCTGTGTCCCATCTTTCCAGTCCACCTGCTCAAACTTGTAATGCTGAATACGCAGCCTTTTCTCGGGCGGAGTTAGAAACCTCGTCTTAAAAATTATGGATGGTTGTAGTATAATTTCTGCTGCTTTATTCGATGTGATTGATGCCTTCAATCGCCGGATAGAAACATCGCTGAAAATGGCGTCGACAGGGATGTTTGCGTACACAAGATATTCATAGCATCCGCGGTATCTACGGGATACCTTTCAGATGACCACCTTCTTGGAGCCTATGATATATTTCCTTCAAATACTGCACTGGTCGAGCTATTTTTGACCTGTCGATAATTGCAATTCTGGCCCTGTTAGACATTCTCGCGCTTTTGTGCAGAGCCCATAACAGACTCTGAGTCGTGCTGATGAAGAAGCTCCCAGTTCCCAGATGTTCACGGCGCAGGTGAGCCTCGAGATTGGAGTCTAAATTTGCCAGACCGTCTTCTTTGATGGTTGGAATATCCACGTTGAAGTCGCTGAATGCACCTGCGTAGAAACCCACGCCGCTATTTATACCATGTGATTTTTTATCATAGACACGGTAGAGTATGTCAGACGACAGATCAGATTTGTGGAAGCGTAAACCCTCAGGAGCTACCAAGGCTCCGTGATCGTTCTCAGAAATTTGTCTACCTTTGAAGGACCCTATATTCATTTGTGATGCCGATGAAGATTTGAGGCACAAATTGATGCTGAGCTTTCTAGCCGCCTGGCGAAGAACTATCAGGTCTGGCTCTAGGTCCCTAACTTTTCCAGACTCGATGGTCTTTTTGATATCTGCGTATAATCGTGCGTTTGTCGTGTGCATCTTATAGTGTTCATTGAACTGAGCTTCTATAGACCCACTGGTGCATCGTTGAGAATATAGAAGATTAAAATGGCCGTAATGTCCTTGTTCGAAACATCGAATAGCATCTTCAAGATATATAGGCTTTTTCGGATTTCGGTGTTCCAAGAGAATCGTACCTTTCGTGACCTGTGGTAGTTATCGCTACTGTTGTGGGCTAGCTGGGTTGGTGAAGGCTCAAGATCATGCACGTTGGAAAGACTTTCGTCATCCTCTGAGTCGATTATGAAGGGATCAGCCTCTGTGCCCACTGAAGACAGTGACTGGATCAAGATTTCTGTCTTGAAATTGGTCGGAGAATAACTTGATTCTGTTGACCCCTCGAATTGTGAATCCTGATCGTCTTCTGGGACTGGGATTGAGTCCGGTGGTGCAATTGATGCCTGTCTCCCTTGAGGATGAAAAATAGTTTTCTGGGTAAGCTGTCTGCTTTCATGATCAAAGATAGATGTGTGCTCAGCTTCCCAGACTATATCATAATCCAAAGGCATTTTCAGGCTTCCTTGATCTCGTGGGCTTCCTCCAATGTAAGATAGATATGGAGATAATTATAATGAAAAAAGATGTTGATCACCTCTAGAACGGAGTCTTGGTTTTGAAATATAGCCTGGAGATATAATAATAGGTTTTCAACAAGAGAATGGTTTGTTAAGACTTCTAAACTCTCTGATCTGATCAGCTGAGATTGAACAGTGATGCAAGAGACGATGAAGAAAAAACGGGGAGGCCTGGGCCATTGGATTATATATCTGATGGGAGCATGCCGAGAAATTTATGCTATCAAACTTGGGGGGGGTTATGTTTGTGGTATATAAAATATAAAATAAACTAACAGTGAAGAAAGTTGAGGAGAATTTCGAGTTTAGTTTTCCATTCTGGGGCCCACTCCTGTTAATTGATTTATCCCTCGTGTGTCCTACTTAGTCTCGCTTCTCAAAATTTCTATACTATATTAATTGCGCAAAATTCCACCTAGATAGAAGCTAGATAGACAAATTCAGCTAATATTGGTCGAGTTCCCAGCGTCGTCGCCAAGTTTTTGGAAAGCAGTTCTTCGACGCAGGACGGAGCGTAACTACATGAGTGATATCAAATTGATCCTTTTGAAAAGACAAACGCCTGGCGCGGTGACAAAACTTTTTAAACTTTCCCCTGATCATATTGTCATGTTTTTTCCCTCGGTGATATTGTAACTCTATCTTAAATATATCTAGTGGGCAGCCGCCGTGTAAAATTTTTTAAAAAATACTGACTCGAGGATTACATCATGACCCTTCTAATATCTTGATAGACCCCAGTTTCTGAAACTCCCTATTCTTAACTTAACTTTCCACTTACCTTCTTGATTTTTCAAATATAATTACCCATCCTTATACAGAAATTCAAAATACATAACCGCTTATATACATTGTATTTCTGGAATCTAAATTTACAAAGAAACATTTATATATAACGAGCTATTGCATTATTAACCCAGAGGATATTCTTGAAGTGGATACGGTCACGAAAACCATGGCTGCCCTGCAGGAACGTGCCATTGAAAAGGTCAGTGGCTCCACAGCTCCTCTAAACGGGCTCGAAGTCATTGCCTGTGCTGTCGAAAAACTCGATGCCGAATCGCAACTGCAAGATGCGAGGATTAATCCAAGCACAGAAAATGGGAATGGTATTTTTCAAAAGAACATAGCCGAGAACTCGAACAATGCCACCTCTGAGCAACAAAAAGAAAGCGAACTGCCCCAATATTTCTTCGATTCCTTTGTGAAGGAGCTTCACGATCGAGTTTCTGAAACCGATACTGGCCCATTCGATATCACTACGGATCCTTCTGAAGACGCGCAAGATATCATTATCGACCTCGGCAACCAGCACAAAGGGAGATAGAAGGGGTCTACTACCCTTCCCCAGGGGAATTGCAGTTCTCAACGGGGGGCCCAGCATATTCAGCTACTCCCATCTCCAGGAAATTGCCGATAGTACCAATTCAAGACACTCCTAAGGATCAAACACCGGATGATGACAGCGGGTACCAGTCAAAAAGAAAGAAGGTCAAGCTAAGTGTGGAGCAATACCGAGCGAAGAAGAATATGTTGCCACACTCAGCTGGAGATGAGCGTCTCGCTTTCGACCGAATCTGCCCAAACAGTAAATTCTATGGGTCTAAGTTTGATGGTGTTGTGGATCCAGTACGACGGGTCTTATTCAAGAGCAGCAGGAAGGAGAAAGAGGTGGTAGTCGACGACTCTAGCTCTCCCACAGATTCTGAGAAACTAGATGAGAAGAGTAAGTTATCCAATAATATCTTATCGCCATGCTATTTTTTTAATGTATCTTAGAGGCCTCGACATACTGACAATCACCACTCGCTTGTGAAACTCTAGATCTTAATGACGAAATCCTCTCAACAAATCAAGAATTCGAGTTTCCAGAACTGCCAGCTCCATACCGACATACATGGACAAGCGAAGACCTAGATTTACTCTACGTCGTCAGACGTTGGTTCCAAAATAAGCGATCAAACATACGAGATGTTATGAACCGGTGCTTTGGAATCAACATCTCGGCTGGTGCGTACGAGATGCAATTCGACCAGTATCATACTAAGGGGACCGAAAGGAACTTCAATGCATTCGAAAATGTATTCATCTCAACTCCGTTCAGCGATCCAGAGGTGAAATAGAATGACGCCAAGGATAAGCTGTACGCAGCCGCAGAAGGAGCCGGAATTGAATTGGTTCTTCGGGAAAAGGACAATATAGAATTCCTAGACCTTTATGCCAAAGTAAAAGAAAAGCAAAAAGCGGATGAGATGAGACAAATTCTTTCAGCACTTGCCTACCCACCCGGAAAGTCGCCGGTTCTTAATCCTGAGGGGTCGGATGATGAGGTTGAGGTCGAATTGCTTAATACGCCATCAAAGATTCCAATAACAACCGGGTCGAAAAAGCGGAAAGCGGAAAGACTCTTGGAGAAGCCAGAAACCCCTGAGCGCAAAGAGCGTCGATACATGACTTCCTTACCAAAAGACATATTGTTCCGTTATTGGGACGACAAGTCATTTGGCTACAACTCTCCTGAATTGATCAGAGCGGGGCTTTTTCGAGATCCAACTCAAGAGATACCAGAGCCACCAGAAATTGCTAGTGAAGGGTTCGATACTCATGCGGCTAACCATATCAATCGAAAGAAAATTCCAACCCCGATGATATCGACTTCAAATAGCTTGATGTGGGTTTTGCGCAAGGTCGCATTGAGCCGCCGGTGGTTCAGCGCTACAAACCCTCGTATTACTGTTATCGACCCGAGAAAATTGCAAAAGACCTTTCAGGTCAATGAGCTTATAGCGGGGCTGTGTAAGAGGCAAGATATGATTGAGGCGGCGCATCACTACGGTGGGCATTACGATATTCTTGTTTGGGGCGAGATTCAAAAAGAGGCGATAGTAAACATTATCGATTACTTTGAGCTTCTGCATGCATCCAGCGTTCCTCGGCATATTCACATTCATTTCAGAATGGATATTGTAAGTCGTCTCAAAGTAAGGAGCGTTCTGTATGGTATGAAGTTTTGCTGTTGCTTGCGCGGAATTATTGCCACAGGCTCTCGAAGATTTCGCTAGCATCATGCTAGGAGCTGCCACGTGTCCGAGTATTAAGGAGAGGTTTCTTAAAAACGTTACAATCGACTGGAATCTCGAGATCCGCGAGGAAAATCAAAATGTGTCCAAATACTTCCTGCCCATTTGGACCGCTAGTAATGCTGGAAATTTGTTGGACCTCAAGGTGACAGTTGACACAACTGGGGATGCGGGTGTAATGCAAACTTCCACAGAGGTGGCCCAGTCTGCTCACTTCAGCCCCCAGTGAAACAAGTTGCTTAACTAAAAACCCGCTATAAAGGGACTGGATTGTAAGGTGGAGAAGAGTTAAAACGAAAACGTAGCGCCGAATCGCGAAGAGTACGGCAAGGTTTCGCGTGAAGCATGTCACCAAATAAGAATAACTCATGCAATATTTTACTACCGTGTTAGAACTAACTATCTGCTCTCCAAATCTGTGTCTTGTTAAAAAAATTCCTTCTTCTCGTTTCTTTTCACTTGTTTAGTTTGTTTCTTTTTTTCTTTATCACACTTATATAAAAATATTGGATTCGCAATGAATTGGAGAGAGAAACTCAATTCATATCAATAATTGCGAAAAAGAAATCAATTTTTGGCCCTAAGAATGCATGGTGCACTGTAGTACAACGCTAAGCCTTGGTAATGTATTACTTGATATGTATACTGCGAACTTTCGTACATGTGTGGTGAGAGATCCTCACTTGAATTCAATCACGATATATTATGGTAGTATTATTGGACTGCGAAATCCGATTTTCTGATGCGATAGGCTTAGTATCAGTGCATATGATCGACATCCAGGGTGTTATATGTGATTTGATATTGTGGCATGGTATGCCGTGTCCCAAGTGATTCACGCCATTTAAACTCCACATGTACCATATCCTGGGTTGATGCTAACAGTGGAGTTACAGTAAATATCCCATTTTCAACCAGTTTCGTTCGCTGCGGAGTACTAAGAGAGTCCTTTTAAGCACGCCGATGCGCCGATGCACGTTTCTTGCACCCAAGGACTTGGAAACAACGAACTCTTCGACTTGGCTACTTTCTAAATATCCGGGTAACGAGTCCAAATCAGGCCCTCCAATTTAGCCTATCGGCAACTTGGTATTTAGCAGATTTTCTTATATAAAAAAAAATGGTAAATACCACTTCTGCCTGTATCTTAGACGCATTTTTTTTTAGCTTGGTGCTCGTATTTTGTCAGCTCTTTAAATGGTTGGTCTGATCATAAGGTCCACAGGCGAGGCGCAAAATGATCGAGGTTTATGCTTGTAAGCCATGTGAATTACTTTAGCGTATATTACTGGTAACATTGGTAAACTTAGACTCATTAAACCCTTTCTAAAAACCCAGGGTGTGCACGGTGAGAATATTTCTCCAGTAATTAAAACACACTGTCAACAGTTAGCTGTCGACGTCCTCTTCAAACTGTGATTCTATACATATGCAATTACCTGGGTGTACTCACTCCAGTTCACAGGCCCCAAAACCCAATCTTGGTTAAATCTGATTGATTACCGGGTAAAATAGCGCTTCGTGACGACTGTTCTAGAACTTAAAATCTCGCAAACAATCCATTCGATTCTGTATTATTAGACGTGCGGCGCGGCTGATCGGCTCCCGGATAAATCTCGAATATTAAAAATAATAACTTCCTAACCTAACAAAGTTGTGGCGCCTGTACCTCAGGAGCATTGAACCCTCTCATTTTCAGAGTCGATAAAATGGTACATATATTCCTAATTACAGAGGTTCGATCGTCTACATTGACTGCATAGATTCAACAATTCTGGTCAAACGATTCATTGCATCTTCCAAGGTGCGATTTGCACTAGACTGTTTGAAATTGATATTTTCTAGAGATAGGCAGCTCCGGAACACTTGAGCGTTCGTGCCTTCACCTTAACATTTTTATTTAATCAATTACTTAGTTAACGATCATATATCTACGTTCGATTCGCTGCGCCGTAACTAAAGGTCAACCCGCAATATAATTGGCAATTAAGACCCTACTTATTAAATCTAACAACTTAACAGCTTTGCCGAATTTTCTAACAGAATCGATATTTTCATCTTCAGGCGGGATTGCATTGCGGGTCTGAGGCTTGGCGGCATTGTGGATTCTGGTGCCATGTGCGCGTGTTGCAGCGACTCGAACAATCCGAGAATAAATAAGCCCGTTTCGACATTAACCTTCCCTTTAGAAAGAGTAGATCTTACCTCTTCAATAAGACCTAGAGGTGGGGATTTCGCCCCGGTATAATTTATCGCGGTACGAACTAATTGGATGGTTCGAATACAGGAATTCACATCATGTGCTGCTATAGCTAGCTGCTTTACTTCGCAGTCGAGGTCCGAGCAGACATCACCGAACAGACGGAAGACACGTGGGTCTTTGCTGTTTGGAATTCTACCCGGTTTACGAGACAAAACTTTAATGGTGTATACCCACATGCAAAGCGCAATGTATCAGTCGCAGCATGCACGGCTCTGTACCGCGAATTTACAATGCACTGAATACCACGATCACTTTCAAAGATAAGAGGTCCGGCGCGCGTATTTTCAATATTTTAACATTACGGAAATCCAAACATCGCTTCACCTACAGAATTATATTTTGACTACAAACTCAATGCATCAGTGGCGCAAAGCAGATGTGAGGGACCGAAGGCGTTGTCGAAGAGGAACGGGATGACAACAAACAAAGGGAATTTTCTAGCGCCTAAGCCGAATTGGCGAGTGATATAAATTCTTAGTGGAGGTTTAGGCTAAAGGCGAAATCAGCTTTTGAAGACTGAGGATCGCATCTTCCAATGACGAGAAGCCAATGGCCCAGAATCCGGGGATACGCGCTTCTTGCATTGACGATTGGAATATTTTTGTTCTCCAGAAATGCCTGCCATGTTGTGGCATTGATCATTTATCCGATATCCCCTACCGACACATTCACAGCGCGACGGTTTCTAGGGCGCGGAGAACCGGATCGGATCATTTCGAACAGCCTGCAGCTTGGCTTCCCGGGGTTTCCGTCATAATCCTTTTTCAATTTCTTTCGAGAGATTCCCCAATCTATTCTTGACTGCCGTGACAGATGCCTTTTTACGAATATAGCCAAAACGGGGATATATCGATTGAAATACCCAGCGCCTCGCTGCGGGGAACAGCAAACGAGCTAGTACTGCATGCTTGAAAGGCGTGCCAGGGGAGAATTCGTTTTTCTTACAATATTGGCCGCTTAGAAGGATACAGCCTCGCGGCACAGAAGATACAAATCTTTAGCTTCGGACCTGGATCACACTCTATGGATCAGGAAACGGCGCGCTGACCTCTTGGATCAAATGAACCCAAGCTCTGGTTCATGCCGAAGAACAATTCTGGAAACCGCAGTTTGGGGTATAGTCCCGGGTAATATTGCAGCACGAACATGGGCTCCCCATGCCGCCTGGCGCAAGGACAGGCCAGCCAGGCACAGACTTTTGACAACCTTCGAGCGCGAGCTTCGATCACAGACATCGAATTAGTTGAACGATGCCCAGAATCCAGAGAAAGAACATGGCCAATTTACCCAGCCGGCTGGGAAAGCGCGATGCAATCGCTGATCCCTCTCCATTCAGGGCTGGCTAAACATCGCGATTAACCAGCACAAGGACTATTGCGAGATTGCAAGAGCGCTGGAGCAAGTATAAAAGTCCCATGTATTCCCCATGTTTTGTAGTTTCCGGTCCACCAGCGCTCTTGCTCTCCAGCTTTTTTTAAGTCCAAAAAATTGAATATTCCGGGGTATTCCAAGGCTTCAAAGATTTTCTTAGCGAAAATTTGTAAAGCAAAAATCTGCAATCATGAAGTACTCTACTCTCGCCGCCTTTAGCATCCTTGCTGGCCTCGTCGCTGCCTCGCCAGTTGAAAAGCGATCAACGGTCCCTGCTGCCAACAAGGTCAAGTACAATCTTGACATGACACATTTCCATTCTTCAGCAAAACGAGGAAGACGATATAATGCTCTCGGTGGGAAAATGGCACTTGTGCAAAGAAGGTGGTTCGGCCATGCTACAGGTAATATTTACCAATCATGATATCAGAAGTCGAAACCCTAACGCACGGTCCCACCGCTTGGACCGGCATGCGTTGTGGCTCTGTTTACGGATCGCGGCGGCTAACCAGACCATGCACCCCACAGAGTCTTACACACTCGATGACGCTCCATACGCGGCTATCGCTGCCGGCAATGATTTCAACAGAGTCACCCCTGAGAACAGCATGAAATGGGAGTCTATTGAGCCTCAGCCTGGCGTTTTTGACTTTACCCTTGGCGACAAACTCGTCGCATGGGCCGAAGCTAACGACCAAGCCGTTCGAGGACACACATTGGTCTGGTATGTATTGATTAAATGTATCGAATTGTGTCTGCGGTTAACTAACATGGACCACTGATTCACAGGCACTCTCAGCTCCCGAACTGGATTAACAATCCCGCCGTACCATGGACCGCAGAGACCCTCAAGCCAGTTTTGGAGAACCACGTTCGCACCGTCGTCCGCCATTACAAGGGTAGAATAGACATGTGGGACGTCGTTAATGAAATGTTCAATGACGATGGCACATACCGCCAAACCATCTTCTACCAAACTTTCGGCACCGATTTCGTCCGCTGGGCCTTGACATGGGCACACGAGGAAGATCCTGATGCACTCCTCTTTATCAACGACTATAACTTTGAATACCGCGGTGCTAAAGTCGACACCGCCACCGCGTTCTTCAAGTCCCTCATCGATGAAGGTTACCCGCTCGGTGCCGTCGGTGCCCAGGCCCACTTGATCGTTGGTCAGGTCTCCCAGGCCGGTATCACCGCTGGTCTCCAGAAACTCACCGAGGACGGTCTTCTGTTGTACCTTACCGAAGTCGATATCCGATACGAAATCGGTCGCGGAAATGATGTTGCGAACTACACCACCTCCCAAATCGCGCAACAAGCCAAAGACTACTACGAGCTCACGAACGCCTGCTTGGCCGTACCTAACTGCATCGGTATGACTCTCTGGGAATACACTGACAAGTACTCCTGGATTCCTGGTGTCTGGGCCGGCACTGGCGCTGCTCTGCCATGGGACGTCCGATTGGAGAAGAAGCCAGCCTATACCGCCGTCCTTGAGGCTATCTTGGGCGAGGAGTGCACTGTTTGCGATACTCAGGGTTTGGACGCCTGATTCACAGACATGTGTATAGAGCTGGCGGTGGTAGCTTGCGACGGATATTTATGTATTTATATATATGCTCGTTGAATCATAACACTTGTATGATAGCTAATGAGTCAGACGATATTTTGATTTAATATTACTACCACATTTAAGAATTAGTCTTCCACCTGACGAGTGTATTGTTTCTTGAGATGGTATTTTCGCTGTATTGCCGATTGCGGTATCTGTTCCGTGCGTGTCTCCATCAAATGAGTCTATCATTTGCCCACCGTTTCCGTTCCGTTATAATAGATGAGAACCAAACTCCGCCCCAATCAAATGCTTGAAATTTCCACATGACATAAAGAAACCATTGACCAAAAGGAAAACCGTGATAAACACCATCGTTTGCACCAAGGGAGGTAAAAGACAAAAAGAAAGGAAGAAAATGCTCCTTTAAGAAATAGTATCTGCGTACATAACCATAAACAACCAAATATAAAAAACTCACAAAATTATCATTTCATTATCTTATAAGCCTCCTTCGTCTCCTAACCGGTAGGTCATCGTATCTTGGCTGCGTCCACCATGCTATACCGCAATCATCACACGCAGGTTCCAGTTTCACCTTTGGGTACCATCTCACCACGTTATTTAACATGTCAGTATATCCCCTCTCAATTCGAGCTTCTCCTCCGGGTAAAAGGTATCGATCGTGGTATCGTAGCGTTGTAGTTAAGGATGTTTCTGCGTGGAGTTGAATGTCACGTAAGGGACATCCGATTTGATGGGTTTTACGACTGCTCGGTCTTGCTTCGTCTTGTTCTGTGGCTTTAGCTTTGCCTTTTCTCCGTTTCGACGTTCGACGGACACTATGATAGCATGTACAGGTATGTTGGATCACGCAACCAGGACACAGGCGGTCGTATGCAATGGGGCATTGTGGGCACGGAGTTCTTGCGCATGTCTAAATGACTTATTAGCATGGATACATGGTTTAAGGGTGAATTGACACTGACCCAGCAAACAGGAATAGCGCACGCGCTGCACCGTTGACCGTAATCCATCACATCTTTCCCGTTGTCGCAGTTTTGGCAGGCAACGATGAGGTTGTCGCAATCGTTCATACCGCAGACCGTCAAATGCTTTTTACCATGCCGTTCTGATTGGGTGTCAATTGGGATGCGTATCGGACAAAAGTCCTCAGGCATGTGATTGCACGTGCAACCGGAGCAATTGCTTAATAGGAGGTGTCTTGCTTCCGCTTGCGCCTGGAAGTTACACTCTACGCAGACGTACCGACCGGCATTCGTACAATAGTTGCAACAGTTAGATACACAATACTTCTGCGGTATGTAGTCTGGTAAAACTGTCTTCGTCCTGACGTATCGCCAATCGAGGGGCCTTGTTGCGAATGACATCGCTCGATCACAGTCCATGCATACGTATCGAAGGCAGATATAGCAGGTTCTCGCCTCCTCGCACTCGCGGCATAAATGCATTTCCAGGGACACATTGCATTTGTTGCAGGTTCTGGTTGCAAGATATCCTGGGGCCGCAAACTCTGGATCGACGTCTACGGCATCGGGGTTGTTCTCGACGAAAAGATTATCAGCATCGATCATTCCGTAGTCAAAGTTTCCTTCTTTGATATACTGGTCATTCCAGCAGCATATGCCTGTCGCCGCACACGTGCCAAAATCTGTTTTGATACCGAGAACGTCGCAGTATCGGATAAAGAGAGCCTTGACACCATTTCCATTGGTGCGGAAACGAGAGCTACCGGCGCTGTCGTATAGGACTTGAATGTCACGCTCGCGAGGTTCATTGAAACGCCGGGAATTGGTATGTCCTTCACCACGGACGCCCCAAACGAGCAGTGTCTTGAGCTTGCATGGTTTTGTCGGTCTTGACTGAATAGGCTTCCTTTGCCTGGCTTCGTCAAGGTAGTAACCCAATACATCGTAACTGATGATACCTATCGAGAAATTGCGACACCACCTCACACTCAAGAATGTGAGCTGCGGGAGGACAGCATTAAGAATCTGATACCAACATATCCAGTGAATATCGCTCCCATCAAGTGTTAGCTTCGTCAGACTTGCCAGTGGTAGACTAGATAATATCTTTTCTTCATAGTTGAGGTAATTGGTGCGAAGAAGCCAGTGGGCGGTTGGTTCGTGCTTCTTGAGCCCAGAAAGAATATGGATCGGAGATCCGGACCATTTACCAGCTCTCCCAGGCATAACTTCGGACACAGTGTCAAAGCGATAGTCTCTGTGGATTCGATGCAGCCGATTCACAACATAGGACGTGATATTGATTTCTTTCCAGAATGTTGGTGTGTCCAAGATACGACGTCGGATGTGTCTGCACAGACTCATCAAAAGCATGAGAGAATCCAACTCGCAGACTTCGATCAAACTGCAGAATATAGGGTATATTTCCACCATAACTTCCATGAACCTGCACCCAGAGCTTGGATCGATGAGTTTCGGTAGGCCCACCACAGGTTCATCGCCCAAAAAATAGTCTACCGCCGCCTGCTGGGTTTGTCCCAGAAATGTGTTCGGATTGCAAAAGCGTAACTTCCATTCCCTGGCAGTTTTAAGGTCTCGTTGCATTTCGGCCGGCATTGGGTCGAACGTCTTGAAGCTAGCGTGCATACCGTCGTACTTTGTGGGATACATCATGCTGTCCGCCGGATATTGGTACTGCTCGTAGGGCCCTTCCAGAAATCCATCACCACCAATAAGACGGCCGGTCCAATCAACGTCAGTTTTCTGGTAGGTCGCGGATGACCAGTTTACGGGTTGTTTCTTGCCGTTGGGGAGAACAACGACCCATTTCGGAACGGCGTAGTGTCGCCAGTCGACATCGATTTCTCCGAGATAAATTCGAACATAGCGACTTGAACGGGCTAATAACGACAGCACCTTTCCTAGAGAACACCGAACGTCGGTCTTGTTAGCTTATGGGTAGTTTGAAGAGCGAAGCCAGATGGGACTCACGAGATGGTAATGTCTCCAACAACGGTGAACGTCCCGCCATCCCACTCATACTTTTTTGCGTTTCGGAAAGAGCATGAAGAGGAGACGAGAAGCGAAAGTTGTGGGACTGAATTTGCTCGGTGTTGGAAGACCTGGGCGTCGGAGGTTCGACCGATGGCGGGGGATGAGGTGGATGGATGGTATTTTGTATATCCAACGCGAAGCGCGTGGCCGAGGTGATCGCAGGAATGCTATCGCCAGCCTTCTTCTAAATCCAACATCTGCACAACGCCAGTTCTCCTTCCACGGCGCGGTGTCGACAGGATTAGTATCGTGGGTATCCAACATCACAAACCAGACTCCGTGATCCAAGCTAACTTTTAGATCTTTGACAGTTGCAGGTTGGTCAGAGCCGCATTCCACGACCAAAAGTGCAGGGCTACCCTGTCTCGCGACTTAAACGAGCAAACGGATCTTGTTGGTCGCCAGGCGATGGCCATGAAGGCAACAGGGACCGCCATCCGATGCTTCTTGGGAACGGTTATTCAGCCCAATTCCTCGCAAGAATTTGGCAGAATTCGCTAGAAACCGTGCGCGCGGGAAAGGGTAATATTCGGTTACAGCTGGCAGTTAACTTGGCCCAAAGTACATACAACTGCTGGGGCGATTTCGGTGCGATTTCTCCGCCGGCGCGATCACGATACTCTGGCCTGCTGTTGGAGAAGGGCCTTTGTCTCTTCTGGACCAAGGCGACTATTTCTAAGGCACGGTCCCAAGAGGTCATTCCTCGACAACGATGCTACACGACTCGAAAGTCTCGATCACCTAAACTTCGATCACGCTGCCATCATGGTGAACACAGCTTCAACAGCCTTCAGGCTCCTTGTTATACTCTGCGTTCTGGTGATGATCTTGCTCTCCTTACTCTCTTTCACCTTCATATCTCCTCGGAAGACTCTCCATGCAACCCCGATAAACCTGAACGCGCCTTCTCTGAAACCGAACGACCCACAATACTTAGCACTCTGCGTCCCCATGAACAAGGACCTGACGACACTACCAGAATTCATTCTTCACCACCACGCTCATGTCGGAATCCAGAAGTTCTATCTCGTAGACCAATCTGCTGAAGGCAACCTGGCTTCCAACTACCACGAACTACCGTTAAGCAGCACCTATATAACCTGGCTGGGAACGCCGCCGCCGACGAGTAATGAAACCGGCCAGTTTTCAGCCTACGATCTCTGCCAGTCCCGATACGGAAGCCAACATGTCTGGATCGGGTACCTCGACGTTGACGAATTTATCGAACCACGCGCGCCAGACTTGACCTTGCAAACTTTTCTTCACACGATGGATAAGAACTCCACCGTTGGAGCTATCGGCTTCAACGTCCTCCTTCATAGTTCCAACGGCCACATCCTGAAACCCGAAGGTGCAACTTTTCGAAGAAACTTCACTGAATGTGTTTCTTCCGATATGAAGGATTCGCCAAACGCTCATATTAAAAGTATTGTGAAAACAAAGTACTACGAAAAGCCTCGGACGGATCACAACTTCATTACCAAGGCCAATTCTATTACTGTGGGCGAGAAAGGAGATAAAGTTCCCTTTATATTCAGACGACCTATCACGACTGACCTTTTCGCAATACACCATTATGCGTTAAGGAGTCGAGAAGAGTTCAATGTTCGGATAAAAAATGGCGATGTGGAGGAGCCTCGGACATTTCCTGATATGCTCGAGTGGTGGAAAGCTGTGGACAAAATGCCAAAGATGAAGTGCGACAGCATGGCGAGATTTAATCCTTAGGGTCTCAAGTCTCTGATTAATACTTTGTATTTGGGCGAGACGTTTATAATTTTGTAATTCTCTAGTTCTAACGATAATTGCGAAGGAGAGGTCTTTAGCCTTGGGTTCTACGTCCAACTTTGTTTCATCCCCTTGCTTTTTGGCATATTCGCCGGTTTCTACCGATTGCTCTGAGCATAACCAACCAGCCTTATGAATTCGATCAATGTTCTCGCTTCTCGGGGAACATCATCCCTAATCCGGCTCAACGCAAAAGCCCCAACATGCGGTCAATGCGTCTACCAGGTGTCCGGATTAGTGCTAGATTGCGAGCATTCTCGCCAATTTCCCCAGAACACTCAAGTCTAGAAATGTGACAGAGGATTCGTTCTTTTCGTCTCACCAAATCAACGAGGGGGTAAGAGCTGAACGGGCGAGGGCCCGAAAACAAGGTTCATTGCCATGCTATTATGCTTCAAGCGAACCGAGCCGAGTACTTAGTTTGACACCTCTTGCGCATTAAGAAGGCCTCGAACCTCTTATGGTTGCGTCTGGGGTCCTTGAACAAATTCAAAGATTGCTGTCCGCCTTACACCCTACTTAATACCTTGCTGTTGTCCACAACTTGACACTGCGGATCTTTTTTCAAATTTGTGAATATTTTGTCCACCTACACGTAGTAACCCAAACTCCTCGATACAGCCAATATCCTTCATGGTCCACGAACGGAGTGGAAACAGTCGCTCAACTGATCAATATCGAACGAAACGATCCTCCCAAAAGCACCAACGGTTATCGAAAATACAAATCAACTAGCACACCCGCCAGCGGTCCACTCTACTAGCGCACGAATACCCAGATTTTAACCCACAACCCTCCTCGGTCCCTTTCCTAACACAACCTAGCGATTTAGTCGATCGAGGATTTTTTACCCTAGGGGCCGCTATCTCTACCGAAATGGCGAACGCCAATGAGACTGGGACGTGGACGACGGCGAACATAACACGAGCAGAATGGGAGACTTTGCCACATGATTCTCATGCATATATCCTATTAACTGCGCAGATAACGACGACAAGCATAGCCATAATAGTGATATCACTACGATTATACACTAGACAATTTATAACTAGGTCATTTGGTTTGGATGATTTTTTAATGGCTTTATGTCTGGTAGGTCTATTCAATGCTCAAACGGCGGTTCTTGTCTCGTAAACCAGCCGCGACGCACGAAGGCGGTTCCACGATTATATAAAAACTAACCACAGTACCGATTAGGTTTTCATTGGTGTAGGATCGCTTACGGGGTGTTTAATTCGTATGCATCCACCGCTGCATAAAAAAAATATAAGCCCATTTACCGCCAGCTGATAATTTGGCTTTACGGTCATCTAGTTGTTTTCCGCTATAAAGCTGGTCATCATGTTTGGGATATGACAACCCAAGATATACGTGCAATTTACAAGGTTTGTAGTATCCCCCTACGCTCATCGCTCAGACTAAGTCCTAATAAAAGATCGCAACGATAGGCAGCCTGGTGGCTTACAATCCTCTACTACATTGTACTTGGCACGACTAGATTCTCTGTTCTCGCCTCATACCGCCGCTTGTTCGGAAGTATCCGGAAATTCTCCATCATTGTCCTTATAACAATGGTGTTCAATGTCTGCATGACTCTGTCCTTCATCATCGCGCTCTGCCTGAGTTGCAGACCAATTCACCTTAGCTGGAGTCCATTCCTTACTCCCCAAGACTACAGCAAATGCTTCAATAGAAAAGCGTTTCTTACGGCTACTAGCATAATAAATATTTTACTTGACTTTTGGGTATGCTTTTTGCCCATAAGACCTTTATGGAGTAAGTGAGCAACTCATTCAATCCGAATGCAATTATCAGACTCTTATTGGAAGCGTGGTCTAATATATCTTTTGTCAACTGGTACTTAGAACTCTCACTTCCATTGGGACAAAAGATCATAACGGCGGTTTTATTATCCCTAGGTACTGTGTAAGTTTGGCTCGCTTGAAACTCTTATTGACAAAAGAGCATACTAACACACCTTGGATCTTAGGGCTTGTATAGCAGGCATATTACGGTTCAGAGCACTCCAGGGCGCTGTATTTACGAGTCGCGGGAAGGATAGTACTTGTATGCCACCCTTTTATTTCATATCTTCAACGACTGTGGGATGCTGATATCCTTGTTTCTAGATACCGCGGCGAATTACACTATGTATTCATATTTCGAAGCGTCTTTTGGGGCCATCGCTGCAAGTATTCCACCCATAAAACCTTTGATACAACTCAGATGGCCAGGTTTTCTACGCGCTGGCTACGGTACCAGCATGGCTGGAAGAGAAGATGAACAGCTGAGGGTGACATCGGAAATGGTTTCAAAAACGAGTAGCCTCGCCGGCACTAGTACTAGTCCAGAGCCACATATTCTAGGAAACGGGGTCCCGCCTCCAGTTGCAGAAATATTACGGGAGTCGCCACCAGTATAAACCGTGCACACATCTCTTGTGCCTGGGCGGACAAAATGATGCGCTTGCTTGTTGGGGCAATCCCCTTCTGTTCTTATTATATGCGGTATATATTTCGTGCCTTTTAGCGATTCTTTGGTATAACTCTGTCTATTTTGCATATCTGGTGTTTTAATTGATGCTTTGGATGCACTTGTTTGCATCTTGGATTGGTATTTTAATGACTGGGGAGAAATACAGGCGCTATGTACTGATGTATAATGATGAACAATGTATCTAAAAAGTTTGGCTATCCAAAGTTTCTCTTTGTTTCCCCATGACGATTCGTAGATTTCTCTTGACGGCGACTTCAACCCCGGAGTGGCTGTTGATAACGCCGCTTCTGACTTTGCCCAGGTAAAGTTCGTAGCCAGGGATATCTACGAGTACCGTTTTAGTTTCATCTCTCCTGCTTTGCGGTAAGATACTGTTTATAAATACTCACAGCCATCAATAAAAGCGACGACCTGAGCGTCAGACATGCCCGTGCCTCTTTCACTGATCATATTTTGTTCCTGTTCTAGCCGCCAGTCGTACACATAACTAAGTTCCTGGGCATCTAAATGCACAAAAGCCTCAAATTTACTAGAAACAAATTAGTCCAGACAAAAACCAAATTTCAATCCGGAAAGGACCTACTCTGTCAAAAAATCATAAGCCTTCAACTTTTCATTAATCCACAGAACATCGGCTAGACCGTGTCTCCCTAGTACTCCTTCACCGCTCTCTTTAGATTTCCTCTATAACTCCTCAGCCTCCCGCTCGCTAATAGCGCGAAAACCCACACACCATCCCTCAAATATCACCACATCGACAAGACCCTTCACCTCTGCCCACTCACTCTTTGGTGTTCTATCCCCTATCCCATCGTTCAAACTCTTATCAAACCGCGGAATGAGCGTATCATCCCCGCGCAGAAGACTTTCAAAAATCGCCTCGGCCAATTCGATATCATGAGTCCCCGGTTCTCCCCTGTGAGATAATAATTTATTCTCGGGATGCGACGGCCTTAGCTCTTCCAGTTTGGAAAAAGGATGGTACACATCGTCTATGCTGAAAACTGCTACTTTGTAATTATATGGCGCCGAAACGAGCGTTGCGGCTAACGAAGAGACGAGGTATGATTTCCCGGAACCTTGAAGACCCGTTAGGCCGAGTATGAACGGTCTCGGTGTTGAGATCGTGGATTTATGGTGTTGCAGGAGCGGTAAAAGGAAGTTGAGCACGGCGGCATCCTTGTTGATATTTGCGGAGGACATTGCGAATCCGGAACTTTACCCTTTGGTGTTTTCGGTTGATCACTATCGAAGTACTCATATTCCTATGCCTCTCGATCTAAAATATTAAAGGATGCCGGCTCCGGCATATTTTTTTGCCATGTTTGCGTCGGAAGAAATTCATCGCTTCCCGAACCGATGGCCTCGTTATTTCAATCGCTCGGCTAAACACCGGGACAGACCTGATCTCGAAGATGTCAAGAGACAATTGACAGTCTAGAAAGCAATTAGTAATTGCGAAATAAAACGATTGATTAAATAAGTGTACTATCGGTAGCCTGGCCTAGAAGTTTTCCTTGGCAAGATATCCCGAGATATATTAGTGCATTAGTGTTCAGCGTCTATGCCTAGGATATCGTGACGAGGCCGACGCTTGCCTCACAAATTGGTACGTGTTGCGGTGACGTCGACTTGTGCGACGCTACACGAATACCGCTTCACGCTTTTGTACTTGTTCCACATTAAGAACGGCATTCCGAACTCGCTATCTATTAACTCCCGATATCTTCGCTCCCGAAATCCTTAGTTTTCAAGCTAACTTACCGACATCGTTGCAATCGATCTAAACCATCCGATAAACTCCACACACGGTTACGAGAGGATATAACGACCCTCCTTGCCTTTCTCACGAGCATGGACCGTGACATGGACGAAGCTGCAGCTCGAAAAGTAGCAATGCACCCATTACTCTCGTCTTACATTGGCGGCCACCGCTCGAGCCTTCCCACACCTTCGCTTTGCGTCTCTTTACCTACGGTCAAACGAAACTGCGACATTTTCCATAGGAGCCTAGAGGGCTTGGACATATCGTTCAGAGCCCACGTCAAAACGCACAAAACCGCAGAAGTCACAAAGATCGAATTGGGACCGGATCACCATGCGGTTATAACATCTACAATTCGAGAGATCCGAGGGTTGAAGCCTTTAGTGGATGATGGAACGGTCACGGATGTATAATTTTTCTTCAATCTATTTCCATTAATCTATTTTAAGAAATAATATATATATATTTTGCTGACTTAAGCTAGGTTCTTTATGGTCTCCCGCCGGCAGCTTCATATGTTGCCACTCTTTCTTCCCTGTCGAGGGATATTCCCAATCTCCGTCTCTTGGTCGACAACCCTGCCCAGCTCACGTATCTCACCGCTCTACCATCTCTTTCAGGAAAACCGTGGTCCGTGTTTATCAAACTCGATGGCGGTTATCATCGGGCCGGGTTAGAACCTTCATCTGACGCACTTCTTGAACTACTCTCATCCGCCTTGAGGCTGAAAAACATCGATATATACGGTTTCTATGCACATGCGGGTGACGCGTACTCTTCAAAGTCATCCGATGATTCTATATCTTACTTGAAACTGGAACTCGAGACCGTAACAGCTGCGGTGAAGGCCTTGTACAAGGCGGCGAAATCTCTGAATATAGCTTCTGATATTAGTGTCAAGCCACTCGTATTATCTATTGGGTCCACACCAACCGCTCACGTCGTCGCAGAGCTAAAATTACTGGGAAAGATAGCTGGGATCGAAATCCCATCGAACTGTAGCATAGAAATACACGCTGGGAACTTCCCATTCAACGACCTACAACAGTTATCAACCGGGGTCGTCCCGCCGCCTGATCCGAGCTTTCCAGATAGCAGTTCGTTAGCTCTGACGCTAAATGTGGAGGTGGTATCCATCTACCCATTACGAAACGAGGCGCTTGTAAATTCTGGCGTCTTAGCGGTGGGCAGGGAGCCCGGTCAGTCGCCTGGTTATGCGAGAGTACGGAGTAAGGAGAGGTGGATTCTTGGAAAGGTGTCACAAGAGCACGGTATTCTGAAATTGAATAAAGATGCGAAGGAAGGCGGTGGGGACGAGAATGTCGAGAGGACATTTACAGTCGGTGAGAGACTCGTTTTGGATGTTCAGCATGCGTGTGTGGCAGCTGCGGGCCATGACTGGTTTTTTGTTTTGGACGAGAAGGAAATTGTAAGCGATGTTTGGTATCCCTGGAGGGGTTGGATGTAATTATCAGACGAATCGAAGTCTCTGATCTCGCGGAGAACGATTCAAATCTACGGAATATGAACTGATAGAGTATCACACATCATATCCTTGCCATCGTGCAAGAAATATGATATCGGGATGTTTGGATCGATATATCATATTCTGGATGTGTCCACGAAACGACATTCGGATAATTGATATAAACTGGTAGCTGGATGCCTAGTTGTCTCATAATTCACTCAACTCAGGCGACCAGTAAATTGATTGACTGTCTCGGAGTCAGAGATTGATAAGCAAACCGAGCTAATTCGCAGTTGATTTGTACGTCACTGGAGGTTCGAGCGTCTAACCAATCGGTTTCACGCCAGCGTGGTAACACATCCAGACGACCTCACGTGGAGCAATTCGATACCGATACCAATTTATCTTCTCCTAGCTAGGCCCAACTGAGCAACCTCCGATTCTTTGTATCACAAAGGAAGACAATGCTGGTTTATATGCCCAAAGAAAATGCTACAATTTTTTAGGTTCTGGGGATGAGTGATCCGGCCCGCTTTGACTCAGGCCAGCACTTTGAACCCTCCTTCCTCGCTAGTTTCTACCCTGATTTCGACCCAGCCGCTATCCTGTGGCACTTCGACAAATCTGCCGTCCACACAGATCCATCTTTTCCATGGCTCGTTGTCCACCAGGTTTTCAATCCTGAATCCTTGACTCTCCTCATACCCTACAATGTCCGTTTTTTCTACATGCGTACCACCAGCGTAGGCCCCGTTTATAACAGTCTCGATCATCTCCTGTCCACTGATATCTCCGGTGTACAAAGCCCACACTTGACCGTCCGTGCTCTTCGGGCTGATCACAAAGGTTGGCTCCATCCTATCCACGAGGGCCAGCATGAGGTACGAGTGTTTGGTGCCCTTTGCGGCTTTAAGCCCGTTAATGGTAGCGTTGTACGGTTGAAACCCGTTCCCCGACCCACCGAGAAACGTGCCCTTCATGATCTCCTCTGCCACCATTCTAAATTTGGCGATACCATGTTGACGATATTCTGGTGTTTCGGCTCCACCAACTATAGACGCGTGGAAACCGTACGAAGCGACAACACAACCTCGGATCGAAGATGATTTGCTGAGGGATTCAGAAAGAGGTTCGCCGCGCTCGCGGCAGCCGGGAGAGAATGTTGCCGCGAATGTGGGGAATGTAGTCGGTTTTCCGTGGAGCAGGGATTTTAGATTGAGATAGTGTGCTGACGCAAAGGCATTGGCGGTGCCCAAAGGCAAGATGCAAAGGGTGGTCTTCTGCGAAGATCGCGGGAGAGAGTTTATGTATTCAGTCACACCGGTATCACCGCTGAGGAGGATTATAAGATTCTCACTGCCATCCGATGTGATTTTGGCGGTTATTTCGGCGATGGAGGTAGGACTACTTGTGATATGGGTCGTATGTTGAATTCTGAGGTAGCCAAGGAGAGGAGATAGCAGTCCGTCGTAGTACTGCTGAGCGGATCTGAGACCTGAACTGGTCGAAATGATAATGTGGGTCTGCGAAGCAGGGAGTTTAAGGTGGGGTGGGAGTTCTGCGGGGTTGATTAACAGTGGCCAGACGGAATCGTCGATTGGGAACTCGAGATTGGTGACTTCGAGAGTTGGAGGTGAGGCTGATGAAGCTGCGAAGAGGATATAGTTGTCCCCGTCCCCGTCGTCGGTCTTTGGTCTGAAGATAGCTAGAGGTGTGGATGTTGGCTTGTTGCCTGTGGATTCGGCCATGGTGATTTGTAATTCGATCTCGTGTCGTAAAGATAGCTATCAACGGGATAGCGTGTCTGAATAGGCTACCTTAGTAAGAAGCTGATATATTCGCTGCCTGGTGAAGCTTCAAGGTCAACAAAAGTCGTTTTTGTTTGATGTTCTGGGAATTATGAAGTGTTCCGGATGTCGAGGATGAATGATAGTCAACATCGGACTGGACGCATTCGGCAGTCGGCAGTTACACAAGTGCTCAACACACAAATAACCACAGTTCCCCGGATTGCGTTGACAAGTTGGTATGGATATCAATCTCAATGCTGCGCCGAGGCTCATGATGCATCCCACAGAATTAGAATATCGAAGAGAACGAACGAAAAATACCATCTACGTCCTGAAATCTCTACAATCACTACCATCTCGCATCACAGCCCAACTTGTTGACCATTCGACAAATCATCACCATCAACTCATCTGGCCATACTACCATGCGCCATTTCATTCTCTCCTTTATCCTTCTTTTATCTCACTTCTTCATCAGGCCAAGCGATGCTGAACCCGCACTGCCTTTACGCCGTATGGCTTCTGTTCGCCACATTCACGCCTCTATTATTTCTCCCAATGGAACTTGCGGCGGAAAGACGAACTATATTTGTGATGTTTCTCAAGGCTCTCTTAACCCTTGCTGCAGTCAATTTGGCTGGTGCGGTAATAGTGAGAACCATTGTCTTCTTAGTAAGTCCGATCGCTACTACGACTTCAGAGAATGTAAGAATAATGACGTCGAATTATCAAATGGAGTAGGTAGCGGTTGTCAGCCAGCTTTGGGAGTATATATCCACTCAGAATATTCATGATCAGAGTAATATGTATGCTTACTCAGTATTAGAAATGCATTAGTTTGGCTGACACCGACTATACCAAATTGATCAATCTCAGACGGTATCTGCTTGGAAAAATTCCATACGGCGAAGCAATCTTTGACTGCCGCACCACCGGTCAGGTTGCGCTCACTTTTGATGATGGGCCCTACATTTATACTACTCAATTACTCGACATTCTCAAAGCCGCTGGAGCAAAAGCGACCTTCTTCATCACGTAGGTACTCCTGGAAAGTGTTATATCTTGACGGAATATCTGATATGTGTACAGTGGATCAAACTTGGCTAAAGGACCTATCGATGACGAATCCCTGCCCTGGGCAAATATTATCAGACGAATGTACCGCGACGGTCACCAGATTGCGGCTCACTCGTACGCCTCACCACATTCTACGCATTATTTATACGAGCATGGCTGATCAATGTTGAGATTAGGTGGACACATCCAAACCTCCAAGCTCTTTCCGAGGTTGACCGGCGTGACGAGATGTACCGTCTCGAACTCGCATTATCAAAGATTCTTGGCTTTATTCCGACCTACATGCGCCCACCATACTCTAGCTGCGAAGGACCCTGTCTTTCAACAATGAAAGCACTCGGGTACCACGTTGTTTACTTTGATCTCGACACTGACGACTATAACCACGTGCTTCCTGATCAAATCCACGATTCTGTGGTTATTGCGACGGATGAGATCGAAGAAAGAAACCCACGACTCGATAGCATATTATCTATTGCGCATGATATTCATCCACTGACTGTTTCGAATCTTACTGTTGCGATGTTAAAAGTCATTAAGGAGAGCGGGTATAAGAGTGAGTTGGTAGAACGAAAGTTTTGAAATACTGGGGATCAGAAAACTGATTTTTTGACTTTCCATTGAATATAGCTGCCACGGTTGGCGAGTGCTTAGGAGATTCGGCCTCACATTGGTATAGGACGGTAGTTTGAGTATCTGCTACTGTTGGTGGGCTCTGATTTAAGTATTATGATATCTAGTCTATTCGCCGTATTGTTCAATTTACTTTTCGCAAACCAGGGAATTTTATTTGTTATTTCTTATCTTCGCCTATCCTGTATGTAAACAAAACGTCGAAATAATCCTATACTGCGTGGATTCATGAATTCCCTTGCACACCCACAAGTTATCGAATGCTAGGTTTTTATAACTAGTATTGAGAATTGATTCATACCACTATCATTCACACAACAGAAATATTTTTGTGCACACACCTAAGCGAAATTCTAAACTCGTTGCATATAAATATAAAACCGAATGGGAATGCATATTGAACAAAGACCGTATTGAGAATGTAAAAAGAATGTTATAGGCATATTTACGTACTGATTGGGCTCCAGCGGTCATAAATATACAATCAAAGAAATATAAATCGATCAATCCCACCCATTCAGTACCTCCATATTTCTACTTCGTCATTACCGCTCCACGCTCTTTTCTGTTATTATTCATTCGATCACAATCGATCACAGCTCCCTAATTTTAACCAAAAAAAGCCCTTTCCCGACTCACCATGTTTCCAACCCGCCGATTATTACAATTTTGTATACTTATTATTTCGCCTTTCCTTTCTCACGCCATACCGCTGATTAATGCTCACCGCCCCAGACGTTTGGAACAACGAGATCTCGCCAGCGAACGGAACTTCGTCCTCGCCATCGATTTCAACCCAATGCGGCAATCGATAAAACTAATTCCCCAAGGCTACGTTCGCTTTGATGGCGGATTCCTTACATACACCGCCCGAGCAACCGAGGCCGCCGAATTCACGATACAATCCGGGCAGCTTACCCCCACCGGAAGCAGGGAAGAAGTATACGTCACCCGTCCCGAATTCTCCATCGGAGTATCGCTCATCCAAGTCGGCGCCGCAAGTGAAGCGGATATTTCAACTACGTTTTCTTTATTCTTCGATGGGATTCAGAGGGTTTTGGTGTGGGATACTCGACGGTTCCCTGTGGGTAGTGCGTCCGCTCAGTTTTGCGCGGTAGGGAGCTCGATGGAACAGGGGAAGATACTTGCTTTGTGGGATGCTGTTGCGCCGGAAGGGTGTACGTTGGTGACGTTGTATATTCCGGGTCCTATAGGTGAGGCTTTGGTTTAGCGACTCTTTTTATGGGCCTGCTCTCGATAGGGATAGCGGTATTTGCTAAAATGTTCATAAACATAAAAAAAAGCACATTCTCAGAGGCAGTCACGACGAATGGCCGGTAAATTTGAGCACGGAACAGCTGTGTCACGATATTTACCACTGTATATAAATTTTGAATAATACCACGGCGTATCTGAGGTTTCGTATCTCGGCCGCCTACCCCTGCACACCCGTTAATAATACCGAAGTCTACCCCCCTATTATCGGGCCGACGCCAGTTTTGAATAAAATGGCATTTGTGTAACGGAATATTGTGTGTAACAGAAACTATGAAAGTCCGCCTATAAAATGCGAAATTATGGAATGCGGAATGACGCCCTTGGACCAATTGTGTACCTAGCAACTCTAGGAAGACAGTCTAGCCCTAAACAGGAATGTCTCCTTGAAAGGCAGTTGCTACTAGTATCAAGGATTTGAAACGGTCTTCTAGCCTGATAACTATTTAACGTCCGTCTGCCAACGGATACATCAACAATTGTACAATTGTCCAATCTAATATTCAGAACGACTCGGGCTTCTAGAAAAAAGAATCTTGTTGAAACTATAAATTGGTCAAGTTGGAGATTTTGAAAATTACGGCCGTTTACTAGAGGTGTTTTCTGATTCCTTCCTGTGTAACGCATCTAGAGAATTTAGAGGATGTAGGTGCCATCTTAGCAAGTCTGATATTCAAAACCGTGTTGTTGCAATTATCAAGTAAATTGCAGAATAGGTATAATACATCTCTGTCTGACCTAATATATTACGGGAGTCCTTGTATTCTTTACCCTTATATACTAATCCGTTGAACCCCCGATATTGTAACCACAGAAGCCAAAGCTAAAACTGATGCGATAATGATAATTCTGGTTGAAAGTTTATACTGTCTCGTAACCAGCCGCAGGTTATCTTCCATAATTTGGAAGATGGCCATGGGCTGACTGGAGATTATGCGTGAGAACAAGGCTTTTTGTCTGATATCTAGGTTATCAGTTTTACGCTGTCTAAAATCCGCGTTAATATGCCTTAACAAGCAATGTTTGATACGAGGATCATACCACTATTTTCACTAGAGCTTAGGGCCAACTTGATGCCAAAATAGTTCCCTTAACGGGAGGATTATTACCGAGAAACTCGCCGTAGGTAGCTTTGCGCTAGCGAGTAAATGGACTTCGTGGTACGCAAGCCGTTTACAACGGAACAACGGCCGGAATCTAGGCGGTAGTAAGACTATCCATAATGTAATACTCACATGAAGTATCTCAACGAGCGGATTTACTGTTACAATGCGATACTTTTGCATATAATATTGAAGAGAAGCTATTCAAACACGGGTATGGTCTATAGCGGCGCAAGCTTGAGAAATGCTTCGCTAGCAACTGAATCTTCCCGTTTATAGCAATAGAAATACGACCAATCCAAAATTCCCAGCTTCGGATATTCCAGTAGGCTCAATCCGAATTAGCGACTATTAGCGTCTCTAGGGGCCTCACAATGCGGCATTCCGATACGGTGCTGGTGTCTTTAGGAACGGGTTTTCGAGCTCGCTTGGTTTCGCATGAGGTCAGGTCGTAACCACACGCAACATTATGCCACACAACACGAGGTATGGTTCCGTCCCCCCACGGTTCCATCTTCAGACAGGCGTAGACCATAGAAGCATACAAGTTTGATAGAATGTCGGGGTGTCAAACAGCTATCCGGAACGGTTGTAGTCCGGGTCTTGGTTATGATTGTATATAAGAGCCGAGACTCCTACAGTTCTCTGGCTTTTTCTATTTCATTCTAAATCCTCGGATACGTTATATTTCCTACAGCTATTTCCCAGTTGATCTTCACTTCTTTATCACCTCTGGCAGGTTGATTTTAGGCTGGTACCTTTTTGTATAAAAATTAAATTTCATTTCATTTCAGTATCGACTAATTCGGTTGCACGGCATCGTATCTTACCTTCTCAATCCTTGAATTTTTCGCTCCTTCTTCTTCTTTTTTTTTTTCAATTAACAAAAATGAAGATTTCTCTCGTTCTCATTGCTGCGGTTCTCGCTTTCACAGCTTCCGGTGCACCTCTCGAACGTAATTCTCGACGCGCTACTACAGAAGATATGGTCAGCTACGATTCAAGTTCAGCATCGGTTGGCAACTACGATTACTACGGCGAGGTAGCCGAACGTGCGGTGGAAGCAGTGGAGAAAAGACAGATTCCCGCCGGTGGTACCGGTGATAGCGCTGGATTGAAGGCCATCGTTATCCAGTACTTGCAAAAGAACTCGACTCCGCAGATTATCATCGACTTGATCCAGACCGCTCCTGACGAGGTCCTGGCCAAGATTATGAAACTTCCCGCCGATAAACTCAAGGACGTCGTCGACCAGCTCAAGGCTGGTAAGATCCCTACAATTGAGGGGATCACTCCCAAGCAGATGGTCGTTTCGTTCTTGCAGAATGCAGGTCTTCCTGCTGATGTTATGGCAAAAATCCAGGCCACCCCGGATAATCTCTTTGCTAGCATCACTGCTTTGCCATTGAACCAGCTCGAGGCCGTCATTGGGCAGTTGAAGGCTGGTGTCATTCCAGCAATTCCAGGTATCCCTACCGCTGCCACAGGACCGGTAGGAGCTGCACCAGCACAGCCTGCCGTAGCACAAGCACCGGTAGCTGCGGCACCAATAGCGGCAGCGCCAGTAGCAGCTGCTCCAGTGGCCGCGGCTCCAGTTGCTGCGGCTCCAGTTGCTGCGGCTCCAGTAGCTGCAGCACCAGTAGCAGCAGCACCGGTAGCAGCAGCACCAAATGTTTCTCCCCGTGACGTTCCAACAGAGGAACAGGCAGAGGAGGATGGTCCTGGGACGGGGGAATTTCCTGCTACCGGAGCTGCTCTCAAAGCCGCTCTCCTCGATGATATGAAGAAACAAGGTGCACCAGAACAGCTTCAGACATTCGTTGGAACTGTTCCCGAGACCGTCTTTGACAAGTTCCGTGAGCTCGAGCTTTCCGTTGGGGGTGCGGACGGAAAGACATTCAACAAGGATGTTGCCGCTCAGCTTGAAAACGCATATAAAGAGCTTTTTAGCGAAAAGATTCCCACTTTTACCGCTCCTGCCGCGCAGAACTAGCTGAAACTTGTTTCTTTAAATTGGAGTTGAGAGAAAATATAATGATTTTAGAAGGATAATGACAAATTAAGGATTACCTGTATATTACTCGAGTTGCTTCTGACCTGAAATGAAATTTTAATTATAACAATCAATTCTCCAAATGCGGTTAAACCTTGAGAAATTTGTGTGAAATCTATTGAAGGCATACTCGAAAACAAAATATTTAATGTAGTGCTGGTGAAAATCAAAATTGTGTAGAGTAATTCCACCGACGAGGCCAATATCCAGCCTTTTCCCTCGACGAAGCAGATATAGGTACGAGCCTCGCCTCATAACCCCAAGTCTTTAAGACACTTTCGTCAAATCCCGGTGGCTTCTCTACTCCTGCCTTCAGAAATGTTTCGACCGCCCGTCGGTTCTTCTGACAGTCCCAGGCGTGCTCCATCTCCATATTTGAGATGTATTCATATCCATCCAGTAGCTCCTTAAGCACCTCCAAGCATTTCAGGTTCCCCGCTTCCGCAGCTTTATACACAATAATATGCTCGTCTCCCCATGTGAAAGTGACATCATGTTCCAATAACCATCTCAAGTGGTCCGATTTCCCCTGGCTTGCTGCATCAAACGCTGCAGTTACGATTGTCCCACCTATCCAGTTAACCTCCTTGTTAACGGGTAATCCCTTTTCGAAAAATAGTGCAACCATATCAACGTCCGCATACCGTACCGCCCACTCAAAAGATATCTCTAGCTCTTCCGGGCCCCGAAACTGCTCCATCTCTTCTAACAGCCACCTAACCATTTCCACATTTCCGCTCTGGGTGGCCTGGCACAACGGCCTCGAGTAATTTAGTCCGCCGCTTTTCGTACCTTTCGGCATCGTTCCCACCCCCTTATCCTCCTTAACCCACTTTGCAATTTTCAAATTTCCATATGTGCAAGCAGACAAAAACACCAATTCCAGCTCCCTATTCAGATCATCAAAATAATGCCTCCCCCAAAACAATATAAGTTTCAGCATCTCCAGCTGTCCAGAGGCCGTAGCCCACCTTGGCGCATCGCTAAAACTTATCATCCGTTCGTCCCCCGATAACTCCCAGGCATCGTCTAGCACGTACTCCATCACCTGCAGCCTACCATACGAGCAAGCCACCTTGATAAAATCTTCTCTCACCGGTCCGTAGCATTTGGCAATCGAACACCGATCGTAACACCATATCGCCATATCTTCCGGCGAGTGTCTGACTGCGCTCATAGGAATAGATCCGAACACCGGGTGGACGTAATCAAACACTGCGGTCAGAATGTCGTTTTTCGGCGGGCTCGACCTATTGTAATACTGGATCGCGCCCTCGGGTGTTCCGAATCCCTTGTCCTTAGCTCTCTTATCAACCCGTTCGAAAGTTTCGTTAAGTTTGTCAAAGTTGTTGGTATTCGTGCACATCATGCATACGAACCAATCGAGTACTTCGGGTGAATACCCGTCTGTCTCGATTTCTCGGAGATTCTCGGCTAATCTGTCATGCTTGCGGTTGATGGCGTACTCGTTCTTCCCTTTTGCCCAGTTGAATATGGCTTGTGGGTTGCATTTAACGATAGCACAGTATGTCAGATGACTTTGAATCGTGGCAAGCGGCAAGCTTGGGTCGTGGGCGTGCAGCTCCTTCGCGAGATTCCGGATTACGGAAACTAATGGCGGTGAACGGGTCGCGGGATCGACTACGCGACGAATGAGAGCGGTGTAGGCAAGCCATTGTCCTACAGCTGGCACATCGGGATCCGGATGCTCATCGCGAGAAGTGTCAAGCACCGCATCGAGAATTATAGTATCAAATAACTCTATATTATTCCAACGATTAGATCGATTGTTGGATTTTGTGCGTTGTGTTGATTGGTAGACTTACTGTTTACGAGTCGGAGTTCAAGGGCACCATAGAAGCTGGTTGTGAGAACGGTCTGGTCGATGATGCTGCGAACGATTTCGACAGGGAGGTCATTGAAGCCCGTAGATGGGTCCGAGATGGTGAGGGATTCCAGTTTCTCCATAGTGGTAGGCATACCTGGTAACAACATAGGAACGCTGGAGGAAGTTTCATGTCTGGTGCGGCTTGTGCAGTTGTGCTTTATATATCGCCGCGTCCTAAAGCCAGCTCGGTTTGACAGGCAGCAATTCAGCTCGCGGCCCTCATCGTCATCACTTCTTTAGGCTCACCAAAGAGTCACGACGAATCCAAAACCGCAAACACAAAATTTCCTATTTTAGCATTTTTATCATTTTCTTATCCTCCTTACGGCGTTGATGATTTGAACTGATTCCGAAATTTAGTTTATTGTTTGGCAGATTTCCAAATACCTATAATCTAAGTCGACTAAAATTAAACAGTCTAATTAAGCCTCTCAATACCATGTCGAAACCAAAATCTATTCGTGTGTCATGTGGTTCTCAAAACCTGCCTTGACACCCTTCTTTCGCTGCCTCTCTTCAAACCTCTCCCTCGCGGCAACAATTCTATCAACGATGGTCCCAGCGTTCACGTCCGAAAAATTGTGTCGCTGGACTTGGACAAATATTCCCATTTCCTTTGCATCAGCATACGGATCTCCCTCAGATGGCATGAATGCGGTAGGACCGTGGTATACAGCTTGAACGCCCTTTCCAATACCATCTGAAATCGTGGACAAGAACTCCTTGGTCGGGGAGAACGGCGCGTCGAGGATAATGGCACTGACATAGCGACACTGCAGAACGCACAGTGAACGTTCAAGGGCGTTCATGATGGGATAATTAAGCCCCTTGTGACGATTTATAGTGTAGTCGTCATGAATGCCAGCGATAACGTATGGTGGGGGTAATGACGGGTTGTTTTTCTTCTCAGTCTCGACCACCAGCCGAAGAAATTCAATCTGGCCGGAGGAAAATAGGTCGAATCCACCATCAACGTAAATTATACGCTGTTCCGAGATCGGATCGATTCCCGACACGATTCTCCAGATCCAGTTTTTGCCAAGAGAATATGCCCACACGTTGCTTCCCGGGGCGAGACCTGTACTGTCCGTGGCATACATTTCGAATCGACGCATATTATCCTCATCCTGCTCCAGATAAGCCGTGATATCCTTAATATAGTGCTGTTTCGTGCAAAGCAGCATACGACCGACAAGATCAGTCGTCGAGATCCCTGGCGTGCGTTTCACAATCTTGAACCGGTCTTCCGCTTTGACGAGACGGTAACAATCGTTCCCGTCGGCATCGGTGGTGACATCATCGCCGTGAACGACAAATTGGCATCCAAAGTGGTTCAACCAAGGAATTTGAGTGACGTAGGGAGCATACGGCACGGACAGATCGGACCATTTACAGGCGTCGACGGCAGACACGCTGTGTTGAGCGGATTAACGGGTGGTCTTAAAAAGCATGTATTGTAAGGAATGGTAGAGTACCGTTCCTGAAGGTTCATGACAGTGGGTCCTTTGTTCGCGGTGATCTCTTCGTCAGAGTGGATTCCTACAACCAGGTATTTTCCTAGCTGCTTCGCCTGAAGCATAGCTCCCGCGTGTCCTGTTCCATTCACCGAAAACCTTAGCTGGAGTAATATGCATAACGGGCGCGAAAACTTACCGTGATGGCTGAAATCGAAGCATCCATCGACCCAGATACGGTCGTCTGAGAGCGGTACAGGTGGAGTATCAGGCAGGTCAGACATGATGACAATTGTTTGGTGAAGTTGCAGAGCTAGAGGCTCGGAGGGCTTGGTCTTGAAAATGGTTGGGGTCGGCAGCCGGAACTCAAAGCGGTGCCTTGCAGCTTGGAATGTGGAGCTGGGAAATACCACACAACGCAATTGGCTCTCTCTTCGTAGCCCCCATGCAGGTTGCAAGCCCAAGGCCCCAGGAGAACAGCTACACAAACGTCCCCAGTCCACATATGGTAATATCCACATACAGAAGCTCATAGAAGAAAACTTTATTTACAAAGGGTAGCGAACCAGAGCAAACTATAAGGTAGCTTTCCGCAAGATTTCCCCAAAATAATTCTACCCTAGCGTTATCTTGAGGCAGTTTACCGATCTATGCTAGACAAATGTTGCCTGAAGTTTTCCAATTCCAAAATTTACTAATGGACAAAGGTTCTTCCGGCTTGTCCTTATTCGAGAACCAGTTTATTGTCCTACGGTTTCAACCGTTTGATCTCTTTAATCAAACTTTTCAAATATTTAGCACTACCTATTCACCTAAGAGTAAGAAAAGCACTGGCTTTTTGGTTTACAAACTGATTCAATTAATCAAGACTATTCAATCGTTCTAATTTCATTTACCTCTCTTTTCAAGATCTTATTTAATAATCCGGTCTGAGTTTTTCTTTGGTGAGTTTGAAGTTCCGAACCTACTAGCTCTGCTCGACCCTTCTGTGTATGCCACCCGATCCTGATTCTGATCTTGCCAAAAGAATCAACTAAAAATGATGACCGTCGGCCTGTCTCTCCAGCCTAATAAAGAATCATGTCAAGATGAAGATCTAATTACCGCCTTAACCTTGCAATTGGAAGAACTGGGCATCGAGACGGAATCTCGCAAAGGAAAGGAACGAGAGGGCCAGACGACTGACCGTCACCTGGCACTCGTGGACTTCAAAGATGTCCTCAAAGGCCTTTCCACTTTTTATTCCGACCACCGAATGGCCAGAAGCATCGCCAATGCTGTCCAGCACGACGCTTCTGTGATCGAAGACATTGTGACAGTCGAAAACACGGCGGTGAGAGATCGCAAGCAGGTTCTCCAGATGGAGAAAGCGACAACAACGATTTCTTCCGTCATCGACTTTGACGACACCACGTCCGTGTTTACTGACTACGAGCAGTATACTACTCTTCCAACTCACATTTTAGAATGTCTATCCGAGGACGAAGAGGAACAAGCGGGACCGTCCTGCCGACCGCAAGTGAAAGGTGTTGAATACTACACCGGGCCTAGGGTTACATGTAGTATTTGCAACGACGACGTTCTGGAAACCTACCCTAGTAACTGCACCGACAGGCATCGCTATTGTCGAGGGTGCCTTCGTCTATATATCTCGACGGCAGCAAAAGACGAGTCCTTGTACCCCCTTCGCTGCTGCAAAGTAGAAATTCCGAACGACAGCATTGAAGCCGTTCTCACAACGGCAGAATACCAGGACTACCGCGATAAAGCAGTGGAATACGCAACCACCAGGCGAGTTTATTGCACTAATGAGGGATGCTTGAAATTTATCCCACCGTCAAGAGTGTCAGCGGGAGTTGCGATCTGCGAGGTATGCGAGACAAGAGTCTGTTCGGAGTGCAAGCGACCAGAACATAAGGACGCGTGTCCCCCAGATCCCGACTCAGTGGCCTTCGCAAACTTTGCGGAACAAAATGGGTGGAGACGGTGTAATAGATGTCAAAGAATGATCGAGCTGGAAAGGGGCTGCTTTCATATGACGTGAGTAGTATGGACACTATTTTCGTGTTCGCAGTATCATGAATCATTTCGAGTGTAATCCTTTGAAGAATTAACGAGCTATGACGGGATAGGTGCCGCTGCAAAGCCCAATTTTGCTACCTATGTGGCGTTCGCTGGAAGGATTGCCATTGTCCGACCTGGGACGAAAATCGACTATACAATGCGGCCGTCGTTCGCGTTGACCGAGACGCCGATGAGAACGAAGTTGTCCCCGTCGCGGTCCGAAATCGGCGTATCGAACAAGCTCGGCAACATATCGAAGAGAATCACGAATGTGAGCACCCAGGAAAATTCGAGAGACGAACAACATACAGAAGGAGGGGGTATAAATGCGACATGTGCGACACTCGACACTGGAAGTATATATTGGTCTGCCGACATTGTGGGTTTATGGCTTGTGAGGAATGCAGACGATTCCGCGTTTAGCCGTGCGTATGTATCTTGTTTTAATTTGGGTTCAATTGGTATCGATGTCGCTGTGTGATGGTCTATGATAAAGTGCTAGTGCCTGCAGTTGCTTAACCTCTCAACACCCATATTTGCGGTATATTCGATAAATTTGGCAGTAGTGTTGTAATTGGACCTATATTGGTGACAAAGTCAAGTATATGTGTATTGCGATATATATATATACAGAATATATATGGAACCATTGATAGCTACCTAGGTATTAGTATGCTACTACAATCCTTATTCATCTATCACCAAAATAACTATAAACGGAATCAAGGCCAAAATGAATCATCCAGAAATATAACGTTATTTGTTTTACGCTATGGGCAGCACAATCTCCTGATTCAAAACATTCTATACATATAAAGTGGAGAAACACCAAAGCACAACTCCACAATCGATTAAACTATTCCATCTGCCTGAAAAAATTATCACCGGGGTTAACAGAACTCGATTTAGCTACCAAGCCATCCGAAATAGTCCGCCAGAGAACCATGGTTTACGGGAATTGTGTTATCTATTTCGTGGATGCTAGATTAAACTCCGAACCGTAAAACCTTTGAGACACAAAATAGCGAATTGAATATAGAGATGGAAAATCGCACTCTAGGTGATATATAATATTCATGTTTGTAAGATCCGAAAAGAAGGGATGATTTTACTGGCGCTGCCAAAAAAAAGTGCAAAAAGACTATACACATTTCGAGGTCTCAAAAATGAACATGTATACAGCAACCTCCCCAGAAAATAATTAAGGAAATTAAAGTGCATGCAAGACTGCAACTGCAGCTATAGCCAGTCATACCCAAACTTTCTAGCCCTTACACCAAAAGCGCAAATACAATCCAATATCGCACCTCATGAAATCTGCTAAAACAAACATATCCAAGCGGTATAGTTATCCTGCTCAGCTGACCCACATGTATGTGGTAACCTTTGCCGTCTCGGTCCTATAAACCGTGTCGACAACAGTGGTGACGCCTGATCCAGCCTCGGTAACCGTTACAGTCGAAGTGCTAACCACGAATACTGTGGTAGCGACATAAACGACCGGAGCGGTAGAGGTGATAAAGACCGTTGTAGTGGGAGCCTCCACTGGCGTTACGGTGGCTCTCGGAACGAGACAAGAGCAGGCGGACGAGACTTTCGAGACAGGATAGCCGAGGTTCAAGAGGGCCGGTGCGGCGGCTGTGGCGCGTTTGACAATGTTGTCCTTCTTGACTTTGGCTTTGAATTGGAAGATTGTGGTTGTGGCGGTGACCGTGGTGACTCCAGTTGTCGTGGTAAACTTTGTGGAAGTGATTGTTCCGAGGTTCGTGGTGGTGTAGACGGTTTTGATCGAGATTATGGATTTCGTCAACGTCCTGTCAGAATAAAGTATTAGTTACTAAACTGGACAAATCATATCTATAACTGGCGAACTCGTTTGAAGGGCGACTGTATTCCCATGATTTTAATACTTACGATGTGGGTGCTGGCACGGTAGAAATCACTGAAGTCGCAGTTGGCCCTGGCGCCTCCGCCGTAGTAGTTCCCGTTCCTCCCAACCAACTGCTACAGAATGACCTCCCGAGACTACCCTCAGCGCGGAGCATGCGAAAGAGAGTGTCCGCCTTGCATATGGCACGGTTGTCCAATTCCGGTGCATTAAATGGGAGAGCAGCAGCGATAGAAACCAGCGCGAGGAAAGCGAAAAGAATGGAAGAAGCTTTGGAAAACATCTTGACTTGACTGGGACTGGTGATATTGATATCGATAGTACTACGCTGGATATATATCCGAATATGTAACAAGGGGATAAAATGTATACAAAATAATGCGAAGGGAATGAGCTCTGGATTTTGATCGAATGAACGTGAGATCGAGAAATCGATATATGTGCCAATGCAAAAGGCGTGCAGAGCTAGGATTCTAGGATAGACAGGTAAGAAGTATACCAGACCAGGCTAGCTAACTGGGGATATAAAAAATGAAGGTATATCTTAAGGAACGAGGAATGCCCAGGAGGGTTGGTTAAACAGATTTTCTTTGAATCCGGGGATCCTTCTGCTTTTATAATTGGGGTTATTGATCGTGCCCCATGGTTATCGGTAGGCTTACACGACCCGAACATGCTTAATCGAATCGATGATCATTATGAAATAATTTGACAAGGCAACATGGTCCGCACATGGGAGCAGGGAAGATTAGGAGGCCGCAGAAAGAAAAGTCCCACTGTTTTTGCAAAAAATTTTGTGCGCACGGTCAGCATGAAGCGAGTGATGGCCACTGGCAATATCCTGATGTGGACCTCTGGAAGGGGCT
Organism: Orbilia quercus; assembly: GCA_036971405.1. NCBI lineage: Eukaryota > Fungi > Ascomycota > Orbiliomycetes > Orbiliales > Orbiliaceae > Orbilia > Orbilia quercus. The sequence goes on from JAJTUE010000003.1 coordinate 1,949,251, forward strand.
TGGGCGTTGACAGTTGGAAGTTGAAACACGGCCTCGAGGCTGATTATGGTGGTGTGCCAAGCTAGGAGATTGAGCTCAGGGCTTCGGTTGAAGTGGAGCCGGTTTTTCTTCACCGCAATGCAATGCAATGCGCTCGCCTCCTGAATTCACAACCACGCGAGATTTCTCTGCGCCCCTTTTGTCCAGTGTGTCTGCCTGCATTCCTGGCAGTTCCGAAGTGCGAAAACTCGACCGCCGGATTCTGACAGACGGCGACGATCCTATAGGAGCAGATGGGATCGGGAGTCTGACCGATATCGAGATGCGTTTAGCTTTCCATCTACAGATGGTTGTAATATCGCAGGTTGCTATTTCGCCATATCTGGTATCCAGATCGACGCTCGCCCATTTTATGACATCTTAATCCTTTGGTTCGACATCATTTCTCCACTGTGGACTTCCTCTGCCTTTGTTTGAAGAATGTGGGCTTTAAAGGATGTGGGCTTTATTCAGCTGCGATTATATATCTGCGAAGGTATAATAGCAAAAAAAGCGACCAGTGCGTCTTGATTAGCTTATTTGGAGAGAGTTTATTGACTGATTCCATGCTCTCCTCCCCCCTTTTCATTGGTTACACTCGCTCTGATAGAAACATATTAATTCTCATTACCAAAGCGATTAAAAACGTAACTTTGTTTAGACCGGCCATCCTGGTCCGCTAAGGAAATCCCCGGCCTGGCATGTCAAAGGATAACGCTAACTTAATTAACTTAACTTAGCAAGTGGGCAGCGTAATCAATGAATCCGTGACAAGATGACAGAGATCTAGTGATCAGGGCTAGCAGAAATATGAGGAAGGGGCAATTGAATCTGCAGTAGTAGTATATCAGTTGCATTCTGTTCTGGACCGAAATGGGACCGGAAGTTCGGATAACTAACGGTCAACCGGTCGACGCTATCATATCGCTGTTTCAATTCAAGGGGCCAAAGTAAAAGTCATATCAGTGCAGTGCAGTCTGAACTCTTAAAACCCCGCCTTGCAACGTCCCGCAAAACATCTGGTTGGTCGTTATGGTCCATAACGGAGGTCAGTATCAGCCACTTGCGAATGGCGTTTTTCACGACGAATAGGAATACCCGGAACCTTGATTGTAAGTTCAGCAACGGAACCGTGCCTGGATGAACGGACGAGATTTGAATTTGAATGCCATTAATACTACGGTATATTATATACAATGGATCAAGAAAGAGCAAAAAAACCCGCAAGCGCAAGCCGGCCGCGTTTTCTCCTCTTACATAAACAAAAAGGTACATGTACCCACCGACGTGAACCATGAACGCCATGAAACAAAAACTAGACCTCGTAACGAGAATTTGGGGGGGAAAGCCTCCCACAACAGAAACCAGAAATTAGAGCTTGCAATCGGCCCTGCCGGCTCATGCCAAACCCAACTATACCGAGAATCAAATGTTTATACAGCGACAGTATGGGAACTAGAGCGCCAGGGTTAGGATGGAGAAAGCGCGATGAAACAAAACGAAAAAAAAAGCCCGAAATGCACTGAACCAAAAAAAAAAAAAAAAACCCTTTCGAAAAATCGTCCACCGTTGCCTCGAAGGAAGAGAGCAACTCAACCACTTCTTAGAATATCCTGTATTTTCTGTACTTGCGCGTCTGTCAACGGCGGAATCTTAACTTTTAACGTAACAAACAGATCACCCTTCATCCCTGTCTTGCTGTTCGGCATCCCTTCTCCCTTCTTGATCACCACCTGGCCTGGTTGTATACCCTTCTTCAGCTTTATCGATACTTTCCGACCATCTAGATGCTCGATCGTCCGATCCAGTCCGCTCAACGATTCGTCTAAACTCACATCGAGATCCACCTTGAGGTTGTCTCCGTCTCTTGTGAATCTCGGGTGGTTCGCTTCTTGTATGACAACCTCGACGGTTTGTTTGGTCCCCTCGGCTGTTAATAGCGCGTTTGCGTGTTTTATCTTCGTGCCAGCCTTGTAACCGGGCTTTATCACGTTGGTGAGGATTAACGGATCTGAGCCGTTCGGCTGGGTGAACTTTAGTTTCTTTGTCGCGCCTTTATAGAGTTCCTCGAGGGTGCAGGTCAAGTTGTGCGTATAAGGCGACGGGGCCTCTTGCTGTTGTTGCCGGCTGGGCATGGTTTGACTTCTGGGTATACCACCCATACCACCAAATCCACCAGGCATTCCTGGCATCCCACCGGGCATACCGGGCATACTGTGAAAGCCATCGTCGTCCATACCGCCCATGTGCATATCCGTATCGAATCCTCTCGACGGGCCCCCGAAGCCTCCTTTAAAGAACTGCGAGAATATGTGTTCCGCCGAAGAGGGATTAAAGCCGCTGCCGCCGCCGAATGAGTTTTTGCCCGCACCGCCTCCAGGACCACCAGTGGAGAAACTGAAGGTTTCGAACGGCATGCCACCGAAGCCACCCATATCGGGCATTCCTCCAGGCATTCCTCCGGGAACTCCACCGCCGCCACCAGCGTTCGGGGGGGGCATGCCACCACCTTTCAGACCTTCTTCACCGACTTGATCGAAGATAGCGCGTTTCTGAGGATCGGAGAGAACTTCGTAAGCTTCACCGATTTCTTTAAACTTCACTTCAGCTTCGTCCTTGTTCTTAGGGTTGCGGTCTGGGTGCCTACACAGAATCTTCGTTAGTACGGTCTGTGCTTATCAAAGTTAGCATGAGTGAGGGATGTTCGGCATACCATTTCAGGGCGAGCTTCCTGTAAGCCTTTTTGATATCATCTTCCGTGGCAGTGATTCCGATTCCGAGGATTTTGTAGTAGTTTTTTCCCATAGCGCAAAATGGGGATTGCTTCGAGAACGGCAAGGTCCCTTGCGAACGCTGTTTTCGAGGGGCCTACTAGCACTTATCTGTAGCGTTGTAGCACGCTTGTGTAACGTCCTGCGAAACGGGGGTTCTTTTAGTTGAGTACCAGTCGGCTGATGTAATCGATGGTGGTAAATATGAATGACTCGTGATCTAGAACAACTTGTGTATCAACGGGTAAACCAGAACTATATATTAAAATTCAATGAGCAGCGCTCTTAGTATGAGGTAAAGATTAAAGGCACGATCACAGAAGGAAGAAAGCGAGCAGGTAGAGGGACGGAGTGCGGTGGTTAAAAGTGAAGAGATTGTACGTCGCTTCAAGCTGGGTGTATGGTGTCGTCTCCGAGGTTCAAGACTGTAATGGAAGCTTCGGGAACCTTCGCTGCGACAACCACCACCACAACACATTTTCGGTTGCCCGTGACGTCAAATTACCGGCAATTGGTGCACGGTGGAGCCAGTTAGACCCTGGCTGGTCTGATGTGCGTGGAAATCATAGCGATTGAGTCCAACGACAAACCTAGAGATGGGCCAGAGAGGGGCGATGGCTACCATACTATATACCCAGTAATGGACTGGAATGACCCAAAAATATTAGGCAAGCACCAGCCTTTAATAAAATTTGACATCTTACTGGCCTATTCAAACAGCTTCTACTACATGCAGATACACTGAATGGACACTCTACGGCTATGCTGAATTCAGACCGGTACCGAAATGACCCTGAGCGAAATGACACCATGCATTGAAATAGCATCGAGGCTGCACTGCAGCTGATTGCTACATAACGTTGAAGCGACACTACAAGCACAAGATATTTTAGAGACCTAAAATTACTTATTTCACCGTGAGAAGACAACTGAGCACCCGCAGTTTGGATTTGAAACTGAGACAATGATGTCCCCTATGTACTGCAACAAAGCATATCAAAATTACTAAAACTAAAGAATAATTTAAGTTGCTTTGAAGCTCCTACCTTTAAGTGAGTCAGTGATGTAGGTTAAAAGAGGACTGTAATTTTCATCTTTCAAGAATGTGTCCAACGATAAATAACAGTCTTGTAGCCGGACTGTCTACAACCACCGGCGCATGTACCCGGGGTTATACAGATATAATTTAACAGAATATATCATACAAACAGACAAACTTGCATGAAATTTTCCCAAGCAGCTCGGAGTCCATGGACCAAGAATCGAGACTTTAATTAACAGTACAAATCAGATCAAAAACCTAAGGATGCAGTCGGACCACAAAATAATTGATACGAAATGTAACCAAAAATTCAGGACCTCCATTCAATTCAGGACCCCCACTTCAGACCCTCCACGCCGTACTCATCGAAGATAGCATGCCACTTAGGGTTAGAGAGAACTTCGTAAGCTTCGCTAACTAGTCTAAAGTTCGTTTCGGCGGACACATCGGAGTTCCGAGCTGGATGGCTACATCAAGATAAGATAACTATCAGTAATAATACCAGGAATCGGCCGGGTAGACTTGATCGGAAAGAAAATATGCTCGTGGAAAGCGAGAAACTTACTATTTGAGAGAGAGATGCTTATAAGCCTTCTTGATCATATCGTCCGAGGCATCTTGGGAAAACCCAGGTATTTTATAGTAGTTTATTCCCATGTTGATTCCAGAGGTTTGGAGGGTTTGGAACATAGTGAATGTTTACCACTTCAATGCTTAACAGAAGCGTCTTAGGAGGCAATTGAAATTTATCTGTAATATTAATCAGATGTAAGGATCATGAATCGATGCTGTCTCGTGGAATTGATGTCTCATATTAGAAGAATGAATATTAGAAAGGGAGGAAGCGCTATGCTTAAATAAGAAGAGATTCAGTCTTGCAGCGTGCTCCTCCGCATTGTTGAAGATATTAGGACTTCACTGTAGCTACGTAGAATGATACGCCTGTGTATCAGCTGTAATACCTTTGATAAATCTAACGCTTGCATTGGATTGTTTGGATAGAGTTATATTTAGGTTTCAAATTTGCAGGTTCCTCAAAGCAACGCTGGCTATTATTCAATGTAAAAATAAGTTGAACCAATTGGATCTAAAATTGTGCCACGAGAAGTTTGTCGGCTTCATGCGTAAAAGAGAGAACGCCTAATCAATTGTTAAGTTTATCCTTAAAGTCGGCACAGTGACCTTTCGGTCCAAGCGTTTTGCCAGTTCGTGTCGAGTGACCAATTTACGAGACAACGTACATCCCATTTTGAGCAATTGAAGGCACGGTGCTTCTATTTCCAAAAGCTGGGCGGTTAATATTACGACACATATATTTAAGAAGCTCGATACGGCAAAGTTTAAGCTATACATGTACGACGGAGCATAACGCTTGAATGTAGAGCTTTTCTCTTTTAGCTTTTCCAGTGGCACACCTTCCATGCACTGATCATGGGGTGATGGCTGATATCATACATCGTCTTAGCTCCTGAATTTTGCGTAGTTAGTACTTGAGTGGCCACTATTTGGATGCTGCTAGTTTCTAAAGCTGGTAGGATGGAACAATTGACCTCTATGAATGTTAAGGTTCGCTCCTTGAGTTCACTTCGCTCCAAATTGATCGTGAGGTGTCCTTGGAGTTTCAGTCGTAGCGTTTTTGCATCTGTAAGTTAGGCTTTTGAATAGTTAAAATATATTATAACATACACAGAGAATTCTCTGGACACAAAGTCTGTTCTTACTACAAAGCAAAAACCATTGCAAAATATAATATGCCATCCGCTACTGGTTTCGCAGCTGCAAATCACAGGCAATATTAATAAGTCGAGCTTTTGTGTTGTAGACAACTATTGACACACCAGGTTTGAAACTCGGGCCGGCGCGGCCGCGCAGCCGAGGATTCCAATAATATATTATTAGTTCCTTGTCTAGTTTTCAAGTACTGCTATATATAAAGACTTACTCATTTCGTATTTGGCTTAATTATAAGCCTTGTAAGACTCCTGTCGCAGATTGAAATGCCGACTGCCATGAGACCAGTACCTAGACCGACCTGGCGGGCACAATTTTGGGTGTTCTTGATTGCACTACATCACCACTGTCTGGTTACGACATTGGCATTATCTTTGTGTTGTGTGGCCAGCGAGACCACTATGATAACAAGTAAGAGGTAAATACAAGTAGTCTCGTCATTAGACAGCTCCACACTTGGCGGGAGGGTTTTTTTGACAGAAACCAGAGTGCCGCATAGTCTCGCTGTGCGAACCCCCGAAAGTGTGGAGCTTCCTTAGCTGGGCAGTTGGGCACTATTGCTAGCCATGCCCGAGGCCAGGTCGACTGGTCAAGCCACAATAAAAATTAGGTGTTTTTCAACGTTAGAATAATATTCGAATTCTGAGCTAGATCTAGACCGCAGACTTGAGGTACATTGTTTTGACTAAGCACATAGTAGTATCTAAGTACTTAGGTATTTTTTGAAAAGTTATGACTGGACTGCAAAAAAGGGATTTTACTTCTGTCATGAATGCGCCGGACTATAGTACTAGCATATCTAATCAATTTGTTGAAGCTGGATTTAATCGGGTCAGGTGGCTAAGGAAACCCCCCGTCTGAACCTCACTAGCTATTTACGCCAACAGGTCATCTCTCGCTTGACCAGCCTACTATAGTCTACAATGTGATGTCGACCTGGCATATGAGCAACTTGTCCGACGGACCAAAATTCAACTCCCATTTTTAGGATGTTGACGCCCTAGCCCCGACTTTCCGGATCCCAAAGTGCCCGTCAGTGCAAGCATCATATCATGCAGGTCGAGTATAGAGGTGAACTTGAGAATCGGCGGCTTCACGGGCGAGGGAAAGGGCGATCCCCGACCTTTAAGAAGAGATCTTATATAATACAGACTTAAGATATCTTCATATCTACGCATGTGATTTCTTATACGACTTTTATGGCCAATTGTACCATTTCAGAGTTTTCGACGCTGTATTCGCAATCCTTAACCCTTATTGATTATTAGAGGCAAATCTTTTACTTTCTCTAATAACAGAGGTACCCTGTTACCTAGATATGCGCAACCATAAGTACACAATTTATGATACTAATATAAAGGCTAATATTTTAGAAGAAAAGGGACGAGCGGCTACAGCTTCGAGAATTGTAATACGGTTTATGACTGAATACTTTAATAAGGTCAACATGCAGATACGAGCGTACCGTATCGTGCTTTTGATAATATTTTGTCTTTTCGACATTGCTATCGCCGCCGGGAGCTCAGACTGGAGCAACCGTAGAATATATTTCGTATCCACCGATATCTTCAAATGGCACCCCCAACATAAAACATACTAACATATACGAATTTTAGGCAATAACCGACCGATTTGCCAGACCAGATGACAGTCGAGAGCCATGTACAGATCTGAGGAGCTATTGCGGCGGAACATGGAAAGGAATGGAGAACAAGTTGCCATATATCAAAGAGCTCGGATTTGATGCTATATGGATAACACCCATTGTTGAAAGTGTGCACATTTGATCACTGCTCCTCTGCTCATGCAATTAATTCGTGGTATTGGGCACCAAATCAAGAGTAATGCTAAATATTTCAAATCGAACAGACACTGAAGGTGGCTACCACGGCTACTGGTAAAACAATCATCAACAAGATATCCCAATATACAATTTATCTAAAGACGGATTATAGGGCGAAAGAGATATACAATTTGAATCAAAACTTCGGTACCCCGCAAGATCTCAAATCCTTCATTAAAACCGCACATTCTTTCAACATATACGTCATGGTTGATATTGTTGTAAATCATATGGGGAAAGGATCATTCTCCAACTTCAATCCATTCGACAACGATAATTTCTACCATCCATACTGCATAATAACCGACTACACGGACCAAAAGAGCGTTGAGGTCTGCCGTTTTGTGGGCGAGTTACCCGATATTAAGACCGAAGACCCGATGGTCCGTAACATATTCAGTGGCTGGATTTCGAATTTAGTTAAGAAGTACAGCTTTGATGGGCTGAGAATCGATACAGCACGACATGTAGAGAAGGGGTTCTATAAAGACTTCTTGGAAGCCGCAGGTAATCCTTATGCTATCGGAGAAGTGTTCCACGGGGATACAAAATACGTAGCCGGATACCAGGAAGTTATGCCTGGAGTGTTTAACTATCCTTTATATTGGAGCTTAATACGAAGGTGAGTTGATTTTGTCAAATATTACTCTATGCTACTAAGTCTAAATTTTGCGAATACGATTGCTAATATGATGGTGGAGGTACTCAGTTATCTCCACTCAACCACCTTCCAAGACCTAGTAGACACCCACGACGCCGTCTCCCGCGATTTCAAAGATCCTCATCTCCTCGGCACATTTATAGACAACCACGACGTACCTCGCTTCATGTCGCAAACCTGGGATCATATTCGCCTTAAGAACGCTTTGACCTACGTAATTCTTGCCAGAGGCATCCCGATTGTATACTATGGTACCGAATACGGGTATATGGGTAACGGGGACCCTGGGAATAGAGAAGATCTGTGGCGTATGGGCTATAAGACTACCGGGGATATGTGGAAGTTTATCAAGACGTTGAATGACGTGAGGAGTGATCTGGTGACGAGCAAGGATGATCACGTCCATCTGATGGTGGAGGGAGGGGTATATGTATTTGGAAGGGGTGAGGGCAAGGTACTGGTTTTGACGAGTAACAGGGGCGGAACACGGCATGAGACTAAGGAATACTGTTTTTCAGTAACAGGCCGGTCGATATATAGGAAGTATAAGAGTGTATTTTGGGGAAAGATGTATGAGACTAGAGAGGATGGTTGTTTATGCGTAGTGGTTGAAGGCGGGATACCAGAGGTTCTGGTAGCTGAATCTAGGTTATAGGCTCTGATCTCGAAGGATGCACTTGGCAACGACGAAAAAAGAGTATACTGGCTTTGGGAAGTATTTCATTGGACGTATACGTATTTTGATGCTAGCAACTAAATTTAAAAATGAAAGTTCTAAATAACTTGTATGTCGTGCATGGTGTAGACCTCGGTACGCTATAGCTATTTGATAATACAAAAAATATTCCAGGAGACGTCGCGTATCTCCGATACTCAGATCCAACTTCGATTTGGATCTAACCAGACAGCACGATATTACATGCCTAGATCGAGCGAGTTAAAAAACATCACCGACTTACAATGTTACGAAGCCCTGTCGTTGAAAAGTGATTTTTAAATTTGAGTGCTCTAGATACGACCTGCTTCCACCATGCTTATCCATAGCAATGAAAGCTAAGCGACTCGAAGAGTCCATTGGTCAATTGAAGCATTGCACTGCTGATTAGCTGCTCTATTTCTACCATCGTATTTTCCCAGCGTTAGGAACGCCAAGAAAACTGGCTTGACACCTTGCATTGTTCAGAACCAGCACGTTTAGCGTTTAATTCAAGCGCCTTTTAACCAGTACTAGCTACTAGTCTCTTCTTAGTGTCAGGATTAAGGAGAGCTTAAGAGACTTTTATATTATCTCCAAGACGATGTCCTGGGCCTCAAAAATGCACAAGTTATATTTTGATATTTTCTGCTGGTGGAGTTGCTGTTGAGAGGTGGCAAGGATTTCGCATGTGCCAGGAAACTGCATATCGTACGTGGACAAATTGACCACTCGGATGCGGGTTGTACCAGACCCCGCAGTGCAAGCCGCTGGAAAGATTGTAGCATTTTCAGGCAACCTCTCTATTTATTTATTTCGTCCACTACTTAGCTTGTATCTTTAAGTAGGCCATGGCATTTGGAAACCTTTAGATCAGTTCAGTACCACTCATTCATATCATATTCAAGCAATAATCTCAGAGCTAGATGGCTCGCCGGCCCGAGATTGAAGACTACACATTAGGCTGGATCTGTGCCCTGCCGATCGAGTTCCAAGCGGCTGTTTCCATTTTAGACCAACGCTACCCGCCGCTGCCGCAAGATGAATTCGATGATAACGCATATGAATTTGGTCGGATAGGCCCATTGAATATTGTCATCGCCTGCCTACCATCAGGAGTATATGGCGTAACGTCTGCAGCGGTCGTCGTTACAGAAATGCGCCGAAGTTTTCCCTATATAAAAACGGGTATATTAGTAGGTATTGCTGGTGGAGCACCAACACCAGATCGTGATATTCGGCTGGGTGATGTGGTTGTCAGTGAACCAGTTCCAAGGTTTGGAGGAGTTTTGCAGTATGATTTCGGAAAGACAGTTGGAGAAGGTCGCTTGGTTCAAACCGGAGTCCTTAACAAGCCGCCAAAACAATTCCTAGCCGCAATCGCCAAGTTCAAATCTGAATCTCCACTACAGCAGAGTAATAGAGTCAACAATATTATTATTGAGGCGTTGAGGTGCGGGACCGCCCCTCAGGAGTTCTGTCGTCCGTCCAAGGATAGCGACCGGCTTTTCCGGACAGACTACGATCACCCCTCTGAAAATACGACTTGCGATAAATGTGGGATCGAGGCACTCCAAGTGGTGGAAAGGACCTCTCGTCCACATGATCAACCGTATATCCATTATGGATTAATCGCGTCTGGTAACCAGGTTATGAAGCACGGTCCGACTAGAGACCGTCTAGTAGGGGAATATGGAATGCTTTGTTTCGAAATGGAGGCCGCGGGATTGATGGATGAGCTGCCATCGCTGGTTGTTCGTGGTATTTGCGACTACTCGGATAGCCATAAAAGCAAAATATGGCAACCATACGCTGCCTTATCGGCAGCTGCTTTTGCAAAGGCCCTCTTACTTCGTTTACCTCTGAAAGGTGAGTTGAATTATTCAGTGAACGTGATATGCTGGTCACCCCGCCATATATATTAAAGTGGAGCAACTGAGTGGCTATTTTCCATTCTAATTAATTTACCTTTCTGTCGCTTGCCATATTTTATATGCCATCCGAATTTATACTGACTGACGGCGGAATGTAGCAAACAATTACACCGAGAATAGTCGAACCGAAAATTCTATTACTCTAAATCTGCCTGTAGCTGAAGGAGCCGCTTTTGGAAGCTACGCAGATCAACATGAGCCAGAATGTTTGCCCGGGACCCGGGTTGACTTACTGGACAGTATCATAGAGTGGACGGATGCGGATGACGATGAGGAGGGTAGAAGTATATTTTGGCTCGTTGGCAGAGCGGGGACCGGGAAGTCCACCATTTCTCGAACGGTCGCTAGGAGATTGCATCAAGACGGGAAATTGGGTGCCAGTTTCTTCTTCAAAAGGGGTGAAGCTGATCGCGGAAATGGCGCTCGACTTTTCACCACGATTTCAAATCAGCTTGCAAATCGCCTCCGTCACACATGCATCAAGACCAGTATTCAAAGAATAATACAAGCCAACCCAGATATATTCCGAAGTGCCCTTAAAGAACAGTTCGATAAACTGATCTTACAGCCTTTGTACGAAATCGAACCGGAAACTGGATGTGCACGACTGATTCTGTTAATTGACGCCTTAGATGAATGCGACGGAAGAGAAGATATAAAGACTATTATATTTTTGTTATCGCAGCTGAAATATGTGCCGTCCGTAGATCTGAGGGTTTTTTTGACCAGCCGGCCCGATCTACCTATTCGTCCCACATTCAAGAGACTACCAGAAGACACCTACAAGAATATTATTTTGCACGAAGTCCCAAAGATCGAGCACGATATATCGTTATTTCTGCATCATGAACTCTCTAAGATACAGGATGAGCACGAGATTCCCGACATCCAAGAAAATGATCTGCTACGTCAGAAATGGCCTGGAGATGAGAGAGTTCGGGAGCTAGTGAAGATGGCGGTGCCGCTATTCATCTACGCGGCTACGCTGTGTCGTTTCATCGGAGATGAGAACTGGGACCCGGAAGAGAGAATCAAAGGTGTTCTCGAGTATCAAACCGATGGCGGTTTATCACAGCTACAGAAGACATATCTCCCAATTTTAGATAAGCTGGCATCGGCGGTGAACCACAATGACGAAGAAAAGAAACGTCTGATCGAAGAGTTTCAACAAATTGTTGGCACCATCGTCAGTCTTTATAGTCCGCTGTCAACTTCATCCCTTGCGCATTTGTTGTGCATCCCGCAGAACAAAGTTAAGATTAGGCTAAGGCCGCTACATTCTGTCCTTGATGTACCCGAGGATAATCACACTCCAGTTAGGACCTTTCATCTATCATTTCGCGATTTCCTTCTTGACCGGGCTGGTTCACTAAGAAGCAAAAGTCCATTCTGGGTGGATGAGACAGAATCACATAAAATGATTGCTAGCAAGTGTATTGATTTAATGTCCAGCTCTGTCGGCTTAAGGATGAATATCTGCAGGCTCGGATCTTTCGGAAAGCTTCATTCTGAGATTGACGGGAGATTAATAGAGGAAAACCTAACACCCGAGCTTCGATACGCCTGTCGCTATTGGGTATACCACTTGGAGAAGGCCAGTGAGGCTTTAATTGATACATGCAATGTATATGTCTTTTTGAAGACACATCTTCTTCATTGGCTAGAGGCGTCCAGTCTCCTGAATACAGTATCTGAAATATCACAAATGATCGAGATATTGACGTCTTTGACAGAGGTAAGTCTTCTTAGATCTGGGTAGACAATAGCAATTGTACATTTGGAAAGAGACTTACCGAAATATCATAGCCAACCCGGGGCCAGAGCCTATTAGATTTTCTTACTGATGCGAAACGATTTATAATTCGAAACCAGTATATCATTAGCAAGGCGCCATTGCAGACGTATTGTTCCGCCCTTTTGTTCATTCCAACGGGAAGCATTGTTCGACGCACGTTTAGGAGAGAACGGATGATTGCGTGCCCATGGACGAGCGTATTGCCTCGGATCGAACATGACTGGGATGGATTACTCCAGACGCTACAGGGACATACAAGCGGGGTCAGAAGCGTATCATTCTCGCCTGATGGTAAAATTCTTGCATCAGGGTCAGACGATAACACGATTAGGCTTTGGGATCCAGTAACCGGAGCAGCGCTGAACACGCTCCGGGGACATATAGGTTGGATTAACAGTGTACTATTCTCGCCCGATGGTGATATTCTCGCCTCAGCATCTGAAGATGGTAAGATCATGCTGTGGGATCCAACTACAGGTATAACATTGCGTACGCTCCTGGGGCACCAGCGTGCTGCTCTTAGTATATCGTTCTCGCCCAAAGACAAGACACTTGGGTTCTCGCCGAGTGGTAAGGTGCTTGCGTCAGCATCAGAAGATACTACGATTAAAGCTTGGGACCCGGTCACAGGAATATTGACAAGAATGCTGCCAGCACATATGAGTGACGTTCTGGATATGGTGTTTTCACCATCAGGTGAAAAACTCGCGTCAGCCTCGGCAGATAAGACAATAAAACTATGGAATCTCGCAACAAGCGAATTATTGATAGCAATCGAAGGACATACTAGTGTGATCCGCAGTCTAGCATTCTCATCCGACGGGGAAAAACTTGCGGCAGCATCAGACAATGGTACGATTCAGTTATGGGATCCTGCTACGGGGGCCGGGCTCTATATTCTAGAGGCACATACGGACTGGATCCGAAAGATAACCTTTTCGAACTTTGGGGATCCACAGATAGGCCACGAATATCATTCTTTTGGCGGCAAGATACTTGCATCAGCATCCGATGACAAAACAATTAAACTCTGGGCTCCAGGTACCAACCAGATGAAAATGGAACGAACCCTACAGGGACATACAGGAGCCGTTCAGGGTATAGCGTTCTCGCCGGATGTTAAGTTTCCTACTCTAGCGTCTGCATCAGCGGACAAGACGGTCAGAATATGGGACCCAAGTTTAGCTTTGCCAGACCGACCGCAAGGTCGAGACACTACAGGTTACATCCATGATGTAGCATTATCGCCAAATGGTGGGATTATTGCATCCGCATTGGATGATGGAACAGTCAAAATTTGGGATTCGGCGACTGGCGCAATAATAAAGACATTATACGGTCATACACAAATTGTCCGTTATGTAGCGTTTTCACCTGACGGTAAATTCCTCGCGTCATCCTCGGATGATGAAACAATTCGGCTTTGGGATCCAGCTACGGGTTGCCCATTTATTACATTACAAGGCCATACAGATTGGGTTCGCCACATAGCGTTTTCAGCGAACGGCAATGTACTCGCATCTATCTCAGATGATCACACGGTCAGGCTATGGAATCCGTTCACAGGTGCTGAGCTAGAGTGTTTCGAAACTGAGAACTTTATGAGTAAATTATATTTCTCCAAAGATGGAAGATATATCCACACCGATGAAGAAAATTTTTTAATCGAGGTGCCTGAAGCATTCTCACCATCTGATGGCAATCACAAAGACATGGACTGGCACGAACCCATCTTTGTCGGAAAGGACTGGCTGATAAGGGGTAGGGAGAAGATACTCTGGCTTCCCCCTGACTATAGATCAACCTGTGATGTTATGAGGAAAGGAACACTTGTTCTGGGTCATGCTACCGGTGGTATCTCAATATTCGCATTTAACTAACTCGAGTTGTTATCATTCACCTTGGTTCTTTCCTTTTGATATTTCTCTCAGCTCAGCCTGACCTCTTGTAACTCTGGAGTTTTCGGTCTTGTAATGAAAGATACCTGTATATATTGGTCTGAGGGAGTATGAAGTGACGCATACTCCATGCTAACTCACATAGTTTTTTCCGTGTCAGGTACTATTAACATATATGCAGAGGATAACATATTAGGGTTCTTGTAATACAATTTCATTACAAAATATCGATATTTGGCTAGATCTCATATCGGATGCATCTTTGAGAGTATATTGATCTCTGTGGAAACGACCAAAGGTGGGTCATAATGCCTTTCTCTTGTGTAAACCAATGACTTTGATTTGCAGTTTTTAATTATGTTGAAAAATCAGTGAATTTTTCGCCATATACCTACCCTATGTTACAGCCTACAGAGAAACGATTGTGCTTGGCTTGCTACATTATATCACATCAAAATGAGTCCGGTCTCAAAATGTTATCCAAAACTTTTGGTTCGACCGAGTGTAAGCCAAACGTTGGCTCGTAAAACTAGACTACACCTGCGATCAGAGCCAAATGTTAGATTAGAATCAAGATTATTTAATTCTTTCCCAAACAACATGATACCGCCGGAATAATTCTTTAACATAGTAGACTCGAGACTGGCCGCAATACCCAGATATCCCTACAAACAAAAAATGCAACAGTGCAGCGCAAATAATGCAAAATTCACCTATAAGAAAAGACATCAAATCCTAATCATTACCCATAAAAAAGACAACCCGATATCCACCCCCACAGTATATGGTTATTCATGTTTATATTTTTATTCGTACCCCTTTCTAACAGCACCTGGCGGCGGCGGAATATATGGCTGCTCACCCGGCATCTCCACCCGACTAATCGGATCTCCCTGAACCTCATGCGACGGTGTAGGAACGACCTCCTGAACGCCCACGTTCAGATTATTCGTCGTAGACCCCTCACCGCTCTTCACCTCTTTCTCGTCATAAGATCCAACTGGGGGAGGAATCGGCTGTGGCGCGTAGATTGGCTGCTGCTGTTGCTGGACGTAGGTTGGTTGCGTGGGCTGATAATATCCTTGTTCCGGTTGTGAATAATACTCCTGGGTACCGTTATAGTCTGGAGCGGTAGGCGGAACAGGCATGGAGTCCGTTTGGTCTTGTTTCTTGTTCTTCTTGCGACGGCCGAATAGCGCGCCGCCTAGACCCGCGAATCCGGCTGCGATGGTGGTTCCGATGCTTTGCCCAACGGTTAGGCCGCCGCCTGTTACTCCTGCTCCCGCACCGGTGGCTAGACCGCCTGTCGCTCCGAAACCTGTTGCGAGACCACCGGTGGCGGTTGGAGTTACACCTGTGGCTAGACCTGCCGATGCAGCACCTGGAGCTACACCGGCACCACCTACTGCTGCCGTGGGAGCGAGGCCACCTGCTGTTCCTGCGCCAATGCCGGGAGCTACACTGCTTGCACCACCAGCACCGATACCGGCACCTGTTCCTGCGGCGGAGATACCACCGCCTGCAGTACCCGCTGCCGTGGGGGCAGATGTGAGCGCGCCTTCGACACCGGGGACGTACGTGGGTGGTGGACCGGCAATACCAGCAGCAGTAGCAGCGGAAGTCGGATCAACAGGTGCGATCGCACCAGAGAGTGCGGCGGAAGTACCAGCGTCTGTAGGAGGGGGGATAACGGCAGACGATAATCCTTGGGTGGCGGTTGCTCCGTGCGCTGCTCCGTGCGCTGCGTGTCCAGCACTGTGGGCGACACTGGCGGCTGCTTTGCCTTCGGCACCAGTGGGGACGTAACCTGTTACCGCTGCTGCGGCTTTACCTTCCGCGCCTGTTGGGACGTACATTGCTCCCGATGCACCGGCGGCACCGGATCCGCCTCCACCACCTGCTGCACTGCCAGAGGCACCGATACCGACCGCCGCGCCGGCTTTGGCTCCCAATGCTGTTTTTGCGATCGCGAGGAATCCAAGGGCGCCTAACGCTGCCACACCGATGACAGCACCGAAAGTACCACCGATGACTGGCCCCGCGAGACTCTTAGCTCCGTTTTCACGTCTGCATGCTGAGTTACATCCGTCTCCGTCACGGGTGTTCCCGTCATCACACTCCTCGCCGGGATCTAGCTTGCCGTTACCGCACCCGATGGGACTGGCGCCTCTGACGAGGATATAAGGGATACCGCTCGTACCGTCGCTGAAAGTCCGCGAACCTTCGCCGGGTACACCCTGCGCGATGGCGAGCGGGACGAAACTTTCAGCTCCGGTGGAAGGAAAAGTGACAAAAGCTTCGTGCACGGAGCAGGACCAATTACTCAATATCGCATCGGTGATGCCGTCGAGCACTGCGTTTCGGGCGACGATGTGGACTTCATCGTAGCAACCTTCGGATTCGACGACGCTAAGATCGCCGCGGACTTCGAAGCTGCCAAAGATGTCGAGGATCGGGACGGATGTTTTGTTGACGCCGCCGTAGTATTTCGATAGGGAGAAGTAGAGACCTGTGCCTTTTCCCGATGCGGCGAAGGCGATGCCGTTGGACATGAGGGATTGAGCGTTGTAGTAGTGGTTGGAGGTATCCGTTCCTGCAAACAATGATGTTTAGCGCTCCAGTTGGATAACGAAACAGGGATATCGATTCAGTGTTGTTGTGATAACTTACCAATCAGGATAACGTTACCCTCGACCGCTGAACCCCATGTTTTCCTGTTCGCAAAGATAGGATCGAGATAGTCGGGGTCGGTCTCGATAGGGTCGCCGATAATTATTGCCTTGTATTTCTTGAAATCGTTCGTGGACATGGCGGACCATTCCTCCTCGTCGACGGTTGTGTACGTCCATGTGTAATTGTACGAAGACGAGGATGCAACGATATCCTCATATCCTGAGAAAGAATAATGGAAAAGCAGGTCCTCCGCGGCGACAAGGCCGGAGAGGAAGAGGATGGATCCGAATTTCATATTGGCGACGTTTGACGATCAAGACCAAAACCTGAACTTCCAAGCAACAGCCAAAGGGCCGTCGACGATAACAACGGGAGGAAAGTCGCAGGTCGGAGGAAAACTATCACGGCGTAAACGTAAACGGCAATCGGCACGGTGAGGGGGAAAGGACTTATAAGTACTTTCCGCCCCCAAGGAATTTCTTGATCCCTCAGCTTTTTTCCCTCGCAAAAATCCGTGGGATTATTGATTTTCACCGCCGCACTTCCGTCCAATACAAAGAAAAGGGTGGTGGTCTTTGTTCTTAGGCTTGGTTTTCTTAGCCCGTGTTTCCAATTTTTTCAGCCTCTGCGATTGCATTGGTGAGGTGCTCGGTACCTAACCGGTAAAATTTGTCGAAAAAGCTCCGCTATGGCTTCTGGCGAGCCAGCATCGTTCGAGTCTAGCCTGCAGGCAGCCCTTCGCTGCAATTTATTGGCTCGCAGACTGATTTTTGATGGCCTTGCTGCGGTCCCTGAATTCGAAGTGACCGGGTGCGGCCAAAGGGATGGATTGTTGGACTGTTGTTCGCATGGGACCAGGTGGTAGCACATGTTGCACAGGCGAGAGCACCCCGGCCGGTAGCGATTCTGGGCCTTCAGCCGGACGAGTATTGCCACCTAGTTGACATTGATATTGCAGATACGTGGAGCGGAGTAGAGTACGTCGAGTGTCGATGGCACCATCTTTGCTGCGATACCGCCTCAGCATTGCCACCGTCGGCTCTTGGCGGAAGAAGATATATCGATATAGACAGAATTCGAGGTGACAAATAATCCCATGCGGGACTCCTGTGCAACCACGCACGTGACGGGACACAAAATTGGCGTGTCAGTTAGTATCACCAATAATCAGCTAGCGAATTCGAATATTCAAGACTCAGAAAACACCAAGAAATAGGAGAAATCTAAAGATATCGGGCTGCATACGTTCCGATGACTAACGCTGTGACGGGTATGCAAGTATTTCTCCACCCTGGCTTAGTACATTTCTCGGGAAATCCAAGACTATCGAATTTTTTCTAACAAAATGAACGATCCTTTTTCGATCCCGTGCAGGACTTGCGAAATCAAGCTTTTCCGTTCGGCGCAGCTGAGCTCCACTGAGGGATTGGCTGGTAGCAGTGCTTGGTGTTTGCACGGCTGAAATTGCACTTTATTTGAGTTAACACCGGACGGTAAGTGCCGTTATCAACGAGTTCGCACTCGGCTCTGCGGCATATACTTCGAATGAAATATTCGGATGAGTACTATCAGAGGTACTTTGGAATCTCAGGAATTATAATTATATAACTACCAATCAAAAGAATAACAGTCATGCGTGTCTCACTGATAACAGGTTCCTGGCGCTCGAGGCCGATACATCCTCATAATTATAATTCTTGGTAAAAATACAAAACTACAAGTACCACAAGTTATACTCCAATTCGAAACAAAAGAGCCGCTTGGTGCAATTTGTGCAACCTTGACTTCCTTTCGAATCCCTGCTTTCCTCAAACTGGGAAAGAGACGTGACGGCACAGTCTACAACAGTCCGGTAACAGCCCGGTCCGTGTACAGCTCTTCCAAATACTTTTCCTCCTCAGCCGTCAATTCCTTCCCGTTGGCCTCCAATGCCTCGTCCATTCTTGCAATACTGCTGAACCCGATAATGGGCGACGAAACCCTCTTGTTGATCCACGTCAGCGCAACCTGGCTCATCTTCCACCCTTTCTTGTCCGCGATCTCCTTAACCCGCCTCACCAGTTCCTTATCCGCTTCCTCTTGTCCGACCCTGAGATGCGGGAGGAAGCTAAGTTTGAGCTCCTGTGCTGATCGGTTCGTCTTGCCAAAGTCTTCAGGGTCACGAGCCAAGTGACCGCGGGCGAGGGGTGCCCAGGGGATAAGCCCGACTCCGGTATCGTTACAGAAGCGATTCTATATATATCATTAGCATTCCTCGGATCGATCCTGACCTTGGCATAAAACAGTTGTAGACACGGTATAGGAGAACTTTTACTAACCATTTCCCTCTCTTCTTCCCTGTACAGCAGATTGTACTGATTCTGCATACTAATAAACTTCGTCCACCCATTCTTCTCTGCCGCGAACTGCATCTGCGCAAACTGCGTCGCCCACATGCTACTCGCTCCGATATATCTCACCTTCCCGCTCTGCACGACATCATGCAACGCCTTCATCGTCTCTTCGATCGGTGTATTCGGATCGTAACGATGGATTTGTAGGAGATCGATATACTCCGTATCCAATCTCTTCAACGAGGCGTCCACCTGGTTAAAAATCGCCTGGCGTGACAGTCCTCCATGATTGACATAATCCTTACATTTCTCTATATCCTTTTGGTAGAAAAAGGAATGACTGCCCTCGCCTTCGAGCACGTACCCCCAACACTTCGTTAAAATGACGAGTTTGTTCCGTGGGATTTCGTACTTTTTGATCGCTTGGCCGATTATACGTTCTGAGACGCCATTGGAGTAGCTGTTTGCTGTGTCCCAGGTGTTGAGACCTTTGTCGTACGCCGCTTTGAGGAGTGGCAGGGCGACGTCTTCTTCGATCACCCAGTCGGACCAGCCGCGGTTGCCGAGGGACATGGCACCGAGGATTGGGACGCTGACGCGCAGGCCCGACTTGCCGACGTTTTTGTAGTGGGCTTTGGTGGCATCCACTTGGGCTTTGAGGTATGCAGGCAGCGGTGGGAGTGCCATTTTGACTAATTTGACTTGACCAAGACTTTCAATTGGAATAAGTATTGTATGAGTGAAGATTTATATAACAGAACCGAGTTGCTGAGTGCTGAAGCTTGCATGCAAGTTCTAACGAACGAGGAATCATAACTGAGGTCTTTTCATCCCGTATTTATACTTCTCTCCCTCCTCTCTTCGGCCGATATGACGAAGCTAAAGTTCGAAATCACCGCTAGCTAAATGTAGACTCCAATCGCAATTACGTGGTGAAGTTTACGTATACCCAGCCAATTGATCCACTAACATGACCGGTCATTTGATAGCGGTGTAAGCCAATGCAATACAAACCACTTTCCTCAAATTAGCCCCGCTCAATTATAAAGCAACTGGACGTTCCAACGTCGTGAATAGTCGATGGACTTAACAAACGAATAAACCCCGTCATGGCCGTAAAAGCCTAACCGCTAAAACTCTAAACTCCAGATATAACACAATATGATATGGTAGCACGAATACAGTTAAGATATCGCTTACATCCTTGCAACGCATCTACTGGCTTACACCCTTGTCAACATCCTGCTTGCGGGATGTTCAGTCAACTATGGGTGTAAGCCAGTCTCGGACGTCGGCACCAGTATTCTAGATTAATATCTTCTTAATAGTGTGGAATCTCTCGATACTGCGAGAATCGTTTTGCATTGAGTCTTTGGGTGAATAAGCCGGATCAGAGTAGGGGAAGGAATACGAGATAATATGGCTAGGCCTAGCGGTAAATATAAAATTCGAGGTCTCAAAAGTAGAAAAATTACGAAAGGTATATAAATAATGCAAGCTTAGATTTATTGTATGTGATATTTTGAATCCCAAAACTGTTCCACAGGCCGGAAGTTAAACTCGAACTGGAACCGCCAAATTGCGAAAACGACGGAATAAAAACTGTTCAATGCTTGACTTTGACTGCAAAGCAAGCTAGTTGCCATTGAAACTTGGTCTGTGGCAATATACCCGGCATACCAATACTTAGATTAAGCCTTTGACTAGAACAAGTGGTATTCTGCTTAATAGGGGTTCCATTCGGGTTAAGCTCTTCTTATTATTCTTTTTTCTACGACACATACACTGCAGTAGGTGCATAGGTCAGGGTAGTCTCAGACTAAACAAGGCACAGACAATTAAAACAGTCGACAGATATACTGGATATCGTCCTATACCAATGCAACAAGCGCAACACAGAAATTAAGATCAAACGAAAACCCTGCAGATATAGATGAGTACAGTGAACTCAGCTGCGTCGCACTAGCGGTACGGCAAGGCTGCTCGAATCATTATCTGCTATCAAGATATTAAATTTGTCATCCGCTGCCATCTCATCATATACATCTAGAATCATCACGTCCTAATATACAATCAAAATGAATTTAAAACTTATTCTTCTCTACTGGTCAATATGCTTCATCCTGGTCAGCCAAGCTCCCGCCGTGGATACCCAATCCTCTCCAGAACCTGCCCCTACCCCCTCTAACATCCTCACTCGACCCAATATATTCGTCATATTCACAGCCCTCCAATTCGCGTTTATAACTCAACTCCGCGGCTCATTAGTCTACATCGTCCGCCGAACCTGGTTCTGGCGTGTAAACCCAATTCTTTGTCTGTACGAAACACTGGTAATAATATACTACCTCTTCTCCCGCCAACATTTATCCGACTTATCACCCGGCCTCGCAAAACTGGGAATAAAACACGCCGCATTAGCATTATTATACGTTCGCAGCTTACCAGCCGGGTCTCGCGCGAATATTAAGTCGTTTAGAGCATGGAAGCCGCTGTACCCGACCGAGAAACCGAGGGATATCAAACTCTCCGATTTAGAGTTTCATACCGAGGGGGATACTATATCAAAATTCCAAATTACTAGGGACGATCTTATTCCCGACCTTACGCCGCATTTGAGGGGAAGTAAAAGCGAAGGTGTCTATCAAGCTGTCAGCGGGGTTGCTGTGGTGTTCGCGTGTATCAAGGTACTAGTGATCAGGGGTGCGCCGGTGGTTACATGTGTCTCTCTCGTTTATGTTTCCAATTGGCTCGCCGTGTCGTTTCTTGTCTTGTACAAGCATTTCTTTGGGGTAGGGTCCCGCTCCGAAGATTCTTCGAGTGAAGTGCAGAAAATCGGGTTCAGCGAGAATGATAATGCGCTCGTGTTCACTTATGCGAAACGGATAGTCGATGATTCGCGAGGGTTCAGATTACATTCCGGGCTCGATTTTGCGGTTCATCTGATCTGGGTTTGCATCGTACTACAATACCTTTTCAACCTCTTCACGGAACTACTCGAAAATCCAACTGGCGATAGCGTGACTTTTTTCTACGGTGATATTTTCGCTCTATGGACTTTCGCGGCATGGATCGGTCATCTGATTATCTTACAACCACCGGAATGGCTCTCCGTTCTCAACTATCAGAAAATCGGCGAAAA
Organism: Orbilia quercus; assembly: GCA_036971405.1. NCBI lineage: Eukaryota > Fungi > Ascomycota > Orbiliomycetes > Orbiliales > Orbiliaceae > Orbilia > Orbilia quercus. The sequence continues at coordinate 1,971,786 of JAJTUE010000003.1, forward strand.
ATTAAGGATTACCTGGAAAATGCCGAGCCCAGATACCGGGATAGGTAAACCGATAGTAATATGGGGTACAATCGGTCTGTTCGGACTGGCGCCTAAATCTCTTCGAGCGTTATTAGGCCCCGTTATCGCGCTTTGGAAGATTGAAATGTTTCAGTCGGCTGATAGTTCCCCGCCGCTGTCGCTTTGGGAGAAAGTTTTCGTCGTGGTACTGCTTAAAGGGTTTGTTATGATTATTTTGTCGGCGATAGCATTTTCGGTCTGGTTTTCGATCATGTTAGGGTCGTCGTTTGTAGCAGTCGTCGCTGGGTCGACTTTGATCGAGGGACCTTATCCTTGGTTTACGGATGTGGTTAATTTGTGGATGGTTTCTTTACCTTTAGGATTTTATTTGAGTAGATGGGATGGGGAGGGTACGTATAAACAGGAGTGGCTTGAATGGTTGAATTGAATTCATATTTAATATATTAAATCTTTGCCATGTATTAATCCTCAGATTTTAATATCTAAGCTCAATCTGAGATAGAGTATCTCATCGCGCGTGCATCGATCCTTTGACTATATTTATTCCACATTTAAATGAGGGTATACATATAAACAGACAACTTTGAAGAATGGTCCACTACACAGTCTTCGCCGCCAATTGCGAAGCAACCTCGGTCTCCGGATCAATCTTCTCCACCACCGCCGCGGTCCCATAAGCGCAACATTGCGCGAACCCGCCGACCTCACCGGACTCGAACCTCAAACAGATAACCGCATTCCCACCCCTCGACGTCGTTTCTTCAACCACACGACTTATAGCGTCGTTTCGGGCGGAATATAACTATCATAATACCATATATATTAGGAACGATACTTCTCAACCTCAAAACAATCACAACCATAACGCAATAATAATAGATGTGTGATTTAGAAAGGGGAATATTTGGGTATATCATACCATAGTAGTAAACCACGTCAACTCCCCCCCGATAACGCTCTTAGCCACCATTCCCAACGAGGCAGCCCAGTTTCTAGAACGCACGGTGAGACCGTACACAGCGCCTAGAACACGAACGATACGGTAACCAGGGATGTCGAACATGGTGGTTGTTATCACGCCGTTGGTTTCGGTGAAACAGTGTAGGTCGGAGAGTTCCGGGGGGATGTGGGCTACTTCGGCTTTTTTGTGCTTGCTGGCCATATTTTCAAAGTTTTAGGCGAATTAAACTCATCCAATGGAGTATAGATATGGCAGGTTTTATTAGGAGGTTTATATAAGAAATTCTTGAATGTGTATATTGTGCTTGTGGTTTGAAGGCTGAATTTAGTGAAGCGTTGCCGGATAAGAAGGTGCACAAGCGTCAATTTATATTCACTACATTTGAGACTCCTTAGAATCTAATTCTTGCTATCGCCAATCTATCAAGCTTCCGAACTGCCCTACGGCTCTTTTTGCCTTCACATCGAACTACCTTTCCTCACAAAAACCAGATTTTCCGATCCTATGACGCCGTTCGCAGCTATCGCGAGAGCTCCAACACAGTCGCTAACGTTATAGCCTCGATAGTAGCGCCCGATCGGATGTCGGCAGCACCGCACTACCTCTAACATGTTGGTAGGGCAGGATCGGTCTCGGAACTGAATTTCCTAACGTTATGCCGTTTGCTGCGATAATTCCAAGGCGTAGTGCGCAGTTTTAGTGCCGTGCTACTGAACATAAGTACTTAGTTAGCTTTGGTGAGGCGAGGTTCTGGGTTTTTGCCTCAGATTTCGGGAGGTACCGTATTGGTGGTGGCTCAATCGGGCCGCAGACATAAACATATACCAACCGCGCGCGATCGATCGTGTGAGAACAGCGTAATTATTGCTATTGGTATATTTTGTTTCATCTGTAAAAGGCGAGCTGTGGAGATATTACCATTTTTTAGATGCCGGTGTTTGAGGGGTAATTGCCAATCCTATTGTGAAAACCACAAAAGAATATTGTAACACTCTGAGAGTACTCGGACACATTTTTTAAGTCTATGAATTGCATGATTTTATATATAGTAATTCTGCTAAGGTCGCCAAAGAATGAATGAAAATATATTAAACATTAATAATTAATGTTCCACCAGGTTTGTAATCATAGGAATGAATGAAAACCAGCATGCATTTCCATATATTCACCAGAACAAGCCAGAAGAAGGATACCAGCCCCCTCCCCTAGCCATTGCTATCTCGCACCCCAATCGTCCCCAATACCTGCGAAGTAACCTCGATCTATTGCTCCCCATAAGCCCACAACAACCCCGGATTGAACGCAATATCTCCAACCCACTCCCTACACCACCCTTCGATCCTCTGCGTCACATCCCCCAACAACCGCTCGTAAACCCCATCCTCAAACGTCGCAGCAGGACTGCCCATCCGCGTGGGATGCTGGCCGGGACTATTTGTATCCGGCGGCGTCTGCACCCCTGCAACCCCATTGATAAAAAATAACCCACAATGCGCACCTACTTCATCCACGTTCTCCATCTTGACTTTGACCCAGCACGGATCCTCTCCGCGAGGGATAATACAAAAAGTCTTCTCCTTCTTCCTCAGCTCGGTATACTCTGCCTTTTGTTGATCCGGCGTGGTAATCACCGGTGGTGGTGTCGTAGATGATACCGTTGTAACAGATACCTTCGAATCCTTGGATTCCTCCGTCTGCCCCGACGTACTATCATACTCCAGCGGCGGCGGCGGGGTCTCACCATCAGCGACAATCATAGAAGCAGGCACGGGAACAATAGCGTCCGGTAACGATATCGAAGGTATAGGCGTAATCGCCTCTCCAATCTCCCCGTTCGCCGTAGTAGACGTTCCCGCATCATCATCCCCACCCGCGCGAGTCTGACTCTTCTCCCGCTTCGGCCGGCCGGTACTAACCGTGTAGTAATTCAAAAACCTCACACGGGGGACGTAAACGCCGTGTTCCCTCCCGCCCTCGCCGAATAATAACCGTCGACGATCTTCTATATCCGCCCGATCGAGCGCTTTGATCATACCGTACCGCCGCTTCATGACGCCGAAGTCCAGTAACGCGCCGGAAAATTCCAAATGCCCGTTAACGTACGCCAACGCGGCACGGCGGACGCCTCCTTGGTGTTTTTTCCAGAATTCCATGCCGGACTGCCAGATTGACTTTTTCGGTTTGATGGTCGGTGGGGTGAACGTTGCCGCGACGGAACCACTGCTGCTCGTGGTGGTGGTGAGGGTGGTGTACCCGCTGCTACCGCTGAGTATACTCGCGCCATCGTCGTATTCGTAACCGTGCGTGGGACTACCGTATATATTCTCAAGAATGTCTGGGTCTGTGGGTGGGTTTTCGCCCGGTTTGAAGAGTGATGCTAGACCGGATTTTACTACGCCGGGGTGGATTCCGATGAAGGGTGTGTCGAAGGATATTGTGCCGAGGATGCGGTGGCGGCCTGGCGGGAACGGTTGCAGGAGGGCGACGTCGGCGGCGAGGAGACCGCCCATGCTATGGCCGATTAGGATTGTGTCTGTTGTCGGGGATTCGAATTGCGACAGCCTGTTACGAGAGAGATAGTTAGTATATACTATATTTAAGGAATTAAGGATGGTTCGCTTTGAGCGTTGCGGCTGGTTTACGAGACAAATGGTTCGGTTGTTCTAAGTAAAATGGGTATATGGGTGCAATTAGTACCATTTACTAAAATTATCCACGGCGAGCGAGATCTTATCCCTAGTTTTGAACTTCGGATACACCTTCGTGTGGACGACGTGCGTGTCTTGGACGAGAATGGTGAGTAACTCGTGGAAATGCGCGGGGAAACTTCGAAAGCTGGTTTCGTCGCCGACGAAGCCGTGGATGAAGACGCATAGTAGCGTGCGCTGCGAGGATTCGCCGGTTCGTATGGCCTCGACGGCCTCGGGTGCGGGAAGGAGCGAGGCTGTGGAGGACGTGCGGTTGTCGTGCGGGGATTGGTACGGATGGAGATCAGGATTTATGGTGTTCGGAACGGCGACGGAGGCGGGGGAAAGGTGTGTCCAGCGACGGTGGATATCCGCCATCTCCGGCGACGGTATAGAATGGAATGAGGTTGACGGTCAAAGATGCGGTTAATTTGGCGGATGGCGAGGTTGCGGTTGTTGTTGAGGTGGGGCAGGTTACACAGGCGAACTGAATTGTGAATGAACGACGACGAAAGCGTTAAATTATACTGATCTGATTTTGATTTCCATCTCGAATACCGATTGTGATCATGACCTTCTTATATTCTTCGTCTTCAACCGGATGCGCACATCTGTAACCATCGATACAACTTTTGCGCAGGTTGCATTGAGTTTTCTAGACCGCCAAGCGGAGGTGACGAAAGCCCATTCAGCCCCCCTGCTTCACTTGATCAATGCCATGGCCATCCTTGCCTGTCGACCAATCCTGCCGGCAAACCGGTACGGGCCTGGTTCGAACGCTGCTACCGAGCTAGCTCTAGTCAGCTGGTCGCAGAATGGCTGTGCGCAAATACAACATTCGATTTATTCGGGCCATCCAATCGAAAACGATCTGACATCGAAATGCGGAGCCGAAATGTCAACGTAGGCCTCTTATAATCATTAATTTTCAATCGCTCTAATAGGTGTGCGAAACCGACACCGCAGTTTTCTATGTTTTAAGTTCGTCAGGCATCTACCTGCAGACGCAACTGTAGCGCAAACCGGACTTAAGAGATTTACTTCACCTTCAGCAATTGACTCAACGATGCGGACGTGTATTGACTTGGATGATTATTCTATTCAGGGGAAAAATAATTAAGGCGTCGCTGATATAATACCGACAATAGGAAAGCCAGTTGACGGTTCCCCTGTTGAAACAGCAGGGAATACGTTCTCCGGAATATCAAACGCGGCGTGCTGACATATCCGATATTATGTAACGGGCAGTATAGTATCAAGAAAAACGTAAAGGGAAACCGGAACCGATGAGATTCGTATCCTAACAATAAACGAGAATAAAATGGATTACAACTCTATGAGTGAATTGATATGCTTCCCTCGCGTGTATGGGCTTGGTACGTAATATTATGATTGAGAGTAGAACATGAGGAAGGAAGATTCAAATCCCATTACCAATGAGATTTGAGGGGGTTTGGATGATCGATCAGGGAAGAGTATCGTATCGTATCGCGTCGACGCGTGTGAGAGGTTGCTGCTGCTGTATGTAGGATGCTGATGAAGAAATCTGAAAAAAAAAAAAAAAAAAAAAAAAAAAAAAAAAAAAAAAAAAAAAATGAAAAATGAAAAATGAACAATGCACCTCGAAACCTATATACCCATTCCCGCCATTTTAAACAGTATATGCGTAAAACAAATAATAAGATAACTTGTAATGTAACCTGCCCCGGGAAAGAAAACCATATACGCAAGCTAGCTTTTAAAAAAAACATTTTCGCCACATTACCATTTTTCTGCAGACCGTAGGTTGTATAAATTGAAGATCTTAATCTTCAATTTCGACAATCCTCTCTTTAACATCTCGCTTCTCTCCGTCTCGGGGCATCATCACCTGCGTTCTCAGCTGCTCCTTCGCAACCATCACATCGTCCTCCCACTCCGCATAATCCAGATTGCCTCTCTTCATGAACAAACTATCGGAATAGAAGCTGAAGTTGTCCAGACCGCGGACCTTTCGCATCTCATCTAGCATGCACAACCTCCAAACTCTCGTCGATCGAATGCTAATATTATCCCCGTAAGCGTAGAATCTTAAATCCTTCAGCCCGGGCATCTCCTCGCTGATGATCCGCCATATCTCCTTCCACGTCTTATTATCATACGGCGGGTATAACGGGATCTTTCGCGACTTTTTGCGTTCAGCGACGAATTGTTCAAAATGCGTGACGTTGTGCGACAGCTGCAAATGGCGGATCAGCTGAAAGTGTCGAGGGGATATCGAATTTCTGAGGTGTAGTAGCATATCTAGCGTGTTCACGCAGAACATGTTGCTCGAGTACAGGTAGTCCGAGGCTTCGAGGTATACCTGGCGACAGGCGAAGATCAGACCACCGCTGTACGAAGCGTACAGGGCGAGACGTTCGATGCGGTCCGGATCCTCGTAGGTGGTCGGACGGCTGTACGTCGGTGGAAGACAGAGGCGGTTGTAGTCGGCTTGGGCTTCGGTTCTGCAGGACCACAGACGGCTGTCAGCGCATGGGTTGAAAGGGTTGTTGCAGCGGACGTGGCTGAGGGAGTTTTTGGTGTTGATGAGGTGGAAGGTGTTACCACCCAGAGCGTATTTGTAGATGAGGTTTCGAATCTCGCCGGGGAGTTGGAGGAGTTTCGACGCGAGCTGCGGTTCCGGAGGGCCGACTTTCTTCTCATCCTTCGACGACGTTCTCTTCGAGATGAGCGGGAAGTTAATCTTTGGCTTTTTGGGTTCTGGGGGAGCGAGCGATTTGCGTAATTTGTATTTTTTGCGTTCCGCGTAGAGTTTCTTCTGGACTTTGGTCTCGTCTCTAGCGAGCTCCCAAAGCGCTTCGCCCGAGATCCAGACAAGACCGAAGGGGACGAAGATACAGAAACCGATCGCGTTGATGACCTTCCGTGTACGGGTTCGTCTGACCATGTCGACGGGAGTGGTTCCTAGCCAGAACCTGGTTGTTCTCCAGAGGAAGGAGCCTCCCCTCTTTTTTTCGGTTAAGCTGTCGAGCGCGCGCGATCAAGGACCAGAGACAGAAGCAGCCCGAATATGTCCACGGAAAAACAAGTCCTCTCTCTGTAAGCTGGGTCTAGGGTTGGTATCCGGCCAAAAAGGAGCGGAAGGAAAAACGGCAAACGCAAAAACGAGAGTTGATATATAATATATAGGTCGAGAGAACAGGTCGAAGCGGGGTGCGTGTGGTTTGTCGGTTGTGAAATATCGTGGGAACAAGGGATTCCTCCTGTTGCGGGCTCGATAATATCCCTGTCAGCCTGGCTGAGAGCCAAGTATCCTTTGGGTCAGGGTTGGTTGGGTGTCTGCTTGGTTCCAGGCGGCGAGCCAGCCTCGGTGGAAAAGTAGCAAACTGCCTTCAATGATCTTCTGGCGCTTTGGATGAAATTTAGCGAGAGAGAGAACAGGTCTTTAATGCAAAATGACCCTGTGATAGTTGTGATAGCGGGGGTATGGATGATGATGCGATGCGATGCCAGTTTGGCAGCTGTGGGTCGCGGGATGCCAGGTGTAGGAGGGCGGGAAATGGGACGAAGATGGTGTCGAGAGAGTGTGCGAGACGTCCAGGAAACGACGAGATAATTCGATGGAAGCGACCAGGAGGTTGAAAGGAGAGATTGGTATTGATAATGACAATGATAGTGATGATGGTGATAATATATAATATGACGATGGCGTAGGATAGTGGTGACGAAGAAAGAAAGAAGAGAAGAGACGGCGAAGAAAAGAAGGTTGAAGAGGCACAGACTACTACTTACTACACTAGCGACTCCGGTCCGCGCTGATTGGAAGTCGTTCCCCTGAACGAGTCGAGTCGACGACGGTCGACCGGATTAACTTCTTCGTTCTTGCTCATATACCCGCTAGCTGCATCAGGCTGCTGTTGTTTCGTCTTTTCGTCTTTTCGTCGTCTCTGTCTTGCCATGAGCGGCAGGCGTGTTTGTAATTCGACCAGTCTCCTGAATACTTAACTTACTTACTTCCCCATCTCGTATATTCCCGTATATCTCGTCGTTCACTAATACACGAATACGAATTGAACCGAACCATAAAAGACCGATCGAAGACTGATTGAATTCAATTGAAGACGTCTCAATCGAGACCTGAATACCTTCCCAGCGAATGAATCCGCCGTAGACTTGCTGCCACGTTTTTGCCATCCGGGCCAATCAGTCGTTTATTCACCGCCAGCAGATCAGCCTCGAACTACTTCTTCCACCGCGAAGCCGCTCTTCCCGGATGGCCGAGCAGTCGCCGTTGTCGCTCGGAGCAAAAGCGCATTCATGATCAATTGTGCTGCACGAACGCCGGAAGGAGAGCCCAGCGGCGGCGAGTCCAACTCGACAAGACGCAAACCCGAGTCTCTCGACGGTTCTTCTTCTAGTTGATGGCTTGCTTGACCTTTCCTCTTTCGGCATGCCGTCTGCTCACAATCGCGAGCGCTCGCAGCAGCCATGCGATGTTGGTTCGAAGACGACCTTGAAAAAATCCCGCCAAGAACCAGGTTGCCGGATTTCTCAGAACCATCCGAATTTGGGCCTGCAAAAGACGTTACCGCTTTAACAGAACCCTGTTTAGGATCCGCCCTAGACTGGATTCGCGTTGAATCAACGTTGAAAGTAAACCCGAGACTACAAAGTAAAAATCGTGGCACTGCACTGGCCTATCTTATTCGCCAATATTTTTGGTTTCTTCGCGATGCTACGCGAAAAGTGCACTTTTAGAACGATCGACCGAGATTCTTCACTTGAAAATCGACTCCTTTCGCTTCAACGTCCGACTAAAGACACCGTATCGACATGTTTGCAAGCTTGAGGCTTTCTCCCCTTTCTTATTGGGGGAAGTATCGGATTTTACAAACGCACATGTGATAGCGGGAACGTTGTTATCTGTTGCACCCAAGCCCGCAAACCTTGAACTCGATGCATAGTGCGACCAAGATAACCAACCGTCCAAAAAACATGTTTTTGCCCGAATTTCTCATCGTGGTGGTACAAGATGGGTGGTGGTGGTGTTTACTCACGCGAGACGTCTTGAAAATCCCGCCACCATCTGCAGTACGCAGCGGGCTCGAACGACGTCTCTTTGGGCAATACACGTTTACTTCCTTTGAGTTCGGAAGAGAGAGCAGCAAGACAGCACAGTTCAGAGACGACAGCACGATATTTTGACGCGTAGTTTCAGCAACGACCTCCTGTTGCTTTAAAAATAACCAAACTTTCTATTCACGCTAAGGGTTCGTAGCGCAGTTGGTCACTTCTTGATCCCAAAGTCGCTTCTGGTTGCTACTATAGATGGCAGACAGGCAAGGTTTATAGTCTTAGCGAGGTGGACCCCAAACTATTCATCATGAAGCTTTCCCAACCGAGACTAAGAGTGCGCGCAGATATATTACAATTTATATCTTCCCTCATAGTGATCGACTGTAATAATCAATTCTGGTGACATAATAAACTGCGGTTTAATGGATACAGGAGACATTTCCATCGTAATTTCGGCCCGCCTCACAGATGTACAGATTACTTAGTTCTCGCTAGCCCGTATTGCTCTATACCGCGTTTGGTCTTCTGCAGAACGGCCGGTGACCAACTTGTTCGCTCTTCCGATAACTAAAAAATTCGAAATTTCAATCCAGATTGTGAATCCTTTCGTTTCAGAGAACACTGCCTTCCGTTGAAATTTGCGAATCTAGCGGCTTTCTCCTGATATATATATATATCATTCGCATTAATTCTTGGGTGTCGCAAGTGTTTATCGATGTTGCGAATAGCAGACCCACCATCATGTCAAAAAATATCATCTACATTGCTCCACGCTGACAGAATCCGGAGAACTGCCCTGCCAAGTGCTCTATAACGAGGTGCTGGAGCTCCTCACGGACCCTATTTCTGAGACTTGAAGGGCTACCGATCGAGCCATCTATTTCCCCTGCGTCAAAAGGCTAGATTTGCTGCTGTGTAGATGCAGCTTATGCATGCCGCAGTAAGATCTCACAGGTTCTTGTCCAGAAGCGGCATGGTAGGCGGCCATCTTTAAGTTTTCCAGTTGATTATTCAACCGCACCAAAAAGGAATTCCAACCACACACTCAACACAACTCCCGCTTACCATGCTGGTTGAGGAGATATGCTTCCTTTCGACCGCTCCCCCGCAAATAATTAACGGCCATTAACGATATCTCGCAGCGAATTTGTCCCAATTTCTCGTTTTGAAATATGCAGGAACTAGACCCATACTTCTATTTCCGCGTGGGAGCTTCCTCTGGTCATTTATCCGCGAACGCAATTCGTCGTCCTCTGCATACTACTAGTTTCGTTTTCCAATACCGAGGGCTTAGATTCCAAACCATGAAACCCCGAACATCCAATCTCCACCCTCCTATATCGATTGCACTTGGCCAAAAGAAATGATATCGTGCATCCGGAAAAAAGACCCACAAAATTGCACGTTGTCAGCACGATCCCACCCTCTGTCCACTTGATGAGACGGGATGAGTGGCGAAGGTCCATGCAAATGCATTGACTCCACTGTATTCCTTAAGTTCCTCTCGCTGTACCTCATGGTACTCCGAAAACCTGGTATCGCTCGTCAAAATGTCCGACTGACATACCCTGGCTACATCTGCACAACCATGGGCGCTCTGATGAGACCCTGAAGCCGGCGAGGTTTAAATAGGACGCTGCCAGGGCGATCTTATCCGAATCCCTTTCTCTTCTATCAGCAGTCCCTTCAACTTCCCTCTTCTGTTAATCTATATATTTGCCTCTAGGCGCCCTCTATCATTTACTCGTTTTTGATTATCTATCTGTCCCATCGATCGTTTCAATTCAAACCACCTCCTTCAATATTCTTTGATAGATATTGGGGAGAGTATTATCTGCTTAGCCTTATTTCGGTGTATGTCCTATCGTAGGCTTTAACATTGTCTTTCAAGGATACACTATCGGTCTCTTCTCAGGCGCATTCACTCGCGTCATCTTGCAATCATGCACATTTCAATCCTCTTCCCTGTTCTCTACCTCGCCTCCTCCGCTGCTTCCCTCGCAGCTCCAGCACCAAATGCTGACAGCGGAGCTAGTGCCGGAGTAGTAACCGGGAAACAATCAGCAAAGCGTTCTCCATTCACATTTGACGACTTCTTGTACCTTTTTCTCCATCCCGGCACACTTCCCGCAGGTAAAGTCCAAGACCCTAATCCTAGTACCGACGGCAGTACCACTTGGCAAGGCCAAGGTGAAAATAGCGGCCAGGGAACGGTACCCGTGGAAGTAAACGCATTCTTAAGCCCTGTCGGTGCCCCCGTCGACCCAGTGATCGCACCACCAGTCCAGAAGGACGATGGGCCTGTCGAGCTTTCCGCAATCACGAGTTCTGGTGGTATTGGATCCACGGACGGAGAACCTGTCAATTCCGCGGGTGCTGTCCAGAAACGTCAAGACGGCTTCACAAAGGTCTACCGCCGTTCGGGTACCCTTTCCAGCGCCTCCGGTTACGGATTAAGAATCGCTCCAGTCCCCATCCTACCGGAGAAATCAATGGGCGACGCAGCCGTGCAAATGGCCAAATGGCTCGAGGATCTGCGCCGAGTTCTCAATATCAAACCGCCCGCACCTACGAGTAGTCACATCGCTCGTCGTGACATCGATGCCCGTAGCCCAGCAGCCTCGGATGAGATTCTGCGAGCCCACTTTGAGCGCCAGGTTGATACTTTGTGGCTCAATCTCGGTGGCTCGCCTGAAGATCTCAGACGGCTCGATAATCCCCAAGCTAACGGCCGAAAGGAACGCCGCGATCAAATCTCCTCCACCTTCGAAAAGAGTAAAATCACTCAACAGGACGTCGACGACCTTGACGAGATCATTGAAGCTCTGGGAAAACGTGAACCGGTTCTCGATGCCGTTGTTGAGTCCAAGGCACTCGAACGTCGTGCTACTTATTACTATCCCGCCATCAACAGGACATTCAGACTTCTAGCGATCCCACCCGACTTCGACGATGTCGCGAAGGGTATTCTCATCAGTCTCTTCGGTCTCAAATTGGAAAAGAAGCGCGAGCTGGAAGCTCTCGAAGCTCTAACCGAGGAAATCACAGAAGCAGCACTCGATTCCGCGACCCTGAAACGCCGCGGTCTTGAGGGTGCCACACCCCCTACAAATCTCAAGAAACGCAGCGACAGCTTTGCCAGCTTCGCTGACTTGGTCGACGTCATGATAGGTAAACTCCGTGAACCGGATTTCCAACCCTCAAAGCGAGATCTCGTCGAACTTTCGGAAAATACCATCGATGATAATTCCCACTCTTCTCAAGATCGAGAAATGGATAACCAGAGCCGTGTAACACTTATGAACACCATCGCCAGTTCCAGCGGCCACCGTGGTAGCCACAATCCTACCGGAGTCATCGTCTCGACCAAGAACAAGGCGTATGAGTATCTCTTGACAAAACTTTCCGGTTTCACACCATCGAATCAAGACGTTTTCCAGGTTGACCTCGATCCGGTCACTCCCAAGCCGCGATTCCGTCTATTCTCTTGGATTCAGACTCTCGCCCGTTCATTCAGATCCATCGGATGTCACAAGAATCTTAACCTGGCAAAACACAACATCCCGACCAACCCCCAGCCGTTCAACTGGGATGCCGAATCTCTCCGTGGCTCTCTCGATATGGTTCAACGTATCGCTGACGACACAACGGAAACAGACTCAAAGCGCTGGATTGCATCTGCAATCCTCTCCTCTGCCAATCAGATCCGAGATGCCGTGATCCCGGAAATCCAAGAGGTATCCCCACTACTCAAATCCAAACGCTCCATCCCGGAAACACCCAAGAAAAGCATTTCCGCCCGCCAGTACAGCTGGCCATCCTGGTTCCTAGACCTCATCAAGAGCAAAGACGACGGAATGCGATTGCCGCACAATACTAACAATGATGTCCCTGGTCTCACAGAACTCCCCGTTATCAAAAAACGCGAAGATTTCTCAGATAGCCTCGCCGCATGGTTAAGAATCAAATTCAGCGCATGGAGACCAATCATAGATCCACCTCCTCAAGGCACCGAACCACCAGCACCGGACGGCACCGTCGTAATACCCGGCAGCATAAACATCGGATCCGACAGCGCCGTCGGCTACAAGCAGATTAAAAAACGAAGTTGGAATCGCGACTCCATGGCTCCATGGATTAAATTCAAGTCTGGCTTCCTCCGGCCGGATCTCGATGACCCCAAAGGGGACGAGCAGAGTACTGGCTCCGGTGATTCCACGAAAAAACGATCTGTTACCGCAGTTAATTGGACACGTGGGTTGGTGAGGGGTATGGATCGCAGGATCGTTGAGACGGTTGGGGAGGCGCTTGAGAAACGTGGTGGGAAGAAGGATAAGAACAAGAAGAACAAGAACAAGAACAAGAAGAAGAACAAGAAGGGGAAGAAGACCGATACTGTGCTGGTTCCGGATGTGGATAATACTATTGGGTCCAAGTTGGGGGATCCTCAGCTGATGAGGCTTTCGCCTTTTAAGGAGTAATTGGATTATTTATGGGTTTTTTGGGTTCGATTCTGGGAGTATTGGGCCTGTACTGTACGCATGGACGTTTTTTGGTGCGCATCATATTTTTCAGTCAGTTCTTCTTAATATTTACTTTGATGGATCTTTTTTTCCTTTTATATTTATGTTCTTATATTTCTGGGCATTCTCATTTGTTCATCTGTGAAATTTTATGGCCTGAAGTCCGAAGAACAGCATTCTTTCAGCAGTCCGGAAAAACTGTATTAAATATATTCTGACATTAAATTCTCTTACAAGTTTTGGAGCTCTATTTTGTGTGCAATTGGACAGCCTCGAGTCTGCCAATTGAATATTTTTCCCAGGAAAATCTAACGGCGCGTGCACTCACTTCTCTTGACGCAATCCTTGAATCCTCCTCATGCTTCGAAAAAAAAAAGAAAAGAACTTCTACCACAGCCTTATGGCAAACTATTCATCAATTTAATATTAATACCAAATATTACAAATCCATAAAACACCCAGATATTAAACCACCAGAACCGCCGTTGTCGATACTGTTTTCTGGATTAATTTTCTGTGGTCGAGAGCTTGAGTTAAGGTCGAAGTGGGTCCGAACTGCCTTTATGTGATTACTGATCGCAAAAGTCCACTATCTACCGTCGCACAACTCGAAAGGAATCGTACCGCGGACGTGGGAATTCGCTTCCGGACCGGGGTATTGAACTTTGATTTTCTAAAATCAATAGAAAAATTTAAAAGAAAAACGCTATTCAGAGTTATGCAAGATAATGATAGGATACAGGTTTTTCGGTGACTAAGTTTTGTTTGCCTAGAATATAATGGCGCCATATACCGATCAATTGAAGAATACTCTTGAAGGTTGTGGCTCTGTAGGTCTGTGCATCGTGCAGATGTATATTATGGGAAAAAAATTGCGACAAAATTTCTCAACCGATCGATATCAGGTGAAACTTATAAATGCGAGATCGAGATATATTTTGAATTCGAAAAGACTTAGCTGTACCGGTATCCATCTTGTGGAATCGGGTTCAACACATATGTAAAAGTAAACCGGGTACCATATTAATTATAAAACAACTACTAGGGAGGCAGGAACTGCACAGATTGGGACTGGAAGTACATATCAGTTATACCCGTACCTGGATCATACTTTCACGTCGAGGAAAAGAAAATCCGGGCATCGGCACGGATAAATCTGGATACTGCATTAGCGTGCTTGCACATGCTGATAATTGGGTAACTGGTTATGGATATTTGAGATAGATTCTGTTCTGGGGTAGAAAACCTGGAGTTTATTTGTTGGATTTTGTGGTTGTATAAAAGATACCCGCTGGGGTTAGGACTCGGAGGTGCTGGAGTTGAAGGATTGGTCGAGGAGATGTGCATGCGCATAATCTATATCGTATGTCTTTTTGATCTATTGATTGGGAATACGTGGATCCTGTGACTATCTGATGATAGTACCGATTGAAGCTTGTGCATGCTGTGTCACTTTATGACATCGATGGCTTAATATATCAAAGCCACAGGTAGTAGCAAGATCAAACGAGACTTGTTTACAGCACCAGTATACTGCCGAGCTGCCACCTTCGTGGTCCTGGATGGTGAATATAGCTATAGGTGTCCAATCATACAATTTCTCCCAGCCGCACCGTAAACAGCACCCTGGGCTATACTGCTGCGTCCGTCGGTCTATACCGATAATTTTCTGCAATATAGAGATGCTCGGTTACAGAATCGAAAGTGAAGTGTACTTGCGAGCACAAAAAATGACACGGTGACTGCAGACGGAAGGAAACCGTGCATAACGGGAACTTTGGCAAGCTTCAAACTTGCTCGTCTGCCGAAAGATCGGGGACGTCATACTCCGTATAAAAGGCCATTTGTAAGCTGTGGCGTGAGTATTTGTCTATAAATACCGAATATTTTCCCTTCTTCATCAGCTATTCTCATCAGCAACAGCTCTTCATACAATACAGACCTTCCTCATTTTTCCTGAAAGGTTTTCTTCTCTATCTATTACCACTCTCAAACCTCTCAAACCTTCTGAGAATGAAGTCATTGTTGATATTCTCCCTCTTCCTGTTCGGGGCTGTGACTCAAGCAGCTCCAGCTGATTGGAAGCGTGAAGCCAGCCCAGCTGATTGGAAGCGTGAGGCAAACCCAATAGCTGAGGCCGCCAGCCCAAACTGGAAAAGAGAAGCCGGCTCACCCTGGAAGAGAGAACCGAAGCCAGAACCTATATGGCCACAGGGCTGGAAGAGAGAACCAAAACCAAAACCGCAAGCTAGATGGGCACCAGGCTGGAAGCGATCGCCCGGTCCTCCATGGAAGCGTGAACCACAGCCAGAAGCGGAACCCCAAAGAGATTGGAAGCGAGATGCCAAAACCGGCCCTCCGTGGAAACGGTCAGGTGAGATTGACTTTATTCCTTCTGTGGAAAACTTTGCGAAGTGAATATGGGTGATTAATATTTCGAAACCGGTGTCATGTGGGGGCAGACTGACTGAATGGTTTGGTTGAAGTATGGCGAGTTGGCGTTTGCGGGTGGACATATAGAGTCAGGTTTGGATTGAATGGTTGTGAGGTTGGAGTGCATGTACCTATTGGTCTAAAGTTGGGACGGGGGACCTTTTTGTAGGAGTGCGGGATTTTTTTTATATTTTTATTTTGGTTATATGAATGAGGATGGCTTGTATGTACATCTCGCGTCGGGAGCCCAAAGGAGTGTTCCCCCATGTTTGGAAATTATACTAGTATTGTAAAATTTCAAATACGATTGAATGCAAGTCTCTAATTTGATTTTGGTTCGATAAATTCATAGCCGCATGACTAAAATAAAGCCATAGAGTGGTTCAATGCATACGGGAAAACTTTGCCTAGTAAGATTTCAATTGTTTTCGGATAACGAGGACTCGTAGAATACGATAACTATCGATCGACTCCGTGTCATCTCGACGATGGTTCTCCTGATTAAGAACTCTTACCTAGTTTCGGTTCCAGAATACAAGCAGTACTAATTGTCATAGTAAGAAGCAATGTGTATGCAGATTGAGCAAGAAATTTGGTTTGTTCTCGGTGCAAGCTGAGAACGAGACCAGTTTTTGTTGGATTTTGTGTGGAAAACTTCGTTGTTTGGTGATGAATTTCACGCTGTTTTGCCAGTGGAATATATATCATAAGACTGATAAGGATTTATTTTTTAGCTTATTACATCGACTGAACTCAAACTTCTATTTTTTCTTCCATCTCCTTACAGTTCTGCATCTCCACCATTCGATCGCCAGATTCCATCTTCGACATTTTCAAAATCGAGATCTTTCTCAACAAAGCATGTACAGTTTACACCCAGCTAAAAATGGACAGATGCGAGCAACTTTTCGTCAAGTTCCCACCGAGTTCTCCAATCAACATCGTGGAGGATGACGCTGTGACCCCTATCCAAGACTCGCTGTCTTCCCTCCATCTGGAGGGTGGAAATACACAACAGCCATTATCCCCTTGCCAGCCGCCTGCCGCTATTGCAGACAGCCACGGTGCCGAAACACTTGAAGCAGGCGATGCTTTCCCGCCTGTGGAAAGTGTAGGTCAGGGCATTGGAGCAGCCAAACGGCACTTCTTAAGCGAGTGCGCTCTTCGTGGTCTTGAGGCCGGGTAAAGTGTTCGGGGAGACGACGAAAGTACAGAGCTATGGCTTTTGCCTGGAAGCTAGACACTCGAAGACGAAAATACTTCGAACGCGTGGGGGTAAGACACCCGGAGAGGCTATCCAGCGCATGATGTCTCGCTTTCTGAGGAGGCTTGATGAAATTGCTTTGGGTAGAGGTTCTGAAGAAGAGATCAACTAGTGGTTAGAGTGTCAATGCGCTTAATTTAAAAAAATATAACTTTATTACCACAATTACCCTTAATTATATAAATATGAGAATTGATATAACAGCTTCGTAATGAGAGGTAGGTGAATGTGCTAGTAAGGAGACTGTGCTGCGTGGATCGATCAAAAAATCTATTCTGTTGGATTCTGTATGGTAAATATTATGATCATCACTAGGGGCAAAAGTAAGTATTTTTGAAGACTTTTTGCTGTGGTCAGAAATATATATAAATCGATGTGCCAGGCGTATAAAATTTTTCTCCTTTCCAACTTTCCCATCATCATCATCGTTTTTCATCACGACATCCCTCTCCATACTCATCACCACACATCCCCGCATCTCTAGCGGAACAATTATCTTCCTGCTTTCAAAATCTTCTTCTTCTTGAAAAAATTTCCCACAGAAAGACCGATACACAATGGCAAACAACGAGGAACTTTCGATGGGATCCCTAAGAGGGTGGGATGACGCCATGGAGGTTGATGATGGAATGGCACCCATCACCAATGCGATAGATTCCCTCTATTTGGAGGATACTAGCCAGGCATCATCTTCTCAATCGGTACCCGCCTTTGCCAGCGCATCCGATATTGGGAGTAGTGGAGCAGGTGAACCTGCTACCCTTCCGCCTGCCAATATTTCTGGTCAGGACTATGCCTCTGTCAGAGAGAACTATCTGAACGGGTGCGCCCGCCGCAGCTTCGGGGTGGAGATCGGATTTGGTAGACGGGGGAGGACATGGCGGGCTAAGGCTTTTGCCTGGAAGCTGGATCCTCAAGGAGATCCCATCTTCGCAGTCGGGAAGAGCAGAGAACGAAGAGTCGCTATTCATTACGCGATTCTGAGGATGCTGAGGAAGCTTGACTACCTTGCTTTGGACCAGAATGCGGAATAGGGGGTTAGGAGATAGAATGCCTATGCAGTTCGCATAGCAAATATAGTTTTAATATCACATTTAATTTATTATTGACCACACAAATTGTCCAAAGTGAAGAATTCAACTATGCCGAGTAGTTTCCAACGGTGATCTCGTTCATGAATTAATGGAGGGCCTGTCCGATTTCTCTTCTAGTGCCTCGAACTATGCCTATATCCAGTCTCTTCATAAAGCTACTGGCTAAAATCGAGTGTCGAATAATATTCGAGACTTATTAAAATTATCATGTGCGGATATAAATATTAATGGCTGTTGGATGAAAATCTTGTATTATTACTAGATTAAGTGTCTTTATGACCGTAAGCGGTCATCGGCGGATTAATAAATCCACGAGTCTGGTAGACGCTAGTTCCATAATCAAATCGATGATGTGTTGCGCTAAATACCACTGGTTTCCAACAATAGTGCAGAACAAAACCAACACAAATAATGCAACGTCTTGTTAATATATCTCGAAATAGACCCATTTTACGAATTAAATTGATGTATCTTGATCTTGAAGACATAATATCCTATATAAGTTTAACGAGAAGAGTAAATTAAAGCTATAAAAGTCATTAGTTAGTATATACCTTCGATTGAGCAACAGAATACAATGGTATAAATGAATTTTATGTCTTAGGTTTTGATATATCCTATGGTTTTCTGCGCCTCAGGTAGGTTGCTAGTGGAAAGTTTTACATAGAATCTGGTGGATGGCCGCTGGGAAGTTTTCCATCACTGCTATAAATTCTTCGTCCACAATTGAAGCATCCATCCTTCGTCATCCATCATTGTCTTCCATATTTCACCCTCACCAAAACAATCGCTAATAAAAACTTTTATTGAAGAATCGCCATCGCCATCATCATCACCACAATCATTCTCATCTTCATCTTCGTCGTCACTGAAATGGCCCAAAATTTCAACGACGATCTCGTCCGAGGGTACGAGCGGGTGACCCTCCGTCTTGCTGGGCCTCCCGAGCCAGAGACCCGGGCCATCCCCAACTCCCAAGCATCGAATCCTCGTCTGCCCGTACCAACGTACGGGACCGTGACAGTCCGTTTGCCGGGACCCCCCCCATTCCCTGTCGAGCAGGGGCAGGATGAGCAATCACTTGCACAGCTCCAGGGTGGCCAGGCCGTGGAAGTACCACAGTCTAGTGAGGGAAATGCTGCCGCTGCCACCGCACAAGACTTAGTTCCTGCCGGCCGCTGGAAGCAGCGTTTTATCAGGGAGTGCCGCCGCCGCCGGATTCTTGAGAAGATCCACTGTAATAAGAAGGGGAGCAGCTGGCGTGCCACCGTATTCGCGTGGCGAATCAATATCCGGGGCATCAGGCACTCCGAAAGAGGCGTCTCTCACAACCGAGATGAGGCGATTGACATTGCCGCCGAGTACATGTTGTGGAGGTTGGATAAGATTTTTGGGACGGGGGAAAGGAGTTTCTGAGGGCCCAAGGAGAGCCAATGTACACTAGACCAAAAACAAATTATTTTATATCAGTGAATTTTATACAAATTTCCAGAGGGTCATCCTCAAGTGTGCCAGTATTGAGAAAGAAGCGTAACCTCTTGTCGCCTAATTATCAGTGTTCAAAAGAAGGTTGAAGGGTGTATGGTCAGGATGTTGCTGTGGTGATGTATATCTGTGAAAGCCTTGGACTTCAAGGCAATCTTGCGGGTGTGAAAGATAAAAATGAAGGATGTCGATGGGGGGTGGCGGGGTGGCGGGGTTCGAACCTATGACATGCAAAAAAAATCTGGACCTAGGAGTAAGAGCAGTACGGTAGTATATTAAGCTGATTTGGCACTCTTATCCCAGCCGCTGTCAGAATGGCGAGATGCTCAGCCATTAAGCCAGGACCAGTCGTGGTTCATACAAACCAAATCTAATTCGCACTAGATATACTGAAAAATATTACCCTCCAGCTGGCGAGTCACGGGCATAGTACAGAGCCCTCACTCCCACGTCTCTCCATTCACAAGACTACTCATATTATCACTTTGGAGACAATGCTGGCCCCAAGACCAGTGAACATCAGCCGCTGATTAGGTAAGATCATTATCATTTCTATCATCATTAAATCATTACTATAAGCATTTCTAACAGGATCCGCCATTAGGATACATGGTATCCAGCAACTTCAGTACTAGATCTAGCGTTACCTCTACAACCTCGCCAATCAACCATCGAAGAGACCATCTTACAAGCAAATGTGCTTACCGCTGCTTCCACTGCAGCATCAAAAATTGTGGGCTCTCTCATTCTGTGCTTCCGCCAAGTTACACTGAGTAATATCATGTCACGAGTCCGTGGACCACAAGGGGTTGAGTGCCTATATTAGATATTCCTGAGAAAAAAAGGTCATGATCACTAAGTTTCAGAAATTGGCTAGAGAAGCTCACCTTGTCCGCATAGTGCATCGATAGATTCACAAAATTAGAAAAACCCTGTCTCCAATACAGCGGCTTGACAAAAATTTTACCAATTAATTTGGATCTCTAAACCCATCCATGTTCGAAATTTTCATAGAAAGGACCCAGTTGAAAGACTCAGTGGGAGACACGACTCAGTCCTTCGATGATGTCCTATCTGAAGGCGTTCAAAATACCATCCTGTACTTGATATTACGATAATACCAGAAGTAAACCAGATATTTCTTTGTTCGACTGATACTTTAGGTATGAATATCATAATTTCCTACAATTCATGTTCCGCATTTTCATACTCCGTATCAATCATCCACCTTCGCTATCAATTTTCACATCTTACAGATCAAAATCCCGATTCACCAAACTCTCAAAACTACAACACCGCTCTTCCGACCATCAGGCTGGAGACTTTCGAGACTGTCACATCGAAACTAGGCGGTTAACCCGGGGGCAAATAGTTACTCCCCGCAAACACAATGCTCCATTTCCTAAATAGTAAGAGATCAGTTACCACATGGTGAAATTAATCCCGCGACCACGGCTAACCAGACTCTGGATTCGATAATTCAAGGACATTGGCACTAATATCTCGGAGAAAATACTGGCAGAGACACCTCAAAGAATAATGCGAGTGCGGCAGTGTTCCCTGTTAGATTCCCTATTAAAGAAAAATACTGCAAACCGTGTCAAGGGATGTCGACAGGTTTTGGTCTGGAGGCAAGGAAACTGCAGTCCTACAATCTTCTGACCAATCCTTTGAAAAATCCAACACAGGATATGCAACCCAAGAAGGATGCAGGGTTCGCGAATCTCAGCCTCAGAAGGGGGTGATTTCCCCGCTCTGATCCGCATCGCATTCAATCCTCACGCAATTCCCTGTGTTAATTCAGAGAGAATTGTCTAAGTACTAGATATGTAAAAGAAATTTGCTTCCTCGAAACCAGATACGATGCATGCCTATTTGCTCCGATGATACTTTAGTATCTCACCCCCAGTACACCGTCTTAGAATTAAGTATTTAAGTATTTCTTTCTGAATTTAAGTAGTTCTAGACGTTCTTGCTAACTTTCTCTTCAAGCTAGTCTCTAGCTCTGCTGTACCACCCGGATAATCGGTAAACGCGAAGAGCCAGACCAACGCAGCGACTTCCATCCTGTAAGGTTTCTAGGTTGGTCAGCAGGTAAGCCAATATCGCTCATTTCCAGGCAGGCTGGCCGCAATGCTGGCCGCACGAAGCTCGCTTTTGTTGAGGCGTGCATCCGTGCAAGCCAAAAGTTTTCGACTGGCTTTTTGCACCGTGATGCATGACAGTCGCACACAACGGCGAAACCAGCCAATCAGCGCCAGCCAGGGTGCTATATAATATCGTGAATTATAGACGCCACGAAGGAATCTTTTTTGCAAGCCAAAACATTCGCTGGGTTACACAGGTGGAGGTCAAATAATCATTGGTTAGGAAACAGAGGAAGTTGTGATTGAAGCTTCGCAGGTTTTTGAAAGACAAGGACTTGCATTCTTGTCTGCCGGCATTCGTCCAAGCCAAAAACGCGGAAAGGATGCGGTCTGATCTGATGGAAGTCATTTGGAGGGATGGAAATATATTTCATAGGCCCCTCTCGCACATTAGCTCAGAGGAATAGGTCCTTTCGAACTATTAATTTTCTTTTCATCTCTTTATTTCCATTGCGATATTGCGACAGATATCATGGCAGAAAAACGAGAAGCCAATATCTCCGCCAACCCAAGCGGGGTGGCCGCAGAGTCGAAATCAGACGCTACGAGGAAAGAGCCAAAATCAGTTGCTAGTCTCGCGAACCGAATCGGGCTGCTTTCAGCCTTTCTCTTCTTCGCGAGCACCATTTTTTCAATTGTTTGTATGGGTTGGTTCGCATTTCTATGGTGGGGGACGGTTGAAAACTCTCTCTGGCATCGGATTGTTCTTAATAACTGGCTTGTCCGAGCTGTCTCGCTGCCATCTTCGTTGTTTCGAATCGCGATCGCTGTTCAAGCGGCATCTTGTTTGTCCATGCTTGCTGCACTTGCCCTAGAAAAAACATATGTTCCACTGCCTAGTGTAAGTTCAAAGAGTAAAATCAAATCTAATATACCTGCATATCCTCGCTAACTTCACCATTGATAATTATATAGCTCGCCGCGATATCGACGATGCGTGCCACTGCTCCTGGATTAGCCGACACTGTTTTAAAATTCATGTGGCCGCTGATCAGAGCCACACCCGGCCTTCGAAATCTCAGAACACTCTCTGTTGTCAGTCTTATCGTACTGATCACCATAACATCGTCGGTTCTTGGATTTAGTTCCACCATCCTACTGTCAGACGTTATCGTACAGCCTATACCGACAAAAGATGAGCCCGTTAACGTGGCAATTGATTTCCTGTGGGATGTCTCAACCACCTCAAACTTTGGCTTCCCTCTATTGTTTGGCGGTACCGCGCCATTTTACTATTGGCAAACCAGCCAACCCACACTATTCCCTACTTTTGCAGAGTATTCCGAGGCTCCTCTCACGGACCCAGGAATCTCCGATACGGGTGTCAAAATTCGTGCTTTTCTTCCCTTTATCGAGTCGCAAGATCGTACGAGACTGAAGAACTACAAAGGGAGAACGGTGGTTTGGGACTCGAGAGTAATATGTCAAAAACCGGTAGTCCAAAACTTTCAATCCCAACGTACTTCCGTCAATACTCAATCCATCACTGGTAATGTTCAAACGGGATTTTCGAACGACATAATCGAGCCTGCAGATTCCGGGAGCGCAAAGTTTACCTGTGGTATAAGATGGGACACTACCGCAATCCAAATCTGCCAGTTTGGAGGGCCAAGTTATGCTGGACCTACGGACCTCTATAACGGCGGCCTGAAAAGTGTATTTAACACACCTGGCAATACCGTACGGGGCGGGAGAGCGTACTTGCTGATTGCAAACCCATCAGCAGTAAATCTTGATACCTATCTCAGTGAAAATCAAGAATGGGCAATTATTGGGAAAATTCCGGCTCAAGACGATAGCGGTGGTTCCCTTGTGGGCAGCCTATGCTACGCCGCCATGGACGCTGTTGACCGAGACGTCGAAATATCCGGCACAAGGCCTAAAACAGAGCCGCGGTTTGCCGGCTACGATACATCGAGGCAACAGGCTAGTATCGCTGGCGGTGATGCCGCACCGGCTTTTACATTCGATGACACAATTACCCGCTTAATACCAGGTGATAGAACTGCTGAAATTCGTGGACTTTTCACTTTGGCGAAACCCTCATCTGGGTGGGCCCAAGATGTTTCGGATGCGCTCAGATCGGATGGGCCTTGGTTTCTTACTTCAGACGGAAGAAAGACCAAAGCTGACAGTTTCCTTACAACTGCGCTGAAACTCGATGGCTCAAGAGCCCAGGGCTTCACTACGATATACTTTTCGGATTATTGGATCAACCAAGGTTCTGAAAGCATCAAGAGTATGGAAGTTGGTAAATCGTGGATCGGAGATCTCTATACTGCAGCCCGAAAACATCCTGATGGAAATACGGCACTCGCTCTACAAGCCATATTCACCGCCATGGCTAGTAATGCATACTATGACTTTTTCCAAAAATTCAATCGCTTTGAGAGCGCAACTATAATTAACTTTAAGAATGTTTCTTCCGCAGGCGGCCCATATGGCACGCGAAGAGGTAGCGAGTTCGTTGATGAGCAACAAGGTCTTCTTACCGGCTATGTCAAAAATGGCACTCCGGTCGGGTATACCATCGTAGCGGTTTTCCTAGGTCTCCAGATCGTCCTAGCTGCGATTATCTTAGTTCGGTTCCTGGTAGAGACTACGGTAACCCGTATTGGTGATCCTTGGCAGGCTCTCGCACAGGTAGCCCTCGACGAATCCGACACTGGGATTGATTCCATCTTTGTTCTTAGCAGAAAAGTCAACGTGCATCGGAGTGATGTGGCAAAGGAGTTGGAAAGCGAAGAGAAGAGTCATATGCTGGTTGGCTTGGAGCAGACTGGAGACACCGTCAGACTCGTGAAGAAAAATGAAGCTGGAATTGCTTGAATCAAATGTTCAAGGTCGGAATCTACGGGAAAGTTCGGAATACGGGGTATAATGTTTGGTTGAGATTTAATAATATTTTTTGTAATCACGACATGATCTACCATAATAATTGGTACATTTTCATTTCGTTAATGTCAGTTATGAACTTGGCGATGTTTATATATATCTTTTCAAGCAGACAAGGCTAGGTTTATACCCTTGAGGCTAGACCTGCAGGTAGACGACCATTGATCAATTGAGCAAGAAAAGTGTCTACCTGAGCAATCACGGTTTAAAGTTTCTTATATATCCCGGGAGAAGATCTAATATTAACGGAAAAGCTAAAGCATATCGCATTTAGCCTCAAGCCCAGCTGCTTGAGGCAGAGGGTCGCATTGTTTCTTCGACCATGTAACATGTGCAAGTCTCATCTAATCAAAAATGTGGAAATAACCTTTTAGAACAGATGGAAGTCTATCTACTTGTGTTAATAATGTACCTATGCGGTTATTAAAATAGCCGCTTTTAACAGTTCATTAATACTAATCTACAGGTGACTGAGCTCCTCAAGCGCAAGCACGAATTATCGAGCGGGGATCGATTTCCAGGTTGTAACGTTGATTTCAGCGCTGTATCCCTCATAAGGCCAAGGTTAATTACGAAACTCTACCCGGATATCAATGAATTTACGTAATAAAGTACTAAACTAAAGACCTTGATCTCAACGGTTGTGTAACAAATAAATTTCCGAGTTGGCCCTCCGCGAATCCACGAGGTACCGCCTACAACGCACAATATCCAACATGATTACACCATTCTGCTAAACCGCCGGTGAGGCCGATTAGTAAACCAACATGCCTCCAGCCGTCGAATACGAATCCGGCAGGGATGCATACTAAACCTCAAGACCCCCGTCCCTCCACTTTGTCCAGCGAATGGGAGCTCTTTCATTTGAAATAAAAAAGAGGGTCTTCGATACGAAGTGGGGCTAGCGCATCCCGTTGGTAGTAATTTGGCCCACCATACCTTCCGTGCAAAGACGATAAGGGCTTGAAATAAAGCGAGATAATTCGAAAGTCTAAACAATATCCTGGAATGATGTGCAATACGCATTAGTATTGCGACAGAACAGAGTATTTCCCCGCAATCAGGCAGCTCTGAAGGTAAGAATTTAGCTCTCAATGGTATAGACGATGTCCGGATATGATAGGATACTCAGCTGCGCGAAGGTACAAGTGATTGTAGACTAGGTTAAGTATAAAAACAGAGCCAGAGTCCATTGAGATTCAAAAAAAATTATCACAGACAACTCCAGGTCCATCCAAACCTCTAAATACTTTTCTTGTGAATCTCCCATAATTACCACTCAAGATGCCTCTCTCTACCAATGACCAAACCAATAAAACCGCCGAGGACATTGTGACCACCCTCAAAGGCATCTTTGGGGACTTCCCAGGCATCAGACCCGGTAAGCATCGTTACCACTGTTCAAGTTGTCGCCGTTTAGCTGTCTGACCATTATCTGCTTCAGCTCATGCAAAGGGTACCCTCGTAAAAGGGAAATTCACCCCGACCCCCGTCGCCGGGGAACTCAGCAAAGCCCAACATTTCAACCAAGAGTCAACCCCACTTATCCTCCGGTTCTCGGATTCATCTGGTATCCCCGTTATCCCAGACCAGAACGAGAATGCTACACCTCGCGGGCTTGGCATCCGTTTCGACCTCGGAGGTCGCAAACACACAGATATCATCGCCCATTCTACGCCATTCTTCCCCGTTAAAACTGGCGAGGACTTTCTCAAATTCTTTCAATCGGCGGGGGCCGGCGGCGAAGTGCTGCAAGAGTTTCTAGGTTCTCATCCTGAGACTCTCGCGTTCATCCAAGCACCTAAACCTACGGCTGCGAGCTTTACACAGCTCAGTTATTTCGCCGTGAATGCATTCAAACTTGTGGCAGCTGATGGGAAAGTAACAACGGTCAGATACCGAATTGTTCCAACTATCGACCCTGTTTGGCTTTCTGCCGAAGAGGCAAATCCCAAGAGCCCGAACTTCCTATTCGAAGAATTGTCGGAGAGGGTAGCTGCTGGGCCTGTCGATTTGAAGCTCCAGGCTCAGATTGCCGAGGAAGGTGACGTGACAAATGATGCTACCGTTCATTGGCCCGATGATAGGAAGATAGTTGATTTAGGAACGCTGACACTGGAAAGCTCCGTTGAGGGGAATAAGAATGATGAGGATCAGAAGCATATTATCTATGATCCTATTCCAAGAGTGGACGGTGTTGAGCCTTCTGACGACCCGCTGCTTGATATAAGAGCTTCAGTTTATCTTATCAGCGGGAGGCAGAGGAGAAATGCAAAGCTGGAGTAATTGACGCTGTTCGAAAGATCTGTGTATATTTTGACTCTTTTAATTTGGTCAGCCTGTTTCCCTACGCCATCTGTACTTTTCATGTAGGTCGAATCTTCGCGTCGAGTGACTGGTTTACGAGACAAGGTCGAATCAGATAAACGAATGAATGGTATATAATATTCCTTTTTGAATACAACGAGTGTCTAGTTCATCTAAGAATTATAGGAGTGATTCTTGACGAGAAAGAAGGTAAATGATATCTTATATGACTGCAAGCACAAGCTAAGACGTCAAGACTTGATGTTTCCTTTGATCCTACTGATACTGGCGTGCCTGGGCCGCAATGTGATTGATGGATAGGTCCAGTCCAGGAAGGCAGTCCAGCGCTCAGGATAGTTGTCGAATTATTTGGAAACGAAGCGCTCAGAGCTGCCCAGCTCTCCATTGTACTCTTTTGCCGCCGTCATTCTAGATGCATAACTAGCTTCGAAACAGATACCCGGGTGAAGAACATTGAGCACCAATGCCGCCAAAACGACCATCCTAAATTCGACCAGTAATCAGTAACGTTCCAAATGTAGAATGACGGTACTTCTAGCCCATTGAACTTACAATCCTTCCAGAATCAAGAAATAGGTCTCATTGATCATGAGTCCCTCACCCCATCCATCAGCCATTTCCGCAATACGATAGATACAGCGAATATAGATCAAGATAGTGGCGACACCCAGTCCGATAAGAAAGGCTATGAACCGTTTGCTCTCTCTCAGTCCCTTCTGGCTTTCGTCGAAACTGTCACGTCGATTATAGGCTCGCCAGGCAAATTCTG
Source organism: Orbilia quercus (assembly GCA_036971405.1). Taxonomy (NCBI): domain Eukaryota; kingdom Fungi; phylum Ascomycota; class Orbiliomycetes; order Orbiliales; family Orbiliaceae; genus Orbilia; species Orbilia quercus. The sequence goes on from JAJTUE010000003.1 coordinate 1,999,451, forward strand.
CGCACAGAACCATGAACATAGTCATGGTGAATACCTGCCACGCCAAACCAGTGATAGTAATGTTGGTGCCAATATTAAGAACGTTATCGTCCTCTGAGGTAGAGGCGAGAGCACCACCGACGGATTGCATAACCAGGGATAAGATGTCGCAAGTGATAAAGATATAGGTGTACCAGCGGGGCGGGATACGGGAGATATCGGTACCGAAGGCGGTGACACTGGATCAATGGAACAAAGTAAATATCAGTTCTGCTCGTCGATTTCATTCAATGTTAAGAGAAGTTAACGGACACTCTGGCAAGACAGAGATAGATACCAGCGGCGTAACAGGCCGGTGCGAGCGTCAAACAGCAAATTTGAATCATGAAAGCCTGACCTCCGAGTCCTGTGAAAGGGTCGCTGGTGGCTCCGATGCGACCGATATAACCAAAAACCTCAACTATCTCAGGCAAAAAACTCTATTAGTTCATCCCTTCTATCTATGAGCCCTCGCGCCGTTAATACTATACATGAAAAGGACCTACGTGTTCCGCCTAAAGTCATAGCTACGAAAAAGCCCCAAGTTTTCTTCCAGATCCCAACCACAATGAAGCCAATGGTCGAGATGATGAAAAGTGCTAAAAGCACAGCGTTGAATCCTAACTTTGGCTTATACCCAAACATACTCTCCGAAACCGGGCAGGTTTCATAGGTACAATAGACCATGTCGGTGGGAAGGGTCGATCCAGCGCCATTCGAAGTCATCTTGACGATTCACGAAGAGGAAGGACCCGAGGAACTTAGAAAGGGTAGAGAGAAACGAAATAACAGATGATAAAGAAGAGAAGAAAGAGTACCACAATGGCAACGAAATGTATATTAAATTAGAGAATAGAGAGTTTACTGTCTGAAGGAAGGGATGGTCTCTAATCTGCTGAATCTGAATCATAGAAAAGTGGAAATTTCGTGTCATTTATAGACAAGTTCAGATATCTCACGAGCGTGTGGTCACTGTTGGTTGATCGCATATCGAATCATATCATAGGTTTCATTGAATACTAACAGTCCATATGTCAAGAAATGTGCGCAAAAAAATCAAAGTACATGGTCAATACTGCGCAATCATGTCGGAGGTTCAATGGCCTACCTGCAAATATCAACAAGCCTCCGAGACTTGCGTAACTCAATTTACAGAATGTCCTATTCAACAAAGCCGATCAAAACGGTGTCAATTACCCCCTTCTAGAAAAACTCTCCCTCGGATTTCCCCGTCCTCGTGTCAAGTGTTTGGCTTACGAGACAAGTTAACTCTCCGCCCTGATACCGGGACGGTCCACAAAGATATCCAAGATTGGATCAACAGGGCCACGTGCACGAAATCTGAATCTTGGCTTTAGAAGTTGTTTCCACCCTAGTATTACATAATTCCGTTTTCTGCAGACATAGGTGCATTAGGTGTGATCAATCGCTTTTCCAGGTTAACTTGGCCAGTTCATGAGCCTGCGGCCGGATGTTGACGACAGAAATATGGGTAGGCAATGTGACTAAACGTTAGGATGCTTATTTAGCAATGTTCCCTGGTTTCTTTTCTTTCAGACAATTGGCGGGTAGAAAATATGCAGGAGAGCAGCCCTCGAACGTCGACTTTATAAAAGCGTCGTCAGCTTCATATTAGCGAATATGTTGCGATGCCCCCGGGCTCTATATACTACAATTACAACGTGCATGAATTAAATTCTGACTGGCTGAACAGATAAAAACGAGACGAATTTCCGGGCCAAGACCGCCACGCCGCTGGTGCCAAATGAATCAGTGCTGCGTCTCTGACAACCTAATTTCGAGAATACTGAGTTGTTGTAGCTTGTGTGAAGAAATTCGTATTCGTCTCCAAGCCTTAATACGAAAGTTTTTGTGTTGAAGCGTTCGACCACAAAGCTAAATTGGATATGTATGATTGTTCATCCGCATGCTTGCGGCAGTTAAGGCTGAGGGTAATATACTCCCGGGAACCATCCCGACAGTCTAAATTCCAGTTCATATACTCCGTCACCTAGATATCAATATTGATCTAAATATCAAGTTATCCGATTGCGTTGGGCAGCCAAAGTACTTATAATATATAATTGATCGCAACTGCTAGCACTCGCCTATAAGTTCGCGCGCAGGTGCGATTCTTTCGATTCTAGAATCCGAACCACGAGAATCTACTACTTTATATTAACCGGCGCTTTAATACGAAAGGTAGAGTCTCTCTTTATTAGTCATGTACAAAAAGAAGCCCCTATCTCTCATGATATATGATAACCGATACCCCTGCAGTGCCGCTACCGACATATTTTTCTCTCTTTATTATATTAATAAAGCGAATTCGCAATTTTAGAAACAGAAGAGACCCACCCGTAGAATTCGAACCCCTGCCTGACACTCTTTGTACCTGCTCTGCTCGGCCTCATCACGTTCTTTCAATTCATGCCCGACCTATATATAACTCTCGGAGAAAGATAAATCTGCATGCAACTGTAAAGGACCGGGCATGCAGGCTCGAGTAAATATTAATTAATCGGATAAATATTTATAGAATCAACACGGCCGCCGGCCGCGGTTCCATGGCATATATTAACATGACATGCTGAGTACTATAGCTAGTATTATAATACACAAGGCCCATAAGTTTAGACACAGTACGAATTCAGCCTATAGCCAGTAGTGAGACTATGATGAAATCGAATCTGCTTGAGATATGAAGTTCGCAGGACACTTCAAAGTCGGGCACAACGTTTCATCGTATATAAAGAGATAGAGATATCGACGCAGGTTGATCTCACTCGGAGTACTTGGCGTAGTCGAACAAAATGGAGAAGGTATAATAATGATACTATTAGAAGGCCTGAGAGTCTAAAACTCTTGATATGAAAGTCCACTCGGCCTAATAATATTTGATTTTCTTGCGCTTCTTCCTCAAATTCAAGAGTGAGAACACGCGAACTCTCTAATCTAATATTACCAACATCTAAAACTTCTAATTAACTATTACATTGAGCCAATTGCAGCAGAACGAGATTGTCAAACCAGCCTAGATTCTAAATGCTGATCATCCAAAGGTCGGCCTGAGTCTGGTCACCACAGAAATACATCGCGGTACCGGCGCGCGGCTGATTCTTAGTTTCCATTCATCACTATCGCCACCTACTTTCTTCTTCGAAATTTTAGAGACACATATGTTTAATGAAAGGAGAGCTAATTATTTTATGTTAATTTCCACATTTCTGTACTAGTTTTGTCAAAGGGGGGGGAGCGTTCCCTACAAAAAGCGCTTGAGGATTGAGACAAGGGGAGCGCCTACATGACCATGTGGACCTGTAGTCGAGATCCGATTTCTGACTACCAAGAGAGACTCTTACGTATTCATGGCGGTAGCTGAGCCTCTTTATCAACGAGTTCATATTTTTATATTATTTAGCGCTTCCATAGTCTTAACGTTATGTCTTCCCGTTGCAGCTGTCCACGTAATCCCGCTTGGGATTTCGATCCAAGCTCGACTTTTTGGACGAAAACGTGTTGCCTAGCCATTCTGTAGGTATCAACAAGGTATTCTTATAGATTCATCATGTATGCATATTCCACGAACAAGTTGTCTCGTCCCTGCCAATCGAGCTGCATTTTATGATCCAAGCTGTAAAATATCTACAAAACATAACACGAGGAAAATCCGCAAAACTCAGTCTCGAAGATAAACCTCCGTCCATTACTTCGTCTCCACGTTCCTCTTCTTCACCCTTACCCTCAGCCCACCCTCCATAGGTAATGTCAAACTGTTCCTACTCCTCCGTCTCCCTACCTTCTCTACCTCCTCAAACTCCCAATTCCTCAAGGTTTCGCTCAGCACCCAAACACCCATTACCTCAGCCATCCGCTTACCCAAGCAGCTTCTCGCACCCCCATTGAACACAGGATACTCCGCTGCACTCTTCACTTTCAGCTTTATCTCCTCTACACCGTCCGTTACCACTGTCTTTTCAATCCATCTATCCGGTCTGAAATCGTACGCACCGTCACCCCATATCTTCTTTGATCGACCGTAGGCGTATGGACACCACACTAGCACGCTGTCGTGTGGTAGAATCGTACCGTCGGGGAGTACCATACCCGCTGAATTGAGTGTTTGTTTTAATTCGAACGGGACGGGAGGGTATAATCTCAATGTCTCCAAGAACACGGCATGGCTTTTAGGCGTCAACGCTGTGCTCAGGCTAGCGTATGTATGTACGGCCTCACCGGAGGCCGGTAATTCGTCAGTGATGTAGCTCGTGAGCTGTGGTTGTTCGAGGAGAAGGTGTAACATCCAAGTCATGGAGTTGGCGGTGGTATCGCGACCTGCTGAGAGGAAGTTTATGGCGGAATCGGCAACGACGTGGTGTTCGGGAACCGCGTCGAGGAGCATGTTTACCAGGTCGCCGCTGTCGTCTGGTGATAATGCTGCCGTTTGTTCGGTGACGGATGAATTGTTTTCAGTTTTTTCACGTTGACAGACGGCGAGTCTTACGATTTCATTTCCGAACGATTTGACTATTGATACTGCATTTCGGAATTTATGTCCGAAGAGATAGTAATTCACCTTCCAGAGAGGGTTCTGGAAACGCAGACCTGTGAGATCGGAAGCGTAGTCAAAGGCTGAAGAGAAGGGGTGAGAGTTTGACAAATCCATCTACATGAAGTTTACGGTTAGTAATAATACTTCAGACGTCAAAAGCTCAATTACTTGCTGTTTACGTACCCCAAAGGCAACTCTTCCCATAACCCGAGTAGTAAATTCTAGATATAGCTCCTCCATATCTACAACTCCTCCCGTCTCTGCAGCTCGATCGAGCGCTTCTCTAGCCCTCTCCCAGAATTTTGGGAATACCTCGTCGACGAGGATCTGCAGATTCGACCCAGCAAAAAACTTATTACCTGCTTTCCGCTGGATTTTCCACAATTGGCCAGATGCGTTTATGATTCCGTGCCCTGTTCACACAAGTTCATATCATATCAGTCTAAAACTTTTAATCGCCACACCCGTCTCGTTCCTAAATTTTCGCCAATACAAAAGCCGCCAACGGAGCGGGTAGGCGGCGATTCGGAACGAAAGAGTTCATACTACCAAATAAATGCCAGCTCCTCTCTTCAAAAAACGGACCCTTTCCAAACCCTTCACTGCCTTCTTTCTTCATGACAAATTCCAAAACCTCAGGATTACTAATAACAATCCCAGGTGGTAGCGTTGGGACACTAATCTCATAAGTTTCGAACCCAAACACGTCATTATGAATTTCGCTGAACCAGTCAAACAGAGACTGTCGGTCCAGAAGGAGAAACTTCAAGCCATTCCCGAATATCGGGAGGGTTCCTGGTGGTTTTCTAACACCGGCATCCAGATTAGCCTCCCCATTCGGTTATTGAAGCCAATACATCATCCGTGATGTCACACAACGAGCGCGAGATATGAAATGTGTTGAGAATGAATTTACCTCAGCGCTTTGCCATCTCTGGTGATTCGATGCAGTCGTCGATAGACGAATTGGTTGACGGCGTAGGCGACGCCCGCCGAGACTAGGACGTATGCCGCAAGCATTGCATTTCGTGTCGCACGATCAATCGATCAATCCCGGGTCGCAATTGCAATTGAAGTGCGAGCAAAATATTCCGCGACGTCTTTGTCTGTTGTTATTAAGTTGTGTTTTTGGTTTTTTTGTTGAGAATATTTTTTGTTAGCGTGGGGAAACTGCCGCGATATATAAAAACGATTGAATTGAGCTCATGCGCGCGACCAAATCGAACGTTTTTTTCTTCAACTGAAGAGGTGAGAAAAACGGAGCTTGCTCTTGCCGCACAGAAAAACAGGAAAACGTCACCACTTTGGTTGGTACCTGGGTGTATTGGCTGCAAGTAGCTGACATGGATGCAGGGTACCCATCCACACCGCTAGCTTTTAGTTGCCAGAGCAAGGTTTGTCAGTTTGATATTGATATCATGGTAACGTTTTTTTGACATGTGGATGCACTGTGCCAACATAGTAGTTTAGCTTCCTTGAGTTCCCAAGGGCACGGTTTTCGGGTATTACACAGAATATGCCGGGATCCGTAGTACTTGTCGGATTTTATCGAATCATGATTATTTTCGCCTGCTCATCTGCCAGAAAACCATGTTGGATTTTATGTATCCATTTGCGTTGTATCCTCGAGTCCCTTCCAGCAGTCTTAGTCTCGAGTTCAGGCGTGCCAGTCTCGTAACCAGACAGTCTTTTGCCCAAACTTGATACGCACTCGATATTGATTATACTAAGATCAAGATATTTATGTAATAATAACACTCCACTCTCCCAAAACGCCTTCCTTTCTACCGTTCCCCTCCTGTGCGTTCCTTTCTTCAAGACGCTTAACTCTCCTCACGAGTATTCCGACTCCAACAGGTCCTAATACAGTGCACAAAACAGCCGCCCAAACCGCAATCAAGTATATACTATCCTCTCCTTCCTCATACGCTATCCCCGTATCTTCTTTGTTGGAATTAAATATCCCGTTCGCAGAAGCTATCGACGCTATTAGGAAGGCAATTTCTCCACGAGCAACCATGGCTAGTCCTAGTATTAGGGAAGGATATATTGAAAGCGGCGGTTTTGGGGAATCCTTAGAAGATGCTGCTACCGGGAGTGTTTCTCCGGGAGGACTGGTTGATCTGTTATCCGGTTCGTTGGAGTCCTGAGGGTCTGAAGTTTGAGGTTCTGGTGTACTCGGATCCACGGGTTGGATAGATGCCAGTGTAATCTGGTCTGTATACAGGTCTGTCGCTGATGGTGAAGGTGGCGGCGTGGGTAAGCTCTCTTTATCATCATTCTTCTGCTCCGTCCCGAGTGATACTTTTGTCGGATTTTTGTCCTTCGATGTCAGTCTGAGACGGGGGTATAAATTTGCAGCGTTGAACGGCACATCCGAGAGTAGAATCCAAATTCCGGTGAACATCTTCCCGAGAAACATGAGAATGGAGTATATGATTCCTCTCCATATTATATTCCCATCAAACATCCTTTTTATAGGCACACTGAAGCCAATTGAAGCCTAAAGATTGATACACCGTTAATACCATCATGGTAAGAAGAAGTTGAGGAACAAACCTACAAAAAATAATGGGATGAAAACCCTCTCGACGATGGGAAGGTAGTATCTATCATATATCGATATTCCGCTGGTACTATCCACTTTTATTAAGGTGTCACCACTTTCATCCCACCACGTAACCAAGGCACCAGCAATAAACGCCCCAAAGAGTACAGACGCGCCAGAATACCCTGCCACGGCCACAGATGCTACCAGCACTGCAGTATGGATCCCCCATACTACCCCTACCGTGCGAAACCTTCCCAAGACGCTCTTATTTCCCACCACTATTTTACTAACCCATCCAGCCCCAAAAGCCACAATTACGATCCCCAAACTGGCCCCCACAGGTCTCGCAATAACGCCAGCAGTAATCTTCCCATCACCACCCAATCCCGACACCACCTGCACCATCACAAGTCCCACAACATCATCCATCATCGCAGCCGAAGTGAGTACCACCCCTAATCGGGTACCTTTAAACCCCGCGGTTTCCAATATCGTAAACGTCGTCCCGAGCGATGTAGCAGACAGCGCTGCACCAGAGGCGAAGCATTGCAGCAAAGTTGCCTTCGCTATAGGTTTGAGCAAGAACGATAGAGCTATCGGTACAGCTATTCCGGTAAGCGCTACCGCGATAGATAACGGCAAGTTCTTGACCAGCGGTTTCAGAGAAGTATTCAGTCCGCCGTGATAGACGAGAAGGATGAGACCCAAGTACCCCAGTTGGACTGTGGCGTATTGGATGTCAAGGGATATCCATGGCAGAAGGGGAGGTCCGAATATTATGCCTGTGAGAATCTAGAGTTTTAGCGGATAAGGGGATTTTACATTCTAGGAACGTGTTGAGGTGTTGGAAGGTGATTTTTGAAAACTTACTTGTCCGATGAGGCCGCAGAAGAGGAGGGAATTCAGGCTCCAATTGGCGATGTTGAGCAGCAGGAGGAATGATGATGTGATTAAGATGTCGGTCGGGGAAGGCTCGTGGTAGGCGAGAGAGGACGGCATGTTGCCATTGACTGATCGATTCAACTAAGCCTCTACTGCTAGCGCTCGTATGCTAATGTTTGCAGCTGAGAAGTCACAGATGCCCAAGCTACACCAATTTATACAAAAGTTCTATTCAGAGCCAAGGCTGGCAGACTATCGTAGATAGTCCACGTTCGAGATCTCACAGATATCACCCACCAATACCAGTAAAGGTCGGGATATATTCCTAGCATATCAGATAAAACTCCGCCCAATGATGATTACACTGCGCGGACATCATATCATGCTGAGACCCTACGTCAAAACCTCAGGCCGCAGTATCAACGCCATCAGCCGACTCCAGCACCATGGCCCTTCGACTTCCTCCGTCGTAGTTGTCACACTGTTAAAGTACTCCCACCCCATAACCCCTCCAAACATTCCCTGATACCGATCCATCAGCTCCGATAAGGAATCACACAGTACATCATCCGGCACCCATCCGGCTCCATTCCCCGGATTCGTCACCACCCCGACAACCACTTTCCTCGGATCCCACCCGAACCCCAGAATCTTCTCATAATCTTTTGTATCGTGCATATTACCCCATCCGCAGTAAAACTGGGTGTTATACCACGAAATGTACTTCCCAAACGCCTTTTCCAGATCGAAGTACGAGAATCCGGAGAGATGCGGTCGGAACTGCTGTAACGCTGTAGCCACGGGAGCCAAAGTGATTATAAACCCCGGTCCGAAATCAGACTTCAACCGATCGATGAGCCGGATGATTCCCGGTAGGGACATCGGTTCCTCCACGTCTAGATCTAGCCCGTCGAGGCCGGCATACTCGATCATCGCTTTCAACGGGGCGTAATACGTTTCGAACTGGTCGGCCGAACTGTCTAGTCGTGTGTACGACCCCTTCGCGGCACCACCGAGCATGCCGAGGATTTTAATTCCACCGACTTGTAATTGCTTACACTCCTTCCAGAGTATCAGGTGTTTTTCGGCGTTGTAGGGGTCATCGTTGAGGGTTATGTCTGTCGGGGAGGAGTTTAGGTGGATCGCCGCGATTATAACGTGTGTGACGCCGCATTCTGGCTCTAGAAGGGGTAGGATTGAGACGTAGGCGTTATCACGATAATGGGTTTGGTGGTAGCATACGATGCGAGTTTGATGGACGGGTTCTGAGCTGGATGAAGGGTCGGTGGGGAGGACGGGTGGCATGGTTTCCTTTTTCTGGGGGGGAAGGTCGCGAGGTTGGGCAATTGAGTTCGGGTGGGAGACGTGTTTTTATATTCAGCAACACCAAAAATGGTTAAAACTCTGAATGTATACATTCTCACGACATCTCGCATCTTCTCAGGCCTCTCTTGACCTTCAGTCGAGAAACGGATTCGAATCTCCTATTGGCCATGAACACAGGATCGCGGCCTGTCGTCAGGCTGTCGGAGGCAATCCGGGATGCCTTGAAGAGCCGTCGATTCAAACATGAACAATTCAAGTCTTTCAAGTCAGCTCCAGGAGAGAAGTTAAAACGGAAGCGAAACCCCATGCAGGCAGGAGCCGCAGCTATAAAAAGAGATTTACTGGACAATAAACAAAATCAATTCGGTCATGCGACGCTTCTTAGATCTCCCTTGCGTCGGTCTTTCTTATATGGTATGGTATGCATTTATGCTTCGCATTCAACCGCTATGGAATTCGTACGTATACATATTGCTAATAAAATTGAGAAAAATAGTACCTGCGGACAAGGAGCGGTTCATTAATAAGGCTATGCGGTCTGAGGCGGACTGTATCGTCTTGGATTTAGAAGATGGGGTAGCAGAATCTCAAAAGGCTACCGCTCGTCTGAATATCTCTGGTTTGATGTATAGACTCTTCACTGAGGGCTACCGACCTGGCGAGAACAAAACGGCCGAGCTGTGTGTTCGTGTAAATAGCGAGGGCTGGCTAAAATCGACTCTGTGGAAAGGCGAGGACGAATCAATGCCCCACGCACCCACAGAAGACCTAGATAAAGATCTAGATATCTTTGTTTGTTCCTTCCCAATCCCTTCTTTCTCGTCGACTGAACGAATATGTCAAGCATCAGCTAACTGTAGCGTGTTATTTCGGCTATAGGCGGTGCCAGGCGGCTTCAATCTGACGCTTGTGATACCAAAGGCGGGTAATCCTTCCAACTTGAGGACCCTGCAGGCAATTATCAAACAGAAAAGAACAAAATATATCTCTCAAAAAGAGGCCATGGCGCACCGGGTAAAGATGATACCAATCATTGAAACAGCGTTCGGCGTTGTCAATCTTGAGAAATATCTGTCTTTTGCGCCTTGGATATCTGGGCTCGTGGTATGATTACCCCGTGTATTTCCATTAATTAGAAACCAAATCTCAAGATTTACGTCTTGCAAAGTGAAAATTCATGGTTTGAGGAAGGTGTGTCCGTGACTAACCTAAGTCGATGCACGTGTTATTATTTAGTTTGCAGCGGAAGACTATTGCGCGGGCATGGGTATACCCAGAATGGACAATAAACTCAACATGCTGTATACAAGATCGAAACTTGTGACCATATGCAAGGCAATCGGGGTTCCACCGATCGATATGGTTCGTACCGTACCACCGACAAAACAAATTCTCTGCGAAAGAGAAACACTAATCAATACGACGATTCTTCTCACAGGTATGCCAAGATTACAAACGACAGGATATCCTTCTCGAAGAGTGTAATGACGCAGTATACCACGGCTTCGAGGGCAAGGTATTTAAATCCATCTTTTCCCCCTCGTCTGGAGCGGTGCTAACGTGACGAAAAGCAAACTATACACCCAGATCAAATAGATCTAATCAATAGAGCATTCTCGCCACGACCGGCAGACGTTCAATGGGCGAGAGATCTTCTTGTTGCTGTGGAGGAGAATAAAGACCAAGGTGCCTTCAACTTTAGAGGCAAGATGGTGGACAAGCCGGTGTTCCGGCGAGCACAGAATCTGCTGGCGCTGAATGATATCATTGCGCTGCATGAAGAGGATAGATTCCAGCCGGAGCCAAAGGTAGAGGTTAAAGTGGAAGGAGCTGTTGACGTGGTTGATGCGGCTGAACCGACGTCTGAAGGTGTTCAGTCATCTGAAGGCGTCCAGCAGTCTGAGAACAGTGAACCGGCATTCGAAGATGGTACTGGAGGAGCAAAACAGTAAGTTTCAGGGTTCGTAGTGTGTATGAGTAGGCAGAATAGATATGTATTCTTAGAGATTGGAATGATTTGGTCATAGTATACTTTATCTGAAATCACTAGCAGCCATCTTAAGAATTTTTTATCATAGCATATCCATACAAAAATTTCAGGCTTTATAACTCCAGAACAGAACTCCATCCGAATCTCACCCATACCTCAACTTAAAAGCCTCTTGAGCTCGGAGCACTCATCTTGTCTCGGGAGTTATCATTCAACACTAACAAAGCAAATTCCCATGTTCAACTACTCTTCATCAAGAAGAGAAAGCATGGATATCTCAAAAACTCAGGCTGATTCATAGCTAGGTGCGTAGTTTCTGGTGACATGCTCAACAGCTGATGTTTGGAATATCTAGGTCTTCTGAAGCTTTCCAAACCAGTCTCGCGCTACCTGACTGTTCTATATATGCAACTGCTAACTTATTCAAGAAGGAGAAAGCGGTCCCACCAGCACATGCAGCCTCCATGCGATTTGGCCACAGCCTTGCTGGTAGACCTATATATACGTCATCTGGCTTCCTCCACGTGGGATCCCCTTGTCGACATCGCTTAAGCCGATAACCCAGCTATCAGTCCAAACTCTACAACACACAAAAGTCAACATTTTGAATATTCTGTTAATTTCGATGGAGGCGGATTAACTGTTGCTGGTATATATTTGGAGATAATCCAGTGGATAAAGTTCTCTTGGCTTAGAAGTTTCAAATGACCATTACTATCTCTTGAGAATACTTTTAAGTTGCCTTAGCCGGTATTATAACTATCATTCAGACCTCATATCACCCCTCATTCGCTATCACTTAAAGCGTCTGTATTAATACAACCACCAAATATCAAGCTCAAAACCAGAGAACAGCTCTAAATTATGAAGATAGCGCCTCACAGTTTCAGGCGCGGCATCCACAGAATGCGGCACGCATTCAAAGAGATATCAGGCGCTCTCAAACAGCGTGCCAACCAAGCTCACCCGCAGCAAGCCGGAGTAGGAGGTCCACCTCCTACTCCTCCTCGCCCTAGTCAGGCCGTTCTTTCCAGGAAGACAGACGACCCATTACTCGCTACACCCTTAGAGCGAGATGTTCTCGCGTACAGATATCATCACGGTACCAACATCGGCGCTATATTTGTCGCTGAAAAGTGGCTTTTTGGCAATTTGTTCCCTGATGGAGCGAATGGAGACAGTGAGCTCGATGCTGTCAAGTCGTACGTTACTCTTATAACCACATATCTATATCTCATGCATGAGTTTCCAGAATAGCGGTTAACTAAGGGTTATTTATGCGATAGACAAGTGAACCTGCACGGCATCGATGTCACCCGCCAACTCTTTGAGTCCTTCTGGTCAACAATCATGACACCAAACGATTGGAACTTTCTCGTCCAACCGGGCAATGTGACCACCATCCGTCTCCCGATCGGATACTTCACCCTCGGCCCGTCATTCTGCCGCGGCACACCCTTCGAACCGTACGGTGCAGTCTACGCCAACGCGTGGACATATGTAAAACAATTCATCGTCACAGCGGCAAGCCTGGGTATCGGCACTCTCATCGACCTGCACGCTCTCCCCGGTGGTGCGAACGGCGACAGCCACTCTGGTACATCTTCGCACAAAGCCGAGTTATGGGGCAACGCCCAGAATCTAGCGTTATCCGTCGAATGTATCAAGTTTATCGCGCAGGAGACGAAGGATATTCCATTCGTGGTCGGGATTCAAGTCGTCAACGAGGCGATATACAACGCTCCGGGGATGTATCAGTTCTACGATCAAGTGATCGATCAGGTCGGCAGGATCAACAAGTACGCCAATATATACATTTCGGACGGGTGGGATTTCAACGTTGCGTTGAAGTACTCCGTTGACAAGAACGGGCAATTGAGGAACGACGGGTGTGCGGTTATCGTCGATACGCACAAGTATTATTGTTTCTCGGATGAAGATAAAAAGTTGAACCCACGCCAGATTATAGATAAAGTTGCCCTCAGCGAGGTCGCTGGGGTGAGCGGGCAAGGTTCCGCAACGATCGTGGGAGAGTATAGCTGTGTGATGGACGGGCAGAGTTGGGGAGCCATCCAAGGTGAACAGAGGAAGCAGTTGGCCACGAATTTTGGAGCCAAACAATCTCAAACGTGGCAAGTGAACGCGGGTGGGAGCTTTTTTTGGACGTATAAAATGGTGAGCACTTGCATATCTTTCCGTTCGAGAATGTTGCGGTATCCACGTGTCGAGGGGCATGGGCAGACTGTAGGGCTGAATCATAAGGCCCAGAGACGACGCTGACTACGATTCGTTTAATTTGACACGGAAACTAGCTTGAGGCAGTGCTGACGTGAAATAATAAAATTTGATATACAGGCTTGGATGCCTGGTGGCGAATGGGGCTTCAGCGAGCAGACTACCAACGGTGCTCTTCCCGCACCGAACTTTGCAACAGCAAGCCCTGGAGTCGTCTCGCGACTCTGCGCGACTGCTCAAAATTGCCGCAACGGTCTCAAACAAGCATCGTACGAACAACATGTCACTTATTGGAGTTCTGTTGCGCCCGGCCAATATTTCGAGCACTGGAGATTCCAGAACGGATGGGACCTGGGCTTCAACGATGCGATAACCTTCTTCCAGTACAGAATTAATCATCAAGGTGGGGTTCAACGGCTGGGAGCGGATCGGATTGGGATGTTCGATCTCTGGGTTCAAAGGCGGCAGCTCGAGTATGAGACCGTTCAAGAGAGGCAGAACGCCAGCGTAGATAAGGCGTTCTTCTGGGAGTTCACGCATGGGGTCCGACAGGGAATCAGGGACTTCGAAAAGGCCGTCCAGACAGGGTCTTGATCTAGTCGGAGATTAGTCACGCCCGAGATTGGCTTTTGGAGAGTGGTAGGCGGTCGATTAAATTCAGATTATAAAGTGCGCCTGGTGGTGGGTGTACGAATCCTGCGGAGACTGACGTTTGAGGCTGCGTACACGTTTTCCTGTGTTTGAACGAGATTAAGGCCGGGCAGGCCGCGAACCAACACCATCATGCATCATGTAGCTCGCTACAGTTGAAACCGTTAAGAACCGTGAGATTATATATTCCCGCGTGAGATTGTATCGATCGCGCCCTGAATTCGAATTCCACGTATATACGCGTATACACACACTTAAGTGCTTATATTTAAGATTCTATCCGCTCGGCTCCTTCACCTCGATATCTGAACTCAAAGTAGATCACAAGTTACTTGACCTAATTAGTTGGTATCCAGCCAAGTCGCTTGGCTTTGTCGCCGATATTGCCGATGAGCCCGTCAGAGCTTTAAATGCAGGGGATTCCGAATACGAGCGAAATTGGCAATTGTCCGACTCCGAACATCCCCCCCCAAACGACATCACCGCCAACCACCAGACGGAGACAGTCAATTCTGGCACCCAGTTTTCTCTCATCTCGGTTTAAAATCGTACCAAAGAAACCGCTCGAGCTAACTGATTCGGTCTTTGCATGTGCCCTGCATTTTCCCGCATTTTGCTCCAGCAAACTTAAGACGGCTGACAGATAACCGGTACCACAGTACAGCTCTGCGCTAATCGCAGAGCAGGCCATCCACCTTCTCAATAGATCCCTCCCCCACACCCAAGAGACGCATATAGGGCTGATCATGGATGAAGTGGGCCCGGATTTTACAATATCCAGCGATTCCTTCAACTTTTTGCTTCCAGTGGAAGCCCCTGGTGCTGCCGATTCATCCGGCGGCTTCTCCCCAGCCAACAGTGACTTTCAGCCCGCCGCGGTAACATACTCTGGCGGATCCAGCTCGGAGTTGGATATCGAGCTGGTTAACGCACCTGCAAGTGGGAAAGCGAGCGGGCATCTGAGAGGCAAGGATGCGGCGATTAAACAGGCGCATCGGCGCACGCACAGAAAGAGCCGGAATGGCTGCAACATGTGTAAGACACGCAAGGTGAAGGTATGTTTCTTGCCGCCTGTATTGTGACTTTATTTTATAGCCAATTGAATACACCAATACTGCTGCACCCATATATATCTCTATACTTGCGTATATATCGTATCTGTCAATTTATGCTAATTGTCTCAATATGATACCAGTGCGACGAAGCTAAACCTCGCTGTGGAAATTGCATGGACCGTAACGACAAATGCGTCTACCCAAGTCCATCCCAGTTCCGCCAGCAAAAACCCGTCACCTTTTACACCTCCAGCGGCCACTCCTCCTCTGATCCAGGTACTCCACCAGATGTCTACGACGACGGCGAGTTTGACGAAATCATACCCCGCGTGGTAGCCGAATACTCCAAGCGCGCCATCAAAGTCGACCTCTCCCCGCATTTCGCCCTCGTACCCGGCCGCCCCGGCCGACCCACGAACGAAGCGAAACTCCTCCACCACTGGGTCACGGTCACATGCAGCGGCCTCCGGTTTCCAAACCACTCGAGCACAGCGGAGCTGATGCGAGAAGTCATCCCGCAACTAGCCGCATCGCACCCTTTCCTCCAAGATGCCCTCCTGGCGTGCGCGTCAGTTCACATGCTGGACCGCCACGCCGCGGAACCGCAAAGTCTGATCGGCTCCGCGTCGCAAAAGTACTTCAACAAAGCTGTCAAACAGTTCCAGCAAATTCTCGCCGCGCCCGTAAAACCGGACGGCAGCATCGAAGCTATATTCGTCACATCGATGCTGATCGCGCTGTGGAACGGCATGAACGCGTTCCATCACTCCAACAAGGACGACTTTTACGACGATTTCGTCCGGTTTTTTCAATTATCCCAGGGTCCGAAAACAATCGGGGTCAACTTCTGGGATTCTCTAGAAGGTACCCGCTCCCGACGGCTGATCGAAGCCAAAGAAGGCGCTACCGTTCTAGACGATGAACTCCCGGATTTTTTGAAAAACGAACGGTTGATGCTCATCGCTAGCAAAGTGAAAGAAGGGATCGATGAGGAAGTCGACGATCCGGCGATACGGGAGGTATACCATACCACCATGGCGCTGATAGAATGGGTTCACGCCGCACTGTTAATACCTACAAACACGATCAGCCAGCTGGCGTCACGGGTCAACATGTTTCCGACAATGTGTCCTGGGGCGTTTGTCGCTTTGCTTGCGGAGAAGGACGAAAGAGCTATCGCTATTGCGGCGCATTATATGGCCACGGCGTGTAAAGTGGATAATTACAGCTGGTTCCTGGCGGGAGGCAAGATGAAGAGGTATATTAGGGTGTTATGCAGTATGGTTAGGCGGAAGGAGTGGGTTGTGTGGCCGCTGATTACTATCGGGGATAGTTGGACGAGTGTGCTGCTGCAGGTTGACGGGAGAGAGGACGAGGCGATTCATAATCTTGCGGCGGAGATTTTGGGAACAGTTCCGCATTATTGGTAGTCGAAGAGGTGTGCTTCCGGTCATGGAGCGATGAGACAGACAGTGATTTAATTGGTATACCCGCGGTTGAATAATATCCTCCCCAGGCGTTTTCGTTTTTAACCTCCTTTTAGCTGTCAATTCTCTCTAGTCATTTGTTTTTATATATGGCGTGCTGAGCTTGCTTTTAGGCTTACTAGGAGACTATTTTTCAATATTCATTGGTATATATGAAAGCTCATGCATATATTAGCTCCGAGGCCAATGCATATATATACCTTTTTAATGTCGATGACGGCATTTCTATAATTGATTCTGGCGCATTTGGCACAGGTTTATGGCCCATATTAAGTATCAAACTGGTTATATGGCTATCTTCAAGATCCTAAGCTAAGGTATCAATCAATAAGAACAATCTCCAATTTGCAGATTGACCCGCGATATCAAAGATGAAAGAAACTCTTCATACACCACTAAATCGCATCCAAAATTCCATTCCATGATCTAAAAATCACAGCTGGTTCACGAGACAAGGTCTAACACCCCCCACCGCCTCCACAACCCGCACCACCGCCACCAAATCCACCACCAGCCATCATGCCAGCACCTCCACTTATAGCATGAGATTTCCGAGGCTCCCAGTCACCGGCATCACTGAGACTACCCATCATCCCTTTATTCGCGCGATGTTTCTTTTGCTTTTCTTTGAATTCGCTGAAAATATTCCTGAGACTTTCGGAGAAGGATTCTCTTTCGGGTCGTTTCGTGCCGTCTGAGTAGTAGCGGCCGTTTGGGTAGTTTATTTTTTCGGGAACTTTGGGTTTGGAGAGGCCGAGGACCATGGTTACGGTTATTGCTGGTGTGTGAATATCAAGAAGCCAGAGCGAATCGGTATTTTTTTTTTTGTATAACTTGATTTCTGTGTTGGGTGTGTGGTTTTTCTCTCGTGCAATAGATTCGATTCACGAGTATCTCAGAATTGACATTTATCCGAACTGAAAGCTGAGATTTTTTAGGTAAAACATAGATTAGTAGTATTATCGGTGTAGGTAATCAAGTTGGGAGAAACACGATCTTGTAAGTTGTATTCACATGTATGTACATGCACATGGCAATTTCGAATTCCCATTTTCATTGTTGCCAATTCAATGACGACTGCCTCACAAAACCGGGACCGAAAGAGGTATACGACCCGTCTATCGTTGCTTATTTGCCTCCAAGCCTCGTGCAACTTATAAAATCCCCGGAGTGCGAAAAATATGATGAAATGATTACCCGGCACCGTTTAAGTGCCTGGGCGTCAAATTCTGAAAAAATCGTAACTTCAAATCCATTGTACGCTATGATAGAATAAACAAATGAAACTCGTCAGAAATGGTCTCTAAAACATCGTCGTTCTATTAAATTTAACACCCTCCGCCGCCTCCACCACCTCCATCACCACCACCCCAACCGCCGCCGCCGCCGTCACCACCAGCATTTCCCCAAGAATCAAAGAATCCGCCTACAGCATCTCCTGTGTGCTTGTACTTCTTTTGCTTCTTGTGCTTCTTGTATGCCTGTTGAGCGGCATACTTATCGTGCCGTGCCCCGCTAGCGGTGCTACCGCTGCCATAGTAACGGGCGTTCGGCTGGGAGGAGTAATTCTTCGAGGAATCGAAGCACATTTTTCTTTGATGTGATTTTGCGTTTATAAAAACGCTAATGAGGAGGGGAGGGCTCGGATTTGTTCGCCCTTATCGTAAGATGCCACAAGGTTTAACGTTTCGTGATATTTGTGGTTGCTTTCTCTGATGACTGTGCCAGAGTATTCTTTGGTGAATGTAATAACGAGAAGATATCGATAAGATTTTGTGGTATCCTTCTGGTTTTCAAGGTTTGTAATGGATTGTTATTTGAATGTGAGATTTGGATGTGAAAGATGTGAAAGTGCTGTTCTTCATCCTATTTATATAAACAAAAATCCCCAACTCAACTGACAAGCTCATTCGAAAAGCTCGAAAGTGCGACTTTTCAGCCCGATTTCAATTGTCGCAGCAAGGCGAGGCTGGGCATACACAAAACGGTGATGATAACTCATTTCGCTCACGCGAAAAAGAGCTTGGCGACAGATGAAGCGTACAAACATGATGAAATGATCATCCGGCACTGCTAGGCCACCGGTGCAGCCAAGACTGCTACAGGTCGTGGGGAACTACCGAAGTTTACTTATTAGGACAGGGTTTAAACGATGAGGTGTCGGCGCCAAACGTGGTGTTTTCCTACGGAAGATGACGTAAAACTAATCCCTGGCAACAGGACTTCGCTTGTGTCGGTTGCCTGGCAGGGCCACACTGCACTACAATGCATAGCCAAATCCACGCATGCGCACTTGCACTTGGTGGCCTAGAATCGGTCGAAGCTGCGAAAGAAGCGTCTGATTCTTCGCGTGTGTAAAAATAGCAGCTGCTATCAAATGTTCATTCGGGATATGGACTGTCGCGTGATTTCTTTCCGATTTAATAGATCTCTTATCAGCTTGCTGTAGGCAGGTAGTTTCGATTGGGTTAGTCAGGGGAACGATTTGAACAGCAAACCCACATATGACTTGGGATATGAAGCCTACCAGTTCTATCCGGTGCAATGTTTGCTTCGATTCGGGCTGCCAGTCCATAGGAATATACTACAACCGCGGAGCCTCATGTTAATGGTGTTCAAATCTAGAAGTATTCTATAGAGCTTATTTTTTAATAAAATATTGAAAATGAAATAAAAATAGCTATTGCTTCATAGTCTTCTCTCATATGAGAAAAACTCGTTCTTGCGTTTCAAAACATACGTATACCATCTATGCATCTAATTAATTGCAAAGAATGACCCTGAACAGTTAACTTCACCTCTAGCTATTAGGCACCAACTCAGCCTCCTTGTTTTGAAACTTTGAGCAGATATCCTAGCTGCTGTGCACCATTTGACATTATAGATAAGCGTTAAACTAGTACAGCGTAGATTCTTATCGCGTGAGTGCATCCTACTTTGCAAAGATTTCCCATTTGTGATTGTCTCGTGAACCAGACGTGCTAGCTTGGTTAGGCCAAGATAAAAATGTGCTGGTTCACGAGACAGCGTTTGTGCTAAAAAAATTTGACATGATTCAACAACAGCGGGGTGTTAGTATCAAACCGGGTCCCGGCTTCAGCCTTCTCAGCGCAATTCACTGGCCTTAGATCCGTCCTTCGCGGACTGAAGAAAGAGACTAGTCTCATCCGATAATCATGGGAGGTACAAGCATTTCATACTATAAAATTCGAAATTTATCAGCATTCAGTAGAACTCTGGTATTCTTTGGTAAATTCAAGCCCTTTAAATCAGATATAAATGGGAATATACGGCCAGCCTATAAGCTAGATCCTGTGAACATGTGCAGAGGTGAGCCAGATCTCGTTAATTAATTAAAAACGCAACCTGCTCGAAGCACGTACTTAATATGAACATTAAACTGGAGACTAACAGCATTAAACTTAAACTTTCAGCTAGAAGCATTGGTATAGAAACCCATAAATTTACGTCAAAGTCGTATAACAGAACCCTCCCGCTACTACCGCGGATGGTAAACCGAGCAGGCTAACGGGGCTTCGGTGTCTCAGTAGGCAAAGTTTTCCGGTATTTCTCGTTAAGTTTCTGCAATTTTCTCTAGTACAGCCTACAGATACAAAGTTCTCAGGGTATTTCTAATATGGTTATACACCTAAGTATGTACATTCACATTTCATTTCTATAATATTAACATTCTAACTTCATAGTATCACGCAGATAATACAAGCGGTCAGTGTTCACATTGCACTATTTGAAAAAGCTTGTGTCTATGTTAATTGGTAACCAGACTGCTACATTCATATACCTACAGATCTACTTGCCCAATGGTGCGATTTAGAGAAATACGATGTCACGATCGCAGTATTAGCAGGTCTCTTCAAAACGAGATAGATTTAATAGATAAGAAGATAATAATGTATATTAATATCGAATAATACAAATTCGTATTGCCATGATTATATTAGATTAGAGCTCATCTCCGACTGAGACTTTTGACTTTTGACTGTTTTTGCTCCTGCCGATGTATGGTAGCAACAGGAGTTGCCTTGCACGCTCGTCCCCATCTCCATATCCTAGTCTCGAGACCCTTCTAGAGACTAGAGGTTCCAAACTCCTCCCCAAATTAACCTTAAACCTCAACACAGAATTAAAGTAAAATCTTCTACACCATGTTACCGAAAACCCATCCACCAACAGCCAAACCGATGGCACCGACGGCCGCCATTCTAGTAGGGGCGGCAGCATTAGGACTCTTAGTAGACGATCCACCAGCTCCGGTTCCCTCAGCACCACCACCACCAGTGCCCTGGCTACTACCGCCAGTCGGTGCGCTAAGTGTTTCCGTTAAAATAGATGTCGAGACCCTTGTGAAAGTTGATCCACTGCTGGTGAAGACTGTGCTGTCAACCGAGGTAACGACAGTAACTAGAATCAACAGGCCCAGTCAGCACACGAGTTCGCACATCGGACAATTTAAAGATTGGATGTTTGCGTACCTGGAAGACTGGAGCTCACGGATGGGATGCTACCGGTGGGAATGCTGGTTGATGGACCAGTCGGTGCAGCGGCGCCAGTTAGAAGACCGGTGTCAAGACTGCTGGAAGGAGGAAGGTTGGTGCCTGAACCGCTGACAAGGGGAGCATCCCCAAGCACAGTCGAGCCGGGACCGTCACTGCTAGAAGGAGGAGGACCAGAGGATTGGGCGGCCGCAAGGGCAAAGAAGAGACTAATGGTGTAGAAAGACCTCATTTTGATTGTTGAGATTCGGAGATTATATACGGAGGCTTTGTGAGAGGCAATGGGTTTATTAGTGCAAAAACTAAATTAAAAAAATACGGCAACGATAACTGTGAATGCGTTGGATGTGTCGTATATAATAGTCTACAGAGAGATTGATATCCGTGATTAAACCAGGCATTGAAAAAGAGCAGGCGTTTGGAGGTATTTATACCGAGTCCTATCTCGAAAATTTCTCCGTACATTTCAGCATTTAGTTCCGCGAACAAGCCTTAATTCCTATACCCTACCTAACAATAGGAGAGAGGCTGGGTTCATTCACGAAATAAACGGACTGAAAGACAATCATTTTGTTGCTATATTGTGAAGGGATTGACGTTGTTGGCGTGTAAATATCTCCGTATGCCGTGTTGCATGCCAACAGGTCCAAGTTTCAAAGTAGGTTAGATGCTCGTCTCTAAATACTCAAAGTAGTTGTGATTGGAATAAATACAGTGATATCTAATGGTGTGCTCGCTAGGTAGGACGCAGGGGAATACTGTAGGCTAGCGTTTGTTGGTTGCCCCCCATAAAGGAGCGGGTGGATATTTCGAGAACCACAGATCCCAACTTGGTCGGGGATATCCATAACCTAGCGCAATACCAACAGCGGATTGAGAAGAAAAGTTGAAAACGCGTGCAAAAAACACGGCCGATTACGTCCGATTGAATCTTGATCTAGGAGAATCTCCATTCGGCGTAAATGCAGGTCACTGCAGGAAAGAGCCGTACCTCAGCGGTGAGCCGGGTCATGAGTCGAGGCTATGCTAGAAGCGGGCCATCAGGCAAATCCTGAGAAACCTAGGCAAAGCTTTAACTTGTGATTATTTCCCACAACACTGTTAATTAGACCAAATATTGATTATTAGTGATACTATGTTTCTTTAAATATAACAGGGCTGTACTCGACCTCGTTGTGATATCACGATATGATGGTAAGGTGAAGGGCCAAGACCAACACATCTTGCAACTATGGAGGCAGGTTGGTTGTTACACACACTTCCCTTTCCAAAACACCTTCCGAGAACCCCCCACGGAAACAATCGGTACGTGCAAGCCATGGCTTCACGGCGGAAATCTCGGAATTCTGGCCATGGTGGTTATAAGTATACTAGTAGCGATATCCTTTACAGCTACCTAACGGCCGGTTCACCCTCTCTTTCGATCCTGTTCAGCAGCACAAAGTAGGAGATTTCTGGTACATTATTTTGAGGCACTCATTTTAGCTTTTATACCCAAATCAAAGCCACCAGCCCGCCTCAGGATCCTACGATTGTTAACATGTTGACCACTTCGCCGGACAAACTTGGACCTGTGGCTCGAACTAGTTCCAGTAAACGGCACAATTCGGGCTAGCCAACCTCCATGCGTTGAAAATTCTTTGACTACTTCAAGTTCTCAAACTATACAGCTTTTTGAGATACCTATATTTCCCTGTTTGCGCTTGCTATGCCAGCACCCCTCCATTTCGAGAATTGTTAAAGATTGGCGCATATATATCGGCCTCGCAGGACGTTATGGGCATACTGTTATCAGAATATGGGATATTCCGACGAAAAGACGCCATGTCTCGTTATCGGCTCTGAAAGCCCGGTGTGGCTTGCAAATTAGGCTAGTCTTGCCCTCAAACCAAGCCGAATACATGCATCAGGCTGGCACAGCACCCGCTAGATCCATTGGCGTCTAAGCGGCGGCGATAGGAGAAGCTGCCAAAAAATGCGCCAGCTTTGCTAAGCAATAGCGATGGAGAAATCACTCTCTGCAGCGCTGTGGAGATATTTGGTATGGCTCTTTTCGAAGCTAGCAATTTTTTACCCCTCTTTTCGTCCCGGCTGCTCGATGATTGTATCTTCGCTGACCCTCCAACTTAGTTTTCCCATACAGGCGAAGAAGTGTTCATCCATTTCCAGTTTATACACTTGCAAGTTGGCGGCACGGCCAATAATATTTCCTACTAATTCTGCAACCATCAACCTACCCAAAACTCTGGGACAGTACACAAAAACAGGGAACATCTCTCCAATCCAACTTAGGTTTCTTATTGTCCAAAAGGAACACCCGCACTCGGTAATTGCCTAGAAAGCAGTAATATTATATTCAAATATCGACATATCTATTGCTGTTCTAGTTTCAGGTTGCATCACTGTCATTCGCCATGTCGTCGACTACCCCCCCAGTAGGGTCCGAACCTGCCCAACTCCGACCCAAACTGTCGGAACTTGCAGCAGCTATTTCTGCAAACGCGAAAATTGTTGAAGACTTTATCGAGGCACAGAAGTTGCCGTATCCTTCGTTTGCGGCTGACGGACCTTCCAATTTCCCTATCCCTCAGACGCCAGAAACGGTAGACGTTCACAAAGCGCGCCAAGAGCTCCTGACGGCGTCGAAGCAGATATACGACCTCGCGACCGGACCCAATGAGTTTATGAGATGGTTGGTTTGGAACGTACGTTGCAGCTTCGCCCTCTATTGCGAAGAACATTCGATTCCCATCGAAAATGCTAATAATCTTTAACATAGTACAATGATGTTTCGACACTCCACGTCATCACACATTTTGAAATCCCCCAAAAGGTACCAACGGAAGGCGAAATTTCCTACGCGGATCTCGGAAAGCTGTGCAGTATTCCCGAACTCAAAATCCGCCAGATCATTCGACTGGCAATGGTGAACCGTATCTTCTACGAACCGAGACATAACTACGTCGCTCATACTGCCGCCTCACGATTACTCGTCGACGACCCATTGATGCGCAATTGGGTTAGCTACAACACAGACGATCTAGCTCCTGCGTCTCTCAAGGTTGTGGACGCGTTGAAGCAATGGCCTGAAAGCGGTGAAACCGTAGAGACGGCATTCGCGCTCGCAAACGAAGGGGAATCCCTCTTCCAGTTCTTGGGTTCCCGACCCGACAGGGCGAAGAGATTCGGAACGGCCATGTCGGCGTTCAGCACCGGACAGGGATATGCGGTGGAACATTTGGTCAATGGGTACGATTGGGGCAAGCTGCCCAAGGAAGCTACCATCGTGGACGTCGGCGGCGCAACGGGTTTCGTGTGCGTTGAGCTCGCGAAGTCGTTCCCAGATTTCAAGTTTGTGGTCGAGGATAAAGTTAAAGCTCAGCTTGAACTTGGAGAATCCACGCTGGATGTAGCTCTCAAGCCTCGGTTCTCATACGTTGTTCACGACTTTTTCACCGACCAACCCGTAAAGGGCGCTGACGTGTATTTGATCCGCTGGTGTATGCACAACTGGTCTAATAAATACGCATCGCGCATCATCAAGAGTTTGGTACCGGGATTGAAGAATGGCTCGAAGGTTATTATCAACGAGCTGGCCTTACCAGAGCCAGGTGTCTCGAATCCATGGGATGAGCGGAGAGTCAGGTCAGTGTCGCGTTTATGCTAAAATAAACTTTATTTTTTAACCGATGAGCTAACTACGAGTAACTAGAACTCTTGATATGGTAATGTTAATGGTTTTGAACGCCCTTGAGCGAGAAGAAGGGGATTGGAAAAAACTCTTTGCCGAGGCTGACCCGAGATTCCGATTTGATGGTGTGAAGCAGCCAGCTGGTTGTCTCATGAACATTGTTGAGGCTACATTTGTCGACGAATAGATGATCTGGCTAGAAAAGTGATTCCGGTCGAACTAACACCAGTTCTAACTGAGTCCAGACTTTGAATTTGAAATGGGTGCCATCCTACATAATTGTTTGCACGTCTACGAACGTACATACTCTGCTCAATTTTAAAATATTATTATTTATTAGAATACTTGCAATTGGCAAAAGGCGGATATTTGAAGACTCTAGATCGACTAGCGCATCTTTTTGTTTGCTATACTTCCATTTTGATACCATTTAAGGACCAAATCAAGCCTCTATCTACCAAAAACAGATACTCGACTTCAGCTGGAAAGCTAGATCTCAATCTTATCCTCCCAGCCAGGGACCAGGCAACCTGAGCCAACCATAAGCGAATAATGCACGTCTGCGGCCCCAACCGATAAAATTACACGAATATCAATTTAAACCGATTTTCCTGTTCCATCAGTGCTCGAAACTATTCGAGCAGCTGAGGGGGGAACTTGACGCGGGATGCGATGGGTAGCTTGTGGGGCAAGCTCGACGCTCTTTGGCTGCAAGCCGACCCACTTACGCCACCAAAGTCTCCAAGGCCGCTTCATGCAGACAAATTTGCAAATTCTGCTCTTTCGCAGAAACGGGTTAAAGAGATCATGCATCGATATATCAACGTCCTATGCTATCTTTTTTTTTGGAACCGAGACTATCGTGAAGCTTTCGGCTAGTGCATTTAAATTGTTTTTTCTTATTTCGGTAGGATGTGCTTCCCGACTAAAAAATGGCTAGCCTCGAAGATTTCCAGGAAACGGCTGACTTACTTGCATTTGATTGTTTGAACAAAGCCCAGACCTCCTTTCACCAAGGTAAGCCCTTTCTCATTCTATCATCTTGGTCATTTTTTGCCGCCAGACCTGTAATTTGGTGAGGGGAATTCCACACAATCTTATTGTCCTGTCCGCTAACCCACCGAATTCAAAGCCCATCCGATATCCACAACCACGCACTGTTCCTGCAACAGATAGAACGGTCGTATCCACCCGTCAGCTCGTGTAATCTAACAGCCATCGTGTTCTCATTGTCGCCCGATATTTTAAAGTTGGAAGTAAGACGGACTATATTGCGCATTTCTCACGTGAGCGCTTCAAAAAGGGAAGGGTTCTCCCATGCTCGTGGGTATCCATTCTTCAAGGTCCTTCACGCACAGCGATCGGCTTTCCGAATTCCCGTTTCACTTCTCGAATAACCCAGTCAGGGCTTATATTCCATCATCGCAGCGTTGACAACCGCATACTTTTCTCGACTTCGATTTCCGACTTCGATATAATCACAATCTCCAAATAACATAGAGGCTGAGGACTTGGTCATTCCCCCCCCCTCATGTCGACGCCGCCAACGGGGAAGAGGGCTTCCCCAACACGGGGTTCACCTCCATACGAAGACGAGGGCTATCCAGGGACCACAGGGGGCGACTACAGTCAACAGCATATTTTGGCAGCTGATTCAGGAGACTCAGCTGAAGACGATTTTTGGGACTCGGACACTGGAAGGTAAACTGCGGTGCTGCCAAAAACCCTATTGTAGTAACTCTTTGCTGCGACCCCCCTCTTTCTTGCCTGTCTTGTATGCAAGTGCGAATAATAGCCTTCATTATGCCTGCAGTTCCGAATCACCTATGGGGTTTATTGTTTAGCTGACAACGTTATTTTGTGGCACGGTACAATAGCTTAATGACGGACACTACTTCCTTAAGAGAACAGATATACGCCCAAATGTAAGTTATTCCCGGTCCGATTCGATTCCGTTGTCGCCGCGACAAGTATCGCCAGTGGACCACAGTTCGTCAGGCACAGAGAGCTAATCGTCGTGTTACCGCTCCTGCAGAGTAGAGAATGGACGAAGGTACACTGTGAGTTCCATAACGCCATCCCGCGACCAACTCTGTTGGCATTCTCGATCATGAAACCCGACTGACTGGATAGCCCCAGGCCAATGCCGTTGGCCAATCAGACTATCAGTTCCCCGTGGATGGTAAGACCGACCGACCTCTTGCTCTTGATGCTGTTCGTATCTCCGGGTTCCCTTGCTCGGATCTTTTTACATGGAGCCAGATGGCAGAGTGCGCTTGGGGTTTTCAAACTGGCAGCAGTGCTAACGACTGTCTATGGCAACGTAGAAATCGAACAGGACCGGTTAGACTTGATGCATCATGTCTTCAAGTTGCTATTAAATGGTATGGGTTACTTACTTTCTTATACTGCACTCCACTTGCTTCTTGATAAATAGCAGGATGATGTTGACTTGAGCAGGGGAACTCTACATCTCGCCGATTGGCGACAACCCACAACGCATTCTCGATATCGGTACAGGAACTGGCATTTGGGCAATTGAAGTCGCAGAGTTAGCCGACTCCTGAGTTCTATCTTATTTTAAATTTGTTCTCAGTGCACTACTCACATATTATGGCATAGTCTTTTCCCTTCCGCGTCCGTTGTCGGTACCGATATCTCTCCGATACAGCCCTCCTGGGTCCCTCCAAACCTCGAATTCCAGATCGATGACTGCGAGTCTGAATGGACTTTCGGTAAAGATGTATACGATTTCATCCATATACGGTACCTACGGGGTGCGATCTCGGATTGGCCGAAATTATACCAGCAAGCCTTTGAAGCGCTAAAACCAGGCGGATATTTCGAATTCCAAGACCCGGATCTCATCTTCCTTACGGACGACAATTCCGAACCTCCAAACGCAGCTTTACCGATTTACATTGATAATTTTCACAAAGCTTGTTCAATGAGAGGGAAACACACGCGTGGGCAGCCACAGACCGTTGCAGACCATCTACGAAATCTCGGATACGAGGATGTCATAGTGGAAGTCAGGAAATGCCCGCAAAACCCTTGGCCAAAAGACCCGCATATGAAAACTTTGGGCCGCTACAGTCTGCTCAACTTGTTGGATGGGCTGGAAGGGTTTGCAATGAAATTGTTCACCGGAACTCTGAAGTGGACCAAAGAGGAGGTTGATATATTCATCTTGAAACTAAAGCAGGAGTGCCTAAATAAAAAGTACCATATGTACTTCAATTAGTGAGTTCACCTGGATGTCTCCAAATGGCTTTAAGGTGTATGAATGCAGCTGCTAATCGTTTAGCTACTTTGTTTCTGGCCGGAAACCGGTTGACGCGGTATCGTAACCCATTTCGCGCATACCAAACGACCACCACCCAAAACATTCCAACAGACCGCCTCTGTTTTTCGGCCTTTGCTCCACCGATTGTCCTTTTCGTCCGCTGTTTTGCCATCGATTTCTTTACCAACTCTACCACAGTGAGTGGGATACTCAACCAGTTACCGGATCTTCTCTTTGCGATTTGTTTTACCGGCTTTCGTTTTCTCTCTCTCTTTTCTTTCCGCGGGTTTGATCAAAAATCTATGTTAAAAAATTTCGGGTTTTATTATTATTTTAGAGATGGTATTTCTCATGGTGCACAGAGTCTGACTTACTTTTTTGTTTATATGGATGCCAGCGGCCAGATTACCCAAGTCTTTACACCTACATATATATATATAACTATCGCGTCTTTTCTATCTTTGGGATTGCTTTTACGCTGTTTGCTGTTGGATAGCTATCTTCACATATTGCCTGCCAGTATATTCAAAATTTTCTCTAAATACCATCAGTGACTACACAGTTTATTTCGATTTACCTTCGCCTTATTAAGATCTCAAGAAAATTTATCCTTCTTTTTTAACCCTTGCTGACCTAACGAGGTCCTCGAAACTGTTTTCCATGAAGACGAAATTGCGACAAGTTGTTTTCAAGTAAGCAGATGTATTAGCAGGGAAAAAATTAACACTGGGTTCATTGGACTTTCGTTTCTATGTACTGTAGATACCAGGCTTGCTCTAAAGCTGAACATGTAATTAATTTATTTCACTTCAACTTCAGCCTCTCTTCTAATGCTCTTTTAGCCACCGCTGATATATACCACCAAGATCGCACAGTAACTAGGAACGGACAAAAAAACAGCATCGTTAGACAATTCTCACGAAGATGTCGATAAAAAGGTTCTACGTACGCAGCAGTAGCGAGAAATATCTCGCCTTTGGACAACTTAGCCATCAAAAAGATGGAGATGGCGAATAGAAAAGTAAACACCCAGACGAGACCTAACCGCAATCCTTTCTTTTCTACGAAGAAAAGAGTAGTCATGGACCCCACGAGGACTATGATGGCGAGTAGCGTGCAAATAATAGTGACGAAGAGGTCAATCGCGGTTTCGGAGTAGTAGAGCACATTGTCGGAGTTTGGTATATGTGCTGGTTGCGGCTCTGTGCGTGTTACAAAGGCAAACTATCAGTCTGTAAATGAAGATGAGACGAATCTGAACCGAACTAGGGAGTTGAAACTTACTTTTGAAGAATCTTCCAAGGTTATTCTGGGCGAAAATCGATAGTGGATCGTCGCATGTGGGTGGTTTCAAGGCTACCAGGTCTGGTTCATAGGTTTTATCATACGCCTGCTCGGATATATCTGTAATCGGTGGATTTCCTTGATTCGCCCGCCAGTTACGAATCGATGTGACCACTCGCTCCGAAGGCTCAGAACAATTCAGCAGGTTCTTGTAGTCATGCAACGCTTGGTCTAGATATCTGGTCAGCCATGCAATTATCCATACTATAAAGACTGCATTAAATGTGCGGTATCAAAAAGTCATACTATAGTCTCTTGTGAGATATCTTATCTCTTGCATCACCCGCCTCCTCTTCTCGACCCACTCGTTCGACGGGTCCGAAAGTTTCTTGAAATGACGAAGGTGTTTTGTATCAGACTTGTCCAGGAGCCTATCTTCTTCGTCTAACTTATCAAGCTCAGATTCCAAGTACATCAATTCGGCCTGATAGTATAAAAAGTTCCGGGCATTGAGACGGTCGAAGCGACGGTACACCGAAAGTTCCGGGTCAGTTGACATTATAGCTGCCGTGGAAGGATACCCGGGTGCAAATGTAATATTTTGAACTGGTGCATCCTTCTCCGGATCGCGAGACTGGGAGAATTCATTTGACCCTTTACCATCATCTGCAGAGGCATTCGGATCCCGGCTTATAGAAATAGCTTCCGGGACTACCAACGGTATGTGGACCATTCGAGTCGATGTCTCAATAGGTGTCTCTTCTTGTGTTTGCAAATTTGCATTGAATTCCGATACTGATGGCGGTTCCTGAGCATCTACTTTTGCTTGCAGGTCTTTCGCATCAACATCCGCCTGGGCAAGGTACGGTGTTCGTCCCTGTTTTAAGACCGCGACAAGAGATTCATTGCTCGGCGGGCTAGGGCTGCTGAGTTCGATCACGCGAGTACGGAGTATTGTCCCATTGGAATTTATTATCGCTAGGTCCCTTTCTCTGCGAACGGGAGTCTCAAACGGGTTAGAAGGAAGTTTTGGCCTTTCATTGCTCGTGCCCTGGCTTTGCGAATGTGCGTTCGCAGTGTTTGGAACTTGTGTTTCGGTGATGTTGGACATTTTGCGTTGTACCCGGTGCGACGCGGGCTGGTGTACATAATCGGTGAAGCTTGGAGAACGTGAACAGAGACTAGAGAGCTTCAGAACTAGCATTAAATAATTCGGAGAATCAGTGCGACTTTATCTCATCTTCGGGGACTTTGATAAAAATTGCATTCCTTGATTTTTTCTTTCTTGCCTGGATCGAGAATTGATATTCCAGCTTCCAGACCACATTAATCTCGCACACGTATACCCGCAGATGCATGAGCGGTGCCTGCTCTAGTATTTTTTAGGAAGCGGTATGATATGATCAACAGCCCAAAAAACAAGGTATCTTGACCGAGTTGGAAACTGCCCAGTCTGAGCAAGCGGGACAGACTAGCCCCAGCCAATTAAAGACCTAACAACATGAGCACTTTACAGCGGATTTTGCATGGAATTTTCTTAAATATGCAGCCTTGGACTGCCCGATACAAGACTCGAATCTTTTTTCTTAAAGATCAACAAAAAGAATGGGTTAGTTTAACGTAATTGTTTTTATTCCTGGTGGAGATATATATTTCATACCGCGAGTATGCACACCCGGGTATATAATTGCTTCGCTCCGTATCGGGCCCGAGAAACATTCTCGAAGATCTTTATAATTTATCGAATAATTAACTAGTGGAGAAGGTTTCTAGACGATAAATCAGAGAAAATTTGAATTTATGCAACTAAGGATATGTACAATCTAGAATTTGCAAGTGTGCTTTATGTACACAAAGACTCGAATCCAGTCAATTGGTCCCCAATCCCACAAGTCCACAAGTCCTTCTCACAAAGGAGCCGAAAGCTTGTAGGGCCTCTTAAGAAAATACAAGAATGGAAGAATAACACCGTTAATCCACTTTATTACACTCATCCGCAATATCATCAATCCGTGCCTTGAAGCTTTACGTCTGCAGCTCCGACGTTTACAGGAAAGATTCAAGGATTGGGACATAGGTGTCAACGGCGCGACCGTTGGTAGGTTCAATGTTCTGGAAGTAGCTATCTGGCCACCATGGACCAGCAGCCCACCAGGTAGCACCGATCCAGGCATCGCTGGACTTAAGAGCGCAGAGAAGACCCTGGACAGCGGCGGCGCACTGGTCGTTGGGACCGGCACCGTATTCACCGAGGAAGCACTTGACGCCGTTATCTTCGCACCATTGTGTAGCAGAAGCGACTCTCTCGGCACCGACGGTGTCAGAAACGCAGTCCTCGCTGGTACCAGACCCATCCTCATCAAGGTATTGGTGCATCTCTGTCATAAGGAGTTAGTGATATTACTTTGGGAGGGGTAGTGTTGGAAAGATTTATGTGCTTACCGTAGGCCATATTGCCGGCGGTATCGGTGAGGTACTTGAGCATATCGTTGTTGTCAACCCAAGTCCAGGCTCCGCTCCAGGAGTTACCCTCGACGAGAATCAAGTTGGTGAATCCGTTGGAACGGATGGCAGAGAGACCGGCCTGGTTGAGCTGGAAGACTAAACCGTTGTCCATGTCATGGTACTCATTCATGAGATCCCAGATGACACCATCACCAAAGTTGGTCCATGAAGAAAGAGCCTTCCAGAAGTTACCAAAACCCTCAACATCAGTGAGGATGTCGCCGTTGTATCGGCCAAAGTTGTGGACATCAATTACTAGGCAGATCGTTAGTGTACATCCTATTTTAGCTTTCGGGTACAGGAAAGGTACTTACTGGCCTTGCCGCCAGACTGGACGATGTAGCTGACAGTTTGGTAAAGACCAACGAGGTATGACTGGTCGTAAGTAGCTGGGTCCTTGAGGTCACCGCTTGGTGGGGCAGCACTGTATTCAAATAAGTCAGAATTACACTCCAAAATACTAGATTGATTTGAAGATAAGAAAATATGTACCGTTCAAGTAGGATTGGGATACGGATAGTATTGAAACCTCTGTCAAGGAAGTATTGGATGCTGTCGAATGTGGGCCAGGTGAAGTCTGTTCCGAGCTCTCCGGGAATAGCAGTTCCGAACTCAGCGCCAGCCTATCCGTTTCAAATCGTTAGTAAATGGTATCACTTGATGATAATTACATAGTCTAAGATGAATTATGGAATTGCCTACCTCGTTAACACCGAAGAGGTCGAACGATCGGGTGGCGTCGCAACCGCCGGTTGGTCCAGGACCATCAGTGGTACAGCTACCCTCAGTAACAGTCTCGGTCTGAGTCTCGGTCTGAGTCTCGGTCTCGGTTATGGTCGAATAGACTGTGGTAGCGGCTCTTGTGGTGGTAGTGGTGACGGTGACAGTGACGGTGACAGTATTGCCGCCGCCTCCACCATTGCCTCCTGGCAAGCACTGAGAGTAGTAAGGGTTGGAGCTGAGATGAATGTGTTAGTATATCTGCACGATTCATCTTGGGTATCTGGTCCGGAAAACTTACTAGGTACAAGTCCAGCCAGAGACACAAGAAGTTGGTCCAGTCCATTGCCTATCATAATTATGCCATGTTAGTCAGACTGCTTGGTATAGCTCTTCGAGCGGCTGATAGATAGGGATATACATACACGCCACCGCACTGTCCGTAGCCTTGTGCTTGGGCGGCGGCTCGCTGGGCGAGACCAGCGAGCGCCACAAGAATAGCGATATCAGATTTCATCGTGGAAGCCTTAGAAATGAGAGTATTGCAGTGTCGGAGACCACAAATCAGCAGAGATGCTTGAGGATGAGGAAGGAAAGTAAAACCTGGGAACGAGAAGCCTTCCTTATATACACCATGATCCTTCTAGACAAGGGCTATATTGCGAATCCATAGATATGATGATTGTAATTCTATCTATTTCCTGGATTGCATAACTCGACGCCGGTATTCCAATCCGGAAGACGGCACTGGTACCGGATCGTCGTGCCTGCACTGCGGAAGGAAAGACATTGGGTTCTCCCTCAATATGGAATCTTCACGCTGTTTCACTATGGTAGCTGCATATTCCGTGAAATTTCCTTGCAGTCATGGGGGAGTTGAATATCCCACCAGCCGCCACGCTAGATAACATGGGCATACGACCTCCGAGATATCATGCGGGAATTTAGGGACGAAGTTATGCCAAGTTGTGAAGCCATTGGGCGAAGGTACAATTGTCCATAGTAACTCGATGGTGACATGACATGATCGATATAACCGCCTCAGTTAAGTTCACGGCAAATCTCTATTACTATAGTGCGTTATAACGGGACTCAATTCCCTCGAAAAAGCACCGGTTTGCTTTGTCGAACTATTGTCTTTTGCTTTTGTAAAGATAAGTTTAATTTTCATTGGGCTACCTAGTAGCGCTAGTCTCCGAAAAGTCCACATTGATCGCAGAGGTTAATTCGCCTCGCGACGTTGTAGGCCCACCCGGTTCGCTAGCTAGCTAGCAAACGATGACGAAGGGTTAGCGGATCATCGGCCAGATCGATAGGGGTCTGATTAAAGCTTAGATTTATAGACACCTGTGGGGCAGGGTTACCCCCTGAAATTGTATCAATCTAATCTAGCCTTCTCGAAGCAAAGAAAAGCCGATGCCTGTGCAGTTAACTTGTCAAGCCGCGCCTTTCGCACGGTGCTTCGGACCCGATTATGGGAACACTACCGCGTGTACACCCAGTGGATAGGTCTGGCGATGTAGCTGACATCTCATGTTAACTTAGCCTGTCATTCGAATTCAATACTAGTATACTACTCTTTGATTCAACAATCTTGACAAATATTAATATATTCCGTGTTTCACACATTTTAAGAAGCGAATTTTATTAACGGGATCAAACATTCTATCAGCAGACCTGATAATTTCATTCTCACCCTGGACGAGACTGTAAAACAAAAGTTATTTGCACAATATCAACGGCTTCAGCCACGGCCACCTGACATGTCACCAGTATCAGACCGCCTTGGTTTTTAAAGCACCTCCGGCCGCGACAGGTTGCTAATCCGATCCCAGTTCAGTAATGACCCGTTTTGGGATTAACCCACTTTCTCAGTATCGGGACCGGAAAATTTCTTGACAGGGATACATATACCTTCGACGAACGAGATAAATATACTGCAGAGAATTAAGCCAGGGTTATATCTGGTGGTTGTTGAAGAGTCCAGCTGAGTTTCTCCGAACAATGTGATTTATCCACCGAATTGAAACAGAACATTCAACTGCAAAGACGTAAGGCTTCTGCAATCTACTGCTTGTTCTCTAGCTCTTTCGCAAACATTATATAATCGTAAATCCCTCGAGTCGGACCGAAGAATGTTCCTCAGGTCCGCAACATCGAAACTTGCATTAACATAATTGTCAGGATCTCATTGATTCTATTTTCGGCTGAATGCAAATATTCTGCTAAGAGCCCCGCTTCTGTATGCCAAATGGCTATACGGCAGTCCGTCGTAAAAATGCAAAGGTCAAGAAAAAAGCAGACGCCCAAAGCCGGCTCGGGCAACCACCAGCATGCAACAGAGACCTGCGTGTGAATTTGTGGGGAAACCCAGCGATTTAGCCAGTGAGGTGACAAAATAAAAACACAAACTCTCCTATCAATTTTAAAAAGGATCAGGCAAATAGGTATGTCTCCGCTTGTCAGCTTTTGTTTTTAACGAAGGCAGAAGCGGAGAAGAGGAGAAATATAAGCGAAAGAGGGAAAAGGGTTATAAAATTCTTGTGCGCGGGCAGGCGGACTAAGGTGATGTCTTGTGTCGGCTATTTTCCATATATGCATATCTATAACCACAACATCCAAGAACCCTGGAGCACAGGGGTGCCCTGATCCGTCATAAATGGTGTCTTTGATTTCTAGTTGAAAGCACTCTGCGGACGGCGGAAGCAGGTACCGTCAATACGAGATCTTTCAAGAGCACAACGAGCAGAACGCCGGAGGGCGAACCCGTACGAGCCAATGGCTCGCCATAATCCATAAAAAATTTCTGCGGGAACATAGTTTTCCACTGGGGGATATACGAGGATTCCCCAAAAGACAGCCGAGTTATCCTAACCCTAAACGGCAAAATTGAAGAAAAAATATACATGCAATATACTCTGAACTACGACCGAGCCGATAACAACTCGTCAAGGATCGACGGATCAAGAATCCACAAAAGCGGTTCGGGAACTGCTGTAGCACAAACTCATGGGCGATTGAACAGCGCGCTAGAACAATGTTTATCTCGACCTCTAAATAGGAACAAACCAATATACTCCAAACGTATATATTTACGGTGGACACCACGCGTGGCAAAAAGTTATAAAATCCCAACCGGACCCATTGAGAGCGACGCTATTTCTATTATTCGTCTATCACCCGCTGCGCATTTAAAAGAATAAAAACGTGGAGCATGATCGCCCTCACATGCACCTGACTCAGGTGAATTTTTCAATGAAAAGGAGAAATGGGGCTTGAAGTGTTGCGTTCTTCCTATAAAGGCTAAATGTGCATTTCCGGCTTGGTATACTAATGTGATATTATTGCAGTCCGTGAATGTCATTCCGTGCCCATGCATGAGCCATATATGTAATATAATAGCCCTCTATATCCAGATGACATCGAAGGCGGTGGCGTTGTCCCCAATAAATTGATGCGCATTTGATGGTGAATACCCAGCCTCCCTCGGATGTAAAAATTCCTCACGGTCCGGTGTTTGTGTAGGAACGGACTGTTCTACACTGAAAAACCAAAAAAAAAAAATAACTAAAAGGCTTCTCAAGCCAGGTTCTATTATGCATACACTCTCGCTCTGAAGCGTTAAATCTGAAACCGATCTGGGCATGAGCTTTGGTCCTTAATTTTCCCGTGTGGTAAACTTGGGCAAATAACCTCTACCAGGCTAAGTGGTATCTCCAATTGTCTTTCGCCGTTTAAGTTTGTAGCCGAGAATTTCTTAATCGGGACCCCATTGATAGACTGAAAATCGCTTTCCAGTTGGGCATAACTGCTTTTGACATCCCGCTCGTAGCTTTTCACAGTTCTATTGGTTAAGAAAGATGCACTATCGATATCGTAGCGGTAACCCTGGTGAGATCTTCCATCGATCCAGCTAGTCTTGTTACTCCCTGCAGCTGCAGAAAAATAAGATGATGAATCATCAACAAATCTACCCTCGTGAAACTCCCATAATCCAAGCTCGTTGTCTGAGAAAAGATTTAAGAAAAGAGGCGAATTTCCAGTAAGAAGGAGGGATTCCGATCCTTTGCTTGTGTAGCTGCTATTGACTTGACCGTATATGAAGAAACTTTTATCCTGGAATGGTATGAACGAGCTATTGATCTGAGCTGAAAACCCTAGGTTTTGAAGCGATTTGGTTTGAGTCGAGAAAACATCGGTGTTCTGGTAGTAACCGGAAACTTTGATAGTCTCAGTAGCGTAAGTATTGATCTGGAGGCTTTGGTTGTTGCCGTTCGCAAATATTGTGCACTCAATGCTATATCCTTGAGATCTCTCCCATCCAAGTTGCCCCTGATTAAAATCTCGAGTCATCAAAGTTCTGCGCGTTACCGAAATCTGAAAGCTCGCGGACTTCTGGTCACCCACGCCATCGACTTGGTAGGAGAACCTGATTTCAGCTGGGACAATTTGTAACGCATATTCCATATGGTTGATTTGAGAGGCTTGAGGGCCGGTCCAGAAGAACGTTCTCCCGCTAACAATCCAGTTTTGGCCAATGCCTCCACCGATTTCTAAGCTCTGTCCAGAGTTTATCATTCCTTCCACACGCAATTCAATCGCAGCGCTGGCTTTCCCGGCAACCCAAGCAGTTATATCAATGTTGGCTTCCCATAGATCGTAGGCGTAAGGGCATACTATCGGTTTCCACAATCCTGGGTTGATCCCACCAGTGTATATAGTAGGTATTGGCATGATGACATCTACCAATGCTGCGTCAACAAACACTTGCACCTCTCGGTAGCTTGAATGGCCAAACAAAGTGGTGTTGGGGAATGAGTTGACAAGGTTATCAGGCACGTTCTGATACCAGAACTCTTCGTCGGCATTGCCGCTGGCAATGACGCTCAAAACAGCTTTTTTAACATTCTCTGGGACAGTTATTTTGGTTTCAGCAAGATCGTCCGGAAGAACAAACTGGCTTGGCTGTCCGCGAGATCCTTGCATCTTTGAGACTGGAAGAACAATGTCTGCTGGTTTTTGCTGGGGCGGCAAGGCGACTTTAAAGTAATGCGCAGATAAAGTTATAGTAAAAGTTCCGGTGAGAACGTCAGTAACGGTATTTCCCAGGTCAAATATTAAAGTACCATTCTTTCTCAGCAAAGCATCGAAATGAGTTAGGTCTTTCGTATATGTGAAATATATACCATTTGCAGTTGGTTCAGCCGTGCTGGTCCTCCAGAGCTCGGTGTCGTTGAAAAATAGGAACGCTAAGCGATCATACTGCCTTCCTTTGCTAGTAGCGTGGAGATGGAAATACACGGTGTTCCACTCACAAGACTCAGGTGGAGGAGTATACTGAGCAACTGCAGGTTGTCCCCACGAGTTCGCAAACTCATGTTCAAAGAGTGTTGAGGAGCATGCTTCACCACTAAAATCATCGTGCGGACTATTTGTTTCTGTGAGAGGCACAAGGTGGGGCTTATAAACCTGAAAAATCTCGGTAACCCCGTCTCCTACAGTTGGCAATACTACATGCTGTTGGGGGTAGACAGCTTGGGCAGCCAGAGAGGGAGCAAGAGTGGTTGTTAGAATCCATATAGCGGCCACTTTTCAATACCACCAGAATTAATTCGCCTCCAATACCTGCTAAAATCGCGTTGGACCAAGCGCGTTTCGAACACGGGCCGGGACGAACATACCTTTAAGCCAAGCGCCCTGGTAACTTTGTCTCCAAGTTGAATTTAAAGGGGCCATCTCCGGAGAAGCGTGGACGACGGATCAATATATTGATATCGATGGAGCGTACAGAATAATACTAGAGATTGAAGTCAATCAAGATTCTATTCCTTCGCCGCCACTGTTTATAATGCTTACATGCGTTATCAAAGACCTACCACAAATGGTCTAGTCAGTGAATTTCAGATAGCAATTAAATAATAGCTGCCATACTTCGAATCCAACCTCCTTGATTCGTAAGATAAGTCGTATGCCGGGCAGGCGGAAGTAAGGTTATCGCCGACGTTTGTTACTGAGAATTAATGTATGCTATCGCAGAGCATGTCTTCCGCAATTATAACATGTTAATCCATGTGTGCCACCACCCGCCCCTTCAATTTCGGCTGTCAGATCCCACTAATAATTATCCAACAGAACCAACACAGAAAAGCGCCTTCATCTGTTCCTCGCGGATAGAGTGTGATGCTATAATTACAAGAATGTGACATCCAGCTCGTTTCTCAGTCCGGCTTATTCTGTAGACGACGTCGGCATCAACGACTAGGAAACGGTTGATCTATTGGGGTGTATATCGTGGAGATAGCCCTAAGATTTATTTATTAGAAAAGTCT
Source organism: Orbilia quercus (assembly GCA_036971405.1). Classification (NCBI taxonomy): domain Eukaryota; kingdom Fungi; phylum Ascomycota; class Orbiliomycetes; order Orbiliales; family Orbiliaceae; genus Orbilia; species Orbilia quercus. The sequence continues at coordinate 2,038,527 of JAJTUE010000003.1, forward strand.
TTAAATTTTATTTAAATTTGATAATTACTATATATAATTATGCAAAAGAAAGATGGTATAGCTGTTTTTCTAAACTGTTTGTGATTTTGGTAAGATTCCGTAAGTGATGGAGGCATCTGAACATTTCACGAATTATCGTATTAGAAAATAAAATGCGTTGGGACTGATGGTTTTCAGGTATATCGTCGAGTTGGTCGAGGATATCTAGATAACTGATCTGGACAGAAGAAAATATTTAGAATTATAAGATAGTTTCCCTTATCCTTAAATTAATATCATATGAAAATAAAGTACGCTAACTAGAACATCCTTAATTAGTATATTCTCAAACCTAGACGGTTCTAAGTTCAATAGCATTCATATAAATTCCAGACTCGTGCTAGAGTATATAAATAATATGATAATAAAATGACGAACGTAGATCCAAAATATATGATAAAGCTGGTCCTCATATGTATAAAATTAAGACTGCTAAAGAACAATTAAATTTTAGATATACGACCTTCAAGCAATTAGCTCGCACCAAGAGCAAGCTTATTAATCTAAATTATCCTTCAGAATTAGAAGCCTGCTTTCGGTTTTTGATCATCTTTCGAGGTATCACTTCTCCAGCTAGATCTCTATCAACAATCACGATTATCACAATCAACATGCCCAACACCAACCCGGAAAACACCACTTCAGGTGCAAACTCACCCCAAAACCAGGCCACAAATTTCCATCTGCCCGGTGTTCCGTTCGTCGCAACTCGGTTCAAAGGCATATTTGGGTGTTGAAATGCGCTAATCAAACAGTACACCAACAGAACAAACCCGGCTAGTGTCACCCCTAGTGCCGCGCTGAACAGCGTAGATCTCTTTTTACCTGTAAGCTGCAAACCCCAAATGAACAAAACCATCCATGAAATAAATGTTATCATCGATATGAGTAAAGAGTAGCCACGTATACGGCCTTTCTGCGATAATTCCGACCAATGCCTCATTATGCCAACTAATACAGTATCACGATGAAAGTCAGCGAAACTGAAAAACTGCTTCGGCATATATCATCAAAGTAGATCTCATCAAAAATTATTTATCTAATCAGCGCAGTGTAACAATTGAGATACATACCTGTTTCGCTAACGGACGTCGTTAGAGTGAACCAAAAACATTTAACCGCCACCCAAAGCACATGAAGCACATATTTTGCTGCGGAGCAGAAACAGCTGCTTACGTGGTCGGGGTGGTCATTTAAGACACCAGCCGCTTCCGTGGACATCGATTGAGGGATCGGAGCATGGAGTCTGATAGAAGCTTTCTAGCTCGCGGAATGCGTCTTTACCGTTTCAAGTCGTGTCCGAGAGCCGTGGTACGTGATGTGCTGGCAATGCAGGGTGATATGGCGAGCTAACGACAAGGCTTGGTTTGATTCGCTTTGGATCGCTAGCTCGCTGGCACGGGCCGGTGCGTTCCACTCGGCTGGGAGTGGTATCTAAATGATATAACCTCCAATACAGCTTTCATTGGCAATTTTGACACGTTTTCCTCTTGGTAACAGTCCTTGTTTTCTTCTCAAATAAGCTTATTCTACCAATTCGGCCTCATCTAGCCGTATTTTCGAACCTTGTTGCATTCTGCGAGCTTGCATTCCATTTTCGTGTTGTCGACAACATGCCTTTAAGGAACACGACTTCGAGAAATAAGCGCGTTAAAAAGTCAAGTTTGGACAAAGACATGGTACATAAATTGAATCCGGTAGAAATCGTGTATATGTCGTGGTGGCAACAGCATTTATGTAGTGTACTAACGTTGCACTAATAGCAAGAACCTCATCCGATACCCCACATTTGCTACTTCGTCATACTCAAGTTCGCCGCCTGTGGAGGATATCAGAACGGTCATGACAAAGGATTACCCCCAAAGCCGTGTATCGACCCTCTTTGTCGCCCAAAAGTCCACAAAGTCGACGGTTTCTGTCCCGAGTGCATCGATATATCTATGCGAGATGACTTCAGCAATGTCGCCGAGGCGAAATCACGAAGGAAGCGACAACCGAAAGAAGAGAAGCCAAAGAAGAGCTCAAAGGCAATTGCGCAGACTGACAAACGCCCAAATAAGGAAACCAAAGATGACAGATATTCTAGTAGAGGGGTACGCTTTCATGAAACGGATAACCACAAAGCAGAGATGATTGAGATCACGCAAACATCTACACGCAGAAGTGCGGAATCTGTAGCAGGTTCCGCTGGCTATGGTGGCTATAACAGACCTGAGCAAGTTTATAGACCTATCGGTTTATGCGGTGGATATGCGTACGATGGGTGTTCGTCGGGCGCGAGCGGAGTTACCACCGACAGTGAGTTGTCTGAGGATGAGAATTCATCAACACCAATGCCTCGAAGAAGTCTCAGGAGTCAGTTTTGTTGGCTGGTATCAATCTTCAAGAGATCTGAAGCTTGAGGCAGCTTCTTGCTATACTGGGTAATGGTGCTCGGCCGAGTGTAGTCTCTCCTCCCTATTGGTGGTTCGTTTAATTTAAACCACCCATTCCGTATGTAAGTCATTGCCTAGCCCTTATGGACTTACGATTTCGACTAGAATATTCACTCGTTTATAAAACAAGTATTAACTCGGTGGCATATGTTAGAAATGTTGATCAACAAGGTCGGGTCTTCTAGACGAAATATAGGATTTCTTGCATGTGCAGGCGTTTTAAGTTTGCGATTTCTGTAGCATCCAATCTCCAGATACCCCAACTTCGAGCCGGTTCTCGAAGAGAATTTCTACTTCATTTGTACTTATTCCCTACATCTTTGGCCACCTAGTAAACTGTATGATATTACAATTCTCTCCTCTGTATTCACCGCTTTCTTAGATCAACCTTCCGCTTCTCAACATCTATTCGTCATTAAAAGTAGCTCGGCATTACAAAAATGTGCGGGCCGAAACAGTACATATATGCCTGTGGATTCAAAGAAGTTGGGCCACCTTGTACCTTCACCGAGTGCAATAAAAAATCTTGTAGGGACAAATCAAAACTACAGCCCTTCCTTCTTCGTGGGCCATGTGGGACTTGTTCGAGATGCAGATTAAGACAGATCGTGGAGCGGATGGAAGAAAGAGGAGAGGGCTTTGGTGCAAAGAAAGGGTTTGGGGGTTATGAGCGAACAAAGTAACAAAATAGAGTGATTCGAATGCACCGAATGTAGTGAAAAAGTTAGGGTATCTCAAACCATTTTTAAAAATATGTACAATGGGCTTCTTGACCAACATAAAGCTGGCAGGTACTTAAAGAAGAGTTTGAAAATTTACAACCAGGTGATACATACAGGCTTGTTGGGGACGGCGAGACTTATCTTGTGCGATTCGGTATCGACAAAGTCGCCCGTGGTCGGATTCACTCTATAGATAATAACAGAGTCACTGTCTTGTAAAGCTACAGCGGCAAAATATCCAGATGGATGGAAAGAGAAATGGCGAGGTGTAAGACCACCAGCTGGAAGAAGTTTCACAAATTTCAAATTTCCTTGGTCGGCATTGATCTCAAAGAGCGCAATTGAATCAGAAGGTCCTGATGGCGTGTTCTTAAACGAATTATCGTACCGGTTAGAGACATAGAGGAACCGCTTATCCTTCTGAAATTATTGTTAGTCGAGATGATGAATGAGGTAAAGCTACTATCAGAGAACTCACAGATATCGAAATCTCGGCAACGGTGGGAGGAAAGAGGACATGGAGGTTTTGTGGGTTTTCAGCTATCAGTGATTCTTCTCCTGGAGGGAGTGTACTTTCTTCTTGCAGCTTCTTAAAAGTTAAGCCGCCATCTTTTGAATGAGATACCACGTATAGTGCCACCGTATTTCGAAGCTCGTTCGCAAGGTAGAACAAAGTGCTCGAATTCGAAGATTCTAACTGTAGAAACTGTCCATGTCGCGGGCCGGAACCTGGTTCTACAGAGACGGTGTGCCACTCGGTGATCTGACTGCCATTGATCGAATACAGACGCAAAAGGTCGGCACCAAGATCAGGAGCGACGAGGTATTTTCCGGTAGGGTCTATAACGACCTCATGAGGATGCGAGGAGTCTTGGCGTTCCCTGTTCGGTCCTGGCTGTGGAAGAGAGTACGTGAAGCTACTGCGAACCTGAGAAACGTCGCCAACACTGTTCGTTTCAAATGTTTGAACTGAGTGTCCGGTACTGGTAGGATTGGCCAGTTAGTGTGCGCTCAACCAGTGCTGACGTATACTAATTCACTTACTATGCTGCTGCTGCAAGCAGATCCCCGGTAATTGCAATGCTAACAGTTCCATTGATGCCGTTGGATCGCGCCAGTTTGGTCAAATATCGAGAATCTCTATCTAGTCGAAAGGACACAATCCCCCCAGGACTACCTTCATCCGTCGAGTATAAAATATCAGGGTCTTGTGGATGAACGGTCTGCCATGAAGGCTGAAAGTTGGCTTCGTGGTAGGCGGAAACTTTGGTAAGTTTCTCCAAGAACGGGTTGTATTTCAAGATGGTAATATCTCCGCCATATGTGCCGACCGAGAGGAAGAAATTGGTATCCTCAAGGTATACTAATGGATTCCGAGCTGAAGCTTTCTGGCCAGTACCCTGCAGAGCGATAGCTCGGACTGCAAGCTGCTGCAGGAACCGGAAGCCAAACATGGTGGTTTATATGTCGATGTGCGTGCTTTACAAACAGCTGGGGCGATGACGATGGTGTGGGGACGTTGGTGATAATGGCGATAGATCGATGAAGGGGCGTCGTCCCCGCCATCTGTCGTGGTTACTCCTCCAGTACCGTTGCTGTAGGATACGCTTTCATTCCGACCTGCTTTGTCCGGGAATGCGATATATATCGCCCTGTCCATCGCATGGACATGCATCTGATGGCCTGCTCATCACTTTTGTTGCTGTGATATGCTAAAGGGGCATTCCACAACGCGAAACTAGCCTCGGCTCCAATAGCCTTTCCTTGTTTGAAAATCCGAAAATAGTAGAAGATAGCATTCCCATATTCTCCTTTGTATTCCACAAGACGATGTTGAAATAACAAGCGTTTTGTTTAATTTATTTATCTTATGTAAATAATAATTAGTCTTTTCCTGGAGAGAAAAGCTAAAATATCCAACGGCTGACGATACTGAAGAGAATATAACAATGCAGAGGATCGATGACTAGGATATTCACAAACCGGGTTCATTCTAACTCAAAAATCTATCATGTTAGTGACCACATGACGATGTGGTTACTTCGATAGAGCTAGGATGGCATCATTCGAGAGAGATGTTGGTATTCTAACTATCTAATATATATATATATGTTCGTAAGTTGGTAAACTAGCTATGATTTTGTTATGCCGTTAATTAATTGTCCATTGTACATTGTACTTGCATGGCCGTTGGTTTAATTTTAATTATAATTTCAACGCTCCGGAACTCCGAATCCAGTATGCAATGCGAATTCCATAAACCCAAACTGCAGAAAGCCAAATCGCACCCCGTGTGTATATGCCGAATCACACGTTGTGATCACTTCCCCCTCTATTCGCAGCGGCGGTAGCCATGTGATACTCATATTGCAGCGACAATTCAATACCTGTCTCAGAAGATCCACACGCCGAGTCGATATTTCGTGATTCGAATTTTGAATATTTTGAATATGAGATAGCGGCATCTCGTCCGATAGTATCTATACGCTGGTCGCTCGTCTTGGTAGAATTCTGAAATTGTACATTAAAACCTGTCTCGCTACTTCGGTCATCCCGCGGCCTTTTCCAGCTGGTTGGGCTCCAATTGAGTCCCTTAACAGTCTTCGAAATTTTTCGAAATACTGGTTTCAAGGCTGTTACGTGAAAAATAAGCGAGACTGTATTAGATTTTGAAGATGCCAAAAATCTATGTATAAAAACCCAGTCGATTCAAAACCAGGAGGAGGATCAAGAGATGTGTGGGTAGACTTACCGGGAGCAGATGCGCCAATCATCCCTATACTACACTCGGCATAACTCCAGGTAGCAACTTTAAGAGAGTATAAGTAAAATAACAAAGAATCTGTTTGATTCGCTGATATCAAGACCACAATTCTCGCGCAACTGTATTTCCAAGTTTCGGGTTAGCATATGGAGTCCTCTTTAACCAGAACTGACAAAAGAAACTGTTAATAAATGGACCATGACTTAACCCTACCAAGCAGCTGTCGCTAGCAACCCCAGCATCAAAATGCTAGCCAAACCAACTTTGTACATAAAAGGCGCCCGGATTGTTACAATCAGCGGTACTGGTAACAAAGCGATGAAGATGTCTGAGAAGATATGTAAGGCACTGGTGGCTAATACAACGAGAAAGGTAAGCAATGATACAGTCATGCGGCACGGACTCGACCACACATGCCTTATAAACTAGATCAACAAGAGCTCTTACCTATTAAAAATGCAGGCCTGTTAATGCACTTTACGGCTGGCCAGGTGGAACGTTCAGCGATAAACCAGATGCTGCTTATGGGTAGACATCTGCAAACCTGCACAATCGTGGATGGTATGAATATTAATGTCACCAAAGCGACAGCTGTCCATGTAAGACCACGAAGTCGGCCACCGCTAGATGTGTAACGAAGTTGAGTCTCCCGTCGACCTGAAATAAGGTGGATATCGGATTAGCCCGTTTCTAAAGTGTGAATATATAACAGCCCGGTCTCCCATTTCCCTAAAGCTTGTCTCGTATCGGGTTTCTGGGTTTCATCTGGAAGAACATCCTAACCTACAGAGTCTGAGATACAAGGATAAAATGGAGAGTTTCGTTAAATATACGCAGACGTAATATGCAAGCATTAATGCATATTCATACTTTTGCTAGATTTTCCGACGACCGGTAGTCGTTAGCTTAGTTGTTGCTATTTATTGTATCTTTGTGCCATAAATTACGAGCTTCTCGCCGAAGGGTTATAGAAAAGAAGATTTAGGCGCTTACTAACTTTTGTGCTAACCACTGAGGGCACCCACAAGCCTTGTCTGCGGTATTCTACAAGCTGGTATGATGATGGTGTAGCCGCTAGTTGAATCCCGGTGTATCCCATGAAGAAAACCTTTATTAGGTCCAATACGGTTAGGCGTTATCTCTTTGTGAGGTTTGCAAAGTAAATGGTATGTAGCATTTGGATCTGAATCGCACATACCCATGCTACACCTAGAACCGAATCGTCTAGTTCAATTTTGCCAACAAAATATCTCCGAGTAAGAAGGCTGCCGATAACAAAAAGAGCTATATCATAGCAATGAGTTATTCTTGCGTGCAGGTATGTGAAATATATTATTTACTTGATGTGGGATTTCTAAGCTCCAAATGCCTCACCCATTCACGCATCGGATCACAACCAGTGAAGGTGCAATGGACTGAAATAATAAGAAGAATAGATTTTGACAGAAAATTAAGGGAGGGTTGATTCTCAAGACCAACTTGGCAGCTGAATTGCGAAGAATACTTACTTGTGAGAACTGCGAGCACTGAAGTTAGGGCAATAAGGAACTTCAACTCTGCTTTAAAATCGGCGGTAGGAAGAGCGGCAATATCAGCTAGCGGCATAGTACTTTGAATCATATCTCCTTCTCCAGACCCCACTGATAGCACTGTGAAGCCTATCTGCGACGAATGCGTGGGTGTGTACTGTTCATGTCAGAGGTGAATTCGAAACGTGCGAAGCATAAAGATTCGGGTTCGATCGAGGTTGAAGCCTGATATATTTTGGCGGAGTAAATACGTGTACATCGACGTCTGAAAGTCGAGAAAAAAGTTTTATGCAATGCGTGGAATACCCGCAGTGAGTCTGAAGGCAATTGAAGGTATTTTAAGTGTTCTTTTTTTTAGATTGGCTTTTTGGACTTTTTGGCCGAACTATTTTGGCTTAACCCCTGACGATACCTGGCAGAACTAGTCAGCCTCCCGTTACACATGAGGCCAACGCTTTGTGGGGCACGTACGCTCGGATCCGAGCTGTTCGTTCTTGGAACCGAGATCAGTAAGCATACCCCAGGATACATACTATATTTATCGGTGCCGACTGATATATCAAGAATCGGATAACTGCCGGATCTAGAAATATAATGGTCATTCTTTACGTTAGAACTGTAGTTGGTATTTGGAACTATCCGTTTGCAGAGTAGATACCTTCAGCTCCACTGTACTGATCACCTTTCAATACAGAGGCATATAGCTTCCGTTGGTATAGCAGAAATTTATTGTTCTCGCCTCATCAAAGGCCGGGAGGGAAGTATTACATCACGAAAATCTTGACATTGCGACGGGCTACGGGGGATCGGAATTCAAATTAAACTGTCTTTCTACCTAGCGGATGAAAGAGGTTGGTAGATCTTGGTGTTGGGTTACGATACGGAACGCGGAAACAATTCCGCTAAAATTAAACGCTTCCGCTTCAAAGAAGTACTCACGACGGACAAAAACTGTCGTGATATTAGGCATAATCGGTACGATGTCAGGCGTCGCTTTCGCAAACCCGTCTAGTAAGAGAGCTAGACCATTCGATTCTCTAGGTCTTCTTCTTCTGTACATAGTCCAAGAATGCCTCTACGTCTTTAAAGATTGAAGTGCCGATCACCCGTCGCTGTAGAGCTATGGGGAGATTGCCTGATGCATCTGCAAATATTCGGAGAATATGAGTATAGTCCCAGTCCTAACTTATCAAAGGAATACTCACCACTAGCTGTTGCCATGCTCCAGATAGCCGTGGGTTTTCCGGCTTCAGTTTCATCGTATTGGACCCGCTCAACTGCGACGTACTGGCCCACAGTAGTCTTTGGTCCGATGACAGAAACGGTTTCTCCATTTTTCGTGTTGATTCCCTTAGTATCGGGTGGGATTCCGATTGGGAGACTTATAACCATGAACTCTTTTGTCGCAGTTGATGAGACTAGAAAGAGCAAGATTGGGAAAACCCGAGCGGTGAGCGGCCACGGTAAGTGGTGGTGGATAGCGTAAGCTATATTGAGTATCCATTAGCATTCTCAAATTTCCCACTTGAGCTATGTCATCAATTTGTCACCTGCGACTTGTGCAACCTCCCATCCGGGGATAGTCATATCACTCGAATTCCACTCTATACTGATTTTGTCAACTCGGCTGACGGAGGGCCCGTACTCTCGTTCGTTTTCAGAGTGGCCATGAAACAAGAGGTTCGTAAAATCATCCCAACTGAGAGCGTCACTTCCCAGATCGTGGATGCTGCGTCTAGCAAACCAATATTCGGTCCCCTCGCTGATGGCCTTATTTCTAGAAGTTACTTCAACTTCTGCATACTTGTTCGACTTTTTGAAATTTAACGACCACGGGTCTTTCGGAGGCGAAACAAGGGTGCTGACGACACTGTGAGCTTCTGTAACAACCTCAGTGAGATACGTATTCAGCTCGGCACCAGATTTGGGGACCAAGTCTACGGGGACCGGAACCGACTTGATGTAGCTAGAGGTCATGGCTTCGGTGTCCAATACTTGACGTTAACTGACCAGAAGAACGTGTCGAACAAGGCACGAAAAGCCACGATGTCAGGGGTAAGCGCTGGGCGGGGTACATGCGTTGCATTTTGTACTGTACGGAATCGCGAAATTAGCTTTTTGAAAGTTTGAGCTGGTCGTACCGAGATTGAAGTCGGCCTCGGTTCCGTAGCCTCCGAATCAAGTGTCACCAGGATCTCAAAAAATTGTAGGGCACGTATTTCATTGTCAAAAGCACAAAGCTTGATTCGGCGAAATCCGTGGCACTTTGTCCTGCCCTTAGAGACGAGCATATCTGAATTCGATAATTGAGTATGTGTACGATCTAATTCTCCTTTGCTCAATCTCGAGTTCAGCCGCAGATAGCAAAATCTGGAAAGTTAAACTGAAGTTTGCGAGCAACATCAATTGCTCTGAGTATGGCATGTGCCGACGTTGCGACTGCACGTAGCCAAGCACTGCACCTTGACAGCCAATGCAACCAAAGAAAACTTACTCGACATTAGAAACCTGCCACGCCTTCAAAATCGGTATACCTTCGGTCTGCCAAGAAATACCTTGACACCAGTCGCCGTCTATATATGGAAAGCAAAATACTCGAATAGAATCGAGATCGAGATAGGAAACCCAAGAGATACAACTTACCTGCTTGTTGCGGGAAAATCTTAGGCTCGAAGATCTCTCGACACGAAAAATCTCGTTACCAGAATTGGATTGGTCACAGAGGAAAATAACATTTAGCGTTTCAAATTCAGCCGTTGCGATTGGCTGGCTGCGTGACGCAAGGAAATGAAGAATTATCAAAACACCACAATCGAACATCAACACTGAGGTGACAATAAAATGCCCATCTTGTCCTATCTGGTGGCACAGGGACGTGCAGGTAGGTGCATATGCACGGCTGGAGTGCCTTTCCATGTAAAAGATCTGGGCACGTCGCAAATGCTACCTTTCGCATGAACACATCACGAGTGTAAATTAATATTGGTTTGTACTCCGTATCTTGAATCCCGATAAGATCAGCTAACATTCTCGATTTGCGATCCTCAGATCCCCGAGTGGCTTTCCCCTCATAGACCAAAGTAACTACTTTGAGCCAATGTGGCGCGAATCAATCGGAATCTCGAGAACGAAAGGCGCTCTTGAATTTGCAAAATTGAGGGCAATCGTCACCCGCAGAAGTCGCGAAATATTCTGCTGAGGTTGTATTTTCCCCCACCCAGCTTGGAGCTAGTTAAGGGACAGCCATGTAATCTGCATGATGCCGCTGAACCGTCTGCGCCTAGTGAAAGTCTATCATACCCTAACCGTGGCCATGACCTGGGGGAAAAATGCAGAAAAAAAAGATACGCAACCATGAGGACGGTAAATTAAATCGATTACTTAAGGATGGATGAACTCCGTCTGCCCCTTCTTAAAAAATTTAGGAAGCAAATTCTTTAGTCCCCAGCTGTCCCATCTTTGTGTCGTCGTCAGGTCCTCATGGGTACGGTGTAACGTTCTGAATAGGCGTGCAGCAGCATCAAGCACAACACAAATAAATTTCGATATCTCCTTTTCGAGTTTTGGAACATGAGGTTCACACGAACCTCCTTTCTCAAGGCGGTCCTACTATCACCGGTTGCAGTTTTGGCTGGAGACTCGTTTTGCGATAAATACACCAAAGAGCTCTTCAAAGACAACACTGGCAGCAATCAGTATCAGTTTATGGCCCAATTGGTTAATACGGCGTTCATTGGGAATTACACGTGGCCCAGCAAAGTGAAGGTCAACGGTATCTTGGTACCCGGAAAGTTTGATGGACAGGATGTCTCCCTTTTACCCTTCTTCAACGGCGGATTGAACAGCACAAATAGAGGAATTTGGCCTTCGATCGTTAATTTCATTGACGATGGGGGTGTTCTTCCGTTAACACAGAACAAACCTGCATCGGGACAAACGTCAAGCCAATAGTAAGTGCAACGAGATCGTTATTTTTCGCGGAGAATGTGTGTCATATAATCATATTCTAGGTTCAATTTCAGCTTGCCTCGAGTCCATTAGCTGACGATATATTTTGTACCGCAGTAAACTCTTCACCCACCTTTATCAGTTCTTTGGGGGTCTATTGAAATGCTCGCTGTATGGGCAAGACGGACTTGCGTCGTACCAAGGAAATGCAGAAATGTACGAGGTTCATAAATACATGGGCATCGGACCCGTACAATTAGGCTACTTCATTCAAGAAGTTGGCCTGGCAGCCGCCTCTTTTGGTGCCGACCCGGATGACGTTTTTGCAGTTACTTCGACATTAAACAGTACATTTGGGCAGAGATGTGCGCCCATGGCGGTCGTAATACCAGATGCCGTGCCCGAATTTCAAGCCATCTGTCTGAACACGCCTTGCCCGGTTGCCCAAAACCCCGTTTGCGATGGTTACAACCACATTGGCGGGTTTGCATACGATCCAGACACCGTACCACAAACAGCCGGCCCTCAGGCTACCGAAGTTGTAGCCCAGTTGAGTTCCCTCTTAAGCGGAGGAAGCGGCCAACGGATGACAACCAAAGGCATTTCGATCACAACTGATATCGACGGAAGCCAGACGATAATCTCGACGTACACAGTAGTGCCCGCTGATCCCGGCCCAATCTCATTTACTGTCGAAGATATTTCTATTTCCACAACGTTCGATGGAATTGCAACCGTAGTGCCTGGAAGAACGCTCCTTCCTGTCGGCGGCGGATTTGTTACCACTGGTACCCAAGTGCTTACCATAAGCGATGATATAACCTCAGTTGAATATACCTCCACGATTCCGTCATCGGTTATCGACTTCGCAACCACTGTCATAAGCACCGATGGATCGGTCATAACAACGACATATCCTACTACCATTGTAAACCCCGCTCTACTGGTTTCAAGCGATAGCGCAAGTGTGGAAACAACTCTAACGTCAACGTTTACCTCGAACGGCCTTGTATTTACCATAGTAGTCACTACCGAGGTGGCTAGGGAATCGGGCGCTAGAACGAGTTCTACGCGATCGCCGAACGGAGCCCCCATTCAAACTGCGGGCCCTCTTCTTGCGGCCATTGTAGGGGCAGGGTTGGTGGGACAGATGATTTAGTGTGGTATTTTCCTTTGGCATTTCCTTCTGTGTGTTCTTTATAGTACTATGGCGTCTCCTTATGAACTTATGACCGAGAGGATCTTATAACCAAATAATAATGTAATTACAGGAAACGGAAGCACTGGACTCCTCAGTATTGGGAGACTTAATGCGCCAGTGATATACGATTCGAGGCCAGATACTAGTGTATATAGAGAGAGACTATAGTTAGATGCGCACCATTAACTGGATGTTGGGTATGAATCAACAGGTTTAAGATATTAGAACTGCCAAGAAAAACAATAGCCAAACTACGATTGTCTTGAGATTCTATAAATTTCTCCTGTGGAGTCCGAGGTCATGTACAGGAAGCCATCCCTGCTGATCCCCAGACTCGTTGGCCTAAAGCACTGGCCCGGACATTTTGTGACGTCTGCATTCCACATTATCGGAGTAAACCCAGTGGTCGAAGAACTATTAGCAGTAGGTTGGTTGGTTCTGCTATTGAAAGGGATAGTGACAAGTTGATAACCCTATTTAATTGCATAAAATTGTATTAGTATTAGATCTGCAGCTAGGGAAGCCATTGAAACGCAAATATGGGAGCCTGTACTCACGATTAGTAGGATTCTATTCCACGATCCGTGGAGAGATACTAAAGCGTCTCCTCGGTTGTCAAAAACGATATCTAAAGGTGCTGCATGTGCTGGGAATGCGAGCCTAGGGCCCTGGAATCTCGACTGGCAGGTAAAATCGCTAAGATTAAGATTTAGATTTAGGGCAAATTGCTGGCCTGTAGTCAAGTTCCCGGCGTTAGGGATGGTGGAAGGATCCCAAGCCGTAAAACAAGTGGGATAGCCATAGTTTCCTCGGGCTGTCCTGGTGTCACGAACCGAACCGTGGTAGTTAAGTTCCTCTGCCGGGTTATCCGTATGGATGTCAACGTTATTGCTATAAAGCAATGGCATAAATGTTAGTATCCCAGACGGATTAATTCCCGGAAATATATTCAGATATATATATGTACAGGGTACAGAGTTCAAAAAACTTACCGAACAAGGTCATCGGCAGAATTTTCTACATTCCATAGTCCGCCGTTTTTATCGTCTCGGATCCCGACACTATTTCTAAGACCCCAGCCAAAGTTGACACCCGTTTGGTTAAATACCACAGACTTTCTTAGAAGGTTCTTCCATTGGAACCCGCGGATCTGCGACCTTCCGGTGGAGTACAATATAGTACCTAGGTCAAGATTGGCGTTCGACCTAACACTAATAAGAAGCAGGTCCGGGTTTGCGGCGGGAATAAGGAGACTCCGAGTTAAGTGATCCGCGTGTGACATTCCTGTCATAAGAGTTTTCTTTCCGGATGCTTTCCCTGTTACGGAATTATATGCTACATGGGGTAAATATCAAAATCTATCAGCCATGTAATTGCTTCTCTTAATTAGTCTGATGGAAAGGTGTGCTCACTCCAGGCATATGCGGCATCTTCGCTCGATGCAAACAAGGTTTTACCATCAGTACTCATTGTTAAGCCATGATTGAGCTGTTAGACCAAGTTTCGTCAGCAACTTCATTCTAAACATCAGAATTCTAGAAGACTACTCGAGTACTTACGGTAGTATCGGCTACGATAGTGAAATTCTTTACCAGTAAGCCGCAATTCCTATCAATCTGGTACTGCTTGATCCCGACGCCTCGGTCGACAACCAAAAGACGCCCCAGCTTGTCAAATATTATTTGCCGAGGGTTATTAAGTCCCACGGCAACTAGCTTTGCCTGATATCCTTGCGCAAGTTGAGGAGCTGGAAGAGTGTTGTTAAGAACCTTGCACTGGCGCCCTCCGCCTCCCCCAGAGCCACCACGACCGCCAAATAGTCCTCGAAAGATGTCTCCGAGATCGAGGGGGGCTGCGAAGCCAAGCTCAAACAGAGATGCCCAGAGAAGGAGAAAAATTGTAACTTCATGATCGGCAGATCTGATTAGATACCGGCAAGTAATGTCCTGGCATAAATAAATTAATAAATTAATGTAGATAGAGGCAATCAGATCATGTAACGCACACGATACAACTTTCTTGCTCGGAGTAAGAGCTTGTCTCGTGAACCAAAAGCTGAAGAGCTGTGTATCTTGTAAATCTTCTACAAGGCTCCAAGTAGCTTCTTATATACTGCGGAGTTGTGAAATTCCACGATTCAACGCCGTCCAGTGCAGGACACGCCGTCGTATCCTGTCATTCGAGCATTCGCAGTTTACGTTCCCCAGCTAATGTTGGACTCTTCCAAACCAAGATTTATGGATCTACGCTCATCATTTACGCGAGCCGTCGAAGATCTACTCGGAGACAACTTTAAGCGGGATAGTACCTGCATAGGCCAAGAATAAGTTGGAAGAATGCGCGTGTATCCTACGTTTAACGGAGATTTTCTCTTGAATACCAATTTTTGTGTTGTAGTAAGTTTTATGCTGAATGTACAATTGTTAATCTAGATTCAGTCTCGTCTGAATTTAGATTTCCGGACGCTAGAAAACAGCCGTTGCCAACATGTCAACAACTTCTGATTAAGAGGCCGTTTTCAGCATTCGGGGGCAAACTCGGTATTTGCGTATTCCATTTCGCGACCAGGCTTTTCGAAGAGCATCGGAAACAAGGAAATCTGGTCATAAGTTCTGTGGATTCGAGTCTGTGGGTTTGCGGGTCTGATATATATATTGATTAGATCGGATAGGAAATTATATCCTGAAAGCCTTACTCCTGTATTTGTGCATGGAGAGGCAGGACCGGTAAAGAAACAGTGTCGTAGATATAGATGTCGACTAAAAGTCTAACGGATTCTTGAAGCCACGCCTTCACATCTTCTCGGTTATCTTTATTGGAAAAGTCTACCGATTCTAATAATACTGCAATGCACCTCACAAGAGGTATAAGGCTTCTCTGTATAAATAACGGGCGCGATTCTGATATATATCTCTGTAGGGCGGGGTTCCAAATGTGTTGGGAGATGTTGTAAGTTGCTTGCAACCAGCCGTTGTATTATTGATTACCAAGGTGCTATACGCAGGGGTTAACCACGACCGCGTGTATTTGGTATATCCAGGTATCGTGCGCCCAGCACGCGTTTGATAGTCATCTCTATTTGCCAGATGCAAATCATAGATTAGCATTCAGGTGTCTCTTTTGATGTGAGTTTAGATTTGGACAAGAAAAATGCATCTAATGCTTTCGGACAATAAAAGATTGGCCCCTGTACTTTTGCTGTTTTTTCCTCTACGCTTCGGCTTGTTAGGTCGACCCGAGAGCTTTCACGGGTCTAAACAGAAGTAGTCCGCGCCATATAGGCTCGAGGATTTAGTTCGAAAATCAAATCAAGTTTTCAAGTTTTTACAAGTTAAAGACGATGGAAATTATATTGAATAATTCTACCTTGGCTATAGCTGAGGCTTTGGAGATACAAGGCGGCTTCTGTTTCTGCAGGAGATTTCGAGGTATGCCATACTTCTTTTGTAAGCCTTACGAACCGTCCCGCGAGTCCGACGGTTGCCGAGAACTGTCTTCTGAGAAAAGACCTGCCAATAATGCAGCCACATCATCCGCAATTGCGCAGGTCAGCCGCATGCATTCATTCCTGACATGGCAACGAAGTGGCCGATATCTCGCTCGCAGGTGGCCATGGCGCTACAGAAAATTTTGGCTTGTGAAACTGTGAAACTAGAAAGAAAAAAAAAAAAGAAACTCTTCTTACCATTTGATTGGGCACCAAAATAGTTCGTAGAATATTTGTACTGAACAACTTTACAAATTAAGAACCCGTTGAGAAGCTCTCGAAGCTGAAAAGAGTTACGGCTATATTGCAACAGAACAAAATTATCACCAAGTTAATTAACATCGTCTTGGCCAAGTCTGGACTTTGAATTTAATCCCATGAGACCCGGGTTCCCACAGGTGAAAAGTCTGGGCTCCGGCTTGAAAAGTCGCCAAAGTGGCAGGGAATATTAACTCTGGCGAATCACCTACAGCGCTGAGTCCAAAAAGTGCGCCAGTGCGGCTGAGGAATGCAATTGTTGTCCACAACAAAAATACGCAAGCGCTTGAAAGGGGCTGTCCCATCGCGTGGACGATCTGCTTTCGTGTCATGAATAAAAGATGGCTGAAGTCCAGAATTGTAGAAAATTTATCTTGATCCCAATTCACGATTCTCGGAATCCGGAATACTTTAAAGACGGCAGATAACGTTGGAATCGGAAAACAAATGTGGGTATTTCTCCATTCTCCTTCTTCTGCGACGATCATTGCATATTCAGCTACCACCGTATCGTATTGACCTTGTCAATATCGCCAAGAAAATATACCCTCCTAAACATTTCACTGATACTACGGCATCTCAGACCGGAAATCGGAACAATGAGATTGTCGATAGCGCTTCTGTCAGCACGATTGCTGGTAGCCGTCACGGCGCAGGGCGATGGCGTGTCCAGCATCACAGATACCGGTGACTCGGACCTCAGTACCACTACGAGCGCTCCAGAGACCACTTTGACCGTTGGCCCCGAAGTCTGTTCGAGTGCTAGTTTCGATCACTGCTATCAGATCATCACCGTCTTGACCCCGACCGTCTATGTCATTTTGACTGTGACAGACAGTGCTGATGCCGGCGACCTGGAACCAATCACATCGGGCGATCCTATTCTCACAGAGTTTGGCAATATTGCACCGGCTACGGATTCTACTATTGAACCGCCAACGACGGCAATCGTCGATATATATTACAGTGAATCGACGGGAACAACCTGTTTCCCTTCTACCGCCGTGACTTCAACCCTCACTAACCCTGAGGACCTGCCTTGCACAAGAGTACAGGGCACATTCATCGCTTCTAATCCAGCCGAGGTTACGAAGACACGAGTTCTCATCAAGGCACGAGAGGATGATAGCCAAAATAAGGGATCTGATGGTGCGACTACCACAGCGCCGCCAGATATAAACACGGATACGAATATGCCCGTAGTCAACCCTCCTACAACTGAGGACGGCGCAGCTTCACAGGCAGGTGCAACCGAGACCGCACCGCCTACCGATGGCTCCCCACAAGCCACTGAAATCCCAACTGGTACGATTATCCCAACTTCCTCCGAAGTCACATCTCAAGAGCCTGAAACAGAGACCACGATTGGTACGGTACCAACTACCATCGCTCAAGACAGTGCTGCTGCTGTCCCCACCACCTCTACTTCAAGTAATGGTGGTGACATCAGTAGCAGCTACAGTGATACAAGTGCAAACCTCGAGACAATTTCCTCTGACTCTACTCTCCCTCCTACAGATTCCTCGGGTTCCACATCTTCAGGTTCCATATCCACACCCACAGATTCTACCTCTACCCCAATCGATTCTAACAGCACGCCGGTGGACTCCCTGACCACTCTATTAACGAGTGGTCAGCAGTCTTCAAGAGGCACAACTACAGGAGCAGGTCTAGACGAAAAAGGAAAGCCGATAGTCACGACTTCCTTCACAACAATTGCGGAGGTTAGCAATGGCAGCACAAAGTTTGTTACAAGTGCAGTAGCCACGATGACCAGGTCGAACCAGCCTTCAGCTACGACTGCTGGCGGTTCTGGCGCTGGGTCCAATCACATCCTCAATGCAGAGGTATTGCTAGGGGCATTAGGTTTGGCGGCCATTTTAGGTCTATAAAAATTTAGAGTTTCCGCGAGGATTTTTATTACACATTTTCAGCTTACAGTTTTTATTCACCATCCAGTAGCGTTACATCTACACATATGCATACATTGTTAATCGTCGCATTAATAATTTTTTATTCGTTCAATTATTTTGTCAGGCTAATCATACTATACATATACACACTCACACAACCAGCCGCTTCACTGTATATAGGCTATATATGTCTGTTGTTGATTTCGTTTATGTTTTCTCTCACGACTTTCCTTTTCCATTTACTTTACGAGAAGATAACCATCACGAATCAAATTAGGCAGGTGAGCTCAGTTAACGAGGTCACGTATCACATTCATTTTTCCTTATTTTAATGCATTGTTTTATCATAATGATTTCAGTCCCTGCATGTTCGTCCCGTATTCCAAGCGTGTCTGTCTTTAACGAGAAATCATTTATCCGGCGTTGTTTCTTTTGTTTTTCTTCTTTCGAATACACATTGTGAGCATATTGTAGAAATTGTGGAGAAGGATGAAAATGCGATGGGGCGGAAATTATGGTGGGGAATGAACTCGACAGAGAAAAGTACATCATGCATGCTCGTTTCGAATCTATCTAAATTTAACGCCCCCACAGGAACTAGAGTAGAGCTATGTCTCAGACGCTCTCTTGATGTCTCTCCTTGTCTGCCTGTCGGCGAATTGTGGGGCCAGTTTTTTGATACTCAACTGGGCATGCAAGGAACGATGTTGGAAAACCAGGGAATTCTGTTTGGGCTGCAAGGTCATGTCATGATTCGTCGTAAAATTCGTCTTCTAGGTACTATTGCAAATAACACTAGCGTTTGTTCTGACATGTACCCGAAACATCCAAACACGATTGCTGAAATACATGAAGATCCAAACTCTTTCCTCTTCTTTGATGATCTTGGAGTATTTTCAGACAGAATAGGGTATATTGTAAAATAGAAGTAAAAGCAAAAAAATGGAAACCCAGAATAATAGCCTCACAAGATGGATATGACAAATACATATACATAAGACACAGAGGTATATCTTGAAAACTCCTCGAAAATGCAGATATGAAACCCAATAATAGTTAAAAGATCGTAACAATTTTATGCTTGGTGAGTGAGCGTTATGAGGTTTGAAGTTAGGGGGGGATCGTCATGAAAATAGGAAATAGATAAAAAACAAAACAGTAAAAACAAGGGACTCTCGTTTAGAAATATACCGGAGTCGCCATAGCCTGAACCCTCGCGGGTACAATGATACCTTCGTCGCCTCTTTCTTTTAATCTCACTATGCGTTGGGCCTTTGGTGTTGTTGTGTGACACATGGCGAATGCGCCTGGTGAAGGGCTGGTTTCTGTGTAACATGTCGCGCCCGTTGGGCAATTTGTAGGCCCGGTCCAACATTTCCCGCCGCACTGCATTCCGAGCTTTGCGGTTGCGGATGGTGGCGGCATCGAGACGCTAAATTCGTATTTACATGTATTTGGACATGCGGTGCCCTTGAATGCCGGATCTGAGGTACCAATACAAAGGGAATAACCTGGTGATTTGCAGGCGCAAGCTTGGTATTGTGGGCAGTTTGTTTTGGTTGTAGCCCAGGCTAATTGAGAAAAAGATGTTAGTGCTTCGGAGTCCAAAATTGATATCCTTGACAAGGTGACGCTTACTCGTCGTGTCGCTTGGTCGTTGGGTTCCACCACATTGACCGGACGGGTCGGCGCCATACTCAAGTGTAGAACTTAACCACCAACGGGTCACATTTGGCAGGGCGGACGGGCCATTGTATTGAGTGCATTGGGTGTTTTGAGCGACGGTTGTTGGAAGACATTTGCTTGTGCCTGTCGCTTGACAGACGCACAAGTAATCGGTTGGACAGAGATTGGATGCGGTACTGCTAGGGTTGCACTGGCCGAAGGGAGTCGCCATGTAGGTTTCGAGGTTGACCAGAGCATAGGTTAGATCCTCGCCGTCCTTGCACTCGCAGTCCGTCATCTGTCTCCTGTTCAATGGGTTGAACGGGTCGTCGTATATTCCCATAGCTTCCATGTCTCTCTTGTTGATACCAAAGAACCAGCCAGGATACTGACCAAGAAGGCGAAACCAAGCATGTGCAGTAGAGAAATAGGAGAGGAAAACGGTAAGGAAGAAGATGCCTCCGCTGGGCGATGCTTGACGAGAGTGGAACCGCATGTTGGAAAGCTCGAAAATGGAACACGGGAATTCGAAAGCTCAAAATGTTAAATCCGAACGGCTGGCTGTTTACGGACGAGAGATGATTCCTGATTATAAAAGCTTTATCACCAGCTGCTGGAAAGTGATCATCGTCAAGTGCAAGCAAAAAAGTAAAAAGGAAGTAAATAAAAGCCGTCACTGGTCCCATTATGGAGCGTCATGGTCTTATAATTACTGATACTGTGTGGGTATATCCAGAACGAATCTGTCATATCGTAATTTTACTTTACGTCGCCGTGTGCATGCTACAATTACGATTATCCCAGTCACCTTTTGAGACAGTGCGGTCGCCTGGATGTCGACCAATGTTCCGAGTTCTTTGAAGATCACGATGGGGCACAATGGGGTCTGATGGCCTTGGGCGGCTGGAAATAGAAGACGTATGAGAAAAATGCAGGTTCTGCCGCGCAGGCGGACCGTGTGCGACGCCATTACAAACAGCCAAGAGGCAAGGTAGCAATTGATACTGATAATGTTTCCTCGAGAGCTTCGAAGCACTGTGATACTGGTTATTTCGCTCGGATGGCCCTGTAGGAGCTGGTCCACATGCCTGAAGCATGGCTTGTGGACCGACAGTGATCAAACTGATGTTGGATTTCTGATTCGAGAAAAGTAGCCGTTAGGAAACGGAGTCCAAGCGAGAGGGCAAATACTCACGAGGTGGCAAGGCTCTGGAGCCGAATGGGATCCAACAGGTCCCTGGAAAAATTGTTGGCGTACGAAGTGCAGATGCATATTGGAAATATTTTAAAAGGAAGGAAGGAACGCACAGCTGGAAGTTTTCCAAGGAAGAGCCAAGACCTTGCTTTTTCTGTTCTCCTGTTGCTGCCTTCATGTCAATCCGCTCGAATTACTCAAACTTACACCCCGATCGGTATTTCAGGGTGGTGCACATGCGAAACATCGTCTTAGGAGCTAATCAAGCTATGGCCCCGTAGATTATTAGCAGTGTTGGGAAGTAAAATAGTGATCTTGGTGTTGTCGCGCCCGCCGGTATCTTTGGCCTTCTGTCGCCAGCAATGTCCCTATAAGATAGCCGAATATATCACTTTCAAACCCTCTGCGAGGAACACTCGCTTGGGCATACCCGAACCAGGAAACCCCACAGCGAGTCTGGCATCTCCGCCCCGCTTTGGGTGTGGATCCCAGCTATTTACAGGCTCTATTGGTCGCAGAAAGTCCTCCATCTACACGCCGAATTGGTAAACTGTCCGCCGATGGGCGGGTTCTGCTGGGTCTACTTTGGCGGAAGGGCAAGGGTGCCGGCGGTGCACACATGTATCAGAGACATGCATCAGAAGTCACACTCCAAACATGGCCGCCTCGCGACATACGACATGGCGCTCTCCCATAACGTCGGAGGCTGGAGGAAAGCATAAAAATAAATTATCAAAAATACAGGAAACACCATGCTATCATTTATCGACGCCAAATATATTCAATTTTCCACCCTGGCGGCAAGAACAGGTTAACGGCGACTCCAGCTCTGTCTTGAACCCAACTTCCTAACCTTGTCTCAAGAAATATCTCGAAATCACGTCTTATCAGTTTCTCGTCATTCCGGGACCTTGTCTGTCTCTGATATATCTCGTACCTGACCAATTATCTTGATATCTCATTCGCTCCAGATAACGGCATGATCGCTCACCTGCCTTGATATATCAGCGTCAGGTTACTCTGGTTTATCTTAAATCTTCCTTCAAATACCCCTCCTAGTCCTCGTCCTCATCCGTATCAGTTCCCCCGATCAAGCCTTTGAGCGACGGACAATATCAATAATCCTCCTCGGCCCTCACGGTTACTTGCAGCTGCACAAGCTAACTGTGACACAAACCCTCTCCCGTTCTACTCCTTCGGTCTTCTCATACTATCTCCATCTAAATCATCATGGCTGACGGTGTAAATCTAAATCCATCTCCCGAGGAGATCAGGGAAACACAAGCAGATCCTAGTTACATAGCAGATTTGTTTCAATCCCTTGGTACAGTTCTTTGGATAGGTTCTACCTCACCAAAACTGTCTAATGTTACCGGAATCCAGGCCATCGAGGCTTATGCTTCATACGCTATGGCCGTCAATGGCAGCATAACAGCAGAAGGATTAAACGAATACTTCGGTGTGACACCCGACAATGCGAATAGACTATTCCAGGAGTTCGGAAGCCCTCAGGGTTTGTCATCAGTGGTATACACTATTGCAGTTGGAATACAGCCTTACATGCCACACCCTGAGAACAAAGAGGTTGTCATCCCCTTGTACATCGCGTTCACCGTGATGACGACTCTTATCATGGCTTTACGTTTGTGGTCGAGATACAAAGTAGCTGGCGGCATTCAACCATTCGATTGGTTAGCTGTAGCGGGTTACGTAAGTTTTCCATTACCCTTTGAGACTTCAATTATCAATCGTAATGAAGTAGATTCTGATCGAATATATCTGGAATAGTGTGCTACCGTAGCATGGGGTGGACTGGCAGTTTATCATGACAAAATAAGTACGTACATAATTAAATAAACTTTGGCATCGTAGCTTAAGGCAGACCAACTAATTTCCCTTCCAAAAAACAGACGGCTTGTACCAAGCGTTTTATGATAGGACATGGGATGATATGATAGCCAGTACTGAAGTAGGTTGATTAAGCCCGAACGTCTTCTTTAAGTGAGAGATATACTAAACAGAACGACAGGCATACTTCTACCTCTCTCTCTTCTACCCTTGGGTTATGATGCTCATTAAATTCTCCCTCCTTCTGTTCTACTATCGAATGACAAACTGGAACTACATTCGATGGTCCGTATACGCCACCGCTTTCGTCGTCGCCGGCAACACACTGGCAGCATTCTTTATATGGATTTTCGAATGTCCACACGTAAAATATTGGGAACATCCCTTCGAAAAGTGCAGGATAAATCAGAGAACCGCACAGATGGCTATTTGTGCAGTCTACATTGCAACGGATGTTGTCATTTGGATCCTGCCTATGCCCTTGGTTTTCCAGCTGAAACTTTACCCAAGGGAGAGAATCCTCGCCCTCGTCACCTTCTCGCTGGGTGCCATGTAAGTTTGGATACGCTTGATGGAGATATTATTCTAGAGGCATGCAGGTTCTAATTTGTGTTTTCTAGTGCTTGTGTTGCGAGCTGTTTTCGCCTCGAAGCTATCTCGAAAAACTCAAATTGGAGCACCCAAAGCACCTCTACCTTGCTTATTGATGCATGGACAATGTAAGGATCGATATTTTGAAACTCTTCCAAGAAATGAACTAGATTACTGATGCCTCAATAGTGTCGAGCTCAATCTCGCTCTGATTTGTGCATCTGCCCCCGCTGTCCGAGCTTTGGCTATCCACTATGCCCCCAAGATCCTCCAAAACCTTGGAACTGCCTCAATCAGCGGAAGCTTCAAGTCTGGCGGCAAGAAAGGAAGCATCGGAAGCGACGAGTCAGCTCATTCCTCAAACCGAAGGGTCAATCCAAGAGCCACAGATCCCGAAAAATAATCCTTTGAACGTTTTGTTCTTACAGCTTTGATGAATTAATATTTGGCAAAAATTTGCCACCTTTTCCTTTTAACGTTTCCACGACATTCCTTTATTTGTATACCAGGCGTACTTTCTTTTCATCTTTTGAAGGGTTTTTAATACTTGGGAAAGCCGGTGTTATCATTCATAAAATCACCCGCCAACATTACGGACTGGCACAACTAATGGACAATTTAGTAATGCAAAATGTTAAATACCACTGTATATCTGGTATTATATCTGTCATATTTGATAGTCTTTTGGTAGTAATCTAATTCAGGTATACAACTTCAAACCTTTCCATGAAAATTTATTGAAATGGTAGCGCGAAAAATATCCTGATTAAAATATCCTGTTAGCTTGCGTGGACCTACTGTATGCAAGATGCCGTAGCGAAAAATGACAAGTTGTAACGAAGCCTGGCCTCGTTGGCCGCTGCTCCACTTGGTCGCTTTAGCCGAAAACAAACTAAATTTGCTACGGTCCGGACTCATACGAGTAGCACCCTTCACAATCCGAAAACGAAGGATTTTTTCAAGCTTTCCAGTTTTGCGAAAACGATGATTGCTCCGACGCAAAAGCCTCCTTGTTTGGACATGACTGATGTCGTGCCCACTGCTTGGTAAGATTTTGTCGAGCAATTTTTTCATTCGCCTAAGGGTTCATGTCGTCGTCAGCTTCGGGGATTCCGTAGCTTAGGAAGAACGAGTTTCACCATAGATGCAGTTTTGGTTTGCTTCCTTTGGCTTTACGCTTATGGTTTAAAACGTTCTGCTTGGATATACGTCAGCAGTCCTAAGTAGAACTATGGCCGTCATAACCATGTCAACTGGCTGTTTGGAATCCTACCTTCGACTTCTGCTGTTTCAGAAGTAAGTATGTTGTTGGAATAACAGAATACAACAGATGATTGTGTTGGAATATTTTCTGCCACGGCAAATTCCAAACTCCATCGCGGCGCGTTCGGATGACGCGAAACGGCACGCAAGGGCAAGTACGGCACGTTTGCAAGCAACCGAGGCACATCGACAAGCCAACAAGCTGACATTTATCGATATCATGTCAGCTCCGAGAACCGCTCCATGGTAATGGAGTGGTCTTTATTCTCAAGCACAAGATCATAGCACTGGCGAACTTCTAATACATACATCTTCCCAAGTATCATCAACATGTCATTCCCAACCGCCTTTCAAACACCTCCTCCTGAGACCAAATACACCCTTGTAACTTTCCCAACGCCACACATCCTCCTCGTAACAATCAATCGTCCAAATCAGCGAAACTCTCTCCCTTTCGCCGCACAATGGGAGCTTTACCGTGTCTGGACCTGGTACGATAACGAACCATCCCTTCGTTGTGCTATCATCACAGGTGCGGGTCCGAAGGCCTTCTGTGCCGGCCAGGATTTAATTGAACTCGGTTCTCTCTCGGAAAATGATTACAAAGAACGTCCGTGGGAGTTCAGACACCCACCATCCCGTTTTGGTGGCGTTAGTGGCAGAGGTGGGAAAAAGCCCATTATTGCTGCTGTGAACGGGTTTGCCTTTGGAGGTGGTTTTGAAATTGTTCTCAACTGGTACGTCTCTACAAATATATCTTTGCGTTTCTGTGTAAATTTACTTACTGGCTAATACTTCGTTCGTTCTTAATAGCGACATGACCGTGGCTTCACCGTCCGCTAGTTTCTCCCTCCCGGAGGCACTTCGTGGCATCTATGCGGCGGCTGGTGGCCTTCCTCGTCTGGTCAAAATCGTTGGGCTTCCAGTTGCTACCGAGATCGCTCTCACTGGCAGAATATTGTCCGCTAAGGAAGCCCTTGCTTACCATCTTATCAATAAAATCTCATCATCGCCAGATACGCTCATAGAAGAGGCGATATCTCTCGCCAAGAAGATCGAAGATTTATCCCCAGATGCCGTCATTGTTACTCGAGCCGGCCTCAGAGAAACGTGGAAGACTGGGGATGTGGAGGCGGCTACAAGGGTTATTGACGAAACATATACTCAGAAACTCCTTGAAGGAGAGAATAGGGCCGAGGGTTTGATGGCCTTCATGCAAAAGAGAAAGCCGGTCTGGAGACCCTCAAAGTTGTAGCGGTATTTTTTTAATAAAACAGAATAAAAAATTTCATGACTCTATCCTTTTGGTATGCTTAGCTTAACCTGTCACTTTTTTACTTGACTGCAGCATGTAACTGTAAGCCAAATTTGCTTTTACTGAGCATCCAACATAAATTTCAGCTAGACAATTGAATTTACGTCTGATTCATCCTTGTCGTCATCAGAATCAACAAAAGTTCATTCTTGTACACTGTCAATCGGAGTAGCCGAGACAGTCAGAGCACCAAGATAAGCGCGTGATTCTTGGTCCTCTAAGATGAAACTCTGTGCAGATGAAGAATAGGCCGTCGGACCGCTAAATAGTAATGTCTAAATACACTTCAGTATCCTACAATTTGCTAGAAACCCCGAGCATGATCTGCCTATTCAACCAGAAATCTGCGAGTTTCAGGAAATAGGTGGGCTGTAGATATCGGGTGCGAGGTTGGGAACGAGACTCTATGGTGGAGCCCACAAGTTGATGCTCAAATCAGCTATCACTTGCAATTGGTATCGATCAATATCCTTGGGGCATCCGTTTAAAACCGCCACCAAGAGTCTTCATGATAATAAAACAAAGAGGTGATATATTGAGATACCCGTCTTGGCACGGATTGTATCACTGGAAAACAGCAGCGCCATATATCTCGAGACAGGGGATCAAACTCAGCTAGAATACGGGCTTGAGTATCGGGTGACTTCTAGTTTCCGCCACATTGATCTTGAGATCTTGAGTTAAGATCCAACTTATAAGCTTAGATAATATAAGCACTGCACAATAGTGGAGTTTCCCGGTATCACAATCGATTAATCGCAGTGATCATGAAAGTAATTAATCAAGGGAAATGCTCTGAAAGTCTTGAATAGGATATCTCACGCGCGACACAGCTGCACAGGACTCGCTAGTGTGTATCGATATGTCGCCGTCTAACGCAGATCGAAGCAAGTATCGTCCGTATCGCTTGCGAGTGCTTTCATTCGAATCAAACGGGAGATCGGCATGCAGAAGATCGAATGATAGTATAATTCAATAATAATAAATATTAATTGGGTCTATCATCTTTCGATAATAACATGATTCTCTCTTTTTGCCTGAAACAACTAGCAATCAGATAAAAAAGAGATGGCTGGATTAATTGTGGATGCACGTTTCAGAAAATATATAAGCCCGTTTAAACGCGCTACTAATATAACGTTGGGTCCGCAGCACGCCAAAGTCGTCTGGGAACGTCAAAAATTTCTTCTCTGCGCAAGGTGCTTTACCTGCAATTATTTGTGACCTCCTCCTGCCTTCATGTCTCCAGTTACACAAACAGTATTAATGCAGCGATGGGTTGACTTAATGCGGGTTGGCACGTTTGCAATATCGATCCATCTTCCGCCCATCTTGAAATATCCGCTCGGCGACAGAACCTCACAAAGTGCATATTTCGGTGTTTCCTGTTTTTGGAATTATTTTATGAAGAGAAATAGCTAGGTACTTCGAATAGAGCCGTGTTTGGTTTAATTTTATAGCAAACAATTTTCTCTGGAATATAGCCATGCTGTGCGGTAGTGCAAAAGATATGTAATTGGAAGATACAATCAAAGAAAATGAGCTATGCGTTTCCATTGCATAGTTACTACTTTCAGCCGACTGGGTTAGCTAGCTGTCTCTAGATATAATTGCGTACCTCGCGCGTCGTTTGTTCGAAACGGTTGAATTTGCAACTATTATGAAGCTAAACGCGAGGCTGGAATCGATCTCACAAGGACAAAACAGGAAAAAGTTTCTGGTTACGAAATTGACAAACAGGGCGGCTGAATTTAAGAAACAACAAGCTCCCTATGCAAAACATCCCCTCATTTCTGTAGGATGATGATTCGGTCTGCTTATCAGCATCGGCGATGGTAGCAGGGAAACACTGAAAGTACATATTTCCTATTATCATGATTGTGTATTCAATGATTGATTAACTGATACCTACGCTTTGCATTTGCGACTTGCATATCATCAGGACGCCGAGGGTTGTAACACGAGCGACAGGTACTGGTTAGATCCTTCTAAACCTGTGCGTGTATCTACCGTCTTCTGCTTGAAAGTCGAATTCCTGCCTGCATATAAACAAGCAAGCATAAACCATTGTTTTCGATGGGATAACCAAAAAAGCAATCTCTTAGATTCGGTTTTATCGTCACCTACAGAGACCGAGACCACGTTTATTCATACCTGGAGATCGAGTGGCCTTGCCGCTCCGAAAGTTCAAATGGAGACTGGAATTCCGTTCAAAGTAGACCCTGAGATGCTAGAGATTGTCAGCCAGCTCGACGATGACGACCTGATAGACTTCTTGGCTTCTCAAACGGATACAAGCAACGAGGAGCAAAGCGAACTCTATACATATCTGTGCTTTACTGTCTTCGAGAGATTGAAGTCACAGGATCACCTAACATTAGCAATTGAAATGGCTGAAGGTCTTGCGGCTGTTGCGCCCGAAGGGACGGAAAGAACTCGACGAGTGAAGATTTTTGACTTTTTGACTATGAAAAAGCTACAAATCGAGAATGTTTCGGGATTAGGATCTCGACAAAGTGTCGTTTCTCAGACGCTAGCCTCGTAGGTCTTTCTGTTACGCTTTCGTTCTTGAAGCGTTCTGCAACCAACCCTTAACCTAGTAATTGTAGTTCCCAAAACTTAGCCACCTCTGGCAGCAGTTCATATAAAACCTTCTGGGCGAAATGGCGGCAAACTGGACGTGCTGAAGACCTCAACAGAGCAATCCAGGTAGTTGAGGAAGCTATTATATCAACCGACACCTTAACATCGAGTGACCCGCAACGGATGGAACTTCAAAAGGACCATGCGACTTTACTGCTTCAAAGATACCACTTAACGAGTCGTCTAAGCGACCTATCACAATCGATAGCTTCGAGCGAGAAGCTCGTCGATACAGTTTATATTGGCCATCCGGAACGGGTAAACTCCGTAGCTTTTCTTGTTCAAGTCTTGAACTTGAGATTTAAGAAGACGCGAAATCTAGCGGACAGCGACAGAGCCATCCAGCTAGCTCAATCAGCCCTCGACACGGCTGTAAATTTTGACGAGGAGACTCGTTACCCTTTTTGGGGCCGCCTGGCGTTCATATTGATTGAACGGTTCCAGATCACAATGGTATTTAAGGACATGAAGAATGCGATAAAGTTCTTCAAGAAAACCTTTGATGCCTATCCTTTGGGCCATCCTCGACAAGAAGAATGTCTCGATCTCCTCATAGGTGTGACCGGCTATATGGTGCGGGGTGACACGGTTGACAACTGGGATGATGTTGTCGAGCTCTCGGATATCTTGTTGCAAGTTTGCCCAATCGTCTCCGAAACTAAGGCAGGAAATCTGATCAACGGAATCGGTATGTTCCTTGGCTCGTGGCTCAACCTGGCGAGCGGAGGGCGCTCGAACACCGACGATGTCATCAAACTTTCAGAGAAGGCTTTGAGTATGGCATCGCCGGCTCACTGGCCAAGCCAGGTAACGGATGCTCTCACCACAAGCCTCGAGGATAGATTCAATAGATATAGAAGAAGAAGGGATTTAGATAGAGGGTTAGAAGTCGCAAAGCTGGGTGTACAGCTTGTACCCTCCAAGGACCCACTCTGGGGTCATCTCGTGTCTCGCTGGTGGAAATGGATAGAGCACCTGTTGGACGAAACTCGACTAATCGAAGACTTGGATAAAGCAGGAGTGGTCCTCGAGGAGCTTTTAATAAGACCTGACGTTCGAGCAAGCTTCGAGAAGGCGGCGGTTGTCAGTTTCTGTTTGGCTGGGTATCTCCACGCTCGATTTCAGGTAACCGGAGAGATTTCAGGGTTGCGACGCGGAGTCAAATTAATGGAGACCGCGATAGAAAGAGTACCACACAACGATTCTTTGCTTCCCACATTTCTGGCTGAGTTTGGTCACATGCTCGGGATTCTTGTTAAACACGAGGAGACGAGTACCCGCGAAGACTTTGATAGAGTGGTCGAGATTTTGAGGCGGAGTATAGATAGCATGGCTCAAGGACAATCTGTGGCAGATTTTCGGCATCAGCAGATTCTACCTGAATCACTGCATCAACTCGCACGATGGCTGGGTGCACGATTTGGGCTTACAGGTGCCATCGAAGATCTCAATGAAGCTATCAAAATAGAAAGGCGTTCTGTTACACTCAAGGCATCCCACCCAGATTTGGTTCGTCGGGCGATTTCCCTAAATAACCTATCAGAGCTTCTGAGTATTAGGTTCCATCATACGAAACAAATCTGTGACCTCGAAGAGAGTATTGAAACTCTAAGGTCTGCTTCCTCGCTGAACCCTCTGCCAGAGATGATGAAATCTGTCATCCAACTTAGTTTGACTAAAGCCTATCTTATTCGCCACGATATCACTGGGAATATCAACGATCAAGACATCGTCCTCCAGATCCTTTCGGAGATAATGGCAAATCCTTCTACATCACCGACCGAACTAGCTCATGCACTGTCAGGCTACGGCACACAATTAGGGACAAGGTTCGAGGTTACAAGGAACCAAGAGGATTCGAAAGGATCTACCGAGGCCTTCGAGAGGCTATTGAGGCTGCAGCCTGATGATTTTCATGCCAATTTCAACCTAGGGGTTCTTTACAAACAGCGATACACAGCATTCAAAGAGGACGAGGACCTCACAAAGTCAAGAACTTATATACAAAATGCCTTGAACTGTAAAACTAACCCGGACGTCCGCCTAGTTGCAACAAAGAAGTTAGCCCCATATCTGGCCAAAGATTCAAATTGGAGAGAGTTGAGCAATTGGCTAGATAAGTTGATTTACATACTCCCAACACTAACACCTCGGTCATTAAACAATAATGATAAGCAACAACAGCTAGCAAACTTCTTTGGAGTCCCTTCTGATGCCGCAGCCGTTGCCTTAGCCGCTGGCAAAGAACCGTCTGAAGCCCTAAAACTTCTTGAGCTTGGACGCGGGATTATCTCGGGCCTCATGTTTGAAATGCGTACTGATGTGGCAGAGCTTGATGCTAAATATCCTGACCTGGCCCAGGAGCTTCTTTATCTAAGGGAAGCTTTGGAGCCTACTGCCGAGAATGATCTCCAGGATCCCCTTAAGACACTGGTGTCCAATGGGGACTCGATGCTTCGAGAATCACGGAAAATGCATCAGAAAAACGCTGAAATGCGTCTCGATAAGCTGTTGAAAACGATCCGAGACCAATCTGGCTTTGAGGATTTCCAGGCGCCTCTTTCCGACAGTCAACTCCAATCCGCCGCTGGCGATGGCCCCATCGTTGTCATTAACATCAGTGAGTATCGATGCGACGCTTTCTTAGTAGAAAAGGATGGGATTAGGGCTATAAATCTGCCAGGCTTGCGAATAAAGGATGTGGAGGAACGGGCAATGGTCTTAAGAAATAATCCTAAAGAGACAGATGCATGGGATGTTTTGGAATGGTTATGGGATTCGATCGTTCACCCAGTATTAGCCGCGTTGGAAATAAACACAAAGCCTGTAGCAGATGACTGGCCGCATATCTGGTGGATACCCACTGGCGTACTAAGCCAGTTACCACTCCACGCCGCAGGGAAACATACCGAATTTTCTAACGAGACTACCCTTGACAGAGTCATTTCCTCGTATGCACTCTCTATAAAGGCCTTGCTTTACGCGCGTCGAAAGAAGTATAACCTGCATATAGACAACGACACCAGAGAGGCGAAACAAGCGGTTGACATATCTGATGGTAGCTGCAAACAGGACGGTGGTGAAATTGCACTCATAGTGGCAATGGAGAAGACGCCTGATCATTCAACCCTCTCATTCATTAAAAATGAGGTAGTTGAGGTACAGACATTACTCCCACTGATGAAGCTGCGACCGGTCAATATCCAGCGACAACGGGATGCTGTGCTATCGAATTTGTCCCGGTGTAGGATATTCCACTTTGCTGGTCATGGCAGTTTTAACAGAGCCGACCCATCGAAGAGTTGCTTGTTGCTTGAAGATTGGAAAACTTCGCCACTCACTGTCGCCAAACTATGGGAGCAAAAAATTCAAATCAATCCGCCATTCCTCGCATACCTATCCGCTTGTTCTACTGGGGCGAATGAAGAGAAAAGGTATAGTGACGAAGGGATAAACCTCATTGGCGCCTACCAGCTGGTTGGGTTCCGACATGTTATCGGTACTCTCTGGGAGGTGGATGATCAGTATTGCGTCAAAATCGCCAAGGAATTCTACAAAAGCATTTGCGATAGAGGCCTGACTGACTCAGCGGTCCCATTTGCGCTTCATCAAGCAATGATAAGACTCCGAGATAAGAGTGTTGAAGCTAGCGGGTGGTTTCGGATCGGTGTAAAGGGCTTGCACTTGGGGAGTGAGGATAGCGAAGGCGGGCTTCGTGATACTAGAAATGCCAAGGTTATGGCTGCCGAGAAGCCTAATTTCTACTAGATTCCATATGTGCACTTCGGAGTATAGGGGATAAATGCTGCGTTAAAGTTAGGTCACTCCGAACTAGCAAGACCACAAACGTTAGTTAAACGAAATTCTATCGCTTACAATTTGCTTTGATTCTAATGTGTGTGTAATATTTTGCGGGAAGTAATATGAGAAATAAATATAAGAGGATGAAACGGTCAGCAAGAAGTCGAAACTTCCTTCTGGTTATCACTACTTAGTAATGTCAAAAAAATCTGTCACGATCAATTAAAAGTCGCGGCTGCCCAACTTTGTATTATAGGATAAGGATTTTTACCCGTCAACTATATTAGTTTGCGGTATCATTATTATCTTCATATTCGCATGATCATTATACTAAAAGCTGACAGAATGAGTTCAAAAAAGAAATGCAGGCATTTGATATATATGCTTGGTTTGGGGGCTAATAGTAGACACTGGGTATCAAAACGAGACCAAAATATCTCCCCTTTCAAATTCCGATTATTTATTATCGCGCTATATCGTAAGGAATGCAAAAAGTGAATCTGACGTAACAAAAGAATCAAGGCTACAACCTAAACACAAACAAAAGTGTGCGGGAGCCGACAAAAAGAGCAAACTGTCGCCATAAACTTGCGAACCTAAGTGTGTCATTAGGAACAAATGTAGAATCTATGCAGATTCTTTTTCGAAAAAGCTAAAAACAATTCAATGGCTGACACCACCGATCCTGTTGAGCGGGGTCGACTTCTCCGTAGGTTCTTCCATATCTAAGACCTCGTCGTCGGCACTGGAGGTTTCTTCGTCGTAGTCCAGTTCCACTTCGTCGAGCAACTTGGGGTTGAGAGAGAATGATCCTCTTGGAATGAACGTAGCGAGGAACATGATACCGGAAAGAATGCTGAAGTGGACACCAGCGATGTAGAAGATACCGGTTTGGATTTGCTCGTCGTTTTCGCTGCTGATTTTGTCGATGTACTTTCCGACAAGAGGAGAGATGATGGCGTAGATAACGATGTAGCTTGAGTAAAGGAAGCCCATAACTGCACCCAAGGGTGAGATTGAGTTTTCTTGGGCTTCGAGACGAGCCAGAGATGCTTGGATGTAAGCTGCGAGGGACACATCACCAGCAGCCCAGCCAAATGAGATTGGAATAAAGGTGGCAGCGGCGATCCAGGCTTGTGTGACTTGACCACTTGGTGGGTACCAGAAAGGAAGATACCAAACGATAAGAAGCAAGATAGCATCACATCGGAGCCATGGAATTGGAGTGTGTACCAAGTTGGTGAACAAAAATACGAAGAGAGCACCCATCAATTCACCGAAATTGGAACCAGCAACGATAATCTGAGCCCAGGCGGATTGTCCGAAATAACGCTTAGCGATGTAGGAGCCAATGTTGTTTTCGAGGAAACGATGACCGAACAAGGCAAATGTGTAACCTGGGAGCAACCAGACGAAGCGGCGGGAAGAGAAGACAATGTTGCATCCCTTGGCGGCCGACATGACGAAGAGAACGCAGCCATCGGCAACCTGGAGGAGATAATTCTTCTCTGTGCCAATCTCAACTTGGTATGAATGCGGAAGACGGATCATGAACCACGCAGCCGCAGCGCAAAGATAGAGGAACGGAGTGATGATGAATGACTGGTTATTACCGCAGGCGGGAATAAGGGCAAGAGCAGTCGCCAAAGCACCAGTGGTACCAGTAACTATCCAAAAAAGCGAATGTTAACATTTCAATAGCCAATTTAGCGACGATTGGAGCAGGGTTGGCACATACTTTCGTAGAAAATGTGAACAAGCGAGTCCATTCGTTTTAACTTTTGCATGTTTCCACCAACAATATCTCGAGGTATGACTCGTCTAATCAATTCAACCATACCATAAGAAATACCGGACAAACAGTAAATCGGAATCATAGCGTCGGTATTGTAGTCGCCATAGTAGGCAAAGTTGTCTTTGCCATACTCACCATCCCAGCCCTTGGGCTTCAAATAACCACCAGTTGCACGATCGATGATAAGGAGAAGCGATGCAAACACGGCAAAGACAATAATGGCAATTGCGAGAACGGTCCTGGTTTTGAATCTTTTGATCAGGGGAGCGATGAGGATGGATCCTAGACATTGAAATGCCTGGTTGAGACCTTGCAGAAGTCCCACTCTTTCGAAAGTTCTTTTTTGGTATCCACCAATCTTCGCGTCATAGTCGTATCTGTTAGTTGCGAGCGCGATTACAGAGCCGTTGTATGCTTCTAAGCCGAATTTGTATAACATGATACCCGCGATGTAAAATGCGATATTGCGCTTCTCTTCGGCGGTGAAGAAGCGCCAGCTGTCGAGAACGCTCCATTTTGCCTTTCCTTCCGGCATTTTGGATGAAGATGTAAAGCTGATGTTCACGAGGTTAGGACAACGAGACTGGAGGCGGGAGTGAAATGGATGAACGGATCAAAGTCCGAGATATATCTAACTGGAGCTGTCGGAATCTCCTATTGGAACGTCGTGGTCATCGACTCGATAATGGAGGAAAATAAATCCACGCGAGAGGAAACTGAAGTGTTATTATATGCGGCGACCATTCCAGGCACCGGCTTCTTGGCTCATGGTCGGAACCCCCAAGCTCCTAAGGACCCTGGTGATATCCTATCGCGACATCTTCTCACCCACACGTGTAACCCATAGAACTCGAAGCCAAGAGGACGTTCAGTCTGGGCATTTGGAATCAAGGAAAACAAAATATATTGCTCATTGCCAAAGGCTTTGAGAATAAACCTCCCTGTTCGCGTTTCCGAAGATTCAAAAGACACAAAAGTTCGGCCGGAATCAGGATTAAGGATCGATGCGACCAAAAAGAAAACAAATAGCGTGGGTAGGCTACCAGAAACAGGCAGTCAATATGAATTGCAGTCAAGGCAGAACCATTTAGGAAGGGCGAGCCAGTTGGAAAAATCCCTGAGTTAAGCCGCAGAAGCGGGTGCTTAGAGACACTTACATGTAAAAGACGGCTACCAATTTTTAATCGAACAACAGCTTTCGCTACAAAGTTACAGAGGGTCAAAATAGGGTCCTGCGCAGCTGCGTTTGGGGTTGGGGCGTTTGCTTGGCTGTCGTTCAAGCAACCAATCATGTCGCATTATTTTGCAACGTGCTGCGGGAAAGGCTCTTAGATGGATCAGTCTCACAATTTTTTGCAAAACCCCAAAAACATAAGCGACATTTGATAGGTACAAGGTTATATGTGCTGATACTAACTGATAGTATGAGGGATCCCCGCATATTAGTCTCGGTCCCGCAGATTGCTGCAATTGCAAGGCAAGTGAAAACGCCAAAGGTTCGAAATTATTATAATGTCTGGAATTGACCCCGTCTTGGTACAATGCATATTCTCTGGTGGCAGAAACATCTGATTCGCATAGTTTCCGACCATAACGAGATGTTAAAGAAATCGAGATCAAAATCGCAGTATTGTTACCACTGGAAAAATGTCTTATCATCGCGGATGCGCATAAAAGGCACTTCGGAGAGATCCGTATATTCTAATATCGAATACACATAAGAGTTTGCAATACCGGCGGAATCCAACTAGTTCTGGTTTGTTTAGTCTGGCATGTTGGCTGTTGCTTTATTTAATCCGGTTATATTCAAGAAAATCGGAACCTAAATTCTCGTCTATTGAAGCCTGAAGACTTATCGTCCACAAAGCGTACAATACAGCCTTGTTTATGACGCCTAGCAATGTAACCTGCAGACATCGAGCGGTGAAACAAACCCAAGAGAATCGACAAACCTACATGCATGAAGCTCACTAGTCAGATTTAAATAAGATGATATCTGGCCCGGATATTGGTAACGCTACCTAGATAATTTGCCGTCGATGGCTCGTAGTCACCGCGGGTGTCAAAATCACGATATTCCGAATCGCCAAATTCTATCTGAGCTTGTGGGTGCGACAAGGCGACTATGCTCGTCCGAGACAATTGATCCGTATTTAAAAAAAGCTGCGTGACAACCGCTGTCAGCCCGACAAGTCTCTTCTCAAGCCTGTAACTTGGTCTGGGCCCGAAAAATCCAATTTCAAAATTTGCTTCTTGGTGGTGCCGTTTCTCCTGTTTACGCAAACAAGCAAAAGGCAACGACGTCCTTTCTCTCCTCAGGTCGCTTGTAACCTCCCAAAAAAATCGTACGCCCTTGTTCCCTAGTCCTTCTCGCTTGTTGGTGAATCCGATGGAACCTGCAGGCCCTAATTGCGATTGAGTCAATGTTCGAGAATGAACCATGGTCTTGGCATCATCAAAGAGTTTACACGATAACCTTAACATAGTCCGATAATGTGGACATCGACTCTGGACACGCTATCGAGCAGAATATGCTGCCTAATTTCGCGCGTTTCTTTAGACGCAACAACAAAGGAGCAGCCTCAAGACTAACGAGCTGCAGCATTGTATCAGTCTGGAGTAGTCTCGGGTCGGAGGCAACGTCAAAATTAGTACGCTGCCAAATTGGGCTAGACCTGATCTTATCGGACGAATCAGAGACCTTTGTGAAGGCACGGTTTGAGCTAGAATCCAAATGTTTTAGCCTCAATTCGATTCGATTCGACTTTTGATATTCGGTAATTGGGAGAGATTTTTTGTTGAATTCATGATCAAGTTCGAGAAGATTTTAAGAATTCTGAGTCGTTTGACCGAGTTAGACCCTACTTCTCTAATAAAACGGGGAAAACCCCGCTGAATTGGATGGGGTTATTTATTATTCATCGTCTAAGTGTATTGAATTATATCTTTGCGGCTGGTTTACGAGACAAGATGGTACCTTACCACGGTAATTTCTAGGGACGCAATAATTCGTATGCACACGATATCTCTGAGCCTAATGTAATCTTGGAACGGATGAACCCCCAAGTTAAATATCTGCGAAATTTGGTCCGATACATGGGTTTCTTTGAGTACTGAATTGATATCGCAGACGCAGAGGAATTTTTATTGCAATGATCTCTATATTTGTCTCACACGAGCGTCTGGCTCCGAGGTTGTATGCATATCCACATGGCCATCCGCCTATTTTCTTCGCCTCGAATCAAATCTGTACTGAGGCATCAATAAAACCCCCCCAAAAAAGTGTTTTCGACTTGGAGTCAAAAGATATATTTGAACTACGGTAACCAGGATTCCTGTATCCTCACGGATTACAGTACTAATTGATCGATAAGAGGCTTGTGTAAGGCAGAGCGGACGGGATACCCAATGTTCCTCTTTCTATGATCGTAGCTGGGGGCAAAGGATAAAGTTTGGTATATAAAGGGTTTCAAATTTTGTTCGTGGGTGAAAAATTTTTATAGCAGTGGCTTTACCAAAATTAGTAATTTTGCCGAGCTCGGTTACATTCCTTTAATAGGCGAAACTAGTCGTGTGATCGAGGTGCTTGATTAAGACCAAAGGCGTTGGTTGTGACTGTAGCCCAAGATGCTTAAGAAACAATGATTGGTGATATTCGTATTGGTGCCCATGAAGTGAGACCGTGTACGAGACCTGCGATATCTGTGTTTTTCGAGAGGCATTGTGGTCTGGGATGGCGTAGTTTATGAGCTTAGATTATCCGAAGCGTCATATTCATTCCTCAAGTTATCAGAAATTAAGCAACCGCGGGTACCAGAGTGGCCCAGACGTTACACAGATTAAGATTTGTGTGCTGACTCCCGAGACTACCTTGACTTTAGTCTCAAACCCTAGTCCCGGGCTCTTACCTGAGCCCCAAAACTATTACACTATAATCTATTTTAGACTATTATTAAGATAATTTCTAATTTCTAATTTCTTTTTTCCTTTTTAATTTTTCTATTTTTAATTTTTTACGTACTACAGGTCAGTCCAGACGTACTCTGTATAGACAGAGGCTACTGATGGATTACGTTCTATAGCGCCCATAGATCATCATGATATATATACATCTGCGCACCTACATATCCTCTGGATACTCATATCCGTGTTTGCCCATCCCTTAAAGGTTGGAAGACGCTCAAAATATCTAACCCTGAGCCTTAGCATTAACCCTTCCCCCTTCTTAGGGTTCACAGATATTTGTGAATCAGTAAGTGATCCTATTTGCAACCCTGTTATCAAGATAGGTACAGAAGGTTGTTAGTACTATAGTTCAAAGTTTTCTTGAACCACCAGTTAAACACTCTAAAGTATAATATCACATAATAATGTCGTACACATATGAGCAGGTATTATTCTCCCACTGTTTAATCTATTTACCGTCAAAATATCACCACCAAGTTCCCATAAAATCCCTCAATGCCATATCAATTATGGTGCTTACCAAAAGGGCCTCAATATCTTAATAGCCTAATATTACAGCCCCTTTCAGATATTCTCCCCTGAAAACAAGATGGTTCCTTTTTATGAAGTAAATAATAAGTATTCATGATTTAATTTATAGTTTTTGGCTCCCAAGTTTTAATTTTCTTTGTTCAGATTCTAGAATTCTGTGTCACGATGCGTGTCGTGAACAGTTTATATAGCGTGTAAACAGCGGCACTCAATTGGTGGTTGTTTGGCCAAATATACCATTTTAGCTTGATGGCTAGTGGTGCGGACTGTTCATCGTGTTACATTCGGAGCTTATAGGTTTTTCTTATACGCAAAATAAATGCGTGCATATATTATAGACAAAACTCTGTTTGAGTAAAACCCAACTTCTTTTTAGCCGCATCGCGATCATTTGGTAATGCTAAAATCATAGGTTGCGTAATTGACGGCCGGACCGGTCTCCGGAGAATAAATCTGAAAGCTCTCTTGACCCCATTCAGGATGATTGACGGCATCGATCCATTGTTGTGTCTCGATAACACCCTATTGTAAACCCGAAAATCACGTTAGCAGTTTGCTTTCCTTCTTTTCCAAAGAACTACGTTCTCGAGAAAATGAATGGTAGACTTACGCAGCCGTATTTCTCAACACGTGCCGTCCTATTTCCATGTTGCTGACTCTTCTTCAGGGGTATAGCTCCAGTCTGCCCTACGCAAGAATAAAACTGCAAAGACTGTTGGTTGGTCCGAATATCTAACTTAATGCCAGTAATAGGACTCGACAGCGAAAGCACAACCAAATTAGAATCCTCCTTGCCCGCAGACCTCGGCCGATCCAGTATAAACGCATTATCGTACCCGGTACAATTAGTTCCACAAGAATTAGCGCGCTCCAAATCTTTACCGACAGCCTTAGGCTCCGTAAAATCGAACGGGGTTCCGGTAACCGCTCTCAGCTCCCCTGTAGGAATCAGAATGCCGTCAATGACCTCTATTCTTTTGGAATAGGGCATCTGAAGCACATGGTTTGTGATCTTTGAGCCTTCGCTGCCGTGAGTGAATGCGTTTAGGTCCAAGTAGACGTGGGAGGACAGCATTATTGGTGTTGGTTTGTCCAGGGCGAGTGAGACGAGCGAGATTGTGAGACGATTTTCGGAAACCGCATAGGTTGCGTGGTTTAGCTTCGCATCGTATCAATGCGGGTTGGTCTTACTTTATTTCGATATATATCAAGTGATCTCTGATAAATTCGCTATAAGTTTACTTACAACTGTTCCGGGGAATCCCTCATATCCAGGGTCTAAAAATGTAAATGTGACCGATGTTGTATTTTGGGCGGTAAGTGTCCAATTGCGCTATTGATAACAACAAGGAGCGGTATCAGCCAGTCAATCTCTAGACTTTTCGAATTTTACGAGCCAAATCCAACTCGCGATGCTGACGACCCACTTTATCGTAGCCAACGAGACCTCCATGGAGGGTATTCAGCCCATTGTGCTCGTTCTTGACAATATGTGATGTCTCCCCGTCAATTGTGAACGTGCCGTTCTTGATACGATTGGCATAACGTCTAGATTGTCATGAAAATCTCAGGTTAAAACGGAATCAATTTTTAACTTCTGGGTCCCCAAATATAATTTTAACAGGATTTGATATCGCGTACCCTACAATCGGACCAAAATAAGAGGTATCAGTAAGATAATCCTTGGTGTTCTCGTATCCGAGCACAACGTCTTGCGTGTCCCTGTGCTTGTCCTTCACGAGGAGGTTTGTTATTCGTGCTCCGTAGCCGATGAGGGAGACTTCGATACCCTTGGCTTTGATGGTGTGTTTTTGGAACGGGTCCTGCGCAGAGACGAGACTGCAGCAGGCGGCTACGAAGAAATAGAACGAAAGCAACATTTTCTTGGCAATTAGACAACTTTTATGGAGGAGCAAGCTTGACGAATTGGCGAGGTATAAAGAACGAGAGCACAGTCTATGAGACCTAACGCAGAAAAGCGAGTGAAAGCAAAAAACTTGCCTGCGTGCTTCTGAAAGAGAAACCTTTTAGACGCTAGCACCTCCTTTTTTAAATACCTTGTGCACGAATTGACGGGTTCAAATTCTTCCCTTATGTACTGATAGCTATATAGCAACAAACATTTATTACGTATATAGAAGTTGTTTCAATAGTCAAGCCGAGAAAGATATTCAGAAATCTACCATATAGATTCAAAGTTCGCACGCCCGTTCCTCTGGGATTCGCCGTCGGTTAAATAATGTAATATATATGACGACCTAAGTCCATGGTCAGTGACTTACATATCCCGAAATTCCGTGTTGCTGAGATGAAGCCTTCTCTATAGTATACAATTCGTTCAACTTAGTCAATTCCTAGCGTAACCAGAAACTTGAGAGCAAAAACCTGGTCTTACTACAAAAACCCCTACATCTCTCCGAAAAGCCGTTCATATTATTTTTCTAAATTTTTTTGTTTATTCGAGAGAAATATCCAGCCAAGAATTCGCACTCTTTCAGGGTTAGGCAGCTTCTGCTGTGTGACATTTGACACGTCTGAAAACCAGCTTATTGGCTCAATATTTTCCAAATCGGCCAATGATAATACTTATTTATTGTAGTGGTTGCAACACAGTGTCTAAGAAATCAAGCTTTCGGTGACGAGACTGCCTTCGGTCCTTGGAAATTGTCAGTCTCGGAAATGTCTAACAAATCAATAGGCTAATTTGTTTACCCGTTTATTGATACCCATGGGTAACTGCAGCCGCGAACCATGGATCGACGCGGTATATTTATGACCTGAAGCTTCGAAGTTGCGAAGTCGGTAAGCATGATCGGAAAAGAAATTTTCATATCTTTTGTGGAACTTATTGTACTGCTGACGGATGATATATTCCCGTATGCATGAGCCGAGCCAAGAGCTTATCAGA
Source organism: Orbilia quercus (assembly GCA_036971405.1). Taxonomy (NCBI): domain Eukaryota; kingdom Fungi; phylum Ascomycota; class Orbiliomycetes; order Orbiliales; family Orbiliaceae; genus Orbilia; species Orbilia quercus. Next base: position 2,080,344 of record JAJTUE010000003.1, read on the forward strand.
GTCCCGCTTACTGGGGTACCGGGTTTCTTGGGTTGGAGTAATATAATAAACCAACTGACAAAGCCTTTGATTTGCAGCTTTGGTCTAGGTCACCGGAGGTGTTCCCCCGAGACTTCTTTGGAGTGTTCTCGTTGATCGATATCTTGCGTATATATTTTGGCTATTGTGAGCGGGATCTGGGTGGCGTTTACGGTAGCGGGTGGCTGCTGACCTAACCGAAGGAAGGAACCGAACTTAGACCTCTAAGATGAATGTCATCATTCTGGTCTCACATGTTAATTGAGGCCACTCGCTAAGATTGATCGGTGTTACGGGTGAAAAAGATGTCAGTGATTTAGACAAACTCGAAAGAGAGGAGAAAGAATAGGCGTAATTTCGAATATTCATCGGATATCTTTCTAAATGAAGAAATAGGTTGGAATCCGATCCTTCCACGCCCAAGCTCAGATTTGGCACAATTTCCCCATGATTTCTGATGACGCTTGCGGAAGGCTACAGAGCCAAGCAGGAACTAAGCCGGGGTACCCCGCACTGGCATGAGCCGAATCAGCCTGCCGAGCGATACTGCATACTCGTACCGTACTATTCCAAGTGCTTAGGTGGGCCCATTCGTCTCGTAAACCCGTCGCTCGACACGAAGGCCTCCCCAATCCCCCAGTATCAATATCACCAATCCAGGTTTGTACATATATCCGAAGTAACCCACGTTAGTTGCATCGTGATAAAATTTTAATCCACCTATCACGCGGAACATAGTTAATAGGTGAAGTGCGCCGTCTTCGTATCGAGCAACTGGTTTACGAGACAAGCCGTCATAGTGACAGTGAACATTAGCCTGAGATCCTGAGATGTTTATAAAATATATACCACGGTAACACCCCAACTCGGCTTCCTGTTCTCTTGGCTTTGCATTGTTTCCCTTCCATCGTCCCTCGTGTCTCTCTCCGAAATCGTCCAACATGAGTAACGTCGCCACAGAGAAGCCGACCTCAGCGTCAGAGCTAGAGGTCGAGGCGCAGCCCACTTCCAACCGCGAACCTGTCTACGATCTTGACGAGAAGGTCGACTACGACAGAACGGGCGCCATCCATGCCGAGAAGATCGAACATGATATGACTGTGCTCCAGGCTGTTAGGGCCTACCCTGCTGCCAGTTGGTGGGCTTTTGTCATGTCCTGCACCATTGTAAGCTCTTGCCCATGATAAGCAGGCAGATCATATCAGTTCTCTAGCTTACGCTGCGATAGATCATGGAGTCGTACTGTGTCTTCTTGATGGGACAGTTTATCGCCACTCATCAATTCGCCAAGGATTTTGGTGTATTCAGCGACGTAGTCGACGATTATATTATCGAAGCTTCGTGGCAGTCAGCATTCCAGTGTAGCGGACCAGTCGGTGCCTTCATCGGTGTCTTCATCGCAGGTCCAATTACCAGCCAGATTGGATATCGATGGGCAACAATTGGCGGTCTCATGTTCTTGAATGGCTTCATCTTCATCTTCTATTTTGGTAACAGCCAGGGTATGTTTTTAGCAGCCCAGATCCTGGAAGGCATCCCGTGGGGTATTTTTATCGCCAATGCACCTGCCTACTGTGCCGAAATCGTACCGTTGAGATTGAGAGCTCCGGCGACGCAGATGTTGCAGATGTTCTGGGCGATTGGGTCGATTATTGTCGGCGGTATCACTTACCACTACCAATCTAGGGCCGACGCTTCAGCGTACAGGTTCGTCCGCTCTCATATAAGCCATCGAGGGGCAAGCACTGTACTAACACTTATATCAGGGTTCCTATTGCACTCCAGTGGATGTTTCCTACTCCTCTCGCTATCTTACTCTTCATTGCCCCCGAATCACCCTGGTGGCTCGTACGAAAGGGCCGTCTGGTTGATGCAGAGAAGGCTGTCAAACGTCTTGGACGCGCGAGTGCGAATGATAATGCCGCTGACGCAGTCGCAATGATGCGTCGTACGATCGAGCTTGAGAAGACCGAGAAGAGCCCCAGTCTCATTGAACTGTGGAAAGGTACCGATCTCTACCGCACATTGATTGTGTGCGGTGTGTACGCATCTCAGAACCTGACGGGCAATCTGATCGCTAACCAAGCGGTTTACTTTTTTAAACGTGAGTCCAATCATCCATCTCCTGCAACCTTATAATATAGCAGACTAACACCAACTCAGAGGCCGGCATGGCCGACAACACCGCATTTGCGCTTGGTCTCATCACTTCTGCCCTCCAGTGGATCACGGTCATGCTCTCTTGGATTCTTACGACATACCTTGGTCGACGCACCATCTATGTCTACGGTCAATTCATCAATTGTGCATTCTTAGTCGCGCTTGGTATTGCGGGTTCAGTTGGCACTAGTAAAGCGGCTAGCAATGCGCAAGCATCACTTGGCTTGATCGTCTCCGTCCTGTTTTGCCTGGGACCCGCCCCTGCTTCATGGGTCATCATCGGCGAGACATCTTCCGTTCGTCTCAGGCCATTGACAACTGGTATCGGACGTGGTGCCTATTACTTGGTCAATATTCCTTGCATCTTCCTTGCGAGCTACATGCTCAACAGCGATAAGTGGAATCTGGGCGGCAAGAGCGGGTACGTTTGGGCTGGCACCGCCTTTATCTGCACCGCCATGGCTTGGATGTGGATTCCAGAAATGAAGCACAGATCCTTTCGTGAGATCGATATTTTGTTCACGCGTCGTGTCCCGGCTCGCAAGTGGAAGAAGACGGTCGTCGATATCAACGACGATGAGTAGACGGAAATTGCTGTTCAGAGGAGCTTAAATTACATGCCTGTTTGCGAGGTCTAAGCATTTAACTTAATTTGTAAATTTATCAAGTTCTTTTTAGATAAAACAAGCGTGAATCAATTTAATTTAATCGAGCATATGGAATACCCAATGTTCCCAGGCCTTTCCTCATGACCACAGGAGCCCCGAGTCCAGAAACAAGTTTGCTACAGTCTCGTAATCAGATAGTATCGTCGTCAGACAGCTCCACACTTTAGCAGAGCTGTCGCACAGCGAGACTAGTAACCAGACACTTTTAAAAGTTACGAGACTGAATTTGCTGTTGCAGCAACCTGCCGCGCAACACAAAATGAAAAAAAATTCTAGCGAACAACATTGCCAAGCGCCAAGCAGTCATACTCATTAACTCGATTAAGCGTAAAATGTTGGAAAATCAAACAACGCAGAAATCGCAGTCGGTAAATGTTATCAAGGACAGGGTTATGTGATCAGCGTCAGCGTTGTACCAGCGCTTCTAGCTAGCGTAACGTATATCGAACAATGAGCGGCAAACGAGCCGAGGATGTTATTTTTATAGTAGATTATTTCGGGAACATGTTTGAAACGGAATAGTCTTCTTCAACGGAAGGCCGTGAACATTGTTATCTACCGAAACAATGGCTACAATAGTCCCAGGTTCTCGAAAGACACTTTCCCATCAAGGTTTAGATCCTTGGACCGCAAGTACCAAACCCAGTCGCCCTAGCGGATTTTCTGTCCGGCCGAGCTTTCCAAGCGCCATGGTTTTTCAAAATCTTACATAGACGTACCTAGATAGTCTCGTCTAGATAATAGCGCCTTCATGCGCCGACCAGTGCTCGCCACACAGTGCAACCGCATACTAATAGCCTCATAAGTATCTGCCGAATAAAAATATACCAAGAGTACTGCCCACTCACCTTCCAATAAAGAATTGAAGCTGACCGTTTTATTGTGGTCGAGGGACAAAAATAAAACACTAACAAGGTTATCTCATCAGACATATCCAGTCTTCATTATAGCTATGACGGAAGGGGATTCTTGGCCGTTGTCATATTACCAAAGCATCAATGTCTATCAGTCACGCATGTGTAAAACCTCAAGGTCAATGGACAACAGAATCTTAGTTATCGAGAGTCGTACGAGTATCCGGTTCTGCATACCCATTTGGTCCTTCGTGGAGAGATATTGCTATCTCAAGCTCATCAATTTGCCAGAGATTCCAGAGAAATACCTCACCGTAGAGCCCTCCAGAAAGTTATAAATATGGGGTCCTTCTCACAAGTCTCGCTCTGAATATATCTCATCACCATCATAGTTCTCATTATCAACAACATTCAAAGTTGAAAACTACATTGACATTAAACTCATCTTTGTATATCTCCATCGATATCTTATTCCACCTTTTTCTACTCGATCAACTATCATATATCAATCAAAATGGTCGCCATCAAGACTTTCATCGCTGCTATCGCTTTCTTCGGAGCCGTAAATGCCGCTCCTGCACCAGTTGCTGAATCCGAAATTGACTATGTCAGCGGTATTCAACCTGGTGAAGGTTTCCCATCCCCCAAAGACCTGGGACTGACAAATGAGGACCTCACCAAGCCATGCCAAGTGGTACCGGTAAGATATTAATATCCCCTGCATGAGGTATTGCCTTTTCCGTATACTAACTTCCCTATGATATATGTAGGCATCACCGAGCGTGATAATGTCCTGACGAAGCGCTACCAATGCAGATTCACAGACGTCTGCACCGTTGCAGATGCCACTGCATGCTACAATTACTTGCTCGGGTTGGGTACCAAAGCTTGCCCTGCTACCACTCGTCCAACTCAATTCTGTCGCATGGGCGGTTGCTCTTGGATCGGACAGGCTGAGAATGCTCAAAGTGCTTCATCGTACTGGTAAGTTTGCGGTATCTTTTCACTACTGCCTTTAAGTTTTAATATGCGAGGATTTTTGCTGATAGCAGCTATTTTCATAGCCGCGACGTTGCATATGGAGGTCAAACTGTTACCGATAGGTGCCGCATTGGCAACAAGGTTGGAGGCTTCAACTACGCCGGTGGAAATGGCAACCTCAGAATAACCCTTGCCGGTAACTAAACTAGGCTCGAGTTGCACCTGAGCCTATGACTTCCGCTCTCCCAGTCAAACTTTTTCTTTAAACAAGCTGTGGATGTTCCAATCAGGTCTTAGTGTATATCATAGTTCTCGGTTGGATTTCAAGACGAAAAATGACAATTGCACTCGAACTATATTTCTGAGTTGGCAAAACGCAATGCATACACGGGATCTTATATTTTATTCCACCTGTCATAGAATGTATATTTCCACGAGTTTGTGGGTTAAATAAATCGATCGGCTTCCCTCTCAAATTTTTGTCGGTAATTCAGTCATATGATCTTTGACATATAGTACTTGGAATGTCGGACCATTCGAGGTGACTGAAAACCTTGATTATATATTGCTATAAAGGTCCAATGACACGAGACAGTCTAAGTCATGTTACAAGGGCGATTTCAAGCACGCCCAACCTTGAAAGACAAGATCTGAGTTCTGGTTAGTTGAGTCGTAAGCATTAGGGTGTCAAATCAACTTACATCATTCTTTCCGGGTTCTATTATATCTTCCTCTGACACCTTGATACCCCCGACAGTTTCCGCGTACGCGATCGGAGCATCACCCATAATCTTCTTGGCGACATCACCGACTGTTGAGCCTCTACGATCTGTTGTTAGTCTTCGAGTCTAAGAGCAGCTCATGCTCAAGAAAAAACTTACTTGTTCATCAGAATGCAATCTCTAAACACCTCGCCCCCCTCCGCTCCTCCAAAAGTATGAATATTCCGTACTGGCCAAACAGGTGTCAAACTTAGGACATCTGCAGCTCGTTTTAGTACATTAACCACCCCCGTACTCCCGTGTCTATACAATACCAAATCTTTCAAGTTCTCGACACGACTATTTAATTTTTCATCCATCTCTTTAAGCCCCCCACCTTCAGGGTCACCATTGTCTATCAGATCCTGCCTTGTATCAATGAATTCTGCCCCGGGTGTATATCTAACGTAATTTTGCTTTGCGAGACGCCGGAGAAATATTTCGGATATTGCTGAAGTCAGAACTATCGGGGCATTGGGGTATTTTTTTGCAATTTTGGCAATGTTCTAGAGAGTCGAGTCGAGTCAGAGGAGATTCTACCAGTCGCGACGCAATAAAGCTGGGTTCTTGCCTTGTCTGCATCTGCATGGTCGATCTTATTTAATGCGAGCACTGTTGGGAACTTTTCGTCAATAAAGGCATTCACGAGCGATAGTACTGTCTCTCCGTCCCATGTCTCTAACGGCGTTTTTAATGATATTCGATCGAGGGTTCCCTGGACAATTGACGCATTGCTGCTATACCCGGATAGTTGGTTCTGCAGAGATGCAACTGCCGTTGACTCTACAAGCCATATCATTATTAGCAGAGGAGAGATGCGTGGTTGGTAATATTAGGAGATCTTACTCGTTGCGATATGGCGACGCTTCACACCTTCCCTACATCTCACTTATTCTACGATATACCCTCACGAATAAGTTTCAATTCTCATAACTTACCATTTTTCTATTAGGTTCCCATAAATCCATCGTACTATTTCCTCTGTTATAGCTATCAGACCCCGTTCCGACGTCAAATGGACTATTTGGAGCAATACCTCTGAGCCAGACAATATCGTAACTGGGATCATATCCTCTTGTGTTCTTTCCTTCAGCGTCCGTAGTACCACTAACATCCACGACATGAACCAGGCAGTCCGCTTGACGGAGGTCGTCTAAAAACTTGTTTCTGAGTCCCACAAACACATTTCCGTCAACCATCCCGGATCAAAGATAAATACCGAAGGGCACTGCTAGACATACCCCAGACCCCGTCCCTGGTGTGCGCCGGGGACCAAACCAGCCACATCAAGAAGCTCTATCGGCACAAACCGCTTCCCATTTGTGCACCAGCCGTAGTTAGGCTTACACTGTTCCGAAAGATCATGACGAGTGCATGCGCAATCGATTTGAAGGTACCCGATCGCGCCTATGAGATAACCACAAAGAATTTCGACGTGTCAGTGGTACCAGCATGTATTGGGAAACGGAGGGCGACGAGATTACGGCGGCTTACGTTGAGGGTCGATCGTGGTGAAACTATGGGTTACTCGACGTTAGCGATCGGTCGCCACGATTAACATTAAGGAAGACTGCTATCGTACGGATAATTTCCTAGGGTACTTTAATCAGTCCATGGCCCTTTGCATGCCGTCGCGACACGACAGAGTAACAGTCCAAGTTGTATAGTCGTACCGACTTTGCTTGACGCGTCAGTCAACGAGTTCAACGTCGACGATTTGCCGGAAGACGGTTTACCGACCAGCGCGATTAACGGATCTCGCGGCATACAGGTGGCTGAGTAGCGGTACTATCCGTTGGGGTTTTCGAGGGCGATGATGCTTGAAGTTGAAGTGGGATGACTGGAGGGAGTCAGTTCGAGGAACACCTGTCCCACCATCACACCAACAACACATTCCGTCGATGTACTACACGTTGGTGTAACCACTTAGCTCCGCCCCCAGATTGGGGACTTCCTACTTAAAGCGCTCCTCCACATTATTTTGCACCGCACTATACCCGGTTACTTAAAGACTTAAGAGATTAAGCCAATTGGTCTCTGCTACCCCTTATTTTACCTCCTCAGTCCCCAATTGCAGACTATTTAAGCATTGTATCAAGATGGCTGCTCCAAGGCTCCTTGTCGATACACACGTTCATCTCTGGCGGGTGTGTGATATTGACAATCTCGCCTGGCAGTCTCCAGAGAACCCTCTCTATGGTGTTTACGATCTTGAAAAATACGAAAAATCAATCGCGCCTTCTCCCCTTTCCTATTCTGGTTTTGTATTTGTCGAAACAGATAGGAAATACTTCGATCCCAAGGACCCATCCGAGGACCTAACCGCCTGGAAGCATGTTCTCGAAGAGTATCGGTATCTTCTCCAACTTTCCAAGAGTGATACTGAGGGGAAGAAACATGTGAGGGGAATTGTCCCATTCGCGCCAATAAATCTCGGCCGTGAAGTCATGCAGCGATACAAAAAGCACCTCGAGGACGTGGACGCAGAAGTCTACGGAGAAGAAAAGCACTCGCTATTGGTTGGATATCGATACTTAGTCCAAGATAAACCACAGGGAACGGCTCTCGCTCCCAACTTTATCGAAGGATTGGAATACCTGAGGGACACAGGGATGGTATTTGATTTAGGGATTGATGTGAACAGAATCGGGTTCGGGCAATTCGAAGAGGCATTGTGGGCCGTAAAGCAGGTCAAAGGGTTGAAGGTCGTTTTCAACCACCTCACAAAACCACCACTAGGAAGGGAGCCAAAGGACGGTGGATTGAAGAGATGGGAGGATTTCATGACAGAGACGGCAAAATACGATGTGGTTGTCAAGCTCTCCGGTGGCTTCTCTGAACTGCCGCCGGGAATGAAACAGGAAAACGGCGAACTGCCGACAGATAAAATTGTGGACATGGTGTTGGATTATGCACGACCTGTTTTCAAAATTTTCGGATTGAAACGTGTAATCTGGGGCAGCGACTGGCCCGTTTGTGGGATCGGATATGAGAAAATCATGGGCCACCAAAATGGTGCTTGGCACGCTTGGTTGATGATTACCATGATGGTTGTAAGTCGTCTTATAGAGGAAGGAGAGATCGAAGGCACTCCTGAAGATTGGGAAGGAGTATGGGGTCAAAATGCGGTACATGCATACAATCTACCGGGGTTTTAAATCCGAGGAAGCATCATATAAAACGCGAAAAACGAGCATTGTTTTTTAATTTATTTTTGGTTAACAGTCGGATATGGTATATCAAGGAGGGTATCATACAAGACATGACATCAAAAATGAGAAAAAGAAAAGCACTAAAACGAATGACTTTATTATAGAAAAGAATCGCTTGGAAATCATTAAGCATTAAGCGTCCCCTTTGTATCTTATTAAAAGGCTCGTCCATACCAGCGTGGCGAATCGAGATTCCGCAAGTCCAACTGAATGGGTATGGCACCACTCATTGTACTAACAGCACTGAACCGTGGAAAGTCTTCTTCATTCACCTTGGGAGCATCCTCATTAGCCTCTAGAATAGGACTCTGTAGCAGAGTCAACCGGGCCCTGGTTCTATTGGCACTCGGCATCGGAAAATTGGGAATTTTCATCCCGATGTCGATCGCCTTCGCGGTCTGCTTCTCTAATTTTTCTTGTCTGGCGTACTCTTCCACCTTCTCTGCAACACTGCGTCCAAAACTCTCCGAGCTCGAGGCCTGTGAGTTAGACTCGAGGTCGCTAAGCCTATCGAAAGATTTATCTGTGTGGGTGTAGGCGAGACCACTGTTACGGCTCCAGCGTTTCTGCTGACGGAGTTCGCGTCCGTACTGCCCAGCCCATTGTACCAGGATCATCATAAAGTAAACTTGGAAGGCGTTCATGAAGCCCCAGGTAACTTGCAGTCTTTCAAAACTAGCCGCGGTTGCTAGGCATAGATCAACCCATGGTTTTGGGGCCGGAAGGGTTTCTCCATCCCAGAAGATCAATGTTGAGACACACATCTCACGGTTTTTGGTGCCGGACTGGAATCCGAAAAAGAACCAGAGAGCGCATGCCGTACCGTACAATACTGTCAGAAGGATCGCAACCAGTCGGAAGATGCGAAGGGCGGTATGCGAGCAAGAGAAGCGGCCCCAGAGGATTGAGAAGCCGCAGTAGGCCACCCCCGTAAAAAACAGCCCCCAAGCAAACAGTATATAAGTCATGACGGCCCAGATTTTGCCATAGCCAATTCTGCCAGCTGTTAAAATTAAAAATATTTTAGCATAATAAAAGGATTCGGTATCAGTTCCAAAACGGATGGAATAAAAACCTACATAGGATGATCTGTAATCCTCCCCAAACGGCCATGATAGCCTCACAGAACGAAAGAATAACGATAAATTTCGCCCATGTGTCCAAATGAATTCCCAACCTAACAGCTTTCCGCCACCATGATTCCTTAATCTCAACAATGGACGAGGTTTCGCTGTTTGGTGGCGATGGAAGCTGTTTGTTAAACTCGGCAAGGTTCGAAAGAGTTAAAGGCCGAAGACTTTGCATAGAAATTGTTTTCGAGTCCTGAGCTACCGATATTCTGTGAAAGTTTGTCGGGGCGCCGATGTCCCTTGTCGAAACAACTCGGCCATTCTGACTCGAGATAACGGACGGAGTGCGGTTGATTTCTACGGCTGTCGGTCGTCGGATCGAGTCTTTGATAGAGTTGAATACGCTCATCGAGTCGAGAGTGTTTTATTTCCCTCCTTCCTTCCAGATATCAAATCTCAAATTTCTATTCTCGCCCAGTAGGATCCTGCCTCCAAGCCGAAAACGATAAAATAGAATATATAAAGATAATAAATAAAGAATTAAAGAATTGAAAAAGAAGAGAAAAAAGGACGAAGTATAGAACAGAATAATTTGAACCTGTCAAATATGAGGCTCTGCCCTTCAAAGTCAAAAGAACGACATAAAATAACCAACTTCTATCAAAGAAGCCTTGTTGGTTGAAGAGAACGGGAAAGAAGGTCGTGAGAACAAAGTCCACCAGGGAACCTGGGAAGAACAGGCAGGTGCTGGACAATAAAAGAGAAATGGATAACAGACTCTGTTTTTGCCGCTAGCACATTTTGGTGTTTGTCGGATGGGCAAGCCCCGGAATGCATTAAACTCCTCCATCATCTCTAGGCGTCTAGGCTCTCCTCAGAATAGTCTCATAGTATTTGGGATAGCTCGACACCTCCAACTCCGAGCTTTTTTCATGGACTTATGCGTGAGTCGAGACATCAGATGTACGACCGCATCTTCGCTTAAGCTCCGTCCAAGAAAGGGGCCCCGAGAGTGCTCAGACCGAGGAGGGCAAGGCTCGAGGCCTAATCGGTGTGGTAAAGATCTGCTAAAAGCTAGGAGAAACGATGTTTCAATGCTATCCCCCTGGGCGAGTCGCCGTGCCTTGTGTCGGTGCACTTCTATCGAGCTATCGATGGTAAGAGAGGCGGTGGTGTTCCCCCAAGTGTCAAGTTAAGAGGCTGAGTCAGGTTCAAAGTTTTGAAACATGGTGATGCAACTATTGGTGTTTCCATTTTACAGCTGTTCGTCGGACATTTTCGAAAACGGAAAATTAGACGAGGCAGAATGATGTCTGCCAGGATCCAACGCAATCCCTTAGCTTCGTCTCCAGCGCTTCGCAGATGGAGTCAACGAAGATACTCGCGGAATGCGCAATTAGCCTAAAGATTATATCAATTAGTAGCTTTCTTTGGGATATTTTAGCAGTAATCATAGATTTGTGCTATTTATCAACAAAACTTTCTCGTTTATTTGACAAAATCATGGAATATTAGTGCTGTTCTGTTATTGGACAATAGGGTACGATAAGTGTAATGGGAGTTTGCCCATGAGCAATGTTAGGGAGTCAACTGGACTCAAACAAAACGACAGAACGAATGGAATAATGCTTAGATCGAACAAGTAACCTTCAAAATTTCTTGGGTATATGGTATTAATAGAAATTCTGAAAAACATAAAGTTATTGCCTCGAACCCAGACCTCGTTTAAAAGCACCGCTAAACATCGGGATTCTGGACTTTTGACGAAAGAATGTCTTGTTTCTTACTTGTTACAAAATACAGTATGCATGTTGATGATTGAAGATGGAATTTGAAGCTATAGCTAGGTTCCATCATTTGTATAATTTAGCGACAGCGTTTATTATTCAGACTTCGATTCTTATATATAGAGATAGTCCAATCTATAGATTTTTCAATCTGAGAGTCTGCGTCGCTTGTTAGGTCTATATTTTAATGTCTGCTCATACGTGCATATACATCGATATCATTATATGACAGATCAAACTTGCGAATCAAAGCTCACACGTACGAGCCAGATCATTTCGTTTCTACAATTCGGCTTTCCACAATCAATCTGCTAATCATAAACATGAGAAAATACCCAACTGAGAAATAAAAAACTGTCAAAAAAAATCGCACTTTGGATGATGGAACGTTTTTACATTCGTGAGTTTTGCTCGGCCCCTCATTATCCTTGGTATAGCTTGTTAGCGTGAAGATTTTAGAAGAGCTAGTAGGAAACGCAATTTGCCCAAGGAAAAAATTATTCGTCCATCCCTGTCTCAATCACTTCCTGAATTCAAGAGAATGCCAAACCAAACTGCATGGTGGATAATTTATGATTAAGAGGAATTAATATGGAAAGACTGGAATAAATACTCGATAACGAAGGTATATCCGAAAATCTATCCCGATATAATTCCAAATCACTGAAAGCATCGACGATAGGAAATCTTTTAACGTTATTTGTACCTAACATCCGCCCCTTGTAGAGAGCAGGGCAGGAGTCAGGCACTGGAACCAGCTATCCGACCCCTTGGTGTCCAACATTATGCTAGAATTTTTCGTTACCTGCGGCGTAACATCAACTAGGATTGTTTATTCCCCGCGGCTAGAAATGGGAGAAAGATAGTGTGATAGTGCAGTCAAATTCTTCAAAATCTAATTCGTTTCCATATATGCTTCTTATGTATTGTTCAGTAGATATCACCACGTTTCCGCATCCAGCATAGTTTGGTTGGAAAGAAGAAAATATATACTGTCAGGAGAATGCGCAAAGACAACGATATCTTTGTAAAGGGCATATATCTATACCCTGATAATCCTCTTCTATCTACTTTGACGGAAAGTACCAAACATACCTTGCGGATCCTCCTTTGCACTTCTCAATCTTCATTTGTTGATAGTCCGGGTGTTCCATAAGGTTGCAAGACGATAACTGCAAGCATCATATGATGCATTGGCAAACTCTTAGGTAGTATTTACCTTAAGCTGAGAATCAGCCAGGGGAATCCGTATGATTAAACTAAAGGCTTCTGAGGAAGTATAGTAAGAGGTCCCTGAAAACGGCTCGAATGGCTGACGAAGGATTATGCGCGTCCTTTGACCTCAGCCCTACTGCCTACGTGCATCTTCTCAACTACTGTAGTACAAAGAAACACTAATATCATCATGCTACAGCAATGCAGTGTCTTCGATTCGACAAATATAAACTACCAGATTTGACAAAATAGTAACAGGGAAGTGCATGGAGCTGTGCGAGCTCCTGTCAATAATTTATAGGCAATAATCGGGTAAACTCACAGTTGGGTTTGTCTTCTTCTAGCTTCTTGCCTCCCGTTTCTTTTCAAGCACGTCTGACAGGCTCTCTGGATCTTTAACATTGACGAAGAATGGCTTCAATTCTCCTCCGCAAGCCCCACAAGTGCCGGAGAGCAATGTCAATTTCTCATCTGGATTCGAGCAGGATTCTTTTGGAGGTACGTAATGGAGGCTTGAACTTTGCCCCATTTTCGAAGAGTTATCATGCTCACCGGCGATTGGACGGGACAGAAGCAATGGAGCCGCGTTGTTATGATGACTGGTTGAACTTATACATGCGCGCCACCTATCAATGGCTTACCGACATTTTGATAAAGTAGCCTTGAATATGGATGCTCAAGACAGAGTTGGCTTAGGCAGAGGATGGTTTTGCGATCCGTCTTGACGTCTACAATTTTGATGTCACAGTTGCATTTTATGGAGGGACAACAACCCCAACCAGCGTAGCGGTATTAAAAGATATTGCTTACGTACTAGACCGCCCAATTTAATATTTGACTTAATGTTCAAATGAAAATTTAGCTAATCAGCAAAACAAAATTTCTCAGTTCGACTTCATATTCGATCAAACTGAATCAGAGTGTCGATATCACCACACCAGCACTCATCTATACCCTGCTGAAACCGAAGTTTGGCGGGTCTCCCTTTAAGCTGGCTGCTTCAGTCCCGTTGTTGTTTTGGCCGTTCCAAGCAGCGAAGGGGGTTTTAGCATAAGCTGACATCAGCTAGCCGAACGCAAGGATGTCAAGAACCAAAAGGCTCCCGCCGGAATTCAGTGCTGCATGCATGTCTAAGAAAGCACCCGAAACATCGAGATTTTTCTAGACCTTGGCGCTGCTAGGTACCATGTGCTACTGCGCTATTATTTGACACGCTTCCACGCCGTCCTAGTTTTTTTTACCTCCGAAGAAGAATATCTCCTTTGCAGGTGCATTTAATTTTCTGCTTGACGACCGTTAGCTTCAATAACCGTATCCTTCGGCCCATCGCCGTCGAAAAAAAAGCATGGGAAAACCTGCGTCAAACTCCTGCAGGTGAACAGAGGTCGACCAACCAGACGCACATTTTCGGAGAAGTGGATTGATCAATGTCGGCCAAGATCTGGGGTACGTGGTGCAAAACGTTAAATAGGGATATCGACAGTTCCCACAACGAAAATCAAAGGATTTTTAAATTGCCGAACGAGAAATTCTAGGGAGACCAAGATTCCGGGGGCTGCTTTGACCGATTTTCGGTTTTCGTTCAGTTATCGGCGTGGAAATCAAGTCGAAATAGGGTGCAATAAGACTGACATCTTGGCGGAGGAGTAAAAAAAGCGCACTCTGATACATATCGATACATGATACCAACAAGCTGCGAGGGACAAGATAGCAATTTAACAGATCTCCTCCTGTCAATGCAACGCAACCACTTAACGTTATAGGACCGACGGGGTTCGGTCCGTCGGTTGCACAGAGCATCATCTATGGTCCACAAGAATTATGCAGTTGGGGAATATTTCGCCTGATTAAGGGACGGAAGAGGCGTACTTGCGCTAAACAAATAGCCTGGTTGCTGACCATACCCCTATCTCGACGCGAACAAATGGTAATTGGATCCCATCCCCTAGTTCGTCTTCAAAAAATTTCGCTTTTGATGAGAGCCGAGCTGAAAGACACAGGATTATTATGGCAAGGCCGCATCAGCCTACTGCTTTGCGTTGGTTGCTTCCAGGTTTCGACGACCATGGTCGTCTGCCCAGAAACTAAAATACTAGCTTTCCACGAATTAGAGTCTGATATTCTCGTCTAACGGGCCTCATCAGGCTAATTAGACGAAATTATCGTGTAGGGTTCACGGTGAACCACCCAAGCATCAAAAATAGTAAAATGCAACTTTGTAAACGGCCAACGTTAGTGTTCCAGCAGATGTAATGTATGCTAGTCAGAGAGCCTCCTTTCAGCTTCTGATCTGCGAAGCTAGAGTTCATGAAGATCTGCCTTCACGTCTAACTTTTCTGCGCCCCTCGTAAGGTAGTATTCTCCTGCCTTGGCAGACGGTATATATTGGACGATCCCTTCTCTCTCGGATCAAGAGTTTCCCACTGGTTCCGGATATCCATCAGACAAGAACTCCTAAGAATCGACGTTATAAAATATAATTATTATATTCCATTAGAATATAAGAGACTTTTGGCCCAGACATTGAAAGTTCAGCACTACCTATCAGTATTGCTACCACATTAGCATCCGTTGCGCCATTAATACCAATATCAAATACGCCAAACATAAAGCCAAAATGAAGGGAGCCATCTTAGCCGTTGCTTTCGCAGCGTTAGCTGCTGCTGCTCCCCAGAACGGCTATGGCTATGTCACCAGAATATCAACTAAGATCGTAAAGACCGTAAGTCCACAGCTCAATTGATCAACCATATGGTTCAAAAAACCAACTTACACCAGCGCATGTGGTATACGTTATAACGTTACCTGTAAAGTTAAAGTTCGCTCCGCTAACTTAACGTGTCGGACAGACCACCGCACTTGTGAAATCAACCACCACCTGCAGCCGTACTCTCTGCATCGACTATGTCAACTCCTGCGGCCTGATGTATGGTGGCTGCTTCGCGGCCTGCCCTGGTTTACCAACACCAACATATACTGCACCCCCATGCCCAACCACCACTGTTAAGCCCACCACAACCACCACAACGGAATGTAGGACCATCTGCGTCGATGCCGTCAACCAGTGTGGCATCAAATACGGCGGCTGTTACTGCGCCGGAATCCCCTTCCCGTATACCAAGCCACCATGCCCAACCACGACCAAACCCACCCCGACTACCTCACCGGGCCCCAAGAAGTGCGGTGGCCTTGCCGGCTTCCAGTGCGACAAGGGACAAATCTGCATTGACGACCCGAAGAGCCCTTGCGGTATCGCTGTCGACTGCCTTGGTATCTGTGTTGTCGAGAAACCCTGCGGTGGATTTACTGGCCGACCTTGCGAGCTTAAGACTGACGTCTGCATCGACGATCCAAGAGACGACTGCGATCCTAAGCATGGTGGTGCTGACTGCGGTGGTCTTTGCATTCCAAAGGCTTGGGTTTAAGCCTGGCGGTGCGAATTCTCTTCCTTATATCTATGCGTCGAGGAGGGTCTCGTCTCAACCCTTTTTGCTTTTCTTCATGTTGGTTTATTGAGTTTACGATTACATTCATTCCTTCCTGTGTATAACTGATTAGCATTTAACAATTTTGGCCATTGCTACTCTGCAATAGTTACGTTTTGATTATACCTATATGATATCTATATCTCCCACGAGCAGATAATGACTGTATATATCTCGAACGTAGTCTCATGGCTCCATTATCGGAAATTTCAGCTGTGCTAGTAGATATAGGACGGCAACATGAGTTATATTTAGGACTTGTTGCAATATATATTAAACGACAGAACTAACAAGATTCGGCCATATATGTTGCGTAGAAAACCTGAAGACCCAAAGACGCGACACATTTTTCTGACAGGCTTGGCAATACCTCGGTCGAGCTAAAAGCCCATGATAAAAGTTTCCGTGGTTGATGGGGTTGTCGTCAACATGGTTGTTCCGAAATCCTTGACCATTCTCGTGCGACACGGTTGGAACCCTGATTATAAACTCAACGGATGATCGGGATATTTGTAATAGATACGGATATATGGAGGGCGAATAAATCTGAATTTAATGAACTTATGGCACATGAATTGGCAGCTGCTCTATGAAGTAATTTCGTGGACCCCTTCATGCGAAATAGTGATATATCTCCGGGACTAGAAAATGGTCAGGGATATCGAAGAGAAGTGAGGATTCGTAGATATCTAGGCGCGGTCCCTAGGAGTAAATGCTTGATTGAGTCCATACAGTACGCATGCATAAGACCGCCAATATTTTCATCCAAACCCGCGTTTTACTTTTCTACTAGTAACATATTAATATTGGTATTAATATTTAAATCTGAGATTTGCGATCACTCACGCGTACGGGATCGCATCTTGCAACTAGCTTAGTTGCCTCTCAAGCTTTAATTATAATAAAGATAGATACTTATAACGAGTATGAGAGCCAACCCAGGTTGTTTATCAAGTCGTCATGCAAGTCGTATTTACGTAAATATTTTTCTTTCAGAATTTTCTTGATTTCTGTACCAGTCACAGACACAGAGCTCGGTTGAAATGATCGATCGATTCTCAATCAGATCGCGGGGTAGAAAACGCAAACAAACCCCAGATATTTATTTTTGATAAGGATGCACAGTTGCTATAAAATGCTTGTCCCACAGCAAGCCTCGCTACCTTTGGACATCACGCGAGCAGTTTCTCTCTTCCTTAGAGAGCAGGTGGTTCTGCAAGCAAGCTCCCTCGTGAGCGAGCAGTGTGGCCGTTTTTGGCAGCTGCGAAGTTTGATTCTATCGATAGCGGGAAACAAGGATGGCTTGCATCCTTGCGTCAACTTTAAATACCAACAACCGCATGGGCACAAGGAATTGAAGGCGTCATGGAGCCGAAGCGAGTTCGAATGTGGGGATAGCTGCCTTGTTCAAACTTCGGATATAATGTGGAGATCGCCGGAGAGTTCGGCATGTCTCAACCGTTATTAAACTGTACTGTAGTACAGAATACAATAATACAAAAGAAATATATTGCAAATTAGTGATAGTTTGAGTCTCTAGCATTTTACTAATGTTAGTTGTTTTTATGTTCAGGGCAAGTCACGTATGTTCCTTGTCAATTATAATACCGTGGAACTCTAGCTTCCAGTGATAGAATTGAATGTCCCGGTAAAAGCCCCTACGAGCAATTATATTTCTGCTACAATTGCAACAACCGGTCTGGCAGAAAGAAATCAGCAAACGACCATGAATCTCGTTTGTTCGCACATGTCAAACTTATGTCAAAATAATATGTAGGCCTAGGCACGGAAAACTTCTGAAACTGCCTGATGTCATTTTTGTATAGAAAGTGAATTCGAAGAATTGTTCTTGTTCGTTTGTCGGACGAGCCCCAGATTCAAATTAATGTCAGGATTGGCGCCCCACCGCCACCTAAACAAACGTAAACCACTAGCCACCGCTGGCCACCGTCGAGGCAACCAATCAACTGGACAATGCAAGTGTGCGAAATAGGCTGGGAGCAACGACCAGGCCTGTCACGAGCTATCGATATGCCTGGGGTCTCGCAGTAGGTGGGAATCTGGATCAAAGCGACTGGCAAAAAGTAGTGGGTCCCTAAATTTGGCGGAGATTTGATCCAAGGCTCGCAAGCAAGTTTCGTCGGCATCTTTCGAAACCCATCGCCATTACCACCTTCTGTATATTCTGATTGGGTAACAGAAAACAACGGTATCCTCGTCCCTGGCTTCGCCAGTCCT
This sequence comes from Orbilia quercus, assembly GCA_036971405.1. Classification (NCBI taxonomy): domain Eukaryota; kingdom Fungi; phylum Ascomycota; class Orbiliomycetes; order Orbiliales; family Orbiliaceae; genus Orbilia; species Orbilia quercus. Next base: position 2,098,793 of record JAJTUE010000003.1, read on the forward strand.
AGGCGGAGAGTGCAGATCGCTCGAACTAAATATGTGAGGGGTTCCTGCTTGACATTCCATGAATCCAGTTTGGACGTTTATATAAGTTAGAATGCTATCGTCGTCAGAATGCTAATTATCCACATTTCTCTTTTCAGAGACACCTCGTCCGGCCCGGCTGTTCAGAAGCTTTGAACTTTTTCAGTGGTCCAGTGGCTTTCTTTCAGCTCGCGGTTCGCAAAGATGAAGGGTTCAGCTTCATTCGGTCTGAGGACTGTGGTATCCGGATGCTTGGTCTTGGTGGGTACGTTGCTTCTGTGGCACCTATCCCACTTCGACCAACGCATCTTCAGGCCGGATGTTTCGAGCTTCAAAACTCCGGAGCCGCCAGTTAGCCCTATCCTTCAAAACATTTTCCAGACCGTTCAGGATACTCAGAATGAAAAACGACAGGTTTCCGGACAAAAATATATTCTCGGTGTTGGAAAGGCTGACATTACTGGGTATTTTTTTATTTGTTTCTTTCTCTGATCATTATATGAATTTATCTTGTTAGAGCCCAGCTAATTTTATCTGTTGGGGCAAAGCCCGGTTGTCGAAATCAACTTTATGGGATATGCGAACGGCACTCAACTCGGAACTGGCCTTCGACAAAGGCTCTACTCTCGGGCATTCATTGTCGGGAGCGTAGATAATCCTGCTGATCGATTCGTCTACTTGGTTCTCGATACTGCCTGTGGCGATACTGCTATCCGATATGGAGTTCTGAGCGGACTGGCTGCTCTTGGTGGTGACTACGCTCTCTACAAGCAGGCCAATGTTGCACTGACAGGAACGCACTCCCATTCTGGCCCTGGAGCATTCATGAACTACCTTCTCCCACAAATCACCAGCAAGGGCTTCGACAAACAAAGCTACCAAGCAATCGTCGACGGCACAGTTCTTTCCATCAAACGGGCTCACGAATCTCTCGCGGAAGGCTATCTAACATCTGGAGCTACAGAACTTGAAAATGCAGCGATAAACAGAAGTCCGTATGCATATCTCGCCAACGCCGCCTCAGAACGAGCAAAATACGACGCCGACGTCGACCGAACCCTCTCCATGCTCCGATTCACTCGAGCGTCCGACAACAAGCACATCGGTGTGCTAACGTGGTATTCTGTCCATGGGACGTCAATGCTGGGGAACAACACGATCGTATCTGGCGATAACAAGGGTGTGGCCGCCTACCTCTTCGAGACAAACGTCAAGGGTAGCGACACCAGTTCGCCAGATTTCGTCGCAGGGTTCTCTCAAGCTAGTGTTGGCGATACCACTCCGAATACGGAGGGTGCCTACTGCGAGGACCCCGAACACGAGGGTCAGCTGTGCACCTTCGATAAGAGTACCTGTGGGGGTGTGAGCCAACCATGTCACGGCCGCGGACCGTTCTTCAGAATAAAGGATAACGGAGCCTCGAGCTGCTACGAGATTGGACGACGACAGGCGCAGGGTGCGCTCGATTTGTACAACTCACTCGATGAATCCGGAACTGCGATTACAGGAAACTCCGTCAAGTCCCTCCATACCTTTGTCGATCTGTCAAAGTACACATTCACACTTCCTAATGGAACAGCTGCCAGAACCTGTCCCGCTGCTCTAGGCTACTCCTTTGCCGCGGGAACTACAGACGGACCGGGAGCTTTCGATTTTACTCAAAGCGACTCCGGAGCACCTGATGCCAACCCCGTATGGAAAGTCGTCTCCAGCTTACTGAAGGCTCCTGATGCGAACCAAAAAGCATGTCAGTACCCTAAACCGATCCTTCTGGATGTCGGCGAGGTCCATTTCCCTTACGACTGGACGCCAAATATCGTTGATATCCAGTTGTTGCGCGTGGGCCAATTTATAACTATCGTATCTCCGGGCGAGGCCACGACGATGGGCGGTCGAAGATGGAAGGAAGCTGTGGCTAAGGGCTCGAGCAACATTGTACCCAGCGGCACCAATCCTATCGTCGTGCTTGGCGGTCCAGCAAATTCTTACACTCACTATATCACCACGGAGGAAGAATACGGTATCCAAAGATACGAAGGAGCATCGACGCTCTACGGCCCCCACACTCTAAACGCCTACATTTCCCTATCGCTCAAATACCTACCATATCTCTCTTCAACAAACACCCAAGCCGTAGACCCCGGCCCCTCCCCGCCAGATAACTCAGATAACAGCCTCAGCTTCATCACAGGAGTAGTATACGACAACCCACCGATATTCAAATCCTTCGGCCAAATCACTTCTGACGCAGCAGCATCCTACCGTCCAGGAGAAACCGCCCAAGCAATCTTCATCGGTGCCAATCCACGTAATAATCTCCGCTTGGAAGGTACTTTTGCCGCCGTTGAATTCCAAAACCCAGATAGCAGCTGGACACAGGTACGCAGCGACGAAGACTGGGATCTAATATACAACTGGAGACGGGACGACGGGTTCTGGGGTACCAGCAGTGTGATCATCCAGTGGGTTATAGGTACTGGACCGAAGAGTGTACCGCCTGGGAAGTACAGGATCAAGTATTACGGTGACTCGAAGACACCCGTGACTGGGGCGATTAAAGCTTTCACGGGTACGAGTCGGGTGTTTGATGTGTTTCCTGTTAGTACGAGGAGGTTACCGAGGATGGGAATGTACTGATCGAAGAGTAGGGGGGATGTGATGAGTTTATGAATGAGTTATGTGGTTTTGAGTTTCTTTATATCCCAAACGTTCTTTCTCTTGCATTCATATCCAGGCGCGCCAATTGGAGGTTTATATGTATATTTTGATACCAGATGTGCGGCTTTCTCTGTTCCATGCATTGTATTTTGGCTATTGAATTGGTATAATTTTTACTTCTTAGTCTAGTTGGTTCATTAGCGGTAGCTCAGCTAACAACATGGATACTTCTGAGCTTTCGACAGGGTGACTTTTATAAAAGAAAACTTGAGAGAGTTTCTAATTACACATTAGTAATCTATAATGTGAGAAACCGAATGCGATAAACAGCGTTAAGTAGCGCAAAAATGATTTTTAAAAGCAAAATCTGGAAACAAAAGAGGGTATCTCGAGTCTTCTACGCGACAAGCCATCTATCCAATTGCAATTCACCTCCCTAGCAATTCCTTCGATAAGGATTATCATCAGGCCACTGTTCTCTAACCTCCTTCTTCGTAAACAGCCTATAGTCCACCGCCGTTCCCTTCGGCCCCAATCCAATCAACCTCCTCGGCTTCAGATCAACCGGAATAGGCATCTTATACCCCACCTCCCCTTTCAAGCCTTCAACTTTATTCACAAACCTGCCCATCAACTTGGCAATCCAGGCGTCATCGACCACACCCGTAAAAGTCCTCTTCATCGTCTTGCTAATTTTCGTCCCAACCCTCGATAACGATCTCGACCTGATAGGCGTAGCCACATCGCCGTCTTCGTCTTCCAATCCGGTATCTTTGCCTTCAACCCCCTTCTCGATCTCGATCAACTTGCTCGCTTTCAAAAGAGCGGTCGCGAAATGCAAGATCGTAGAATTAAACTGTGCCGGCAGACTCGCCAATACCGTCGCAACAACCATTGCCTCATCTTTCCCTTCATCCTCGACAACCCCCGCTGCAGCTTTCCTCCCATCAAAATCATCGCCGAGAACGTGATCTTCCAACCTATCGTCCTCATCAAAATGTACCGTCACGTCCTCCGTAACTTTCGCCAACCCCTGCGATCCTAACTCCTTCGATGCAGGTGGAGGCGGGAACAAGTATTCGTGGTGTGGTAACAGCATACTCGGTACCTCCACAGTCGCCGAGACTCCGCCGATTCTCGCAACCTCACTTATGCCTTTATCTTCCTCTTGCTTAATCCCCGCTTTATCCTTAATCGTAACGCTCACGCTAGACTTCCCGGAATGATTCGAAGCATTGCTCGCAGCGGAATCCACGCTAATCGCATCATCCTCGTCCAATAAGGAATCAGAAATCTCCGGAGCAATGAGTACTTTGAACACCTGCACCGTCGATGTCCTGATCGAGGTTATGATATCATAACTAACGGTACTGGGTACCTGCGCCACACCATTAATCTTGCTAAACTGGCAGACGAAGTTCCCCGTTTCAAGCCACGTCTGTACCCTTGACGCGAGTTTTGAAATCTCCTTGTTTTCGTCCTTGTAGTGCTTGAACACCGCTTTTTCGAGCATTCCCGAGGCAAAGAGACCGGTAACGTTACCGATCACGCCGTTGCACTTAACAGGGTGAAGATGAGCGATCGCGTTAAGCATGGTCCGTTGCACCATTGGGAATCGGTTGTTGAACTCGTGAATCCACGGCGGCGTGCGGGCCTTCAGGTGAGAGACGGCGATAGACCAGTTTGGCTGGTGGGTGATCGATGAGGCTGTTTGCAGGGCGGATGCGATCATGGCTTTCTTTTCTTTAGCCGTGAACTGGGAGTACTTTTCACCAGCGATAGAGAGGAGACGTTTTCGAGACGTGTGGATGGCGGTGTTTTCGTGGATGTGTTTAAGTCGCTCGCCGTAGGAGCGTATGGCGTGTTCTTCGTCTTCGTCGGGGAACTGGGTATCCGTGACTTCTTTTACTTGTTCGATGGCATCGCCTAGGCTCTTTGGACGGAGTTGTTCTGGACGTCGGCTTTCGAGCATTGTATCAACGGTGTTTGATCTTCTCATTGCGAAGGTGCTGCCGGGACCCGTGTCCATCTCTGTCTTGAGAGTGATGTACACATCACCGATTTCCACGCAACGGCCGAGCCTCGCTATGGCCTTTTCGGTTCGGAAACAAACTTCAAGGCCGTCATCGACCTTGAGAGCAACCTCGATACCGTGCGCTTCGATAGTCATAGTGCTGACCGTAAAAGTCGCACCTTCGATGACCATCATACCGTTCGCTCGGACATCAATATCCAGTGCTGGTAAATCAAAACATGCGATTTTATCCTGGAAGTAATGCATGTCTCTCCCCATTTTGCGGAGAGACCGTCGAACGGCACCTTGGAGAAATGCATAGTTTGCAATCGCGAGGATCACAACAAACGGCCATGTTAGTACGGTGAGAATGTAATAAGCGAGCCATGAGGTCGATAGTATGAGATGTATAAAGAGGATGCCGACAACGTGAGGTAGCCGTTGTGTCGGATGGGTGTTTGGCATTTCCGACTTATAGGCTCCGAGAAGTACCAGAAAGCACAGAAACGGGATGCCAGATAACCACCACCATGATGACCATTCCGGAAAGGCGAAAAGGGTGTATACGGAGAATGAGAGGAAGAAGTAGGGTGTCGATAAACCGAAAAAGGATTCGATGGGATCGGAATCCCGTCTTCCACCCAGTAGAGCATTCGAATATTTCGGCGATGGTGTTTTCGATGGCGACGACTCTCTTGAAGACTGCTTCCCATCGATGTTTCCGGTTTTTGCGTTCGATAAGGTATCTTTAAAGGTTGGTGAACCGAGGTCAACGCTGCCGCTAGGGCTCGGGAAACGAGCTGCAGCTTTGCCCATGTCGACGAAAGAGCTGGATGCGGCCGGTTAAACGAGATGCTGAACTTCGAAGTAGATTTAACCTGAGAATTGGTTGTTTAGTGCGGACAGGATATGGTTCTTTTTATCATGTTGTTCGACCACGAAATTTTGCAGTTTTTTTCGCTATGTGAGAAGAAGAAAAAGTAGAATGACTGATAGTGAACTTGATTTTTATTGCGAATTTTCTGAAAGCATATCGCGCATTAGTAAAGAAAGAAAAAGAACTCGGATACCCGCTTTGGATTCCCATCCGAAGAATCATGGGGTCTGTACTTAACTCTTCTGCCTTGGTACATGCAAGAGCGAGCGAGGAAGGACGTCCTATTGGCTTGGCCGGTAGATGCTGCAGCCAAATGGTCGATGTTGGGGATGCTATGACGTCAAGTTTGTGCGATTGGCCAGGGCTATACTCAACACATCAAACCCAACGAGAGCGTGTGACCAAATCGTTATTCTTAACCCGTAGCAGGGAACGATTGCCGCAGAAAATCATCAGCATAACAGCCTATCAACAGTAGTGCAGGGGTGGCCAACTATTGGATTGCCACTCTCCAAGCTTATTCTCCGGGTGTTTCCTGCTCGCACATTTGCTTTTTTGATTTTAATTGCTTGCTGTTACAATTATTTAACTACAAACAATTATCGCAGACGTCAAACCCGACTGTGTATGCATACTTATCTACCATATAGCAATATCATAGCTTTGCCGAATCGATTTTCTTTGTCACCACTGTACCTTCCTTCACCAAGTCCATTCGAAGTCCGCTGTCCTCCCAAGTATTCACGACTTCTTTCCACTCCTTCTGATATCCAACTTCTTGGATCCATTTGTCGACTTCAGCCCTTTGCTCCGCTCTATACTTTGAATCCAGAATCCTCTGCAACATCCATACACAATGTGTCGTAACAACCTTCTTCTCCTTAACTGACCTTCCACCTTGTCCGTGCACCGTAAACTCAAACGAGTATTCCGATTTAAGCCCCCTCGGTACTACTACCGCTCTTTCTCCGCCCTGACGATTTAAAAATTCAAGTGTAGCCTTGACGGTAGGTCCGAGAACTGTTATATAGTCCCTTAACAACAACCGTGCGATAGCCGTAGATGTTTCCGGCACCGTATCGGAATTCTCTACAGTGGCACCACCTCTATTCTGCCCCATAGTGGTTTCACAAGATACCACAGCGCCATCCTTAACTTCTATTCGCACGAGGTTCTTGCTGCCCCATTTGACAGATGTCCCCGCCACCCGTTGCGCATAGGTGTGGACCACAGGGTAGTTGCTGGCGAGCCATTCGTAAGGAACCGGGTCCCTGAGCAATCCTGCGGCCAAGTGGCCGTATAGAGAAAAATCCGCCTTGGTAATCTGATTCCCAAGGATGAACTGATACGTCTCTAAATGTTGCGTCAGCAGATCGAGGAACTCTACCAGTTGTTCCCTAAACAGTGGTGTCGTCCTTTCGGTTAATCCTAGCATATGCGATCTGCCGCCAACTATTTTCAAAACTCTGGCACCGCCTTGACAGGTTTCTTCAAATTTCCGACTACCATCTCCAAAGGTGTATTCCAGATACTTTTGCTGCGATGGATTGCTCCATCTAAACCTCATATTAGCCTTACAAAATTCGACCCTTACATCCGGATGTCGCAAAGAATTGTATGAAGAAAAGAAAAAGGCTTACCTCGAGTGCACCACATGCAAAAAGAAAAAGTCGTCGAACAACATCTCAAACATCATTTCAGCAAACCCTCTCTTCTCCCCAACTACCGTCGGTAATCCGTGTGTTCTTTCGAAATAATACATTATGAGCTTGCTGTCTTGTATCACCTGATACTTCTTGGTCTCATTCGAGACGACCATAAGATCGGGTATAAACCCATATGGAGCATTAGGCAATATGACCGTCTTGAATATTTTGACGTCGTCCGATGCAACATCTTGGAACGGGATGTCGTGATGGCGGAGGAAAGCACGGACTCTGTCAGCAGTATCAACATTAGAGTTTGTTTGTGATAAGAATTGGCTGGATGGGTTTACTTCTGTGTGAACATGGATTGATCGGCTCCAATCAGGAGATATTGAGAATTGTTCGCATCTGTAAACATTGCAGCTCTTGATGAGACTTAATTTGGCTGTGTGAAGTGTTGTTCAGTGCGAGAGTTGGTGCACGGCAATGCGATCACAGAACAGCCAAAAGTTTCGAAGCAAGGCTAGGTTTGCGTTTGTATGAATTCGAATTAGACTACTGTAGAATCAAATCGATTTGATTCCAACAAAACTCTTCCGTCGTCGCCACACCGTTTATATAGCTTCAATCTTCCATAGAACGTGACTTTGGTTTGGAGTCTGAACAATATGATATCGATAAAAGAGATCTGGGGTGCAGCAACCCGCCTAGACGAGATCCAGTTAGCAAGTTTGCGGGGAGCCGAGGTAAAAACTTTTAGCCTTACTCGCTTTGGCACCTTCGGCAAGAATGCTGAGCCGTCCTTGTACTGCGAGCTTCTTAAGCTGGACGCGTTGGATGCTGTAGAAAACGTGGTTACGCGTGGTTTCAAGCGTTATGTCTGATTCTCATAACGTTATCAACATTCTCGAATCCCAGCCTTGTCAAGCCATTTTCCAGGTTTGTTGAACAAATATTCGGAGCCGAGTCTGTTCCCGGCTGCCAAAAGAAACACTTTCATGCATGTACGAGGTGCGGGTATATACATTTATTATTCGGCGTGTTCCGATTCTCTTGAAGAAAGGGCAAGGTAAAGTCTAGTCTCGGGGACGCAACCCTCGAGACTAGGTAAAGTCTTGGTGATTCGGAACGAGACCAGGTAAAGTGCACTTTTGGTTCAAGCGTAAGCAGACTCGCCCTGGGTTGTCTCTCGCTCTTTTATTATATCGGAGTCGTTTTTGCAGGTATAGAATTGATATAAACCATAGAATGAGGATACAGTCTCGAGCTCTGGCATGCGCCGTATAGTCGACTTAGCTGTTATTGACATGTCGGGATCCAGAAGATCGAGAGTCTGGATCCATAGATGGCCAAGCTAGTATTGCAACATATCCGGGGGCTTAATATATATACTGAGAAGCATAGTGTTGCTGTATCATACATCATTAATGAACACATCAATGAGGAACTGAAAACAATAATCCTTGTCCATATCGAGCAACCTATTTCTGCCCGGTCTGGAAGCGTCGACACAGATCACGATGTACGCAACACAAGAAGAGTTAACAGAGCCGACGATCCGTGATACCGACATTTTGACGTCAGAGAGAGGCAATGGGCAACTAAACGCAAATGCCTCACAGTATAAATATAAAATTCACCATCTTAAACCCAGATTCCCATCAAAATACAATCAAATCAATCGAGAATCGTTAATCGAATACCTTCGAACAGTCAGAAATTAAACGTTACTATTATATAATATAATATCGATATATCTTTCTACACAAACAAAAGAATGTCGTCTTCCTCACACAATCGCCCAGCTACTTCCGTCAGCGGTGGTGCCTCCCATATCTCTGGTCCTGCAAATTCAGATAAACCCCTCGGCGATTGGACACGTACCAAGCACGACGGACCTGGAGACCTACCCGGTGCCTATCATCCAAGCACCGGGAGGGACAAGAGCATCGTATGTACTCATTCGCCTATATCCCGCTTCTGCAACTTTAGAAGCACTCAAGAATACGAGAATTATCTCGGCGATGAATCCACGCTAACCTGTCCTATTTATGTAGGTCGACCATGCTGTTAAAGTCTACGAAGAAGTAAAAACGCAGTCGTCTCAGGTTGTCAAAGCTGCGTCCGACATGTTGGATAAGAAGGAAATTGGAGGTAACCATTTGTTCGAAAAAGCAGAGGGAACAGAAAAGGAAGGTGCGGCAATGGGCGGTATGTTGAACAAGTATACCGACGAGACTGCCCCGGGGGAAAACTCTTCGTAGAAATTATAAAATAAAATAAAAATAACGGTCTACTTGAAAGATATCCAGATTGGAGATGGCGTTTTGGGTGGCGAGTCAACGTGCAGTTGTTCAGGGTTCTTCGATGGTCCGAAATTGTAAATCCGAGTACGGCATCAAAGTTTATTTACTTCGAACTCCTTCTTGCTGCAAGTTCATATAAGTGACTTCACTTCTACTTTCTTTTGCTCCCTCATATATACTGTCGTAGATAGCATGGTCTCGTAGACAGGCTTGGGCGAAAACCCCGCTGACTTGACTATCTATTCGCTATCTGGGGCCGTTATCGACTTCCAAGCCACTTAATTTTGCGGTATCTTAACTGTCCATATCAACGTACCTATACCCTTATCTATCTGTCGGCGTTATGGAACACGGCGTCGCTAGTAGACTCCACACCACAGATGCTCCATGGTCAAAATTTAATTTATTCGCACTCTATAATATTTTTGAGGCGTTGTCCCACGAGAGTCAAACGGGAAGTATTGTCATGGACGTGGGGTTCCGTCCCGCGTGGGGTTCTCGATGCATCTGCCATAAGCAGCTCAATCTCTAACACAAGCGAGACTCTGCCTCTGGTGGCCCAGCGGCATAAGAAGAGTTTTAATCTCACCGGCGTCAACAGTCAAGAGAGATATTGGTTGAATCGGATAAAACACGGCAATTGATGAACTCAACACCCTCCGAATTCACGCAAAGAACGCCAGCTAATCCAACAATGCAATGCAAAACCGGCCCGCAGAACCTTATGACCAGTTCAGGAATAGATCGCCATATTGGTGATGAAATAAGCTATTTTATATCTACACTATAGTAAAAGTTCGAATACCAATATTTTCACTTAAGGGGTTCGTTGAATCGTAGCACGAATAATTTTGGCTATTTTTCAGCCGTTGGTTTTTGCCCGTATCCTTTTCACGTTGACCAGTGCTTTTTTCATTGCTGACGTCGGTCAGAGTGTTGCCACCACTCACAGTTCCGCCAGTAGCGAAAATTCAATTCACAGAGGCATTCTCGGCTGAGTCGAAAAGCCGTTGAAATTGGCAATTTGTCAAGCCAAGACTACAGCCGGGTGGAATGGAAATTCAGAAGGCTTCTTTTTGCATTGGCAAAGGGGGGAAATGGTGGCAGAGCGAACGAGGGAAAAAGCCCGCGGATGCGGTAATATGGCTACATACACGAGGCCCGATAGGTGGCTGCATGTTAAAAGTTTGACAGACGAATCAGCCTGTAGAACGAGTCTCGGGGACCCAACCCTGCGCCTCGGAGTAAAAGAAATGCATGGATTACCACAGTCCTCGCGCCGGCCGTCACATCCGTTACCAAACTTCTCTCTGCTGGCACTCCTGCGCCAGACTAGTCTCGACCGCCAGACATGATTCAGTTAATCCGTTCCCAAAATCTGCATGTGTATTCGGTTCGCTTGTCAGAGCAAAAGAGAAATGCAGGAACCCACTCAACTTCATTTTACCATCTGCACGCTTATCTTAGAACGGTGGGCGAATGTAGCACGCTGTCCGTTGACTGCGAGACGGCAGGATAAATTTGCATGATAATTTGGTGTGAGAGAGCAGAAATTTCCAGCTTGAATGTGTGGTTCCTGCAGGTGGTCAAGGCCACCCTCGTCAAGGTCTACCAATGGCAGAATTTGCGGCACCGGAACAGCAAAGGCTTGAGAAGTCGGAAAGGTCAGAATGTTTTTTTGCTGCCATTGAGGTTGTCTGGGCTAGGAAGCTAAGAATGCAGTCCATCGGCGATCGACGACCAATTTCCAGGTGTGTCTTTCGGGACGAGCAAAAAGGCGAGAGAGTGTGGCCTACTTCCGACCCAGTTCGCTCTGTTCGTATCCGAGTATATATGTCAATACATGAAGATCGTCTTGGTGGATTACAGTTTTTTAATCAGAATCAGGGTTTTTTAGAAAGTCGTGATAATATTGCATGGCCAAGGACTTCTGTTCACTGTTGACAGGTTTCTCTACTTCAGCGTATGATCTGCGAAGTAATGTGCCCACAGCTAGGAACACCTTGAAAAGAAAGCAGCTTCTATTGATCATTAATATGATCTCCAAAGTTCTGCGGATATATGTTCCTTGATCCCAGCTGAAACTATCGATGCATCGACCACCCGGTCACTCTGCAAGACTAAATTGAAGCCCACCAAAAAGATTTTGGAGAAAACGGCCGACTTAGTTGCGCCTAATTGCAGCGCCTCCTTATAGCTCCTTTAACGACACAAATTGGTAATATAATTTCTTTCCGCTTTACATGTGCGCTTTCATTTCGGTGCCGCGATACCCGGCTTGACATCTACTTATCGGTCACTGGAGCGAGTCCTTTCTAGAACGCTTTTCGATAGCAACCTTGTTTTATTTTCAGGCTTGGCTACAGACGGATTGGAAATACGAAAACCGCAGTTCATACTATCGACTATTATAGACTGAGTGAGAGTTGATCGTGCATTGGAGGCTACACCTATTGCCAAGGAAGATACCTCAAATTTTGACCCATTTAGCTATTTGGTGCGAATTAGCACCAAGTAGACAATCGACCAGACTCGAATCATATTTGTTTCAATCCAACTCAAAAACTCGGAACATTGTCAAAAAGTTGCTGGGGTGTGAACGATCGATCAACGCCAATCAGAATCCGTAGGCAAAAGGCGATTTAAATGACGGACTATCAAAAAATTAATCCGCTAACGATAGGAGACCAATATCATTATATACCATACCCTGTCGTCGATCGACCGTTACACCTGACTTCTTCCTGGGAACTGTTCCACAATGTATTCAACGTTTGACGACTGTACTTGTTTAGAACGAGCAGGGGCTTCAGTTTACAAAAGACTAGGCTCCCGATTACTACATGGTCAGCAGCTAAGAGAGCGATACTTGCCTTATCGGTCTAGAATCTACGACGAGGAGCTATATAATTTGCAGGCAAGAAGCAAGAAGCTAGCTGGTAAGATGGGATCCTATGGTATGGACAGGGTGTTGTATCAAACGAAACTCTGGTGTCTTTCGACAGAACCGGCTGAAAAAGGATTTCAATTGAATATTCCCGAGGGTCTTGTTGCTTTCGTGATTTACCTCATGGAGGTTGTGCTTCGGGTTGAAAGGACTTCGGTGCGACAATGCAATAGGTTCTCGAGACCAAATGCAATGATGTTTCGAAATCATTGGTTTGAATTCATCCTCGGGACTCAAATTTATCGTGCATCAACAACATGTGTCCAGCGTCGCATGCCGAGTTTTGGTGTGCCGTTATTATCGTGTTGCAATTAGCGAACACAAATTCCGAACATCAGGGTCTTCACATCGGCATGTCGCTCGGCAGAAGGCGCAGTGCAGTGTGCAGTGCATGCATAACTCTAGACATCTCGACACGTCGAGGCTCATCCCGACTTTATTCTCTAAGCGCGACAGGACACGGACCTCAACTATCGAAACACTTTTGGGATTTTTATCTTCTCTGTCATCATCGACTAATCTACCAGATCAAACACCGATTGGGTCTGAAGAGTGTTTCGCGGAACAGATTTCTCTATACGAAAAGATATATTATCCCGACAGAGCCAAAAAGAGTTCGAGGGTTCCTAAGGGGCCCTGTGCCGTGCTTGGTGAAAAACCGGCCTTGGTAGATATAGCCCCACTAACCGGGCCCCACATGGGCAAAAGTGTTATTGGATCCGCATGCGCTCTAAGGAGCAAAAGGTCCCGATGGTTTGGAACCTCTCTCGTTAAAATCTCTTCCTGGTCCCTTAATGTTGCAAGTTATCAAGAGTCCCCATGCACTTCCCTTTTCCAGATCTCCTTACCCTCTGATCGTGTGAGCCTCGTATCTGCAACCCATTCTCTTATCCTACTACTGAAAGATCGTCATAATAAGAATTAATAGGCAAACCTTTCGCTTTTGAGTTCTCGTTTCGAGGACCAAAGATCAAATAAAGACTCGATCGGCAGGAGCGCCCAAATAACGGTCGTCGAAGATTCGGTGATCTTAAGCTTCTGACCTGGTTATATATATATATTAGGCCGACTAGATTCGGAGGTCGCCGCTTGATAGTCCTAAGATATTCCTTCGAAATCACATCGACAATAGATGTTCTCCTTGAAATCTTAACTCCAAACAAGGCAGGCAAACCACTTCAGACTCGCGTATCTCGTCCCTGATTCCGATTAGCACAAGATCATAAGATCTGACACTTTCTTTTCTGTTTCCGAATATTCTTGCCGCTTAATCCGTGATAACACCCGTGTGACCCTCACAATCAACATGCCGCAGATCCTTTTCAGAAGTTTTTGGTGTTGTGATGCCCTTTACATTGTTGAATGAAGCTGCATGAAAATCACCAGCAGATGGCTTTCGCGGAAACACTTTGGCTTCGAATTTCAAACCTCTCAAACAGCGCGAGCACTGTTTTTCTATTTTTCTATTTTTCATTTTTCTTTCTCTTTGGTCAGTATTTGGGCGGCTTCCAGAACCAGAAGTCAAAACGGCACATGATTCAAAATGATTGGTCATGTTTCTTAGATATTGGGGATTGAGATCGTGGCAATATTTTCCCCTTCAGCTCTCTGGTCCTATCAAAGGGCATGCAGCCGGGCACGGGAAAAGAATAAATGCCATGAGATATCAAGCCTCACGGAAAGGGGATCTATAATGTCGCGATACCAATCACACCATTTATTTCTCCATGGGGGGTTCTTTTCATCAACCCATACCCATAATACCTCTCTGCATATTCTGTAGGATGTCCTCGTAATGTCTTATGGAAACCTCCTAGCAGATATTCGATTGAATTTGTCACCGAAATACTACTTGCAAATTTCCTGTCCTGCAGATTTTGAGAATATTTGGTTACTATAATATTTTCTGAAAAAAATAACAATAAATAAAACAGAAACACATATGTTCTCCGATAGGTTTTCCTTTCTTGTCAGCACTTGCCGGCAAGTGGCAATCTTTTGGTGAGAGTTGAAGAAAGATAAAAATCTCTTGGAAGAAGCAACCGTCGGTGTGGGTTTTCAATATCGTGGGTGAGCGAAATATTCGAGATCCTTGTCTATATTCAAACTTTGAAGCTAAACTTCTCCTGAACCGGCTCTGGGTGAGAGCCGGGGGGCGTGTTTTGGGGAGTCAGGATGTGCCCCACAACGATCCATTCAAACCCCGGCTGTATTGCCGGGCTTCAGGTGCCCTCGATGCAACACCATTTGATAACCTCCCAAAAGCAAAGGAACTCGAGGGTTTGGAAAAATGGCCCAGGGTCAACCTTTATTTCATTCGCAGTTAGCCAGAAAAACCCCAGAACACTTCGGCTGCAAGTCCACGGCCCGTTTTACTACGAATAATTTTTTTTGTGAGGAAAGGCGAAAAAAGAAAGTAAAACCCGTAAAAAGCCCTGATACATCACATTGTACAGAATACCAAGCAGCTTATGTCCCCGTAACTTTAAGGACCGAGCGGACTAAGATATATAGACTCCCGTCTGTCCGCTTCGCTTCCATGTTTCTTTCGGAACATCGACATTCACTTCTGCGATTGGAGTCTTATACCAAAAGTCACAGTCGTTTATACCCGTTCATTTACTGGGGGCGAGCCAATTAAGTCGAAAAATACCCAACAACTATCACTAGCCTTCCCATCTTTACAATGGATCCGTCCACCATGACGCCCGAGCAGCTTGCTGCTATGATGGCGGCACAAAAAGCTGCGGTCGAAGCTTTTTACAAAGAAGCTTGGTCCTTACTCGCAGTTGCACTTCTCTTTATCATTGCCAGATTGTACGCCAGATATACCTTATCCGGCGGGTTCTCTGGTTTCAAAGCAGACGACTATCTGATGGTAGCTGCAGGTGTAAGTATTTGCGATATATATGAAGACACATTACCCAAACTACCAGTGCGATTGGTTCTAACCCGAGTCTAGGCGGTCTACTCAATGGAAACAACAGCGGCGTACTGCGTGGGATTTCTTGCAAGAGGTCTCGCAAACAACGGAATGACAGACGAAGAACGACAGGCTTTGGTTCCCGGCAGCGAAGAATGGAATACTCGTATCACAGGCGTCAAGATCCAATTGATCGGTTGGAGCCTGTACACTCTTCTCTTGTGGCTACTCAAGGGATGCTTGCTTATATTTTACAGTCGTCTGACGTATGTTACAAATTTCGAAGGAAAATATACATTGAGCAAGTGGCTAACAGGAAGTTCAGAGACGGCCTTGGCCAGCAGACCACGAAGATCCGATTCGGTGCTGTTTTCCTCATCACTACTTACGTTGCAGTCATTCTTTCTATCCACCTTGGCTGCCACCCATACCACAAAAACTGGCAAATCAATCCAGATCCCGGCAATGCCTGTCAACCTGCCATCTCGAAGATTGACTGCTATGTTACCGTCATTCTCAACGTCATCACCGATCTATATCTCATGTACATCCCGCTTCCGCTCCTCTGGAGGGCTCAGATCCCAATCAAGCGAAAGTTGCTCTTGATCGCTATGTTCTCAGGCGGCTGCTTCATCATCATGGCTGGTATTCTCCGTGTGGCTTTCATTCTCGCAGATCCCGTCGGTGGCGCTCTGGCAGCTGGTTCATGGGCTTGCAGAGAAACCTTCGTCTCTGTCATCATTGGTAACATTCCCATGATCTACCCTTTATTCATGCGCGGAGTTACCTCGGTTAGAAGTATGTACGCAACGGGGACGGGAAAGTCATACGGGAGCAACAAGTCAAACGGCACAGCTATGGAGCTCCCGCGTTACAACAACGGCAACAAGAACAAGAAGGGCCAATACAGCGTTGGGAGGACTATTCTTGATGCCACAGAAAGCGAAGAACGTATCATGAAAGGTGACGCTATCAAGAGTGAAGTCACTTATGAAGTCAAGAGTGCTCCTGCGAGTCTCAACGAGGATGGAACCCCGATTGAGAGACAAAGCTACGGACGCAATGCTGGCTACACTGTCAGCATTGCTGCTGCTAGCAGTCACCACCAGGGCAGGCACTAAAGGCAGTCGCCTTTAATCTTCATTCGTGTCTTATATTGATTCTTCTAGCGCTTTTTATGTTTATTTGGAAAAATTTGGGTGGCGTTCACGGTTTTGGGGGTTTCTTTCGTTTCAAAAACCCCAGTGTTTCCTGTCATATCCTGGAGATCTCTGACATGAAAGCTATGTACTAAAATACCCAAAAGTTTAGAGGAAGGGCTGTTTTCTGGAGACGGTGCTTTACGGGGCCATTTCATTATTTATTTCTACCAAACCCAGAAGGGTGATATTTTTCCGAGGTATATTCTTTATTTATATTCTTTACCTTCGAATTGACCATATATTATGGTCTCTAGGACGGCGGACCGTCAGGATACCTGTAGTATGGCTGAAATTCAAATATATTTTAAATAAATAAGATTCTTAGAATCGAAACATACAATTATATACTATTACGATCAATGACATCTAAAATAAAACCTAATTAATCGCGCCGATCCTATAAAATCATTGCGACTAGCTGCATATGATGAGATATGTCTATCATAGGTTTGTAAGTCACAGAAAATTATCCAAACACGCATGTATCTAGCTTTATAATTTAGGAATACTAGAAACCGAAAAAAAAAAAAACTTTCTTCCTGAACATTAGCACGTCTGGTTCACGAGATAAAGCATTTGGATGTAAGGCTAAAGTTCCGGGCTGCACTAATGCTAACCCAGTTTTCCGGTACATCTATCGTACGATTCGTTAACATAAATATCTTCGCTTCAAGGCGGAGAGGCTTGGTCACAGCGAGGGAACGGCTGTTGGCTTGCGTTTTCCCACGGGAGACACAAATACCTAATCCTGACCCTTACTAATAAGTATACACACACCACCCGACCCAGGATCCACCAATATTTTCCTCGCACAGTTTAGTTGCTTTTCCAGGAACTGCAGCGATGAAAACGAAGCCCCTTATTCAAAACTTATCCTCTCACAATTGTATCTGTAGACAACGTACAAAACAATCTGCAAGTTTTTCGGAACGGCGACGCTGATAGGCAGACGTTACTGTTCAGTGCAAATTTGACCGACAGGATTGCAATAACCTAAAAAGTTGAAATCGTTTTGGAGTCGTGGGGGCTCTCATCAACCCGATTCGTGGGGGAATAACTAGAGCACGCACCCATTTGAACGTTTGCAACGTAAATCCTGTTTCAGTTTTCCAGCGAGTCATCAATTTGGCCCACACTTCGAATCATTTTTCCATAGAAAACAAAAGTCGTGCCTAGGAAAAGCTTGGATTCTAGCCTCGGGCTTGATTTTGCACGAGCAAGCACCCGGGGACATCGTATCCCTCGGATTACACGCATAATAGAATAATTAACAAAAACACTAAGGCTAGACCGAATATCCCTGCATCGAAATCATAGTTTCTAAGCCATGCAGTGCTGTCTAGTTTTGGTCTAAATGCTTCAAAGGGTTGCGGCAGAGATGTACGAAAGATCTAGAACGTGGATATCATTGCAACACTTGATAATCACTCGTCTGAACGGCTGGAATCCTTAAAAGCCGGTTCTCAAAGTATCTTGATATTGATGGCCTAGTTCATTCAACCATGTTTGATGTCTAGACGTACCTAAGTACACTCGGAAAATTAAATATAATAAATAACTCGCCAATATTCGATTCATATTCAACGCCATAAACCAACGCAGCTCCAAAAGCAAGGATGATTCCTGTTTCCCTTCATCACTATGCAACGCATTTTGCAGGGGTTTAATGGAAAACAATTGCATGTTGAAATATCTGGGCGGCTGGGGTTCGAAGTTCAAACTGAGATATTTTTCGACAAAAGCTAAACCTTGTGTTGCTTCAGCGGCTAATAGTAGAACTGTCTATGAAAATCCGGGGTACAAGGGCGGGATGAAGACCATACTACAAGGAAGGCTCAGACTTCGAATTCGCACCTTACAACTTAGGTCAAGCATCCTCGCAATATTAGAAACTGTTTTCGTCTTGCTGGTGAAATGTTGACATGAATTCTCCGTACCCGTCGAAACAACCTGGAAATACAGGCTTGCTGTTCACGCTTGAAGACAAGACCCATGCCGAAGCGGCACATGAAAAACGTATGCACACA
The DNA here is from genome assembly GCA_036971405.1 of Orbilia quercus. Taxonomy (NCBI): domain Eukaryota; kingdom Fungi; phylum Ascomycota; class Orbiliomycetes; order Orbiliales; family Orbiliaceae; genus Orbilia; species Orbilia quercus. The sequence goes on from JAJTUE010000003.1 coordinate 2,117,411, forward strand.
TACGTTGGAATCCTGTAATTAATATTCAAGATTCGGCTGGAAACTTTGCACTCTTTGGTTGTGCTCCGGCAACTTAACTTGCTGACATGTGAGGATCGGGTCAATTTCAAGATAATTGTAGAATCTTATTCCTTCTAGAGAGTTTTTTTTTGCCTCAAGTGCAAGCAATTCGTTGTTTGGTTCGATTCACTAGACTGGGCACACGACTCGGATTAAAGCATTTTGACGATGTTTCGTCTCTGCGTGGCCCTTTACTTGGGCTGCCTGACCGTCTTGATTTTACAACAATCCGGTATTTTAGAGTTAGCCCCACATCTTAGATCAAGGCTACATGAAGTAATCTGAATTTTATGGTTGTCTATAGCTGTATTCGAGTTGATGTGCATATATGTCTCGCAACCAAGTGGAAACAACACAACTAGATTTCATAGAAGTACTTAAAAAGATGGAGCCAGCAGCGTCTCGATCAATTATTATATTATCAGCTGCGATAGGCTGATGTGAAATTCACCGCAAGTGAAACGTATGGAGCAAACCCAGTTTTACCTTTAAGACAATGAGGCATATGATCCTAAATTTCTTATTGGAAAACCGAAGGCAGCCTACTTACTAGCAGAGTTCGCAAAGTTCAAAGCCAATCGATTCGGATCGAATATTAACACAACACCTGCCGACAAATTGGAAGTATTTAGCGAGATATCGAATATTAATTAAAAGAGATCGAAGCAGCGAAGCTTCTAGTTCATTTGGGGATCAGCTTGAGAATGAAATTTCAGTTTCATGGATAATATTCATACGGGAGACCAAGACGGTTCCGGTTTGATTTCGAAATTTCGCGCTTATATCCAAGCATGGCCGATGCATTGTGCGTTAGACGACGCAAGAATGTTTGAGCCTCAGAATATTTGGATCTACTCCGAATTTGCCTGAACCTGGCATTAGTATTTAAATTGGAATCAGATTTAATTGCTAAAATAGAAGATAGCATTTGGCCTGGATTCAATATCATTTTCTTGAAATTTAGAGCAAAATAAATTGTATTAGTTAGTTGTAGGATCCAACTTAGTCTTTCACAGAGCTCCGAGGCTGCTTTCGACCCAGCTTTGATCGTATTTGGTCGACTGGCTATAGACCGGTGTGGGTAAGTCATTATGTATACATACAATTAGCCCTCTGCAATTCTGCGAAAACTATCAATTATTTTAATTATATTGAGAAAAGGTCTGTAAAACAGGTCGCTGTTTGCATAGTGTATTTTCGTGTATCATTGTTTGGACCATCAGATTTCACGTGGCGAGGCAATACGAGAATGTGATAGATAACTTCCTCGTTACCTAAGTACTTCAGTATTTGGTAGCTTCCAGTGTGCAATTCCATTGTGCAGCTCCTCAGTAATTAGCTCCCTCTTTCAATTCAGTCAGTTATCGATACCATACAAAACGTGGAACTGTCTGTCAACACAGGAATATGAGCCCCACCTCGGCAATCAGCGCACTGACTCTATTCAGGACTGGCCTGATTGAATTGATAAGAGAGTATGACGTCCTCTGGATCTGTGTTTGTGTTCGACCCTCGAAGTCGTGGGAGCATATATGTTAGCTAACTAGAATGCGTAGCGGAGATCGAAATATCGAGATTTTGCATACATGTAGAAGTCTTGGATAAGGTCGACGTGAGATCGAGGATTGCGCAGGCATAAATAATTCTGCCTTCCTCTTACGCCGGAAATGAAGATCCGAAGATGGGTTTGCACGTGGTGATCCTAGCCATTTCTTCAATATTCCGCAAATCCTGGCGCACAGCCTGCATGCAGAAGATGTCAAGAAACTGCAAACAACTTCCAAGCACACAATATGTCCGCACAATAGTTCCAGATTTGGATCTCCAAATGAAATACTGCGTCGTAGATCTTTCGATTTAATCAGCCGAAGAGGGAGGATATCGCCTTGCCGGAGATAGACCAGTAATCGATCGAGGCGATTTGTCGCATCTGCAGCGTCTTGCCCCTCGTTTGACTCTGTAGTCTTGGAGGCAAGTTGATCGAGGGTTCGAACGCCCCACCGTCCTGTCCAGGCAGTCGTCGGGAGATCAGGATTTATGCTGCACCTATCGAACCCCAAAATGCTAGTTGCGTCTCATAGTAGTTTTCATCCCTACTTCAAACACCTAATTTATTCTGCTAGTTGCCTATTCAAAAGCAGTCCCAGGCGGGCTAACCGAGCTGTGAACACATTCAGCAGGACGGTTAATCAGACCACCATATTCGTGAGACAATATCGAGACCAAAACAACTGGAAGAAAGGGTGGCTCGTGATCGTAGAGCTGAATTATTTGTCGTTGATAGCAATATTTCGAAAAGGGTAAACTTTAACATAGACGAATCTTTGTGCATGCAGCATTTTTGCGCAGCCCCAAAATGGTTCGTCAAACAATTCGCGAAGTACCTCGTTCCAAGTTCTCTTAAAAGTTTTTTTAGCCTCTCTCGCTACCCGACCGCTGATTCAGCGTCTGGAGTTGGGACTGTTCAAGTACCTACAAGAATTTTTCTCTCTGTGCATGATGTAGTCTACTTTTCTCTGGGTAGGAATGCATGCATGTTAATTTGATAATACAGCTACCTAGTATCAAGTCCCATGGATGCCTTCTGAAATAATTTAGCTTGGCTGGGGCGGGCTGGCCCACTAGCTGTCCAACTGCTTCCAGAAGGCTGTAGTTCGGAACCGCCCACCTCAGTCTGCGACATGGTTCGTATCTACTTATAGTGGCCTCCACCCGAGTGCTGGCGCTCCACAATAAGATATAGAAACTTTTTCTTTCGATACGAGAAACACAGTGCGGCTGGTACTTCTTTTAGACTTTGTTTATAAAGCCGTCGGTCCCCTGGAATACTTTCATGAGATCTACATTTTCGTTCAGCTTCAAAAGCACACTCCAGAAAATCCGACAAATCCGAGCGAAGGCAAGAGCGTTTTGTAAACGCAACTCACAGATCCCAAAATTTATACAACTGTTTTTCTGGTTTTCTGCACCGAGCAGAAGCGAACTTCGATGAAACCTGCGGACCCGACATGTTGAAACACCTCGGCATCGCTCGCTCTTCAATATTCTTTTGATAACAATAACGCCTAAAACTCACCTCTGTCGTCGCATAACATTGCAGGATGACTGAAATCATGTCATATCCTTCGTCATACCCTTCAGGCGGTGAGGCGTCCCGGTCTCAATACCTTACACCCAATATTTTCACAAGGGGCCATCACTATTCTTCCGAAGAACCAAGACCTGCGCCTGCCAGTAGAAAAGTTGCCGTAAATCCAACATTTTTCGATGACACAGGCTATTCGGATGGATCTTACAACGACCTCGATTCATTTTCCCTCTATTCTTCAGTATCAACCGTCGACTCTCATTTCTCCGCATTACCGGACATTAAACCCCAAGTAGATCCCTCGAGATTATATCTGGACGTTCATAAGCAAAAAGATGAAGAAGCAAACCTATCTGCGGCACAAAAGAGACGGAAAGGCCTTAAAAAGAAAGCGCTAGCGGTGGGAACCCAGTTCCTCACGATGAATGCTATATTATTTGGTTTTGGAACGCAGGAGCGTCTTGACTTCGAGGCGGCAAAGATATGGTGGGATGATATGAGGATAAAATACACAGTCACGGAAAATTTTGTGACCTCAAATATTCCTTACGTTCCTGGTCTAAAACCGCCGTTGAAGGATAGACTTAAACTGCCGGTAGCTTTTGGTGCCGGTCTCACCGATGAAACCTACATGGACTGGATTATACACAAAGCGAGTCGGCTATTTCTTATACTTATACATCTTGGAATTCCCGAGCAAATATTCTGGATCATCGATGACGCCTGGGATGATGCGGATCTCCCGATCGCGAGGAAAACGGTTCCGCGGTTAGCTCTGTCTTCTCAACCAGACGAAGAGTTTGACGAGAAGTTCTGGAAATTACAGTTTCAATTTCTCTTGAAAAGTCTGAATTCTGGCGATCATATTGATTACGAGGATCACGAAACAGTCCCCATCGAAGTCCTAGAAAAATTGGCGACAAACGGAGGCCATGCTACGGAAAAGGTGGTTCGCCCATACGGAAAGCGAAATAACGATTTTATAACTCGAGTCACGGTTCCCTCAAAGGATAATCTCATGCTTCACGTCGAGACTATCCGATCACGAAACATCCGCCATGCCAACATCGCTGACCTTTTTGCCTCGTATACTTTCGAGGGGACGGGATATCTTTTATACCGTCCCGCTCCAACCACAACACTAGACTCGTTCTTTCGCTCACCTTCATATTTCATAGCAGCTATGTCAATATCGGAGAAACGAGTTTTGGCCTTCAACTGGATCATTGGCCTCGTAAGCGCTGTCGCGTTCTTGCATTTACAGAACATCCGGCACGGTGACATCAACCCTCTCAGCATTTACGCCATGAACGATGGGTCGAAATTGATGCTCTGCGATGCTGGTCCAGTTCCTGGAACGCTGGATGTTTTTAACAGGCAAGGGAGGGCTGAAATTCGAGACGAATACGGAGCACCAGAAGACTATGCTGATGCTGCGGGATTGGTCACTCTATTCGGAGAACAGCCTTACCTTGCTACAGATCCTGGGATGCTATGCAAGTCTGATGTTTTCAGTCTTGCGTGTATCATAGTGGATATTCTAACCTTCGCCTCACCATTAAAAATGTCGACGTACAAAATACATCGACGAAAGCAAGCCGGATTAACTAGAAATAGTTTAGCCTCAAGCTCGTCATTCAGTTCATCTTCTAGTGGACGAAGCACAAGGACGTTGTTCGCTTCCAGCATATTCAGCCGATCAACTGTTACTATAGTTGAGAGGCCACGGAGCCATGACTCTGGCAAGCCAATATCACGTCGGGCATCAGATGCGAAAACGCCTGCTTCTAAGCCTAAGAAATCCGACATTTCATTTCGTGCCAACCTCACATCAGTACGGAGTTGGTGTGATTCTCTTGTTCAGGCAGCTGAAGAAAAAGATGTCGACGGTACGGGTGACGCTGTAGTCAGAGAGTTGGTCGCCCTTTGTTGTCGAGGCATGTTGACTGAAAAACCGAGAGAGAGGATGGGGAGCGGTGCAGTGGTTTCAAGACTCGGCTTACTCGCGGATAGACTGCGTAAAGTCTTAGCAGAAGCTGATACCAAGCAGTAAAGGCTTCGGGGTTTCTTTTCTTTTTATTTTACAATACGGAGGGTGTTTTCTTTTCTTTTCTTTTTGCATTTTGGTTGCATTGTTCGTATTGTTCATATCTTTTGTTTGGGACTTCGTTTTCTTAGTGATCTTTCTGACAATCAGTTAAATGAACCGAAGGTTATATATGGTTTGCATTTTTGGCTGGGTGGCATTCTGGGTGGCGTCTTTGACCGGCTTTTTCGGATGGAACTATACAATCATGAATGCCCGTTTATGCCGCAATGTTTTATAAAATGTCTTCTCTTCTCTGTACATATTCGAGAAAGTATATATTCAACGGCATGAACAAAGCATCGATTAAAGTATTATACCGTGGTTGGCTGCTTAGCAGCTTGATTCTGAGAAGAATTATAATTTTCCTTCTCGTGGGGTCTACTAGATGGCTGGCGGGGATTATGTTCACGGGGCCATCCATATTTGGACTTCCTGCCTTTCAAAGCACACCTGATTGGACAAGTGATACATGAGTACGCCAATCAATCTGCACACTTGTGAAAGCTTCAGTTAAGCCAACAATAAGCCAGCGGAGCAACATGTCGGTGTTCGAGAAGTAATGAGTAAATGCATTCGCATTCGCATTTTCGAGAATCATATACATGTACATGAAAACGAGTGACTAAGAGAAAATACAACTGTGTATTTATCTAGAGTAGCTCCTCAAGCTTGTTACAAGTGTCAGAGGTATTGGTGGTCCAATATTGGGGAATAGTCCTGAGTACCAAAGCCCCATCCTCAAAAATGGTATCATTTTACTTCCTGCCTGGAGTGAGTGTATCTTTGGCCTGAAGTCTAAACTTAATCTCCTTTTTGTCACATTGTTCCAAGAAAGCATCAACCATCATCTCATCTTGCTTCAAAGTATTCCAGACCGTACCAAGAAAGTGTTCAAAGTAGGAATAGACACCGTGCCCATATATCCCGCGATATTGTCGAGATCGATTTCCCTTTGATTCTAGCAGGTGCAAAAGAATTTTAATATATTAATGTTATCCGACGTCGAGAGTTGTCAAGAAATAATGGAATAGTATTACAATACCTTCTTCCCAAGTTTGTCGAATTCCTCTATTGCAATCTTCCAAATTCCGACCGGATCAGCAACCAAGGTCACATTATTATCTACTCATTGAGGGCTAGTTGGTATAGTAGAACACTACTTGTACATTCGTAAAATATGCGTAAATTAGAGCTAGGTGACCAACCGAGCAACTCTTTAGCAATCTTGTCCTCCAGATCTTGCTTTTTCGCCAGATAGTGCTCCTCTCATCCTGTCCGAGCAGCCATGGGCAATTAGCCTTTGTTTGTGTCCGCGAATGACTGATCGAGTGCTTTCTCGAGATCACGGGCCACTTCAGAGATGTTAAAACCAAAAAGCTTGGTTCGATACACAAGCTCCAGCACGCCATCTTTGATGTGACAAAGATTATAAGCAGATTCCAGTTCCTCCACAAGGATACTGATCTTCCTGGAGGAGACGCAGTTGTTGAGGAACTCTTTCACGAGCTCGTCTTCACCACCCTTCGTAATTTTGCTTAGGACACTCGCAAGGCATCCATAAGTGAGATAAGCGACACTGCCTAATGAACTAGTTTGGGACGCATCGCCCCCGGCCTGGTCGAGCTTCTGCCAAAGATCTTCGAAACTAACGACGAGCTCATAGCTCTCGCCAGTGTACTCTTTGATCTTAGCGGCGATCTAATCGATCCTGCCATCATACTGGTCACGAATGTTCTTACGAGCGAGGAGTGGGAGTTTGATTGCCATTGAGAACTTGTGAGGGGATCAAAGAGATGAGAATATAGGTCTAAAGATGAAAGTATGACTTTTGAACAAGATGATTATTGAGAAACAGACTTCGAGTGCAGGCCGAGAACTGATCTTTCTGTTTGATTAACACGACGAAGGTAGACCTTTTTATCTCCAACATTTACGTGTCTACATTTTTCTATGACCATGCGAGTTTCTTTCACTGTCCACGCCGTGAAGCCGATGGAATGTCACTACCTCACTCAGCAGCAGCAAAAGCAGCAGCGATGCACTTTGGTTTCTAATTTTCGCGATATAGCTCTAGGAAATAAGCAGTATTTTCAAGGATGTCCTGGTCCGATATACGGCCTACCTACAGTTCAAACTCAAGGGTTCAACACTTCGAGGCGACAATGATTTGCGAAGCAAGGCATTATCCACATCGATGGGATCCACTTTTCCTATATAATGTTTTCTCATTAGTCGAGACTCACAGCTATATATATATGATATTATACATCTTGGCGATAATTAATCAATATCTATGAGAAGAAAATGTTGTGTCACTTGTTGCGTATCTCAAGTTTCTGCTTTCTGCATGCGATGCGGAGCAAGCAATTGGTGGAATTGTTCGGATTGGCCGAAAACAGATCTATGGGTTAATTAAGTTTTTGTCCCGGAAGGGTTTCCGAATGGACTTCATAGCAGCGCAGGGCGAAAAATCGAGGTTGCCAATAGAGAGCCCCAGACCAGTGCTCAGAAATTTCCCACAAGGATAAAGTGATGTGTGTGACTTGCTGACTAATTGGTCGTCAACTCTAAGCCATAAAGCTAATCAGTTCAGAATCACGAAATAAGCTGACGTGTTGAAGTCGTTGCATTTTATATTGCGGATATGGCTGGAACCTAGGCCCAAAGTTGTTTTTTAGAACATCTTAATCTGGTTGCAAGAATCGACGATATCGTGGTTTGCAAAGCTAGTGAAATCATTTAATCAATATTCAGTTAGCTGTCGGGCTCCTAATCTCGGGTCAATGAATCAAAATCTGGTAGTTTGCGACGTATGATGAGAAATCGGGATGAAAAGTACTCAGAGCTAGAGTCACCCGCCGTCCCATCCCAAGACAATTTCAAAGAAATTTGAAGAAAACTATGTGGATTCGAAGGTGTTTCTATTACAACAAAAGTACCATATTCAAATGCCCAGAAGCGCCTCGCGTGACGCCATAGAGAGATCCTTTGACATAAGCCAGGCCATGCCAGAGCACGTTGACAAAAGTGTACATATAACAAGGGTTTCAAGGCGCCAAGAACACAAGCAGAGGTTTAAAACTAAGTCTCTGTGTTGGAGCGGCAAATTCCTAGGATGCTCTTGTACAGTGAACGAGTTTTTCATTGGTTTTGGAACTGATTTCCTGTCAGTTCAAAGAAAGTGAAAGTGATATAACAGCAAATAACATTAGCTATTAGTGCTATAGTGAGTTATTTTCACCCACTTCCTTGCTGTAAAAGCTTTTATTTCAAAGAATCAATATCAAACACCCCGACTTCGTAGGCTGTTGCAACCGATTGGCATTAATGTTTACTTTTTTCTTTTTCTTTTGAAGAAAACTTGAATGTCATTGGGACAGTGCGCTATGCTAGCTGAAGCATGACGGCCAATCCACGAGATCTTGCCTTCACAAACTGATCTGGAGATACAGTAATAAGCTTGCTAGTCATACTACTTCTGAACACAGACGCTCTTTGTAAGCTGATGGTCTGGAGTACGCAATAAAGTATATATATGGAATGTTGATTCGGCATTTGAGCAATGAGGTTCACGTTCATATTCATAATCATCGAGCCGTGCAGGCAAGTGGTAGCTCTTGCAAATGGGTAGAATGCAGACTCCAGGGGGCCCATGGTGAAAACGCTTGCCTGAACTACTCAATACGGAAACTTTGAACACTCGTATACGTCTTGGCAACGATTTATGATAGATCTCAGCAACTCAATCGACCGGGTCGGAACGCTCCGACCTGTTTGAGATAGTGGTTTCGCCTTGGTGTTTATAGATTTCAAAGATAAAACCCAAAACTTTCCGCTCGACAATGAGGTCCTCATTAGTTAGAATATAAAATGCCAAACAATGTACTTATGTCCTATCCCATGTAGTTGTATGTTTATGCCTCACCTACCTTCAATCAAAAAAGAACTGCTTCTTTTTCTACGAGGATGTATTAATTTTGTTTAACGATAAATTAACTACGAACCATAATTAAGCTAAGTTTGTCATTAATCATGAATTTAATATGTTTGGTTTGGTTTTTTGCAATATCTTTCTTCCAATGGGGAGCTGAAGCTTTTCAATCGACCCCTCCTATATTATCAGACCTTGGTACAGCTTTGACAATTCTCAGGGAAGAAGATCTCTTGGGTAAGTTTTCAATTACCCCTTTTGGATACACAGAACAATAATATAGGTGTGGAATCCACTCAGCACGGGACTCAACTAAAAATACGTCTACAATTCTCGTCGAAGCACTGAAAAATTACAATGCCGCGCAGACGATTTGCAATTCTCTTTCAGAACAACTTTGGCCTCCGGGAGCAGAAGACTTTCGTGCAGGTGTGAATAGTAGTCTGTCATACCAAGTTTACTTGGGAAAATTCTCTCCAAATCAACTTTTTTGGATTGCACAAGTTGTAGAAAACTCCAATGTTTGCAGGGCTATCGGAGTGAACGGAAAAATTGAGAAACAGGAGTGTAACGAGAAACTCCCAGCTTTGTGTACCAATTCTGGTATCCTTGGTAATTACACTCACAAAGATACATCGCCTCAGTATCAGATAAATATACCAGTGCGGAATCAGCATCTTACCGGCTTCAGAGATGCTTACGGTTGGAGATTTAACGGAGTAAGATATGCACCCTCCGCGCGCCGATTCGACCACTCAACTGTCTTGGACGCCACAGGGTCTGTAACAGCATTGGAGTTTGGCAATGTTTGTCTGCAAAAGTTTGGGGCCCTCCCACCAACTGGTAGCGAAGATTGTCTCTTCCTAAATGTTGCTAGTCCTTACCTTCCCGGACCTCAAAGCGAAAAGAAAAATCTTAAGCCGGTGCTGTTCTGGATCCATGGCGGTGGATATACGGTGGGTAGTGGAAACATTAACAATTACGATGGCGTGGTTATGGCAACGAGGGGTGACATCGTAGTTGTGATGATAAATTATAGACTCGGCAATTTCGGGTGGCTGGCTATTAACGGCACCTCCGTCGCCGGAAATTATGGCCTTGGAGATATGGTTACTGCATTAAAATGGGTTCGGGAGAATATTGCTGCTTTCGGAGGCGACGCTTCTCGAATCACAGTTGGAGGGAATTCTGCTGGCGCAGCATCAGTCAAAACTCTGATGGCTAGCAGTACTGCCAAAGGCCTATTCAGAGCTGGCATAATGCAAAGCATGCCAGTTGGATACTCTTCCAATGAACAACAGGCATATTTTGCAACAATCGACGAAGCTATGGCTACCAAGGGTGTAGGCGTTTTGCGGGATACAGGATGCATCGCTTCTCCCCCTGGGAGATATACAGCCAGCTGCCTTAAAGGCCTTCCAGCAGATATTTTAAATAATATTTCAACAATAGCTAGGTAAACTTCCTGATTTATTAACTTACGGGTGATGCCAATACTAAATACTATCACTTTTGATCTGATAGCGCGCCGATCATCGATAATACATACCTTTCCATTGGCGACTGGTCTATAACTGGGGGTCCAGGCTCTATCGCGGACATTCCTATCTTGATTGGATATAACCGTGACGAATTGGCGATTGGATGGCCAGTCGCCGAATTTAAAGGTGATACGTCTTCTTCCTCTGAATGGTTACGGTTTGCCAGTAAATTCTTCACGCCGACGTTAGACGGTAAACGTATCAGTACCACCGAATTAGCGACCAACCAAGCTTTCAATGGGTTCAGAGGGTTCAACTTAACGGTTAGGGTGTTGTCCGATGGCTTCTTCAAGTGTGGCGCTCTGGCTACGGCTTACGCTGCTACAAAGTACCGCACTTTGCCAGCTGTTTATACCTACGAATTTAACAGGACTTATCAACCGATTTGGGGGACCAGTGCGGCATGCGTTCCACCGGTCACCTCTCAGCACCCTCACGGGGACCCTGATAAGGAGTACTACAAATGCCACTCTGGTGATGTCGACTACACTCTTGGCATGATGATGTTTACCGGTAACGAGCCTCGCGATGTACATGATATCCCCTTTCAACAATTAACTGTCGATTATTGGTCCGCCTTCATTTGGTGGACTGACCCAAACCCCAAGAAAGAATACCTAAAAGCGCGAGGTTACTGGAATACACTGAACCAAATCGCGAAGACGGGCACCTGGGAGGACTTCGACTTTACGGATCCAAAAACTAGAGTACTGCAGTGGGATGGGCGACAAGCCCCGTTGGGCGAAGTTGAACGATGCGTAGCTCTGGCCTTGCCATTAAATTATTACGAAACGAAGCCTAGTTATTTACAATCTTAATTGAGACAAATCCTAACAACATGGTATGACAAAAAGGTTGAGGCTGGAAACAAGTGCTATGATCGGGTTCATGAATCTCTGCGAAAAAACCAAGTAAAATGAAGAGAGCTTGAGATAAGAGGCGGAAGTTATATATATTTATTTCGGAGCTACCATAATAATAACGGGGATGTATAATAGAAACGAATAATAAATGTATCAGTTGTATAAATTCAAAGTCTCGGCTGGTGTCTTGAAAAAAGAAAACGTAAATTGTCACAACTCTTAATTAAGCAAGAACCATAAATCGTTTGGTAAGCTATAAGTTCGTAGCTCTGTCGATATATATTAATAGTTTGTTCCCAAGTCGTTGTCAATATTAAGACTCTTAGCTACGTAAACAGATAATAATTATTCCTCATGTATCATTAAATGGCAACACACGGAGGTCTGTTGTATTCTTTGTGGGGCTGAGGGACCTTGCAGTTTTGGCTGGTGCTACAATTAATTGCAATTAGTTGTTCGTTCGATGCCACCGATATTCGAACTTGCCATTATTGCATCAAACCCATCTCATCTCTGATCCCCGGAAAAGCTTGTCAAAGTTCGGCATCGACTGCAGAAATTTGAAAGGAAATGGATACGATGGAGAATATACCGAAGCTCAGTTCAACAGCCAAGGATCCAGATATCAATCATGGAACAAATCAACCTCTTAATGTCCCTCTTGAGATATTGTACGGCATAGTTTCACATGTAGGGAACTCTAAATCTAACAAATAATTTCTCGGTCACTAAACTTTGTACTTGCTGCTGAAACTAACCTTGACACCGCTTTTGTAGCTCGAACCTAGCGATCTACTCAATCTCAGTCGGGTGTGCAAGAAGACCCATGATGTGTCCATACCTAAACTGTACGAGTCGATGGTATTTCGTACAAGAGATCTTCGCAACGCCGAAACCCAAGCTTCTCACCCGTTTCACTCGCTACAACGTCCTAATCGCAATCTTCGGCATGTTAGGACTATTGGTGTTGTCGGGAATGTAGACGAAGCAGGTTTCTGGTTGGTGGATCTTCCCGGATACGCAATAGAAAATATATCTACATGGCTTTGCGATCCGTTTGAGAAGTTTCTACGCCAACTCCCACCTCATTGCATCAAGGAGATTATGTAAGTTTAGTAGTGAATATTATCTGGCCAACCGGTCATTCTCAACTTAACTGTATGTATATTTTTGATTAGGCTAATAAGTTTGAAACTCTTTGCAAGACAGATGGGATACGGAGGTACTGTTTACTCAAATGATATACGACTATTTGACGACAAAGCAGCAAAATATCGTCTCACTAAAGCTCAGTCGCTTATCCATCGCTGGACCTATCGATCACATTGACATTTCCTGGCAGCTAAATTCTCCTGATAGCTTTGACGAATACTGTTTTCAACTCCTTGACCAGAAATGCCTTGTCAGTCTCGATATTAAGAATATCTATAGCTTTAAGGAACTTCGAAGATGCGTTGAAGTGATATTTCAACATCGTAAGACATTGAAGCATGTTTCTCTCCACATGCCCTCATATCTTAAATGGTTGGCAAAAGAGGGGTCCGAGGCAGATTTGGAAGACTCAAGCATTGAAGAGGCGATAAAAGATTCCGACATACCTTTCGAGATACTGCCAGAAAGCCGTTTAACAGGGTTGCAGAGCCTCGAGCTGTCCGGATTTGAGCTTACACCCACTGAAGCTACTTACATAAAAGGGATCGCGGGCAGTATGATACCAGTTTCCCAGCTCCACAGTCTAAAGTTAAAAAATACTGGGTTTCTTGATTCCATTTTGTGGTCTGGTAGTATTCTACCTGCAGGGCTATCGGTTTTACATTTGGATTGTTATGGTACGCCTGAAAATTCTGGAGTATATAGGTACCTTGAGAACCGGGAAATCGAAAGCTTCTTGATCGAGCTTCGACTCGTCATCTGGGTGAGGAACGCACAAAGATGGCCGGACCTGCAATATCACGGGAAAACTCTGCGAAGAGTTTTCCTTGCTATGCTTACCAAGCGCGAAACTCTAACTCATTTACTAAAAAACTCATTCCACCAGTATTCTATACCAATGGAAAATATGAATCAATTTATGAGTATGCTATACCTTGAAGAGTTGGCGGTTACTATCCTCGACCCGCTGATCCAGGTAAGCAGTTTATCCTTGTCAATAAAGAGGTTAAACTAATAGCATTCCTCTTTCTAAGCCAATCAATATCAGTGGGAAACGCTTCCCAAGTCTCCAGGTTTTCTGGGTGTTGAATGCGAAAGGCTTTATATCTGCCGAACGTCAATTCATTGGATTTTTTAATCGTCTACAAAGTGGAGAAAACATGGCAGAAGCGGAAAATCATCGTCTAAGAAATATTGTCAGTGATATTTTCTTTCCACAGAAAACATTCCCGAAGACGTTAGAGATAGTCGGGATGCTGTTAAAGGATAATCATGATGCACCATCTAGTATATTTGCAGTTGGATCCGGAAAGCAGAGCGTTCTCGGTGAGCAGCTCAAAACTGTGGATGGTAAAGAAGAGATGGGCGGACTTTATTGGATTTCGTCTGAACATGCGTCCAATAAATATTCTTGGATCAGAATATTTGCAATGGCGGAGGGAGTGTGGGATCGCCGTAATAGATGGTTTTAAACCCGAAATTTTAGGATGAAATATCCTGAGGTTACTTGTATTATTGATCCGAGATCCTTGGTTGCACTTGAAACTGCCCAAGAGACAAATTTATGGGAAAGAAGAAGGTAAACACAAATGAGTGTACAATAAATTACCCTTGCTAGTAATATACACGCTCGCTAAATGATCAAAAAAGAAACGTAAATGCATGGCTAATATGCATAGAATCTAGAAACCGTTACTATGTTAAGAGAATTCGTAGCCCACGATAAATACTAATGATTATCACGGATCTTGGGATTGAAATTTCTTAGTTGGTTGAAGCGTTGAGCGGTTATCTCCATCTGCTACCTCGTCTATCTCCTTGGAAGTTTGATTCGCTATATTGATCAAACATTCGCCCTTCGCTCAGATCTGGACACACGCGAGTTAGCACCGTCCTAAAACTAGGGGTTAAAGATTTAGAGTTGCATATACCTCCGCCTAATTCGTGTCTCTCCATTGCGGTTGGAGTACTCGGATTCCCCAGCTCGAAATAGTCAGTTGGCATTTGGCCCGGGTGCGTTATTAACTTTGCTTCATCATCATCTCGATAATCTATGTCCGCCTCTGAAACCGAATAGCTCGAATAACTTTCCCTCCATAGTTTTCCCGGATGCGCGTATCCCGAATGTGTATCAAATGTATTGGACGTTGCACTTGAAGGTGATCCATGAAGTTCTACAGCTCCTCCATCTCGGCTAGGATCATAGCCGTGATCATATCGAGACGACTCATAAGCGAGTTTCGATTTAAAAGCCTTTTGACCCTTTTTATGTCGATTTTGTTTCTTCCAACGCCAGATCCCCATTGCTAGAAGTAGCACCAAGATAACACCTCCGGCGATACCTCCGGCAACTGCTGCGATGGTAACCATCTTACTGGTTTTGCCACCGTGGTTGTTAACGTTAAATAAGTCTTCGAGGTGATGGTCATCCCATCCGTTCACTGGATCTTTTTGAACTTCTCCGTTATTCGATATGCTCCCCATGATGAGATCCGGGACCTCATAGCTGGCTGCCGAGTATTGGTAATTATTAACCCACGTCAAGGTCGCCATGTCCAAAATATGGATCTCATCCCAAGTGCATTGGTCGGTCGAGTTCAGTGTTGCTCCGCCAAGAATAACCATATTCTTTCCATGAACATGACATGTATGCTGGACCCTCCCTGCTGGAACTCTTTCGGAACTGTCAAAGACTTTACGGATCCATCTGAAGCTTGGAATCGAGAGAATGTAGAGCTCGTTGAAATATTCATCGGCAGTACGGTTCAAAAAAGAGCTACCGGAACTACCGCCAAACATATAGATGTTGTAAGATGAATTGTCGGGAGCCGCAGCTACTGTAATACAGTGTTCCATACGAGAATCCGGTATGTATGTGCCGAAAGTTGACTGGGAGTACCATTTCCGATCCGAAAGATCCATAATCCAGACCCTCTGCATCGGAGAAAAGCTGATGTCATCGGGGTCAAAATTCTCGTTAGAGATGTTTGAGACGCTGCCAGACTCCTAGATTAAACGGTCAGTCAGCATTGTAGTATTATCGCAATTAGCAGATAGTTCGATTATGATTACATACTCTAATATCGTCATTCTCCAGTGTTCCACCAATCGCAATAACAGCGCCCTGGGTACCAATAGGCAAATATCCCAACGCGGCACCCATTCTCTTTTGGGAATCAGGTAACGGCGTAGCCGTTCTGTTTAAGTTTCGGAGGTCAAAAGTCGTAAGTTGCTCCGAGCTCGGATAGTTCCAATTCCCGCTCTTTGTGGTGTCGTTGATAAATATCCTAGCACCTCCAATATAGACGCCGACGCCTTGATCACCGACTGCAATACCCGCTCCTCTGGATACCCGGTTTGGTAGGTTGGAGTCGGCATGTGTCCATGTAGTCTCCTGGCCCCAAACTCTCGTTTCTGTGGTATATTTCCAGAGCGACGACGACGCTTCGGGTCCTAGACCTGGTAACCGACCTTCGTAGATATATATATCTTCTCCGTTTCTAAACATAGCTCCATTTGCGACTTTCGGCAGACCAGCAGCTCCGGAGACCGTATAGTTTATCGCTTGCCATGGCGGGTTTTTCTGCGACGCATCCGTACCCAAAGGGAATGAACTTCCCTGAGGCCCTAGATCAAGCGATTGGAAATCGTTCGCTATGTAGGAATTAACTATCAGTTAGCGGCTGCTTCCGAAAATGGCGCTCTCAAGGCTATGATAGTCGCGAAGACGCGGGGTCGTAGATAGTTTTGCGTTGCGTGACTTACTCGACTCTTCGGTCACCACGCCGGTGTTCGGATCTTTGACTATTCTAAAACCTCCAGCGAGAACGAGCTTATCCCCCACAATGGTACCTAGAAACCAGCGGCGTCAGCATCAAGACGATAAGAGAGACTGAAGTGTGCTAGTCCTACTCTGATGGCCAAATCTCTGGCAAAGACCGTCGCTCCGTTTCAGCTGGGCGTCAACTCCCACAAAGAGAGCAACCAGCACCGCAAACAGCTCCCATGCCCTGCTGCATCCCGGGCCCATTTTGTTGTCGCAGAAACTTCAGTCGAAGAAACAAGTGCCGGAAAATTCGAGCGGGATTCGATTCGAGTAGGCGAAGAGACTCTACCCGAGCTGCTGTACAAGTGTCACAGTCGCACGCTGCGGTGTCCCGCTACAACACCCGCAAAAAAAACCGTTTATTGCGATATAACGATGGTTTTGATATATTGTCAACTCTACAAACCTAAGGCCAATCGTCGCTGATAAAAATTAAACAAAAAGAGGTCTCCAAGCTATTGACAAGAAATCAAAAAGACAAAAGAAAGATAACAGTTAAGAATGCTGACCGGAAACAGAGAAGGAAAGAAGGACGATCAGGGGACGCTGGCAAAGACTAACGGCCGGTAGGGTGCATTTTTAGAAATGCCAAGCAAAATCAAGCATGTAAGCTGCCGGGGTTTGTGGATAGGGCTGAATGGCCATTATTCGTGTTTCTCAGGTTTTTTTTCCACCCCCCTGCTCACACGAAAGTGCTGCCTCCACTGCATAAGCTCAGCCTCGAATGTCGGGAGCAGACCTGTAGTCCTACCCTAGCAACACCCTCGAGAAGGTCGGTGGTTTTCACCGAATGAAGCCTAATATAGAAAAGGCCGTTTGACAGACCACATTTGTCCCGACTTGGTAAACAAGTGCGGTTTTCTGGGCCAAGGCTCGCTGCTGAATGGCCAAGTCTAACCGGACATCTCAACCTGCTCCACAGATGCTTCAAGAGGTCTCATAGTGTACAGAATCCCCCACAATCTCAGCGGAGGCTGGTTCTTTTCTCTCGAATTCCCTCCTGGATTATCACAAAGATACACCATCTTTCTTGGAAGGACGGCAGCAGGCATGTTTGTCGATCACCCCGCAATTCTATCCGCTACTTGACAACTACTTAGCCACAGGCTATTCTGTACAAGGAGCCCTTTCATGAGGGGAATCTTCAATTGGAATGGGACCAGCCACTTAAACAAGCTATACTTTTTTACCACACTGGTCTGAATGGCCGCATAGTATACAGGGATATAGATTTCTCAGTCCAAACATCACGATACAAAATGCAGTGCATTCAATATGCTTGGCTTATATGTTGCTTAGCATCAATTTGTCATCCAGATTTTTGATTGGGGAGACATATCTGCGGATGCTGACCCGCTTCTGTGGCTTAGTCTCGTTCACTGCGGTCAAATACTGGTGATAATATTTACATGAACGCCGACAAAACCAGAGTATCCATGGCTCATCTTTGCGATCGCTCTGATCGGAAGCTTATATATATTCCTTTGGATCTTGTTACGTTGAAACAGGGTATCAATGCATATCCAACTTGGTAAGGCTCCTCGAGAAGTTTGAGCCTTCCGAGTTCTCCCAGGCTATTTGAATTGTTGAATATATGAACAGGGGTGGGTATCCATCCACCTTCAACGCTAGAATTTGAATTCCAGATATAGATTCGTCACCCGTAACTCAGAAATTTTACTCTTACACCGCGAGGGGCAAACATATAACTCGTTGGTTAAATGGTAGACTGTATTTTACCTGGATTAAACAGATATTAAATGCTAGGGGCAGTTGTGATTACTCACCACGTGAATGATCAAACGGTAATACTCGCTTGGTGGGATTAATTCGAATTCGAAATCAAAATTTCGAAATCGTCCAAGGAGGCTCCGCTTGCTGTATCGCCCTGTCTAAGAACTTTTTTTCTACACATTTTGGACGGAAAACCCAATACACCATCTATCTAGAGATAAATCCGGTTCATCCGAGTTCGCGATTATTCATAACTATTGCATTAGGGAGCAAATGGAAGCCGGCCTCAACCAACGACTGTTAGACGGCCGCAGAAGCAATAAAGGTCAAGCACGTTAACTGTATCAATCGATGTTAATCAATGGAGGACTTCGTGCTACTAAGGCATGCTAGCTATAGTACTACAAACCGAGTATTTGATCGGCAGCTAGTAGAACAGAAAACTGGTTGAGATGCGACCGTGCCATGATGTTCGCTGGAAACGGAGGCGCAGTTGACCCATTCCGACTGGAAAATTGTGTTTAAGGTCACCATATAGGGACTTAGGTACCTGGGTGGTTTAGTACGATCGTACATCATCATATGTATTATGATTGTATGGGTGTACCAGCACTTAGTTATTTCATAAATTTTATAGTACAAATTATGCGTTCGAATTCTGCATGAGAATACTTTGGAATCCGAATTAATCCCCGGCTACCTTATTCGGCGCTTAACCAATACTAGATCTATGGAGTATGTCAAACGTGGGGATTATAACAATAAAATTGATATTCTACTTAGGTTATGTGAAGTATGTAAGTAGGTACTCGGCCGGTGTATATACGCGCAGTTGTGTGGGTCTCTTACTTATGCAGTTACGTTACTCAGTTAACAGGTTGACAGTTGAAACTCATCGATGTCATTTTATTTCTTCTGAGCCTAGCTTATGACGAACGTCATGGCTCCATTCCAAAGTCCATGCTTTAAAACCCGATTGGTCTCGTGAGATCTCCCAGCTGGGTCGCGTGGAGATCCGATGCCCACGGATTGGTCCCATTGAGGCATAGCACGCTAAAATATGCCGATACCACGAATATGCCGATCACATATTCTACCACGCTGGAAAGTAACTTGAGTCCGAATAATACCGTACACGTATATACAATGGTAGCATTGGTATTCCTACATGTTAGTAGTCTATAGTAAGCGCTTCTCTATCCAATATATGTAACCCCATATTTCGTGAGGAGTTTCAGAAACGGAAACGATCGTTGGACCCTTATGCAGGTATCCAAGTCGTATGGGCCCTAATACATAACTCATCATGATCGAAGAACTACCGTGGAATTTCCGAATATAAGGGCTCTCGAATTCTGTTCTCTTGGCTTCTCTTGCATGGATGCTTAACTTCGCATGTAATCGATCAGTATCCTATCAACATTATTATATATTATTATTACAATACAAGCCACCATAATATTCGATCGATCCTATTGAAAATTTATTTCTACCTTTTATTCTACTTTAAATTTCAGCACCAACTTCAAAATGCTATTGACATCAGTCCTCCTTCCACTTGTCTCTCTCATCTACACCATCACAGCAAGCCCAATAGCTTCTCCAAATGATGTTCGTACCCGCCAAGATTTCCCAGGAAGCTTCCAAATTACCGATTTCAGCGACGGCGGAATTCGATACTCCAGTCATGCTGTCGCCACCTTCATAGTGACCGACACCGGCACCAACCTCGTCGCAAACTGCACCGCAGTAAACCAAGCCCAACCTCCAGTCGCGACCGCCAAGTTCCCCACAGCCTGCAGCGTCGCCAGTGTGAACTTTGGGCTGTTAACCGCCGGTGCCGATTTCTATCTCATCATCTCCCACATCTACGGGGACACGAGAGATTACGGTTCCATCTCTTTGGGTGAGATTATCAACACTAAGTCGGTTCCTGACGGGCAATATAATTATTTGGAATACCCAGCTAGCTTCTCTATCACTTATAATCGCTTCAGTCAAGTCCCTTTGACTAAATAATGAGACGGATCTATGAATTTTAGGTGGGCGGGGTGCCGTGGGATTAGGTATATCGTACTATCATAGCCTGGGTGCATAGCAATTGGAGTTATAGTATTGCATATTTTCTTCTACATTTTATTTTACTTGTTCAGGGATATCAAATACATACCAGAACCATACCTAGATGCTGGTTGGTTTCGTAAAGCGATATGTATCACATGTATTCTATCTTAACGGTGTACAATCTTTTATCGGTCAAATTATTTCACATCCCCTTGAATTCGGATCGAGTAACATGTAGAGCATCGTCTCTCAAATTTTGCCACAGACCTAAGTATGTACCAGCGTTCATCGAGTAAATATTTTTAGTAGCAGCATGGGTGATATCATAAATGTTGCTATTGGTAGATCTGCAGTCGATGCAATCGCGAACAGGGACTAACCTAGCACTAGCCCGTGCTAATTCGGAAGAACAATTCCGAATTCTCGGTAGAACGGTTAGCTAATTCGTGCGGTGTTGTGTCGATAAATCCTATTTGAGCCTTTAACTAGTACCAACTAACGTACATCAGTACCAGCCATAGGAGAACTTGACTACGTAAAATTTGCCTATTGAGAATTCGTGCTCTAAAGTTAAACTCGAACCAACAAGAGTCTTTTGAGGACTGAAGTCTGTAGCTTCTAGTTAGCCATATCAATAAAAATAGACAGCTATAGGCCAGATGGTGGGCAAAATTAGAAACTGTGTCTGTCTCGTGCCACCCTCGCAACGTTGTTTGGTTTGTGCCACGAGACTATTTATACCACAACTCAGAATCAACTGATTTTGGAAATGTGTTGGTCTGCTGGAAAGTCTTGTATCATGATTGGCTAATTTTGTCAGTTCGGCTCATCTTATTGGCCAATTCCCAGCAATGCAAAGAATGAATGCTTGAAATATTGCATAGAGAAGCATCGTTTGAAAGATATGACGGAAGGAGGATTTGGACACGTTATACAACGTTAAATATATTATAATTAAATAAAGAATTCTATCATTCCACAATATCGTCGCTGCATCCATAATCCTCTGCCCGACCCCAAAATCGAAAATTCACCCGTATGTAATACTTTAGAATGGGGTGAGCTTGACATCATCAATCTGTATTTCCTTCGGTGTGGTTGCAGCACCCGTGTAAGTAAATTCCACCCTGAGAATGACACTATTGGACGTGGTACTGAAGGTTCCGCTGCCGATGAGAGTAGCAGGGCTGAATGAAGTGGAGGCAATCGTCCCGCCGGCAAGAGCTATGTCGTTAATGTAGAGGATCGCGCTAACAGAGCCAGAACTGGTGACTCTCCTTGCGGTGAAAGAAGCCATGTAAGTAGTACCAGGACAGACCGTGACGGCTTGGATGACTCGCTGCGGGTTGTTGCCGCCGCCAGCGTTAACTCGCGAGCGGAAAGCATAGCCAGAGGCACCGAGAGACGTGCGTTCGACGTTTGCATCGCCAGCCGAGAGAACGGTCCAGGTGCCAGTTAAGGTGGTTTCGAAGTCGCCGTTCTGAACAGGGTTTCCGCTCGGGCAGCTGGCTACGGAAGTTGTGGCGGTGGTGGTCGAGGTGACAGTGCTGGCTGGTTGGGTTGTGGTGGTTGTAGCCGTGACCGTCTCGCTTACAGTTGTCGTTACGCTCTGGGTGGCTGTCTCGGTGACGCTCAGTGTTTGCGTGGTGGTTTCGGTCAGGCTGAGAGTATCGGTCAAACTGAGGGTCTCGGTAGTAGTCGCTGTTGTCGTTGCCGTTGTCGTTTGCGTCAAAGTCTCACTGACCGTTTGGGTGGCAGTATCGGTCTGGGTAGTGGTCTCCGTGAAGCTGAGAGTTTGTGTAGCAGTCTCTGTCACTTCTTCTCCGGGGAGAGTAACGGTAGTTGGGACCGTTACTGTGATGACCTCTTCCTCTCCTGGAATAGTAACTGTTGTAGGAACGGTGACAGTGATAACTTCAT